>CM057457.1:140950000-142150000 GCA_016271365.2 Neoceratodus forsteri | reverse complement strand
AGTGGGCAGCATGCGGTATATTTTGATATTACGGAGTCCCCACTGTATCAAGCATTTACACAGTTGGATCAGGGCACTAAGGTCAAGATGTGACACCTGTTCAACACAGCATACTCCATTGCCAAAAATCTGCACCCTTTTTCAGACATGGAGTGGCTCTGTGAACTGCAGGAAGAAAATGGGATAACTCTTGGTTCTAATTATACCAATGATAAACGAGCCAGGGACTTTTGTGGTGCTTTATCAGCAGTTATATCCCAAACCCAGATGCAGACTTTTACTGATGTTAAATATGTGACAGTTCTTGTTGACGGTAGTACAGATTCTAGTATAACCGAGTGGGAAAATGTTTTCCTATGGTTTGTTGACCCAAACTCAAAACAGGTGCGTACATTGCTTATTCAAGCTGTGCCACTGGAACATGCACATGCAGGTGTATTTTATGCAATAACAACTGCACTGGAGTCAGTAAATCTTTCCCTAAGTAACCTAAAAAATGTTCACAATCCAAGGTTGCTCCTTATTTCAGCAAATTTTAATGGGGCCAGTTTAATGATGGGCGAAAGAGGAGGAACCATAGCAAAGTTGCGGGAACACTGTCCTCAAACAATTGCGATGCACTGCATTGCCCATAAGTTAGAGCTGGCAGTTTATTTATTTTATTTTATTTTATTTCTTTGAAAGCTAGGATTACAAATACCTTTAAGCAGGAACTGCCTGTTTACAAAGGTTCCACATTGAAGGAATGAGGGGTATACATACATACAAAGGTCGACATAATAATACATAGTTGCACAATAAAAAGAAGCAAGAGACTGAGGCTTAGGAAGTTCCAGTAATTCAAAATGTGCCAAATGTTAGGTAGCATGACATACCAGCCAAAGGCAATCTTAGAAATAAGTGCTGCAGGTGGGGGGGGGTTGTGCAGGCAGCCATGCCATTGTCAGAGGGTAGATGGTGAGGGTAAGAGCTGTAAAGGGGAGGGAGGGGAGGGATAAAAGTCAGGAAATGCCCTGGGGGGGAGATGTAGCTGTCAAGACTGAAGTGGACGGCAGTGAGTGGCGGACCCCTGATTAGGCGAGGTAGTCATAACGACTACTTGCAATGAGATGAAGTTGGAGTTGTCTCTTAAAAGGGCCAAAAGCAGCAGAAGTAAGAGTTTCTTTGTTGAGAGTGTTGTACCACTGTGGTGCTCTGTGGGCAAAGGTCCTCTGACACACGGTAGTCCGGCATCTGGGGACAAGAAAGGTTAGTTGTTGTGAACTTCTAGTTTGCTGGGTGCTGTGGTGGTCAATGAGGAGCTTTTCAATGCCTGGGGGCATGACCCCGAGGAGGACTTTTTTGGCTAAGAGGCTGGTTTGATACTGTATCTGGCTGATGAGAGAAAGCCACCCTGCCTGAGTGTACAGGTCACAAGTGGGTGTAAGTTGGTCAGCCCCAGTTAGCAGCCTGCATGCTTTGTTGAGTGCAACTGTAATTCTGAGGAGGGCAGCGGCGGAAGCAGAGCCATATATTGCTAGCCTGGAATCGATGATGGAGGTGACAGAGCTGTTGACAGCCAACCGGAGAGTGTCAGGAGGCATGCAGTGTTTGTGCCTGTAGAGCAGGCCTATACAGATGTTGGTGACTTTGGCAACAGAATCCATTTACCGATGGTAGGAGAGTGAGCTGTTCATTGTGACACCTAGGTATTTAAAATCAGGAACGTGTTCAAGTAAGGTCCCTGTTTGATTTAGGATGGTGAGGTCACGGGATTTGTACTTGCTCCCGGCATTGTAGAAGATCATAACCTTTGTTTTACTGTAGTTCATGACCAGTTTGTGTGACTTGAACCATTCTTCAATGAGCATGAATTCAAGCTGTAATTGTTTCTCGAGGAGCTCTGTGTTTTGGTGGTTGGTGAAGATGACTGCATCATCGGCACAGAGCAGCAATTTCTGGTGGCAGACACTGAGAAGGTTGTTGAGGAAGAGACTGAAGAGTAGTGGCCCCAGGATTGACCCTTGTTGGACCCCTGAAAGGACTGGCTTTTCTTCTGAGGTGACACCTGCAATCCTAACCTGCTCTTCCCAAGGTAGCTTGAAAACCACAGCAGCGCTTCATTGGCAAGCCCAATGTTTGATAATTGCTTGAGTAGGAGTGGGTGGTTCACAGTATCAAAGGCTTTTGTAAAGTCGATGAACACTGCCCCTACATCAAGCATGGTATGGATGAAGCCCATGAATTCTAATAGTGCAGTGGTGGTACTGTGTCCTTTTCGGAAACCATGTTGCTCAGGACACTGGATGTCGTATTTTTCTAGGTACTTGACTAGTTGGTCTAAGGCAATGCGCTCCAGGGCCTTAGACAATGGAGGGAGGAAGAAGATAGGTCTGCAGTTGGAGTGCAGTGATTTGTCTTCACTATTGTGTACCGGTGTAATGGTCGCCTGTTTCTAGTGAGATGGGAACTGGGACATCCTTAGTGATAGGTTGAGGATCTTTGTCAGGGGTTCAAGGACAAGCGCTAACAACTTCAGGTCAAGGTAGTCACTGCTGTAGCCTGCGTTGTGAATGGCCTTCTGAATATTGGTTCTGGCTTCATGCACTGGGATCTCCTTGAAGTAGAATTGTGGGGAAGGGTGTAGGAGAGGAGCAGTGGCAGGAGGGTTACTACCAGAGGGAGCATCGAAGAAATTAGAAGGGAGGACACTATCCAAATTGGAGACCGCATTGTTAAAGATGTTGGTGATTGTGTACAGGTCAGATGTTGGTGTTCTATTTATGTTGATCATGGTGGGTGGTGACTTAGGGTCCTTGCCTGTAAGGTCTTTCAAGTTACTCCAAAATATTTTTCCATCACCCCAGGAGTTGGAGAGAGCTTCCTTTAAGTATTTGCTTTTGGAGCTCCTAACTGCCCTCATGCACTCATTTCTGGCAGCTTTATATTTATGAATATCCCCAGGTTTGGATGTTGCATGGGCACAGTGCCAGAGATGGTCCCTATGTTTGAGTAAAGTGATTAGATTGGGAGTTATCCAAGGGTTGGCTTTGCCCCTGACCTTCAGCTTTTTGAGAGGTGCAAAGATATTGCAGGCTGCAGTGAAGTGGCTGATGAAACGGTCTAAGGCTTGCTTTACATCAATGGTGGAGTCAATTGGTGCCCAGTCCAGGCAGCTTAGGTGTGTCTTTAGTAGCTCAAGGTACCCCTGCTTTAACACTCTGGTGTGATTATTTTAGGAGGGAGCCTAATGAATTTGTTTGTCCTGGTACATGTGACCGGTGAGTGGTCACTGATCCTGTCAGGGAGCACTGAGACTTTTGAGATTCATTCAGGGTGATTAGTAAGGATCCAGTCCAGACATGTGTGCGACCCTGTCCTATAGTTGCATCTGGTGGGGACTGTAACAAGCTGGGCGAGGTTCTGTGCCATGACAGCATCCTTGTAGTTTCTGGCCTCCAGCGATAGCCAATTTATGTTGAAGTCGCCTAGTACTATGAGTTCAGAGTTATGGTGTAATCCCTGTAGGCTTTCCAATATGCTCATAAATCCATTGAGCTGATTTTTTGGGGGTAGGTACACAGAGGCAATGGTGAGATCCTTGTTGTGCCCCCCGAGTAGAACTTTAATAGCGAGAACCTGCGAGGGTGGTTTAGGGTTTGAGAAAGGGAAGACTTGACCCAGATAGGAATTCCTCAGGTAGATAGCACATCCCCTACCTCATTTGGAAATCCTGTTCTGCCTGAATATAGAGTATCCAGGGATGATGACTGCAGCATCTGGTATCTTGGGGTTAAGCCACCCATGTTTCGACACCAGAGAGTACATCAGGGCTATGTTGCTGGACCCAGGTTTGCAAGATGTCAAGTTTGTTAAGGAGGCTGCAGACATTGACTGAGGCTAATGTGAGGGACCTCTCCCACCCTTTTGTGGCATGGGGCACTAGGCCATTAGGCCCCGGGTTAGGATGAACATTTCCAGATATCAGAAGTAGCATAAGTAGTACCCTGAGAAGGTACGCTTTAATCATTTTGCAGACTAGTTTTGTTGTAGGGCATCTAGTCCTCTTGGCCTTGCTGGTCTGCATTTGCCCCATGATACTGCAGAGCACAATATATAATGCCATGTTCTCAAAGGTGCCACGTGATTGATGAAAAGTAATAAAATCCATAGGAAATGGTGAACTACTGGGGACAAGAAAACTGTTGTTACGGTACATCAAAGACCCAGAATGTGTTAAATTCCTGAAGGTGTTGAACATTGGCCTGGAACATGTGCAGGATGTAAAAATCCTTTGTTAGTATATTCCCTTTGTTCTCCAAAATGGTTGTGAATAGACCTCAAAGACAAGTACACATCCTTTAAGAACAAGTCAGACGGAAATGTGGATTCATTGCAGCACTCCACAACTCAGAGCTCGTATAACAGATTTACTGACCTCACTTTAGCTTTTGATGGCTTCCAAAAAAAAAGTTGATTTATGATGAGAATGCCAATACCTGATGGTGATGTTTTGTTGTTTCTTAGTCCAGGAAATGTTCATAGATGTTATGTCCAAGAATGGTCCAGTTGCTCCAAGCAGAAGCACATGAAAATCCACAAAAACTAAACAACTGACAGAGACAAACACAAACAGCCAGCCACGCAGGCTGTCTCGATGGTCTCAGTTCTCGATGTGTTAAAAAAATTCATTTATATCAAAGCTTGAAAGTACTCTCAAGGGAATATTTAAGTTTTATCATTACAGTCCCAGAAAAATGATAGCGCTAAAAGAAATTGCTAATGTCATAGATACTGCTCTGGCTCACTTCAGTGCTATAAAACAAGTGAGATTTCTTGCCAGTAGGTCACGGTCAGTTCATGCAGTTCAGGTTAACCTACCCAGTGTCACTCAACACCTAGAACATGCATCTTCTGCTGCTGGTGATGAAGGTTCTAGAACAAAGGCCCTTTTAAAAGAAGTACAGAGTGTGCAGTTTGTAAAATCCCTTTATAAACTACAAGATGTTTTGCCAATACTAAAAAACCTGTCACTCCTGTTTCAAAGAGATGACATAGTAATACTGGAAGTTCCAGAACTTGTTGAGACCTGCCTACTCCAGCTTATGGAGCTGAAAACATCACCAGGGAGATATATGGCAGCTTTCCTTAGCCATTACAAACCTAATCAGAAATGCATGGAGTATGTTGTGTCAAACAGGGGAAGGGAGGAGAAGAGTGTTCCTTTCCCATTCAGAGGCAACTGCTCAGAAGTCAATTTTATAAGAGATACACAACTGCAGAATTTAAATGGGAACTCCTGTGAGCGAGGGTGGCTCATGTGTGTGTTCTACTACCCCTGTTTTGCTCCCAAGCACAAAAAGAATTGTTTTACTTACTGCCGTTAGCTTGTATCTCATTTTGATGTTGGCAACACGGTGCTCACCATTTCTCTCGGTTTCTGAGGTACTGGCTGCTTGCCACATGCAAATGAGTCAGCAGCAGTGTGAATGATCGGGCACATCTCTGAGTGCTCGTGCGGTTGCCATGGTGCTGAGGTGAAAGTTCAATGCACATTCATAGCAGGAACATGGTCTGTTAGCTGTGACGGTGCATTGAACTAAATGTGGCAGATATTTCATGTTGTACCTTCCTCTGAAATGCTTATTTATCTGTTTGTAATCCGACAACAAATTTACAGAGCAGTGGATGGTGTGGGCATGTGGTGAACATGGTTACAGAGCACCAGAGTGTGTAAAACACAGGACAACTCTGATTCCTTATATTCCTTGCTTGTGTGTGACACGTATTTGTATTAGAAGTACTGGGAGACAGTGGTTACTGGGGGATGTTGGCGTTGCAGAGGAATACCTGATGGATGATGCCTCTGTGGGTTACACCGGGGGGTTGGGGGAGATACAGAACTACACAGATTCCTTGCTGAGAATTTCATTGAGGCCTACACCGAAGGAGGGTGTTGTGGGCCCAGGAAAATATTGATTCCAGAGATGGAATGGAACTGATAGTTGCTCAGCCTTTGTAGGGGTGGGTAGATTGGCATAGTAGTACGCCGATCCATGATGGACAATGGATGATATTTTCAGTGAATGTGGTGGTGGGACAACACAGTACTACAATGATGCCACTGGAAAACATTGATTTTAGAGATAGAGGGCCACTGATGCTTGCTCAGCAGGTGTGGTGCAGAGGACTACACAGAGCCATAACTGCTACTGTTTCTGAGGGTTACACTGCATGGGGATTTGTGTGCACAAGACTACACAGATCCCTGATGGATAATGGCAGTGATGGATGCACTGCATTGGTGGGGTGTTTGGTGGTGACAAGACTACATGGATACCAGAGCGTGACTGAAATTGATGATTCTATAGCATGTGTTGTGTACCTTAGTACTACATGTATTCCTGAATGAAACGATCACTGAGGTTTACATAGAAACATATACATTGCTGGCAGATTAGGACTGCAATGCACATTCAGTCCACCCATTTTTTATACCTTGTGAATGTGCCATAGGGCTTGCATGCAGTACTGGTAATGGCATGTGAGCAGTGTCTTGTAAAGAGGTTTTTATTTCCTCTCTCTTCCAACTTTTGATAGCGTTACTAACACACAGCAACATCTCTCTAGCCTTACCTACTGCTTTAGTGGTCTGCTTGGATGATTTCAGTTCATCTGTGATGATGATGATGATGATGGCCAAGTCTCTGTTACATTTTGATTGCCAGCAATGTCCCTGAAAACCTATAGGTAGCTTCATGGTTTGTGCTCCCTATTTGCATGATATTGCACTTCTTTGCATTGAACACGAGTCGCCAGTCCTCAGTCCATTTTTCCAGTTTTTCCACATCTCTTCCTATTCAGACCATCCTGGTGTCATCTTCAAACAGTGAAAACTTACCCTCCACTGCAATGTCAGTGTGTAGTTATGTGACTCCTCCCATGTTGTGTAACCCTCATTTACATTCTTACCCAGTAATCTTTTTAGTTATGTGACCATCGCCCTACACCATGAAGGCTGTTTTCTCCTCAGTGCCATTATCAGTAATGACTGTGTGTATGCTGTATACCCTCAATGTAATTGTCATAGCATGAGTTTGTTGAAAAAGGACAACACATATTGTGCACATACAATGCCACGTGTGTGTGTGTGTGTGTGTGTGTGTGTGTGTGTGTGTGTGCTCATGTGTTCGTGTGCTTTTCTGACATTATACTAACATGCTACCATATAATGCCAGCACAGTATGCCTAACCATCTTTTGTGTCTGCTTATTTGGTCATCCCCCAACCAGGGAGCTGACCTTGCTGCCCCCCCCCCCTTGCTACTCTCCATTTCCATGGCATGATATTCCCCTTGTATTTGACTTTGGCAGCACAACCCTACCCCTTTACCTGTCCCAACCCCTGTCAAACTCCTCCGCAGTCTGTGCCTCCATTAGTCCTCTGGTCAGCGCATATGATGGTTCCACCATCATCACAGTGAAAAGTAGCACTTCCTCCTTTCTCCCATGAGTCTCTCCCCCCCCCCCAGCTTCCACCAGTTCCCTCTACTTCCCCCCTCCTTCATTTGGAGCACCCCAACTAAGCCTCCCTATTTATCCCGACATGTACTTCAAGACCTCTATCATGCCCCCCGTCCTTGCTGTTCACCATGTACATGTTGAGTACTGTGAGCTCATCAAGCCTCTGCCCATAGGTCTTTCCCCCAAGCACCAGATCATTTTGGTTGCCCTCCTCTGGACACTTTACAAGAGTGCAATGTCCCTTTCTAAGTGTGTCCTCATGAACTGAACACAGTACTCAAGGTGTGGCCTAACCAAGCAGCTATACAGAGAGAGTATGACTTTCCTCCTTCAGGAGGTAATTCCCCTAGCGATGCATCCCAACATCCTATTGGCTTTGGCTGATTCCCTGCTACAGGTGTCACAGTTGTTCATTGTGGCATCCAACACCACTCCCCAAGTCACTCTCAGCCATTGATACTTGTAGCATCCAACCGCACCAGGGTATACACTTGGCCTGGGTTGCTGGTGACCAGGTGCTGAACCATGCATTTCCCTACATTGAACCTCAGACTACACTTCCTACACCACCTCTCCACAGCATTTAGTTTCCCCTGCAGGGCTACCCTTCCCTCCTGACCATCCACCTGCACTCCCAGGTTCGAGTAATCTGCAGACTCATCTCACTCCTTATCCCCTTTCTAATGTCTGACACATAGGTGTTAAACTGGAGGGACCTCGAACCAATCCCTGATGGACATCACTGAGGAGCTTACATGGAGATGAGACTAACACCGCAACATGACCCTCTGGGCATGCTCTGATAGCCAATGTCCTAGCCATATGTTCTTCCGTTCCCCCTCCCCATTTCCCACAGCTTCTCCAACAGGCCCCCCTTGAGGAATCGAGTCCAACGCCTTGCCGAACTTAACAAACAGGACGTCCGCCAACCTACCCCTTGTCCAGGGCACTCTTCACCCAGTCGTTGAACTGCACAAGTTTAGTCTGAGATGATTTTCCCAGGATGAAGCCATGCTGTCTGTCATTGAGGTACCCCAACTTCTCCTGTCTAACACCAAAAGCCTCTCTGTCATAATATTCTCCATCACCTTGCCCACCACTGATGTCAGGCTGACAGGCCTGTACTTCCACGTGTCCTGTCTTGATCCTCCCTTGTGGATAGTCACTATATGTGCCACCCTCCAGTCCTAGGGCACCCACCCTATCATCAGAGAGATGTTCAAAATCTCCATCAATGGTTTCTCCAGGACATCTGCCAGTTCCCTCAGTACCCTGTGATCTAATTCGTCGGGCCCTGATACTTTCTACTAAGTGACCTGAGGAGTTATACCTCTCTGTACCATGATTTCAACTGCCACTTCCTCCCCCTTGGCCCCCCGGTTTGCCCTCCCCCCTCCTGATGGTGATGACCTCCCCAGGCCAGCATGGGCTACTGATTGGTAAGTGTCCTGGCCCCTTCTCAGTCTCACCCTCTCCTCCATTGAATGAGGCATCCACAACATTCCCCCTGGTAAAAACAGAGGCAAAGTACTCATTTGGTACCTTTGCCTGATCCCCCGTGTCCTCTTCCCATCCCTCCCTTCTTCTAATCATGCTAATCTACCCCCAACCTTCCTTTTTCCCCCAAAGTATATAAACAACACCCGGTTTCCCCTCCTGATATCCTTGTCCATGTTCTGCTCTTTCCTTGTCTTACCTGCCCTCATCCCCCTAGTGACCAAACTGTCAATGCTACCTGCTGATACTTTGTATATACTGTATTATTGTATCTCACTTTATTTTTATTACTATTATTTTCTTGTGTGTTGCATCCCATGCATATTGTCCCTTGTTGACAAACCCAGGTCCACCTCGAAAATGAGCTTGCTCAACGGTGATCACCTGGTTAAATAAATACTTTGATTTATTGATTGATTGATTGATTGATTGACTCTTCTGGCTGTCAGGTCATATTCCCCTGGACCCCTTTCGATCCTTGAGCATTTGAAGTGTCTATAGGCAGTCTTCTTTTCCCTTCACCATCTCTTGAACCTCCTGGATCCACCGACAGGGTTTTCTGGCATTTCTGCATTTGCACCCCACTCCTGCACAGTTCTTTGTTTCTTCCTGCGCTACCCTCATAAAGGTTTCCCACCTACTGTCAGCATCCATGTTTGCCTTTTTCCTATCCAAACGATCCTTGAGGATCCTTCCCATCCCCTTGAAGTCCACACCCCTGAAGTCAATTAGCAGCATCGTTGTGCGGCCTTCCTTCCACCCTAGGTCCAGGCATAACCAGACCGTTGAATGATCACTTCCCGCAAATGGGTCTCTCACTTCGAGGCCACTAATCTGGTTACTGTCTGCCAGCACTATGTCCAGTATCTGGGCCTCACTACTAGACTCAAGCACCTGCTGGGTTAGGAATGTGTCCTGGAATACATCCAGCAAACCCTGCTAACAGGCC
This sequence comes from Neoceratodus forsteri, assembly GCA_016271365.2. Taxonomy (NCBI): domain Eukaryota; kingdom Metazoa; phylum Chordata; order Ceratodontiformes; family Ceratodontidae; genus Neoceratodus; species Neoceratodus forsteri. The sequence continues at coordinate 142,140,052 of CM057457.1, read as the reverse complement.
ACTGAGGATGTCATAGTCCCCGAGTCTGTCCAAGGCATGTTTACATGTCCCATCACCACCACCTTTCCCTTGCACAATCTACAGTGTCTCCTAACATTTACCACCAGACTGTCCTCCATTTCCTCTTCCAGCACAGGGTGATTGTATACCACTCTTATTTTTACTAGCTTGCTCCACTTTGTATTCAGGTTTACCCAAATCTCCTCCACGCTCCCCCCCTCCTATAGAAATGCCATTTTTGACTATCAGTGCCCCCCTTCCTCCACCCTGTCCTTCCTGAACATAGTGTACCCTTCCAGGTGTAGGTCCCAATCGTGCCCTGGTGTGTCCCAGGTCTCAGTGACAGCTGCCACATCCGCAGACCCCTCAGCTAGCATCATCTTGAGCTTGGGCAGCTTATTTCCAAAGGTACTTGGATTTAGCAGGACAACTCTCCACCCTTTTACTCCCCTCCTATTTCTCCTCCATCTGCCCTCCATTTTTTCAATACAATGATCCCTGCATTAATGTTACCTCTTTCTTGATTATACAGTTAAAGGTATCTATTTGCAATTTCATTCGGGTATGTGTTTCCGCTTCCATTGCTTTTGCAATCTTAATTCACAACTTGTCACAGTAGCAAACTATGTTATTCCCTATCATACTCTGTCTTGCTCTTCCTGGATGTCACATTCGTATGGCAACCTCTGTTCCCATCCTGTGTCTCAGAAACTGTAAGTAGAACAATATCTGTACATTGCCCCTTGTATTATTCCCCCTACTCATAACACAGCTGTCCGTCTGTCTCACACAGTTAGAAAAACATATATTGATAGTATCATCGAATAACAATTTAGCAGTCACGGTGACACTTTCTGTAGCTCATCATTTGTTTTTTTTCTTTTCACATTGATCAGGTATTTATGAAATGGCTACTTTGTCAAACCACAGCTCCACAGACAGCAGCAGCTCCAGCGATAGTAAGACTGACCAGTTTGTTATGGATGTGCATCACAGTGCCACTAACATGGGTGGAGAAATTAGGCCTTACATGTTTGAGCCTAGACATGCCCGTAGTTTGTCATCCAGCAGTGATGACTCCGCATTGAGCATGGCAGACCTGACGTGTTGATTACTCATCTTGATAATCTTGATTGGTATTCCTGTGGTAAATGTTCCATAATGCCCACTGTTTGAGAGTATCTGTGCTGTTCCGAGGTGTTGAATGACCTGGGTGACAAGTTTGAAGGCCTCAGCTGCATCACCAAGAATCAGCACTTCAACACTGGCTGTCTTGATGACTTTGTTGTACAGCTATCTCTGACAAAAATCTGCGCTTGCTACAGACACCCATACCCCTCCAACCCTCCCCAAACAGGTATGATGCTACTATCATGACTGATTGATTCTGTGCTGCTCTCGTTTATCCCCATGACATAGTTAAAGGTGACTATCATACCCCAGTATCCATCCTCTTCTCCAGTGAATACATATTGAAATCTCCCAGATTATCCTCGTACAGTTCCCTGTCAAAAACATGGATCCGCTTTTAGTGTCTTCCTGCACCCACCACAACAATCTGATGTCCTTCTTCAACAATGGGAGCCAAGGCTGCATGCAGTACTCCATATGTGGCCTGGACAATGAGCAATACAGGTGCTGGATGACCTCCCCCCTTGTGGAGGAGATCCCTTTGGCAATATAGAAAAGGACAACTGTGCTCCACTTCCTCCACTTCCTCCAGCACCTTTTCATTTGTTCATGTAAATCCATATCCATGTCAATCCCCTGATCTGGTGTACAGCACACAGTGCTGTACTCAATTTCATATTCTTTGCATCTTGCAACTGCATCCATACCAGCTGCAAGGAGCATGTGTGAAGGCGAGGGGATGCAATGCAAAAATATGTTTTGCAATACTGGAAAATATGTTGCAGAGAAGAAATACGACAAATAATCTTTGTACTACATTTGTATCACTTAGGTGTTCATAACATAAGTGAGATATGCATAAAGTAGGTGTGACTAGTTCTCAAGGTGGCAGGATTTATTTTTTACTCTCTTCCCCCTGTCACAGTCTTAGGAGCCTCTCTCAGGCATCCAACCTGAATCCTGCCCTGCCTGAAGTCCACCCGACTGAATCTTCCTCTCCCCCTCCCTGCCTCGCAGCTGGCACCCCCAGCTTAACCCCTCTGTGGTCGGGCCGACACTCCTACCTTGGGCACTCTTGCTCATAGATACCAGCTGCAGATGTGGGCCCCGGGTGGAGGATCCATGAAAGTTGGCTAGGTCGGAGCCGGCAATGGGCGTGGGGATCGGCTCCGTCGCCTACACCTAGGACCAGGTTTTTCCATGTTCTGTGATTCCTCCCTCCCTGTGCATGGGTATGCCCCGATGCTTCTGGCACATGGCAATCCTGCCAGCATCAGCCATGCTAGCACGTGCTTGCCTGACTTGCTACAGTACCCCTGGTCTCCTCCTAGGGCCTCTGGCTCGCCGTGTCGTCCCATCCCCTTGGTCTGGGGAGGAGAGTAACACATGGGCACTCCATCCTCAACCCCTCCCCTACTGACCCCTGAGACCTGAGTCCATTCCCGAACCCAGATTGCTGGCGTGGCATGAGGTGTGGCTTCCAGCACCTCAACCCTCAGCGCCACCGAGCTGGCACTAAGGTGGCAGGATTTAGTGAAATTGCTACTATGTCAAGGGCATAAAAAGGCAGTTATTTTTCTTAAATGTTCACAGAGCCCATGTTATAAGTGCAATAACCCACTCCTGGGTGTGCGGTTAGTGTGGATTAATCAACACCCCGGGTGCTATGAAGACACTTGACCTACGGCCTCCATCCTTACAACACACTGGGGGTGTTGATTAATTAAGCAATATACCATGACAAGGAGTGGGTATATTGGTGGATTTACCATGCCTGGTGTGGTTCAGTCACGAGATGCAGCCGGTGACTTAGCCACCTGAAATCACCCGCGCCATATACCTAATGCTGTAATATTATACAATGTTCAATGTTTTTTTTGTTTTTATAGTGATATAAAACTTTTACAGTGGGTATACTAGAGGATTTACCATGGTCATGTGATCTGTTTTGACCAATGAGGTTACAGGATTTTCATACCCCATTGTATAATCCACAATTACTACACACCCAGGAGTGGGTTACTGCTTAGTTAATTGTCCACCTTCTGTTCTGTTTTTTCAGCACTGTAATGCTGTATTGTGACCTCAAGCATCGGTCTTTCAAGTGGTTCTTAGTGGTCCTCAACTGAACTGTCATTCATCTTTCAGGGGAATGCACCTGCATATATTAATTACACCCACTGGGTGCATCACATCTTGGGATGCAAGGTTAAAAGAATCATCCCATCGTGTGCTGTAACTGCAATAAGGAATAAATGGCCAGATGCAAACAGAGTGTATAAGGGTTTCTATGAGGCGGACAAAGGAGATGATGAAGAATAGACCCAATCTTTCCTTGCAGATTTCAATGAACAGTAGTCAGTGTTGAATGAACAAGTTAGTTGTTTTTGAATGACACCTGCAGTTTCCATAATGCAAGCAATTCATGACAGTCATACTATGTTAGTGTCAATAACCAAAATTTGCGTGAATCATTGTACAGTGTTTAATATGACTGTCTGTTCATTCTTTACATATATTAAATATTGTTACTAGTGAGTTGTGCATTGTTCATCGCTGTGGCAACATGTGCTAAAGTTGCATACCAAGACAATCATTGCAATAAAGTATGTTGTTCAGTCAATTCAAGATTGTCATGCAGTTCCTTTTTATGTTTGTTTGCACGCATGTGCAAGAAACATAGTGCCATCATCTGAGTTTTTCAGAGGTGTGTCAGCATCTTCCAATTCAGTCAGTGTGTTTGCAGGTGTGGTCACAGTTCTCTAGTCACTGCTGAAGCTGTCTATGACAGCAGTTGAAAATGCAGTGGCATACAGTTGGAAGAGGGAGCTATGCTTCAGTGAGCAGCTCCTCCCCCCCCACACACACAGATCAACTGTGTCTGTTGCCTGATAGGATGGTGCAGTCTTGTCTAGCTTAGAGAGACAAGCCACACATCATTACTTTAATAAACTGTTCCTGCCAAGCAGGACCACCAAAATGTGTGGGTGCCTAACAGTCCTCACACATGCCAGCTCTCCAAAGCACACCTTCATGGACTCCATGGGTTCTAATCCTCCAGAAAAAAAATATCTCAGCATTTGATATGAAAACTCAGACTTCGTTGTATGTGTAATTCCAAGCGTTTTCTCTTACTAGACTCTGTCAATGTGAACTCCCCGCTGCTAAAACCTATGCAAACGAACTTAAGCGTACTGTACTACCTGCAGCTGAAGCAAAGAACTGCCAGAATGCACAAAGGAGAACATACTGCTATGCATTTCAGCAGCAGCCAGTGGGGGAGATTTTCATGACTGAAGCACTTTAATGCTCTTTTTATGTTTGCTTGCACACATGTACAAGAAACATAGTGCCATCATCTGAGATTTCTGAGGTATGTCACCCCCTCCTCCAATTCAGTTAGTGTGTTGGCAGGCAAGGCTCCTGTAAGCCAATGCATGCTGGAGCTGTCTATGACAAGCTCCAAAATGCAGTGGCATACAGTTGAAAGCGGGAGCTACGCTTGAGTGAGCAGCGATAAGATATCACCTGCTCATGCGCAGCTCCCCCTACACACACAAAACTCCCCCCACACACACATATAGCCGACTGGGGTGCCCAATCCCGTCGGAATCGTAATCATCCCCCACCAAATGTCAGGCTAATAGCCGGGGGGGTGCCCAATCCCCATCTGCTTCCTCTCCCCCAGTACAAGGTGCCACGCTGGGAGCCTACCCCAGCGTGGCAACAAACGCTATGCGATGGGGTGCCCAATCCCCCATCGGCTGAACGCCCCACATCCTTGTGCCACACTGGGAGCCCACCCCAGCGTGGCAAACGTCCCACGTCATCTATGTTTGTTTGTTTTCAACCTGAAAAAAAAACGGTCCCACGTAGTCTCCCAGTGCACCCTCCCACAACCCGCACCCACCCACTGCACACCCTGCCTCCCCACCCCCTAACACCCCTCACCCCATACTTACCTCCAGACCATGGCATGATGATCTTCGGTGGACCGAGAACACATCTGCACTCTTCAAAGCTGTCCACGAACTGAGGAAATGCCGGTAAGCTGTATAATGGGCTAGATAGGGGGGTTTCAACTTTATTGCATATCTCAGGCATTTTTAGGAAATTTTGCACCAAATTTTCAACAAGAGGTTTTTGGGACCCCTTCTCATGAATGACGTCACTGTCATGGCATTATTCAGGCCTGGAGGGTGATTTTGTGCAGTGACTGCGAAATCACCCTTTGGGCCTGAATAACGCCATGGCAGTGACATCATTAATGAGAAGGGGTCCCAAAAACCTCATGTTGAAAATTTGGTGCAAAATTTCCTAAAAATGACCCAAACGCACACCCCAATGCCTGTCACTCTCTGCAGGGTAGTGGTGGGGTTGGCTTCAGTTCAATACTTCACTGCCATTCCTATTACGCAGCTCTGTAACTTTTACACTACCACTGCCAATGCCAGCAAGCAAACATTCAGCATTGACAAATGCTTGTTTGTTTCAAACTACATTTGAAAATGTCACTGTACGTCAACAGTTGGTGGGGGATAGTAGAAAGCCTCTTATTTGTTCAGTTACTACAGTGAAGTTGTATTTTTCACTACTGGTGTGACACATTCCAATAAATGTGTGTATCACTGCATTAGTAAAAGAAATGTCACTTTAAAGTCAGTCATTAAAGATGTGCATCAAAACACAACCTGGGCATGCATTAATGGCATGATAACACCGTGTTCTGTCTTGTGTCACAGCATAACTTTGTGTTGATGTGCTAAACATCAGCAAGGAACAATTGTGGGTGCAAGCTTTCATTGTTCATTATTGATGCTTCAAGGGGACAGAGTAAAAGTGAACTTACTAAACAGCTATTTTTGCTCAGTGTTCAATAGGGAGGAAGAATATGAAGGTAGCAGAGCAGGAAAAGAAATGGCAGGGAGGGGGAGGGGGAGGTAGAGATGAAGCCTTTTCTCATGGAGGAACTTTTGGGGGAACTAGGCTGCATGAAGGTGGACAAGGCAATGGGGCTGGATGGGGTGCACCCAAGGGTGTTAAGGGAACTAAAGGAGATATTGGCAGTACCATTGACTGCACTCTTCAATCAGTCTCTAGAGACTGGGGTGGTGCAGGAAGACTGGAGGCAGACAAATGTGGTCCCGCTGCATAAGGGGGGAGGGAGGGAGGGAGGGAGGAAGTGGGAAAGTACAAGCCCGCGACCTTGACATCAGTGGTAGGCAAGCTCATGGAGAAACTAATAAAAGGCAGGGTCACCAGCTACCTGGAGGAAAGCAGCCTGATGAATCCAAGGCAACATGGTTTTACTAGGGGTAGATCCTGTCAAACAAATTTGCTAAGAGTTTTTTGATGGGGTCACAGAGGAACTGGATCAGGGGAAGGCGGTAGATGTGGCTTATTTGAATTTCAGGAAGGTGTTTGACTTCGTGCCCCATGGGAGACCACTGTGTAAAACGTAAGGACTGGGGCTGGGGCAGAGGGTAGTTAAATGGGTGGGAAACTGGCTGGGGGACAGGAAGCAGAGGGTCATAATAAATGGGGTGACATCCGAAGAGGGCAAGGTCACAAGCGGGTTCCCTCAGGGATGAGTGGTGGGGCACCTACTATTCAATATATTTGTAGGGGGCATAGTGGAGGGCCTTGAGGGAGGTGTGAGTCTGTTTGCTGATATCAAGATCTACAATAGCATGGACATGCAGGAAAGGGTAAAAAAATGTGGAAAGATTTGGAGAGGCTTGAGGCATGGTCAAAGAGGTGGCAGCTTGCATTCAATACAGAAAAGTGTAGAATCATGCATCTTGGCTACAGAAATCTGAGGGCAGGGTACTGTATGGGGGCAGGGATCTGGAGGTAACGGAACAAGAAATGGACATAGGCATCACTATATTGGGGGACTTGAAGGTGGAAAGGCAGTGTGAGAGGGCAGTGGTTAGGAGGAGTGGAATGCTGTGATGCATTGGAAGGTGAATCACCAGTAGAAATAGGGAGGTCATTGTACCCTTGTACACCCATCTAGTTAGACCGCATTTGGAGTATGGAATCCAGTTCTGGAGGCCATACCTTAAAAAGGATGTGGGTAGGCTGGAGCTGTTTCAGAGGAGAATGACATAGATGGTAAAAGGGTTATGCCACCTGTCCTATGAAGAAAGGTTGAGAGGTCTGAACATGTACTCCCTGGAACAGAGGAGGGAGAGGGGGGGACATGACCGAGACCTTCAGGTACCTTAAGGGTATACACAGCGTGCCACTGGAAAGCATCTTCCAGATGAAGGGTAATCACAGGACGAGGGAGCATGGCCTGCAGGTGAAGGAGTGGCAGTTCAGGGGTAACATTAGGAAATACTATTTCACAGAGAGAGTTGTGGAAAAGTGGAACAAACTCCCGGAGGCGGTCGTTGGAGAAGAAATAGTGGAGGGATTGAAAAGGGCATGGGACAACCACAGGGGAGTGTTATGGGTAGAGGGCGCAAGTCCAAGCAGATAGCTGGACAAATGGGAAGACGCTGTGGGTCTTGTCGGTCCTTTTCTGCCGTCACAGTTCAATGAATCTATTGTATCGTGCACGAGCACAGTACAACTGCTGCTTGGGTGTCATTGGTAGTGCTGCAACTTTGGCCGGTTATGTCACTGTACAACAATAAACTCATTCCTCAACACGACTTTTGAGTTCAGTAACGTTGTTTATGCAATGTTCATCATAGTTCAATATTGTCAATATGTACATCAACACAGATTATTAACGGACACTGATAAAGGTAATAAACATGTATTAACCTAAAATCATGTTTGAAGTAATGATGTCCAAAATATCAGGAATATTTTTGAAATGCGCAGTTTTACAGACCTACAGCATTAAACAAGTACTTGTATGTCATTAACGTAAACACAATGTCTGTTTCATAATATCAAAAAAACATTGGCAGATCATGCACAATGCAGGTGCATGATGATATGGTTACCCATTTTGTTATGCTTATTAACATGGTGCAACAACAACATTAACAACAACATTAACGAGATAACATGGTTAACGATCACTTAGAAATTTCTATCAGTATGTCATGAGGAGACACTGGCAATCAAATAAGTTGTGCAAAGGCCAGTGGGGTGGCGCTGAGGGCTGAGGCACTGTGCGTACACACCTTGCGCTACACCAGTGACCCAGGTTCGGGAATGGACTCTGGTTGGTGAAGGTCAGCTGGGAGAGGGAGGATCAAGCATCCCAACAGATGCTCTCCTCCCTCTGGGGTGGGTTACCAGGGGTGCAACAAGCACCCGACATCCTGATAGGGCCGGTGGGAACTTGGGCTCTCGAGGGGCCGGTGGCTCTGTTCAACAGAGTCGGGGAGGGGAGATGCTGTTAGACACTTGAGAGAGACGTGTGTCAGCATGTCGCCTCTCTGGACATACGTCCTTGCATCGGCATCTCAGGGGGCTGGGAATGGGGACACTGAAAAATGGAAAAAGATCCCTCAGCAGTCCTAGATGACGACCGATCTAAGCCACCCAGTCCACCAGCTCCAGGCAAACCCCACTGTGCAGAAGGGAGGAAGGAGGTAAGGGGCACTCTAGGGGCAGATCCTGAATTCAGCTGAGATGGGTTGGAATGAATGGCCAGAAGGAGTGGACACCAAGGGTAGAAAGGAGGGGATAAAACAGGAATAAAAAAAAAAAAAATAAGCTGTGCAAGGCATCACACAACAAAGACATCACTCTTTGTGGCTCACTAAGTTGTTACACCACCAGGGGCCGGAACAAGTTGCATATCATGATATTTCTCGTCACATGGCGGTACAGTGGCCAATACAGTATGTGATCAGTCATAAGTAAGTCTTTGGATGCACATCAAGGTGAGCGGTGGGCTGTGCCAGTTGCCAGCTAACTTCTGGAATGGAGGTGGACATGGTAGTTGGCAGTGGTGGGTGGTGTGGGGGGGACACTATGCCACCAGGGGAAGGGGCTACATGGGTGTGGGCCATCATGATGGGGTGGGCCACTACACTACAAGTGTTTATGCTGATAGATATAATTAACATGGTAGTGTACTTTCCACCCCATCATGACTGCCGACACCCATGCTGACCTGAACCTAGTAGCATAGCAGCCCCACCCCACCATGCAGTGGCAACCACCTTCTCCCCCTCCATCCTGGAAATTAGGCAATGACTGGCACTGACCACCACTGACCTCCACAGCTATACAACAACTTACTTATCATTGATTGCGTATTGTATTGAATGATTGATGATGCGCTCCTTCATTACAGTACACAATCACTCAATACTCACTCGGTGTCTGGCCGTGGAGGTGAGAGGATGGTTCATAGACAGGGTAGAGAAGGTTCAGAGGAGGGCAACAAAGATGGTGCATGGATTGCATCACAAGTCCTATGAAGACAGGTTGAAGGAACTGAACATGTACTCCCCGGAGGAGAGGAGGGAGAGAGGGGATATGATAGAGACATACAAGTATCTTACAGGGAGGAACAGAGTGCAGGAAAACACTATTTTTAAGCAAAAAATATGTTCCAGGACTAGAGGGCATGGGATGAAGTTGGAGGGAGGACGATTCAGAGGAAACATGAGAAAGAATTTCTTCATAGAACGGGTGGTGGACAAGTGGAACACCCTGCCAGAGGAAGTGGTGGGGCTGAAATAATCACAGGATTTAAGAATGCATGGGATAGACATAAAGGAATTCTAGAGGTCAGGGGTAAGGGGAAACAGACTTCTAGGAAAACAAACTGAACTTACAAGCTCAAATGGGCAGACTGGGTGGGCCATAGGCCCTTATCTGCCGACACTGTCTATGTATCTATGTATCTATATTCAGCCAGTGGCTGTATAAATTCAATGATAGTTGTGCTGGGTGGGTCAGCAATACCTGTTGGAGGGTGAGCTGTAATGACATTAGACTACCAAGGAAAACTACTGGACATAATGAAATGTTTGTCGGTGATCTCCACTGTGGCATTTGCTTCCTACACTTCAGAACAAAGTCATGTGCAACAATTCATAACTACTACTTAGCTTTAAACCTGGTGTAGTGTTTCTGTAGTAATTCTTCAGATGATGAACGTTTAGTGGCACCGATGTTATGAGGCAATGCGGGAACATGTAAAACTTCCATATTGGTCAATTCCCCATTGCGGAATGATACGGTGTCCTCGAGCAGGGTAGCAACATAGTGATACATTTTCTTTTCCTTTATTTTCTTCACCACCCACTGCTTCGTTTGTTTGGAGAAAGCAAAGAGGTGTCTTTTCTTTCCTTTGTTCTTCCCTTTCTTGACAACAGCTTGCTCCAAATTGAAATTCTCACAGTAGTCCAACATTGCAATTTCTGTACGGGCTGACATGCCAGCATAACTGAAGTGCTGCCTCTTGGGGCAATATTTTGTGAGCAAAGAATTAAAAACCTCTAGATTGCCTGTGTGGCAGAATTTTGTTATTTTCTGCATGTCCTTCAGCAGTCTGGTATCCATGACAACAATCTTTAGTGCCTCAAGTGCAGGACCACCCTTTTGAAGCTATGTTGTTTCCCTCTGCTGCTCACGTGTCCATGTACCATGATCACACTGTCGGTACACAAGTCCAACTGTTCAGTTGTGTATGTTTGCAGTGTGTTCCAACACTGACATCTGTTTTTCTCTAAGTACCATTGCATTCTCCCCACAGGTAGAAGCAGACCACCAAAGTGGTTAAAATCTAACAGATCCACTCCAGCAGCGCTTCACAATGCTTTTTTTTTTAGCTTTAGCTGACAACTTCTTTACAGTGGATTTCGACACATGTCACACATCAAATTGATGCTGAATGCCATGGAAATGTGTACCTTTTGACACCAAGCTAGTAATCTGGGGATGTTGGTCCGTGGTGACTGTGACTACATTAAGCCCAGCATCTATAATTGAAGTCAAACTGCGGATGAAACCTTTTTTCTCCATCACATTGGAGTTAGCAACTTCTGATACTTGTATGAGGTTGGACTCCAAGATGATGTTGCTGTCCATATCCATAATAGTATATGTGCTGTACTTAGCACTGTGTCCCGGCGAATCGCATCTTCCATCGCCTATTACTGTAAGTTCCTTCCCTGATACTGAATCCCAGCTCATCCGCTTCTGCTTCATCCAGCGGTTGTGAACAACAGGGAACAAGTAAGTGCGCTGTATTGTGTGGTACTGTGACTCCGCAAAAATAGACATACCGAAGAAATGAAATAATTGGGATATACTTGAGTATGTGTTGTCACTGTACAGGATGCATGCACTGAGCAATAAATTTCCTGTGGCCATTCGATTCAACACTGGCTGGGAATGCCACGTGAATGGATGGTTTTGCCCACTGCAGAAGTTTGCCACCAACATTGTCCCACTGACACGTGTGTCAAGTAGCATAAGGGGAAGCTTGCAAAACTGGCACACTATCATGCTCATTAACTGCAGCAAGGACATCTTGAAAACAATGAATTTGGAGTCACCCACCATGCCATTGTCAGTGGTGAAAGATGAGCATCCCGAAAACCCCTCATCACTGTCAGCAGCATCTGACTCTGGTATGAACAATGATGGGTCAGAGCTATCATGCGTCATGCTGTCATCAGTCGTTACCGAAAAAATCAATGTGTTCTACTGTGCTTTTCTGTATTGTGGTTTTAAGAGGTGTGTATGTTTACGCTGGTCCTCCAAAGTCCACCATGTCTATTTGAGTTGTTGGGATACTCAATCCACTGATACAGTCAGTTTCCGCTGTTTCTACAGCTGATTCACATAATGATTTTGAACATGAATTGGACTTACTGCAAGTGTAGTCTTTGTTGACATTTTCAGGGGTCTCTGGAAGCTGGAAAGTGAAACCTCTTGTCTCTGGTGAACACTGGATAGAGATTGATGAGGTTGTCACACTGCGGTGACGTTGTTCTTGATCATGATGAGTAGACGTATTCTGTAACAGAATTGAATAAGTGTTCACATTTGGTGGTACCATGTCATTCAGCAATAGCTGACATGTAGAAGGCAATACAGGTGCACTAGCAACATGTTGCTGTCACATGTACTGAGGTAAAAATTCAGTTTTGCAGTCGCTAAGTAAGCAATAAGGCCCAAAGGGGTGTGTGTAAACCATATTTTACAGCACGGCCAGGGGCGAGTAATATGACATGAGGCCAACGGTCAACTGATTTCACCTGCTGACCGTGTTGTGAAATATGGTTTACACATCACCCTGAGTGCCTTACTGCACTTATAAAATTGACTCCTTTTGTTTTACTTTTGATAACTGGGAAAAGCATGTTTATATGTAGAAAAATAGATTTACTTTGTGCATTTCTGCAAAAATAATCCTTCCGCACACTGCAAGTGATATTGTATTTTTGCCTGCGGTCTTCTTAAAGGTTTTTTTTTCTTTGTTTTTCGCATATTGAAGATATGGAATGTTTATCATGGAATGTTTACCATTGAATACATGGATTCAAAATTCTGCTCAGTTCCAGTGGCAGAATGTTTCTCTCCCAGCACACTACACACACAGACAACAAAGGCTTTTGTTTCAGCCATAGACTCAGTTATCTCACTGTCAGTGCAAGAAGAGAGTTCCCTGATGAGCAGGTAAAGACAGAAGGGGGATGTTACACTGTCAGGAAAGAAACAGCTATAATGAAAACTATAAACAATAGTTATTGTTTGTAATGTGTTTATCCATGTAAGGAGTGTGTGATACTCAGGGAAACATTTAATTAATTTGTTTGATTTTTGTTTAAAGTAGTTTTCATTTTAGTGCCCAACTAAAGTTTTTTACAGTGTAAAGGTAGCAGCCATGTTTGTGGTGGAAAATCAGTTCTGGCAGTAGAGGGCTATCTGAAATGCCTGTATTCCAAATGAGCATTGGTCTATGTTGCAGACTCTTCACTGCTAAGCAGTCCTTATTTAATCAGATTACATGATTTTACCATGCCATTTTATAAATTTCAGTTGCCAATTTTGAGCACTGCATGTAATATCATGGTAGTGACACGTTAATGTGTGTGGCAGTGTGTTGAATTATGGTTGCTCTTAGGGGCTGCATACAATGATTTTGTGATGTGCTTGCAGTTTTAGTAATGTCAGTGAAATGAATACAGACACAAAATGTGGCGCACACACATAAACATACATACACACACACAATACATACACACACACACACACACACACAGTCCCACATACAGCAAGTCAATTACACACACACACACACACACACAAACACACACACAAACAGACACACAGTTATACACACAGCCACACATACAGCTGCACAGACACACAGGTACAGAAGCACAGAAGCACAGACAGAAACAAACAGAGAAACACAGTCTACCACACACACAGAACAACACCCTCCACACACAAACACACATACATACACACATGTGCAAACACACACTAGTGCGCATCAAGACTGAATGCCACTAACCAGCCGGGATTTGAACCCGGTACTAGCATATTGCTAAGCATGCCAAACCTGGTTGTTTTGCGGCTACAGAAAGGATGGTGCACACATTCATTCATATATCGGAAACCAGGATTACTCAGACTGAACCACACAAATAGGCGCAGATACAGATCCATACACAAACATCTAGAAAAACACAGACATCAATACACACACACATGGGAATGCATACTACATTATACAGACACACACACACACACACACACACACAGACACACCAACACACAGATACACACACACACACACACAGCAATGACCACACAAAAACAACAACGCCACCACACACAAACACAAACAGTGCTTACCATGCAGCACCGTATGTTAACTGTGTACAAAAATGATTAACTACTTTGAAAATAAGCGATAATAGAGCACGATAGTGTTTAGCAAGTGAAGACGTGTGATTGTGGTACTACCAATGCATTCTGTGGACAGAATAAAACAGTGGTCTGCCGGCAAAGTGCTTTCAGTAGCGCAATGCTGTGCCATGAAACCACAGTAATGTCACTATTATGAATAAGCTATGTAGACTGATACTACGAGTATACATGAGATGCAATACCTGCTCTGTGATAATTTTCGTTATGAGAGTTGCAGCATCTTTATAGTAGGTGTCCCTGTATTACCCTTCCATAAACTGGAAATAAGAACTGGCAGGAGGAAAGAAGGTATACCTTTCAGTGGTCATTATCAGAAACAACAAGTAAAATTTTCATGGCAAGCATGAAGGTACCGATAAATGAAACTCAGTGGGGTTGTCTCTGACATCTGTCATTCAACAGGTGATGGCCATTATCCATGGACATCAGTCAGTTACATGACGATACAGATACCTGGCAGTGGCTGAACAGGTGCTCAACTACCGTAACCACCCACAGCTCATCGGCTAGGGGTATACCATGGGATTTGTTGGAGTGGGGTGGGACACTGAGCTCAGATGTTGCTTCTCAGGCAATTATTTCCACTGTCTGGGTTGGGTTGGAGGAGTACCTGACCTGGGGATACCGTAGGTGAGGCGGGAGAAATCCAGTCATGGATTGTGAGTGAGTGGGTGACACTGAGCTCAGATGTTGCTTCTCAAGCAATTATTTCACTGTCTGGTTGGGATGGGGACAGGTACTTGACTCGGGGGGGGGGGATACCATGGGTGAGGCCGGGAGAAATCCAGTCATGGATTTGTGGATGTGGGATGGGACACAGAGCTCAGATGTTGCTTCTTGGGCAATTATTTCCACTGTCTGGGTTGGGTTGGAGGCAGGTACCTGACTTGGGGGGGATAATATGGGTGAGGCCAGGAGAAATCCAGTCATGGATTTGTGGGTGTGGGGTGGGACACTGAGATTAGATGTTGCTTCTCAGGCAATTATTTCCACTGTCTGGGTTGGGTTGGGGACAGGTACCTGACTCGGGGGAGGAGGGATACCGTGAGTGAGGCCAGGAGAAATCCAGTCATGGATTTGTGGGTGTGGGGTAGGACACTGAGCTCAGATGTTGCATGAGGCGGAGAAAGCCAATGTTACATTTTTGTTGGGGAGGCATACCGACTTTCAGGTGGTATGACATCCAGTGACAGATTGGTGGCTGGGGTGTGACATGGAGTACAGAGGTACTTTTCAGGACAGAATATGGGCTGTCCTTCATGCCCACCTACGCGGCAGTATGGATACTGCTCATGGCGCCAGTGACCCACGTTCAGGAATGGACTCGGGTAGATGGAGGTTCAGATGGTTGGGGGAGGATTGAGCACTCAGAGGCTGCTCTCCTCCTCCAGGGAGGGAGGGTTGCTTGTCCTGCTGCTCTACAGCCACCTGAGTGACCACGGGTGGAGGTGCAGTGGGATGGCAAACAGAAGGAAGGGGGGACATGGGATGGGAGACGGAACATCTGCACATCCTGACATGCTCTGCCCCATGGCTCCTCAAGGGTGCTGATGTCCTGTGGGACTACCAGAAAGCAGGAAATACCCCACAGTGGTCCCTGAAGATGGAGCTCTAGGCCCCAATCCCACGCCCCTGCCAGAGCTGGTGACAGCATCCTCGATGATATATAGACACGTTGGCACAGAGGAAAGGGGCCCCATCCTGTACCCACCTGGGGGATATAACCAAGGCTACGTGGGGGGGGGATGGACTGCACCAGTGCATGGACAGATGAGCAGGGATGCATAAGGCCATGGGAGTCTCCTAAGGAAAGGGAGTACTGCAGCAAGAAGGGTGCATAAAGAGAGAAAAAAAAGAATATGGGCTGTTGTGGTTGGGGGCAGGTATCTTGGTTCAGTGTGTCACATAATCACTGTACCATGATCAACCAACCACCTCCACACAGTCAAACACAGGGCTGTGGTATATGGGGATGAACTGTAAAAATGTAAATTGTAAAATAAACACTAGCTTACAGACATGACTGCACATGGTCGACAACGTCCAGAACTTGAACATGGAAATATTGATGGAATGGAGCCTTCTTTACACATCTTCGGCATTGTCAGGATCCGAAAAGACAGCAAACAACATTACATAAGCATACAGTTCCTGGCTTGTGTAATGAAAATTTTAAGGAGATATAACAGCAATGACTACTTACTGCACTGCAAAATTTCCCATGGGGATATAGAAATCTTCATCACTAAATCATTAAAGTGGTCAGAGCACACCACATGATGGCTAGTCAGTAGGAAAACACCTATATTTATGTCAGATCGAGACATTGCCAACATTGCCAACAACCACCTTTGTATACCTGCTTGGACGCAAGGTAGCCTAAGAAAGGAAACCTTCCAACCATTGTTTTTCTTGCCCATAGTGTTCCCACATCCTACAGTCATACAGGTGGGCATTTCCTTGACCTTATGATGCTAACGCAGGACACAGATTAATAATAATAATAATAATAGGAATACATGAATAGAATAACAGTAGTGCTGCAAAGAAATAATTAAACCACTAACATAACACCAGCAACTGTCAGGCTAATCACAATGCTCATTCAAAATAGAAATATAGGAATAGGAATATAGCTGAAGTGAAGACACAGTGGAGACAAAACACACAAGCCAATATGACAGAAACAAATAAGTTTATTGGACAGCAACTACAAATATTGATACATGGTAATGTAGTTGTCAAATCAAACTGCACCATGTATGAAACAGCTGGAGAAAATTCCCGCTATAATGTGCAGTGCTTCAGTTTACTGTGCAGTGTGAAACAGTCATTTCAGCAGACATGAAGGAGCGCTTTAATAGCGCTACACCTTTAAGACTCATGTGCACGCACGAGCACATCCGAGCATAAGCATGTGCAAGCACAGGCGCGATCTAACACGCTGCAGGCAAGTTGAAAAATGGCATGTAGATCCCAACAAAAGCGAGGAAAAACACAAAGTCACCGAAAGTAAATAAAATAAAACATTTATGTTGCATTGCAAAACGGAGGTTCAAAAACATGATGCTGAGCAGCGTTTGCTCACAGGAGTTTCCCTTTAATAGATGCAGCGATAACGTACATGGACAGCAGGTTTAAAAATTTCTCACAGGTGCCTCTCAAATGGTTCAGCTGTTTAGATTTCAAGCAGTTCGATCTGCCAAGAGACAGACTAGCAGTGTTTGGGACCTCTGAACTGGCAAACCTGGTTAAATACTTGAGAACAGCAGGAACATATAAAGTCTGAGTATAGTGTATTTAAAATGCTGCTTAAATCTTCAGCTAACAAGCCCTATTTGCAGGACTATGCAAGATTACTGAAAGAAAACCCACACCTGATTGGGCACATTATTCTTGACTTAGTCGAAATACTAATAACCATGAGTGTCTCAACTGCAAAGTGTGAAAGAGTTTTTTTTCTATTCAGAACCTAATCAAAACAAAAATAGGGACACAGCACGCTGATGACACACTACAGTCTCTTCTGCAGATAGCAGTAGAAGGTCCTGAACTGCATGAATTTGATCCTGATCCTGCAGTTAAGCACTGGCTGCTCTCTGGTCCAGGAACTAGACATGTTCGTGGGCATGCTCTCTTGCTGCTACATCTGCTGCTGATGCCGCTTACTTGTTTCTTCTCCTGATGATCCCGATGCAAGTACTCCTGCTCCGTATCTTCTCCTTCCTGTCCTCAGTAAAGCCAGTCTACCCTTGATGACAGTCCGCTGCATTCACAGACAGCTTGTTGATGGCCTTCAGTTCAAACTGATTCTGAAACATTTATCAAATCTCTTCTAAAACAGACTTCAGCCTGCCCACACACACCCTGGGCCTGCTGTATTAACAGTCAGAAAAGAAAGTATAGGAATTGGATGGAAACGTATTGTTTTTCCTGATTTACACAGTTCTGCATCTACATCCATCCCATGACATAATACTACAATACGACCCCAGCCACACCATGTAATTTATTTCTACATAAGTTGGTTTAAGATTTTCATTGAAATATACTGGACTACCACTCAGAACTCTGAACTACCATTTTTAACTAGGCCAGTTGTCCTGGACTAGCATGCCATTTTGAAATTTGTCAATCCCTGGTCAGTTCCACAACTTATTGCTTGGTAACTTATTTTTGTCAACTTTTGTTTAGACATAATTGTCCCTAGATCTTTGAAACTCTTATTCCATATCTATGAACTTTATGTTCTGTATTTTTGTATCTGTTATCTTGTCTCCTTTCTCTTCCCCCCAGGACACATCTGAAAATGAGCTGTCAGTAGCTCAGTGTATTTTCCTCATAGAATCTTTGAAATAAATTAATGTCTTGTCATATTAATGCATTATCAGCTGTTGTGGCTCTAATCAGAGTTTGTTTTAACTATGCTGCATAACCCAGCAGAGGCTGAATGTCAGTTTGCTAATTACTGACAGCTGTTTGTGGTTAAGGGAAAGGACCATGCTGGGAGGAGATACGTGCAGAAAGCTTCAAGGAATTGACTGTGTGGGCCATTGGCAATTATCAACTATTTACTTTTGTTGTTTAATTCACAGACAGACCGATACTCTTAACAAATATAAAAACTCCCCATCCACTGACACATTGCTGGCACCATAAAGCAAATCTGCTTTTATTTTCTATCTTACTACAGACTGACAGGGATTTCAATAAATCGCTCAAAGATGCACCCATTGTTAGCTACATGCAATATATTCATCTGTAAGCTAACTTG
This sequence comes from Neoceratodus forsteri, assembly GCA_016271365.2. Lineage (NCBI taxonomy): Eukaryota > Metazoa > Chordata > Ceratodontiformes > Ceratodontidae > Neoceratodus > Neoceratodus forsteri. The sequence goes on along the minus strand of CM057457.1, from coordinate 142,121,274 downwards.
AAAAATAAAGACTTTTAACTACAGTAGCAGGTCGGCATCCGTCCCATTCTGCAAGAATACAACCTGATCAAAAATCTAAATTCATTATACATCAGAGATGACAAGCAACTATAACAGAGCACATGACTCCTGAGACAGCTATAACCCTGAGCAAGACACTTAACTGCCCAGTGCTCTAGTCCATGCAGCTACAGAAATGGATAGACACATAGCCCCACTTGAAACAATTTGTTGCTTCTCAGCTGGGCTATCCTGGGGAAATACACTGTACAAATGCTTAAAAGCAGGACCCTACTGGAGACTGTCACAAATGCACTCCACAGGTCAGGCCCTCTGCTTCCACAGTGCCAACCTCAGAATGCAATAGAGTGAAAAGGTGACAAACAGGGTAACCCTCCTGTTTGTTTTGGGTCCAAATCACCTCCTAGCCTGCAGTCTTGGGGAGGGAGGTCAGATGTGAACCTTATGCTAGCACACCAGTTAACAGGCTCAGATATGTACTCTCTTCGGGGATACAGTACAATCTCTTCACCAGGGGCACCCAGCCAGGTTCCCAAAATGTACACTTACGACTCCAGATGAGGCCTAGGTATATTCTTACCTTTTGCAAGCTTAGTAACACATGCAAGCCCTTAACAGCTGTCAAACTTAAACACAGGCTCAGCAATCACATGCAAAACAAAACTGAGAAGATACAGGCAGTATTTCAAGGAAAATATTGTTTACTACAAATTGTAAAACAGGTAAAATCTAATACAGAACAATTATATTCCTAACTTACAGTCATATGAAATAAATGGAAAGTTTACAGAACACAAATATGTCTACCCCGAATTCTTAAAAGTTCTTGCCTATCTAGATGTTACCATTAAGTGCTTTCTAAAGTCCAGAGACTACTCTCTGAGTTCAGAATAATATGCGCTGTTTCCCTCTGACAGCTGCTCATTTCAGGATCCATCTCCTCACCCCTTTTGGTGAGGTCACAGTTAGATCCTCCCATAGATTCAACTTCTTAACATAATTATCCACAAGGATGTATGTTATTATTGTAAAAAGTCAGCAACTAGCCATTTCTCATATATGACAGCCTTTGATCAAAACATCCCCTTTGATGTTTCACAATCCCACACCTGTCACTAGTTCTTGGCTAGGTGAGAAAACCAAGAGGAATCAGCCAAATTACTTCCCTTCCTGCTATGTCAGAAATGCATACATGGGAACCAACTTCAAAAGCAGGAGCAGGTTATAAGGGGTAATAAACTGTCGCTCTGGAAGGATGGCATTTTATTATGTTTCACTGGTCTATCTATAACATCCTGTGGTTTTCCTAGCACTGACATCTTTTGGGGTCAAAGATGAAATCTCTCACTGACTGCCTGCTTGTTCTAGGCAATCATATATTTATATTACAGATATCAAACATATAACCATAAGCAGGTGGTAGGTGTCACAGATCTAACATGCTGCATCTCAGTTGTGCAATCCTGGGTCATAAACTGTAAATTAAAACATCGCTGGCAGTCACCGCCATTTATTACTCTCCCAGTAGATATGGAGACAGTGTGTACTAGTCATATGAGCACTGTCTGGTAAACCAGGAGATCACAGGTTCATACCCCGCTGGGTCAATTTCTCACTGTGTGACACTGGGCAAGTCACTTGACTGCTCAGTGCTCCAGTCCACCCAGCTGCAGAAAAAGATAAAGTATCCCACTGGAAATGCAATACTGCATCTCAGCTGGCTTATTTTGCAAAATTAAATTGTAAACAACATGACAGAAAAACACTTCGACAACTGCTATCCTTTCCTGGACCCCGCACTCCCATCCCAGGCAATATGGTCTATTGGTTAATGTACAGCAGGAACTGGGAGAACACAGAATGAAATCCTGCTAGAGCAAAATACTCACTGTGTGACCCCTGAGCAGGTCGCTTAACCTCCTAGTGCTCAAGTTAATTCACCGAAAAATAGCTAGAAGCAGGACCACACTGAAAATGCAATGTCACATCTCAGCTGGACTAGTCTAGGAAATGCACAGTACAAAATGGGTAAAAGCAGGAGTACTTCTTTGAATTAATTTACCCTTCCTGCTTAACTAAACATAACAATTTCACTACAAAACTTACAAGCAAACATTAAGGCACTGATCAATGTTTCTTTACTTAAAGGGCTCTGTCTCCAGTTTGCTCATCCAGCCTGTGATTTCACTTTGGAATTCAGACATGCAAACTTCAAGCTTCTGTCAGTTTAGCTGGCAATATGGGTTTCTGGGTTTTCTTCTCCCTGTTCTAGTAAAGAAATAATGCCTGACAGGGTGGGTGTTATGCTGGGATAACATCCCACCTCAGGTGGTTGGGCCTGAGGCCAATGGCTGAGGGCGTCCAACACCTAAGGCGGGATGTTATCCCAGCATAACACCCACCCTGGAGGGCATTATTCCTATTATACAATGGCTTGTTGTTTTATAATAAAAAAATCATTTTAAAGAATGTTTTTGTTAGTGTGGAAAAATATTTTTGTTTCTTAAGAGGAGATGGAAAAAAGGGCTCATCATCCAAAGGCTCATCAGGATGATCCATAGCAGCCATAATGATGACAGTAGACCTGTGAACAGCAGGGATGTTATGCCAGGATAACATCCCTACTGTGATGGCCAACTGACCAATCAGAGCCCAAGATTCTTTCTTGCCATTGTATAATTTCATTTAATTCTGGGGATCCAGTGGTTCTCCTTTATGGTATTTTATTTGTCTTGATGTATTACCTAATTATTTTATTGTTGCTGGTTTATTGATAACTGCTCTAAAACATGAAAGGATAGCTGATAGAATATGCTTGATTAAGTAAGTCATGCAATGTACTACTAGGCTGTGCCTTCAATAAATGAGCTTCCACTTCTACCTAACCCTGACCCTGAAAAAGCACTGGGGCATTAGTTTGACAGCTCCAATTTTCTATCAGCTAATTTTTGCTTATACTGTGGCAATAACAGTGTAGTATATGTATTTTGTAACTTTCCTTTGCTTTGATTGTTTTGTCCTGAGTGTACCACCCTTCTTTCCTGTTAATTTAGGGGCTTGCTGCCCTCTCCATTCATCAGACTCCTAAGAGTGTCATGTCTTTGTTTGCAACATTCGGGTCCAACCTGGACAGAATAGACAACGATTCTGATCTAGCAGGGGTGCCATGAAGAGGACAGATAACCACAATGTTACATACTGTAAGGAATAATCTGTGTCAAGTGTACAGTGATATTTAATAACAGAACAAAGTGGGTAGGTTATGATGCCAAAAGCACAGGCATTCAATCACCCTGGAAATTAGCTTATTTTATCACTGACAGACAACTGGAGTGGATAATTAGAAACATGGAAACATAGACCATGGCAGAAGAAGACCAAAGGTTCAACTAATGTGCCCTGAGTTGTCTAGCAGTTCTGGGACCTATTGACCATATGAGGTTTTATCCTTCCCAGTCCAACGCCCTGCTCCCCTCTGTACTGCTACCAACCTGAACAACAACTGAATCCTTCACTCTGTCCCAGCCATTACACTTACGACATTCATAAAATGGTCAACATTTTTATAACAATGGTCAAAGTCCAAAATACAGCAAGTTCGTGTTTATGGATGCTTACAACTCAGATCCTGAGCTCCCGGTTCACACTGCACCTAGGTATAGTTCTGATTTCTAGCTTCCATTTAAGTTTACAGGGTCACAGAATGCCCACACAGTAACCAACGGTTCCATTCCAGGGACAAGAGGGGTAATGATCCCACACAACCCCTATAGTACTGTGAAGGAGAAACAAGAGCACCAGGGTTCCTGCCAGATGCAGTCACCATCCTCAGGTGCTGTCCTGTTACAGAAACCCATTCAGAGTTCCACTGATGACTCAGGAGTCTCAGTTCTCATGTTTTACCTTTCCATAAAACTCATCCCCAACAATCAGCTGTGCCTTATCATGAATACCAATTTCTTGGCACCAGAGAAAAATACAAAATAGCCGAGTGCCTTTAGTGAGATAACATGACCTGCCACCAGATTCTACCATGACCTTCCTGCTCTATCGTCAGCCTTCCAGGACGCCCATTGGCTGGGCCTGGCATTGTTCTCCATGGAAACAGGTACATGACAGGAAAGTCACACCTCCCTCACCCTGTCACAGTTGCAATCAAGAAGCCACTCACCAGCCCAGCTGGGACCCTTCTTTCCCTCCTTAGACTCCTAGACCAAAACTAGCTATAGATACGTGGTGCCTCCTATCTATGCTCTAGCATGACCTGAAGCATGCCCCTCCATCCCATCACACCTCATGCCAGGGGAGGCATGGGAATGCCTAAACCTGTAGTCAAAACTGGGGCTTTAGGCAACAGGGTGATTTATAAACTGAATGCCATACAGCTACAAAGGAATCAGAAACTCAGTTTCCTGTACAGTACTTAGCCCTCCAACAGCTACAAGGAATCACATCCCTATTGATGAAGGTTTACCCTTTTTTACTCTAGTTTCCTCATATACTGATTTAACTCTCCCTCTGTAACCTGCTGTAGCATTCTTGCCCATCCCCTGTCAGTTGTTTCTCTTCAGTGAGCCTCCTCTCGCGCTTGTGGATTTATTTTCAAGACCAAGAAAATCCCACTCAGATGTAAAGGAAAACCTCGTGTCCAGGAATGTCCTGGGGGAAGGGAACAGGGTGGTAAACAAGGTTCATAACATTTTTAGCACATTGATCATTAGGTTGCCTTACAGAGAGGTTTGAGAGTGACAGTGACAAGTGCACAACAGCAGCACAGCAGCAAATGCTCAAGTATCATTTGTTCCCATGGCATGGTTCTCAGGCAGAGCTACCCCCGGGGCAGCACCCTTTAGTTTCTCCTCTGCCTTACTCCTATTGGTGGATTTTGCCCACTAGTAGCGCTGCCCCAGGGCAACACCTTCGCACTCTGCCTCCCACCTATCCCTATTGGTGGATCTTGTCCCCTGCCACCAGGGCAGCACCCTGTAGCTGTTACTTCCCACAAATCTGATTGTTACAAGTCAGGAATTTTTTATTTTTATTTATTTAGTTTTTGTTGACCGGGTAAGTGCACTAGACAAATCCTGCCTATTTTCAGGCACAACCCGGGGGAAGGGGATACAGATGAATGCCAACTGACCTTGAACCAGATTAAGCTATTGGTGGTATTTATAGTGAATGAGGGAAATTTGGCCAGGACACCAGGGAAATTCCCCTACTGCATTGCTGTCAGTAGGGGGAACTACTGACGTCAGTCGGCAGAATGGCAGACCATGCATAACCTCTCACGGAGGAGGATGGTCTTTTGAGTGCTGAAGGATCCAGTATGGATATTGATGTTTTTTCTGAAGATTCCCTGCCTTTATGGGAAGAAGTTAAGTCTAACAATGTTTCATCTACAATTATGAGAGATATACAGGAGATTACAGCTGTTCCAGTATTGAGATTACATTGAGAATACTTGTGGTACTAAAATGCAAGAGTTTAGTACCATACGTTCAGGAATTACTTGTGTTGAGTCTCCAAAGGAAAGCTCTGAGTTGGCTGGAGTCAATCATACTGACTCAGAGGTTGCAGCAGGAAACGGTGGCGAGGAAGCAGCTCCTTTACCACAATCAACCTACTCAACGTCACAAGCAATGTGACAGCAGTTTGACTATCGCTGATGAAGAGAACTTTTAAATAATGACTGGTCAGCTGATAAAGTGCTTAAGCGAGTCAGGGTGGAAATGCACAGATTCGGGACAGTGGACTCTGGATTTATTGAGGGGCAAAGATTCATTTGGATGTCGGCTGCAACAATGCATGCCATCAAGAGATAAAACCTGAGCTCAGGTAATGACTCTTTGTTTTCTACAAGAGCCCAACCAATTAATACTGTGCAAGTTGTAGGGGATTGGGAGGCGGCCTTGTCTAGGCCGAGCACATCCAGGGAGGGAAAACAAGGCTTTAGACAGGGGCAGGCAGGTTCTAATCAATCTGAGCCTGAAGATAATAATGCACAGCAGTCTAGGTGGGTGCCTATGTCAGAATTGTTTAAAAACAAATTAGAACAGGCTGCAAGGTGGAATGCAGTCAGACTACGACATAAGGGGGGTCTGTTAGAACATCCTGATAGGTATTATGTTTCAAAACAACTTTTAAAGGGCTCAATCGTTTTTCCTTCTGATATCTATGTCTTGATTCATGTTTCTGGTGAAGACTCTTCGATATAAGCTTTAAGAATAATACTAATTTAGAAGTTTAGGGAAAAGTATTCTACTCTAAAATCCACTCCTTTATGGTCTCCCTTTTATGCAATCCCTCTTACACGTCCCCAGATTCGATACATTACTATTATGTTCTGAAATGAGGATGTGAATGTCAGTGACATTTACCATTGGCTTCAGAACTGGTGTGATATTTTAGGCCCCCCCTGAAGCTATTCTTGAAATGGAAGGGATATGGACTGGTGGATGGAAATTCAAAGTGAAACTTTTTCAGGTGAATTCTGACATTATTCATTTACCTAACAATTTCTTTTTAGGAAAGGATAAGGGGGTCTGTTTCTATGGAGGGCAGCCTCGAGCCTGTTATAAATGTGGTGCAAAAACCCATATTAGTAGTGCTTGTGATATGTTAAAACGTTCACTGTGTGGGGGATATGGACATTCAATGGATTTATGTGATAATATTTTCCAATGCAATCTTTGCGATGACAAAGGTCATGCATAGAGCCGGCCCGCCGGTGCGCGGCGTGATTCCGCTTGCGGCGCGGTGACCCAGGTTCGAAGCGGACCTGGATCGTCGGAGGAGCCGGCGGGGGAGGAAGGATGGGCGTCCTATGGACTGCTCTCCTTCTCCAGGGGAGGTGGGTTAGTGATCGGGCACTAGTGACCCCGAGGCGGGCGCTGGGGAGTCACACAGCTTCCGACACTTAGGCGCCTGAGGCGGGGCAGACGTCACCGCCATTGCACGCCCCCGCCTCCCCGAAAAACGGAAAATGGACGGGCCGTCGGCCGCCTTACATGAAGGCAAGGCTGCAGCTTCAATTAGCTCTCCAGGCCGGCCCTCCGATCCAAAAACTAGTGTCTGGGTGTCCCCGCCTCCCTCAGAGCCTCCCCACCCGCAAGCCGGCACGAGGCTCGAGGCCGCTCTGGAGAGGTGGTTGCACAGGCTGATAGTCCCGGGCGGTCCGCGGCTAGGTGAGGAGGAATAAAAGTATAAATAAAAAAAAAAAAAAACAAAGGTCATGCATTATATCAATGCCGTAGGCAAAACAGAATTGCTCTGAAGGCTGGGATCAGGAGGACTTGCTAAATAGGGCCCAAGAAAAAAGGAGGAACTCCACTTGTAGTTCTTCTACTGACATGCAAGGGGAAGGTACAGAGCAAACAGACTCCTCAGTTGTAGCTGGGCCTTCAGTGGTTGGGGATGTCGACAAACCTACCTCTAGGCCACAACACACTGGTGAAGGTTCTATTGACACTTTCTCCAGCAATAAATGCCTTCTGCCACTGCAGAACAGCTTATAACTAAGTCTATGCCATCGCCATTTGAAACTGTAAAAGGTAGGTTTACTAGGGCTTCTCTTCAACAAACAGTTGTAGGCCCAATATACATGGAAAATATTTTTGCACCTTTACAGGATGATGTAGGAGATTCTGATTTAGAATCGACACTTCTCATAGGTCAGAACTGGTTACTGAAGATGAGGACAGTAAGGCTACTGAGTTGGCAAAGGAAAAAAGGAAAAAGAGAAAAGCGAGCCTTAGTCAAAAGGAGGGTCTCAACCTAATTGAATACTTATGGCTACTTTAAAACTAGCTTCATATAATGTATGTAGTCTGAAGGCCTACAAAAACACGTTTCTATATTAGCCTATTTGAATCTACTTAAACTGGATGTTATTTTTTGTAGGAAACCATAGTATCATCTATTTTGAGATAGATCGTTAAAGAAACACTGGATTTGGGGTCTTTCTTATTGGACATTTGACTGATACTGCTGATGGGATTGGGATTTTGTTTAAAAATACTAACTTTAGAATTACCAAATTAGTTGATGTGAGGCCTGAGTGAGTTTTAGATTGTTCTTTAGGTGATTTTTCTTTTCGTTTTATTAACCTACAGTATATGCTCCACAAAAAAGTTAGCAAGAATTGAACTATTCGAGGACTTAAAACCCTTTCTCTATACTAGATGGCATATCATATGGGGTGGGGACTTCAACTGCGATATCGACATAAAAAACTCTGGGGTTTCTACAAAAAAAATGTGCTGCGATTCACATGCTTTACAACAAATTATCGGGGATGCAGGCCTATCAGATGCATACAGAAGTTTACATTCTCATTATGAGGCTACTTATCATAGGCATATACACGCTACACGTATAGATATGGTTTTTGTGTCCAAATATATTAAGCCAATATCTAGCATGGTTAAACCTACAGAATTTTCAGATCATCAAATTTTATTATGTGATTTTTGTTTATCTGATATTCATACTAGAATGTTATCCACCATACAGAGGTGGAGATTAAATACATCCTTTTTAGATTTGCCAGATTATTACCATAATTTAGAAGTATTCTTTGCAGCCAAACATTCTACTATATGTATGTTTGATAATATTTATGATTGGTGGTTAAATACTACAATAGAATTGAAGGCTTTATTCATCAGTTGGGGAAAGCACAGAGCCAATTCCCATTATTTAAAGTATTTAAATTATAGAAATCAGCTGTATAAACTTATTTTCCACCAAGTGACCATACAAAATTTAAATCACAAATTTCTGAGGTAAATGGCAGATGAAAATTGACCAATATGACAGGGCTAAATCTTTAGAAATGGAGTTTAGATTTGGAACACAAATATATCCTGCTTCTGACTCTCATAAAGCTTGTAAAGCATGAATAGATAAAACTGTAATGTCTGGTCTATGTAAACCTAATGGAAGAATAGTGGATACAAATGCAGAAATGTTGCTGGTAGTGCAGCAATATGTTATAGAGAGGTTTGCTGACACCAGAAGCCCTGATACAGATAATTTGCCAACACGCTTTTGGCACCATTACCTCAGGTGGAAGAGTCTATGACACATCTTTAACACAACCTATTTCTGCACAAGAAGTTGAGGAGGTTATCAAAAATTAAATCTAGGTACTTCTTCTGAGTTAGATGGTATTCTCAATGATTTGTATAAAAATGTGTTTCATATATGGGTTATTTCTTACATTTGGTATTTAACTACATGTTGACTTCCACTTCACATTTCAAAGAATTTAATACTTCTTTTGAGTTATATTTATAAAAGGGATAAGAAGTTATTATCTAATTGGAGACCTATTAGTCTCCTTAATAGTGATTATAAAATGTTAGCTAAAATTTTACATATTCGACTGGTACAGGTAGCTGATTCATTAATTCATCCAGCTCAGACCTGTGCTATTCCCTATAGGAAAATTAAATATAATTTATACCTTTTAAGGGAGCTTTTTGAGGCTAGTAAAACAAGGAATTGTTCAGGTTTAGTGGTAGCTTTTGACCAGGCCAAAGCCTTTGATAAAGTTAGGCATCAGTCTCTTTTTCATATGCTGTTACAATATGGTATACCTAAACAGTTTGTGCAGTGGGTTATTCTTCTTTATAACCAGGCTGCTATAATCCCGATAGTTAATGGTCTTTTCAGAACAGAAATCAGACTTGGTAGAGGGGTTCGGCAAGGCTGCCCTTTAAGCCCCCTGCTCTATGCTTTTGTGTTAGATTCAGTTATTCAGCAAATTCACTGGGATCAGCATATAATTGGTCTTTCGCCTGCCTTGTTACAAACTGAAAAGTTACAGCATATGCTGACAATGTGGCTTTATTAATGAAGATGTTATTTCCTTAAAAGGCACTATAAGTTTTTAATTATTTTGGGCAATTTTAGGTGCACAGCTTAATGTGGAGAAGAGTTTTGGTTTTTCTTTAGATTCTATGCAGACTAGTAATACAGATTATCTGGGAATTTCATTTTCTGCTTCCCCTCCAGAAAATCTTAGGTATCTGGTTTGGGCATGGATATAATTGGGAATGGCAGTTGGTTCTAGGTGAAAGTAAAATTAATCTATGGAAGCAATGGAAATTTGGGGAAAAAAGCACCATGATCATTAAAAAATTAAAAACACAGCATGATCATTAAAACATTTTTATTACCAGTTTTTCTTTATTTAAGTTACCTCTATCCACCACCGGTTAATTTAGAGACAAGACTGTATAGTTTATTCTTTCAAATGGTGTGGGAAAATAGGTTGAATCCTGTCAAAGGGGCGTTGTATATCTTCCCATTAAACAAGGGGGTACATATGGAGAATCCTTTGTTTTTTACCACTTGATTTTTATTTTCTTTCTTTTAATTTTCTATGGAGTTTGGCCACTATGACATGGCAAAGGTGGGCACAGTTTCTATGGAAACAATATTTTTATTTATTTGTTTATTTATTTCAATCTAAGATTACAATAACTTTGAGCCGAGGTTCTTTTACAAAGGTTCCACATCAGCATAAATACAGTCATCATTTTAGTTACAAACATAACGTCATTGACTTACAGATATGTAATAACCAGTACAAAGACTTGCGCTATGAGCAAGACAAGGAGGAGGGGGTCGACGGGGAGAAGTGAGGGTAGGAGATCGAGGGGGTAGGAGGTGCAAGGGGTAAGGGTGAGTACGGGAGGTGGGTGGGAGCAGGTGCAGGAGTGGAGATACCGGGGGGAGGTGGGCGAGGGTGGGAGACAGTGCAGTCAGGGGCCTTGTCGAGGGAATATGCCAGGTAAGGTGTTAGGGCTGATTGTAAGTGCTGGGTGCTGGGCATGTGCAGCTGGAATGGTGGAAATGTTAAGATGGGCAATCGCAGGATACAAGCAGTGAGAGGCGCAGCTTGAACTTGAAAAGGCCGAGTGTTGGAGCGGTCGCTATGTCACTGCCAAGAGAGTTGAGCCAGTTGGATGTCTGATAGGCAAATTATCTTTGTCCTTGGGTCATGCGACATCATGGGATATGTAGCAGATGGGAATTGGATCTCCTTGTAGTGACATTCCTATGTATAGGCTTAAGGAGGGCACAGACACAAGGTGGGGCAAGTCTCATTATGATTTTCTTGGCAGTGATGCAGGTTTGGTATTTTATGCGTTTGTTCGGTTGAAGCCATCCAGATTGGGAATAAAGGTCACAAGTGTGGGTATGGCGATGTGAGCCAGTGATGAGACGACAGGCCTTATTCAGGGAGGTCGCGATACGTTTGAGAGCAGTGGTAGTTGCAGACCCATATATGATAAGACCATAGTCTATGATGCTGACAATGGAGCTTTGGACAGCCACTGACAGTGCTTCTGGGGTTAGGTGTTTCCTATGCCGGAATAATATGCCTAACCTCGCAATATTTTCAGAAATGGACTTTACTGCCTCCTAAGATTTTGGCTTCAGATAGTCTTCCAAGTTATGGGATTTCCTCTTTAAAGAAATTACAACAATGGAAAGTGTCATTTTAAAAATTACTTTCATTAGATAGAAAAACCTTTTATTCTTATATAATATATGAAGTACAGCAAGTATCACTTCTTTTCCCGGAATGTATTCCCACCAGAATGACTTTTGCCTTGCATAAATTAACAGGCTTTAGATTACCAGTACAGATATGGGATATTGTGTGGATTTCTGCCCAAGGGAGATTAGGAGTTAGAGGGAATCTTAAATATAAACCACAGTCTGACAGGTATTACCTTAAGCCCACATGTATTAATATAGAGGAAAGTCAGTCACATTTCTTCCTAGAATGTGCCGATAGTAAATTATTTTGGAGTGAGGCAGCTATTAAATGGAATATGCCTTTTTCAACTTTGCTTTCATATAATACCTTATTTTTAGGAGATTATACAGGGGGTTGGAAAAAAATTCATAAAAGTACTTTGAATGTTTTGTTTTGCATATATTCAATACTTTTTGTGGCAAGCCAGATGTCAATATGTATTACAACAGCAGCAAGTTATGCATTCTATCATTATTTCACAGATTGAGGCAGGGATGCTACAAGTTAAAGAAAAAGATCCTCATAAATTTTCTGCAGAAAAACTGGTTCAATTTTGGAAATATTTTCCTTTTTGAATGTCTTTATATATAATTTACTGTGTTTGAACATTTTCTTTTCTGTCTATATTTGATGCTATTATTTATCTGAGCAATTGTTTTGATGAAATTTCAGTTTTCCTGTGATGTTATGTTTATTTTGCTCAATAAACTTCTCCTACTCTTATCGATAAGTGCCATGGGATCTTTAGCATCCACCTGAACTACCACCAATCCAGGCAGATGGGACCTTGGACATCTCATCTGAAATACGGCACCTCAGAAATGCAGCACCCTTCTCATGCTGCACTACAGTGTCAGTACTGGGATATTAACCCAAGTGCCAGATGTGGGAACTGAACCCACAGTCCTCTGATCTCCCAGCCTCAGAGGTGAGTGTGCTACCTACTGAGCCACTGACACTGCATCCTCACTGCCCCTGAGGCAGCGCCTGTGTAATTGGTTCCCATAGGCAGCCCCTGGTGCAGTGTCTTCAATGCCCCTGGTGCAACACCTGTTTAATTGGTTCTTGTGGGCTGTCCCTGGGGTAGTGTCCTTGCTGCCCCTGGGGCAATGCCTGAGTAATTGGTTCCCAAAGGCTACCCCTGGGCAGCAAGGACACTGCCCCAGGGGCAGCCCATGGAACCAATTAAACAGGCACTAGCCTGGGTAGTGAGGACGCCTGCCCAGAGGCAGCACACAGGAACCACCACACAGGCACTGCCCAGGGGCAGCGTGGACACTGCCCCTGGGGCAGCCCACAGGAACCAATTACACAGGCATTGCCCCAGGACAGCCCACAGAAACCAATCACACAGGCGCTGCCCTGGGCAGCAAGGTCCACCCAGGGGCAGCCAACAGAAACCAACCATCGTGGCACTACCCCATTTATTATAATTTATAAATAAAATATATTCTCTCACTTAGTCTGTCTTAATTAGCAATATAAAAAGGTAATGATTTGTGACACTTCCATGATTAAATGCTCACAACTGAGTTTGACACAAAGCACAAACAATGTCCCTAGTTAAGATTTGAACCTTTGAAGTCTGGCTTTTGGATGCAGACAGACATACACCTTGAGCCACCAAAGTTCAAAGAGAAGCAGTATACATTGCTGGGGAGCATTTCCATAACATTCTCATCTACACTTAAAATCCTCAATTCGTCAGACTTGCAACTATCAGATTTGTGAGAAGTAACAAATACAGGTTGCTGCCCTGGGGCAGGGGACAAAATCAACCAATAGTGATGGGTGGGAGGTGGAGCGCGAGGGTGCTGCCCCGGGATAGTGCTACCTGTGGGTGAAATCCACCAATAGGAGTAAGGCAGAGGAGGAGCTAAAGGGTGCTGCCTGGGGGCAGCTCTGATGCAAGAACTGCACTATGGGAACAAATGTTACTCCAGCAGAGCACACAGTGGTCTTCGAGCAGTCAAAGTTGTGAGCAGACCTCCAGTATATGGGCCAGCAGACCTCAGCCAGGATTTCAGAAGTTAGCATAGAAGGCTTTTGGCTGATGCTTTAAACCAGTTTGGGACACCATTGTTTAGCCTGTGAAAGGATGGTATTCAAAACTGTAGAGATCCTGAATGTGCAGGCCTTTTGTCCTACGATCTGAGGATTAGAAAACTGTTTGAGCTGGTTAACTGTGGTGGTGGCCATCACTGGTCTGTGTAGGTGACAGTGTGCATGCTGCAATGTGGGGATACAGCCATGCATACATTATGGAGGCAACCCAGTGACAGTGATGCCCTGCCAACATGACTGCCCCCCAGGACAACCAGGGCGTAACTCTGTAACAACTGATGCCACCACCCTCCATATCCAATCAATCAAACCAATCTATCAAACTCTTTATTTATCCAGGCGAACATCGTTGAGCAAAGCTCATTTACAAGATGGGCCTGGTTAAGGCCGGTCAAAATAGAGTTGCATACAGCAGTGACAATATATCATTAAGGCAACAAATAAATACAGAACTCATTTACAGGATGGGCCTGGTTAATACCAGTACACAACAGATTTATATACAACAGTGACAGTACATCATATGACACAAATAATACAAGGTAGGTGCTCAATGCAGTGGCAGAATAAAACAGAAGGAATAGTGAGGGTGGGGGCTGGGAGGCATGATGGGGACAGGAAAGCATAAGGAAGAGAGATAGAGGATCTAAACTGGAAAACAGGTGGCTAGCGTGCACTTGCAACCTAACTGGGCAGAGAGAAATTAAAGGGTTTGCTTACAACATGAGATGAATCCATAGGGCCAGCAGTACTCGCTATATCCAAATGGAATTGTTCCCTCACCTCCTGCTGCTCCAAATAGAATCCAGAGCGGATTTAAATCTAGGTCCCCCACATGCTGAAGGTGTTCAGGGGAGAGAAGGAAGGCACCCTATGTCCAGCTTGAGTCGAGATGAGGAGATGACTGATGCCAGCCAACGGAACAAGCACACATGTGCTAGCATCCAGTCATGCATCAGGGGGACAAGAAAGGAAGGATCTACTGACATGATTCACCATCTTCCCTAAGCCGCCAGGGACGGCCATGCAGCAGATCCCACTCATCTTCCCTGGAGATATTCTGTGTCCTAAAATATGGCACTGATAAATGTCATTTATTTCAAAAGTATTGCAAAAGGTGTAAGTAACCTGAAACAACTTGTTTCCAGATTCCTCCATGGGGAGGTGATTGAGTAGACAATACAATAAGGTACAAGAGTAAGAATACATGAACAATTAGCCACAATATTCAGTGTCAAGTAAATCAGTGCAAAACAAAAAAGGTGCAAAGTACAGTACATTAACAGGTGTGCAAACCAGTATTCAGTGCAAGATAATGTCATACAAACAAGGTACTAAGGTTGATACAATTGCACCTAAATAGTAGCAGTGAACAACACCATAACCAGGGAGGAGGGTGGAGGGAGATGACTCCCAGAGCAACAGTGCTTGCACGGGCTGGGGTGACAGCTGCTAAGGTCCAGAGTCAGGCATAGTTGCAGGAGGGAACTAAAAGTCATGAAGAAGTGACTTAAGGAGAAGGAAGAGTAGGCAGAGCACATGGATTTGCCAGTTTTGACTAGGACACCAAGCTCAAGACCGAATCCAGGTCCTCCAAGTGACTGGACACTGGTACTCACCACCGGGCCCGCCTGTAGTCTTATTGAAAAAATCCCACTGGTTTTCAAGACCGGATGCAAAGCCTATACTACTTTTATTCTAACCTGCATGTTGTGAAATACAAAGCTGCTGAACTAAAGGTCTCTGCACTAGTTAAAAAAAAAAAAAACACAATGCCTGGAAAATATTATTCTTTAAGACTAAGCACAGGAAATCCAAACATTCACTAGAACCATACGATTTTCCAGTAAGACTCATAGCTTGCGGTGCCCTGTCTAACCTTCTGATTCCATGACGATCACTGTTTTTCCTTTATTAAAATATGTCTGGGCTTGATATTTGTGGAATATACACATTTCAGTACATGTGCAGTCCCGGCTGCAGTACTGGGGACGGGTGACTGAAACTGAAACTAACTGCAATACATCTACTCTACTGTACAAATGAAGTGCTGTGGTGACATACAACCTGGTAGTCAAAGCAGCTTTGTCATATCCGAGAGAACATTTATTTATTTATTTGCTTTTGTTAACCAGGTAAGCACACTAGACAACAAGTGCCTTTTTTCAGGTGCAACCCAGGACATTGAAAAACATGCTATTAAGACACTATTCAACTAGTATTTTACAGGCTGTCTGTAATTCTCTTCCTTTGTTCTGCATTGCTTGGTTAATTTGCATGTACTGTAGTGACACAAATGACAGGAAGGGCCTGACAGTGAGTGGATGCAACATATCTAGATTTTAGCAAGGGTACTGCATGTGAAGCAAGTTAGGAAGATGAGCTAGCAAAGAGTAGAGGATGGAAACTGGCTGAATCAAAATCTGGTTGGCTAAAAGAGTACAGGGTTCACCCTATATAGTAAATTCTCTGAAAAACAACCAGGACTACTGAGTAATACAGAGTTCTGTCCTGGGGCCATTACTATTCAATATGTGTCTGTGACATATGCAAGAGTAGTCACAGCAAGATAAATCTATTCACATATGATACATAGCTCTATGAGAGGTTTAACAGTGAAGAAGGGTTAATGTTGTGAGACAGGATGTGAAAACTAGAAAATGTCCCAATATTTAGCATTTGAAATTCAATATCAAAAAGTGCAAGGTGATGCATACGGGGGTCCATTGTGTCTCTGTCCCATGCTCTTTAGCCAGTTGCTTAGTGGAAAACAACTTGTGCTTACCCCACAAAACTCATCCAGGATCACTGGAACACTGGAACCCAGCTCCCTGCTGGCAATGCCAGTTGCTTCCCTCAACCAGCACCCATGAACTGGGTGCCTGACCAATCCCACACCTGTGCCCAGCAAGGACAGATAGGAAATAACATTCCCTCTGTCCTACTCCATTCTGCCTAAGCCTAGACCTCAGACACCCAAAGATCTGTCTAGTGTCACCTTTAGCCCTCTGGCACCATGCGGGTATCCTATTTATATACTAACTAAGCTCCTCCCTCACCAGATACTCTTCCCAAGAGGGTGATGCCAAGATATCTTTCCCCATTGGTCACATTTAGTTAAACCACCTCCCTATCACATATACCACAGCACCCCAGTCATAATTCCCTGATTATACCTTTAAAAGGGTTGTACTACCACAGATTAAGAAAATTCTCAGTGTAAATGATGATAATTAATACAGAAATCTAACTCCAGCTGAGATGCTAGCATTAAGATGGGAAACAGTCCTTATGACTAAAGAACACTATGAGTCCAAAGCTTTAGCATTACTGCAGGATGGCAATACCTATAGAAAGCTATGTACATATCTTACATCTACCTTCATGAAGGGACTATTTAATCTGTTGACTAAAGCTAAATTTATCAATGTTCAGAGACGGAAACGAATTTTTTGTGGAATAACTCACCAGTCATCCCTATTTTCTACTTATTCCCAAAAATCCACAAAAAACAAATGAACCCACCTGGACATCCCATTGTGTCTTGGGTGGGATCCCATGTTAACAACCTATGCCAAGTATTCTGGATTATTTTCTTCACAGTAGTGTTACTGGCTTGGGATCCTGCCTCATGGATACAGTGCACACCTTAGAAAAAAATTAATGAATTCCACTGGCAGAGTGACTATCTGTGGCTGGGAACAGACGCTGAGTCTCCCTCTACATCCATTAAACATACTGATGACATCACTGTCTGCAAAAGATTTTCAGAGAGAGACTCAAACATCAGCCCACATACTACTTTTCTTCTCAAAGTCTCAGAGTATGTACTAATGAACAATTATTTCAAATGCAATGGTGAATTTTACTTACATTTGTGTGGTACTGCTATGGGGGCAGCCATGGCCCTCAGCTACGCCAATCTCTTCTTCAGCCTTCGGGAGGCAACGCTTGTCCTGAATGCTGATGCTAGTCCACACATGCACCACATTGTCAGGTAGTATAGATATATTGATGATGTGGTATTGCATGTGGAAGGGCCCAAAAATGAAAGCAGAAACATTTCCATCTTGGCTTAACAGAAATTACCTGAATTTATCCTTTACCAGTTCAATGGATGCAACAAATTTCAATTCTTTGGATACCACATTCTGTGTTGGTGAAAATAACTGTAACCGTGAGGTGTTGCAGGAAGCCAACCTCTTATCAGTTGCCTTCTGAGGGTGGAGAATGACCACCTGAGAGTCCTTAAGGAGTCACCCAAGAGCCCTAAAGGAGTCTTTACCCTACAGGCAATTTATAAGACTCAGACACAATTGTTTGGATGAAACTGACTTCTTTAAAAAATCAGAAGTCCTTAAGAAAACATGTTTGAACAGAGGTTACATCATTCACACAGTGCAGAATGCATTTCTTAGGGCCAGATCCCTTGCTAGAAATAGCCCACTAACACTGCAAATCAGAGAATAAATGGAAAACAACCCAGTGACATTTTATCACACAATATACGATCAAAGCAGGGAGGGCTGGTGATGTAATTAAAAAACCTTGGCCCACACTAATGAATCATCAGATCTTGGAAGAGGCATTGGATGGCAGTCCTTGTGTCACCTTAAGTCTCGCACCAAACCTACATGACAAACTAGTGCACAGTCAGTTCAAAACAAAATCAGACAGACCAGCATGTAGGGAACGGCTACTTGCACAATCATAGGAGAGGTTCTGCTGTAGACAAAAAACAAAAGGACAACCGCATTCTGGAGCTTAGTGTAGTGAATATGGACACTGCAACATGTTCCCACAGGTTAACTAGGTTAATATTCTCTGTATTGATGGATACAACACATCTGTGAATTTGAAAGTTTATCTCTTGCAGTACTCCATTAATTGCTTATGTACTCTGGTGCCTCTGCCCAAAAAACTGTATATCAGGTGTACTACCAGAGCACTAAAACATACACTGCAAGAGCATACCAGAGACTGCAGAAGCCCCATAGCAGAACATGTTAAGGAATGCCACAATAATGACCCTAAATTTGTCAAATTTATGGGCATAGAGTGGGTTAAGAATGACTGAAGAGGTAGAGACAGACTCAATAGGCTGCTCCAAAGAGTGAACTATCAGATCTGTACTCTGGGTACACTGGGTGCCCAGCAAGCAGAAGAGCTAAATGTCCAATGAGATTTTAAATCACTTCTCTGAGGTTACACTGATGCTAACAGTGTCTTTGGTTAGACCTCTTTAACTCATTTTATGTCAAACATCCTGTATTGTTAGTGTTAGTAGCTCAGCAGATAGTACACTTGCCTCTGAGGCCAGAAGATTGGAAAGTGGTGTGTTCTAGTCCACATCGGGAATGTGGGATAAATCCCAATACTGACATTGCAGTGCATCAAGAGGGGGTGCTGCACTCCTGAGGTGCCACCTTTAGATGAGCTGGTAAACCGAGGTCCTGTCTGGTTGTTCATGTGGATGTTAAAGATCCCATCACATGTCTCAATAAAAGTAGGGGAATTTCCCCAGTGTCCTGGCTAAATTTCCCATTCACTAAAATACCACCAACAGCTTAATCTGGTTCTGTGAGTCAGTTTACAACTGTAGAGATATTCCCTTCCCTTGCCCCCAGGTCGCACCTGGAATCAAGCCACGTCTCAGTGTGCCTCTTCCGGACACAAACTTTCAAATTAAATAAATTATTAAGCAAACATGCATCTTGATTTAATGCTTTAATGTATATTTATAAAATGGCTTGAATCAAACAAGCAATTTGATTAGTCAAAACTGGTTACATGACTGTGCATGAATTTTGATTATGGCATAGCTCAAATTTTACTTTATTTTTGTTCTGCTTTTTTAACTCTTAAAACCATTTTATAAGTGGAATAATACATGCCAGGTGTGCAGTAATGCCATAAATTACCACACTTCCCAGGTGGTTGAAGGCACTCGGCTGTGCATCATGCCTTACAACTCACCAGAGCACTTGGTAACTAAGCATTACCATACACCCTGTCATGTGTTATTGCTTACATATTTTCTCTTCATAACAAAGTACCCCTTCCCTGCATGGGCACCAGGACCATTTTGCCACCCTGAAACTGCACCAGGGTCATATCTGAACTGCTTTATGGGTATTCTGGTTATAAATGCCTGTACATATGAAGCTGTTATTTCTTCCGAATTTATTTGATTTTGTGTTTTCTCTTCTAGGTGATATGTGTACATCCTTCTTTATTTGGGCAGCTGTGAGCAGGTGGGGAGTGGGGAGCTATTGTTAACCTAATCCCATGTCTATTCTGACAGGACAAGATTTTTTGACATGGGTTCAGCTCCTGGCTTGTATGGCTTAGGTTTCTCATTTAGTGGCAATGATGAATTTAGTTGTTTTATTATTGAGTTTTATATATATATATATATATATATATATATATATATATTACTTTATTGGTAACCAGTTAAGTGCACTAGGCAGAACTGCCTATTTTCAGGCACGACCTGGGAGAGTACAAATCAAGGAACAGGTTAAAACAAATACATATACAGTGTTGTACAATAGGAGATTTCAAACAGTTATACAGATGCAAGTATGTGTGTGTATATATATATATATATATATATATATGTATATATATATGTATATATGTACTGTATATATTATATTCTTTGCAAAAACATCATTAATGCATCAGTTAGGGTTGTTTCCACAGCAAAAATTGTGAAAATTCAATGTTAGGTTACCACCCCACCACACCACCCCCGCGCCCCATCCTCCACACCAACAGATGTCGGGGTGTGCCATGGGTCGTCAGGCTCAACTCTCACCCCATTCCAAGTGTAAGCAAGCTGACATGCTACAGTATAGGAGAATGGGGTGAGCGTTAGGACTGATGATTCCCATGACACACACCCCGACATCTGTTGGTGTGTGAAGGATGGGGGCATGGGGTGGTTGGTAACCCTAATCGTTGAATTTCCACACTTTGTCACTGTGGAAACAACCTTAACTGATACATTAACTAAGTTTTTGCAAAGAGTTTCTTTCTTTTTGAAAAAGTGTAATATAAATAGTAAATGGTATATGTTGGTGGGAGTGCGGGGCCCTGCTCTCCCACTTACACATAACTACGAAGCCATACAGCAGCCCTATATGGAAAGGAACCCTTGTAACAGTAAGTTGCTAATATCTCAGAAACCGTAGCAGCTATGAAAAAAAATTCCAGTGGTTTTGTAATCATGACGATAAGACCTCCACGCAAGATAAAGTCAACTAAATCCATAACCTGCATACTTTTTGAGATATGGCTCCTAAAAGTACTGTGGGTGCTAACTATCAGGGTGTAATACTGCCCTACAGGCCTGAAAATGACCAATTGGAATACTAATTTCCAAATATCTCAGTAACATGACAAGGTAGAAAAAATCAAAATTCATACTATTCATGGCTTTGCAACCTACTTATGTACTTAGTTTTGTGATGAAAATCCATATCTCAAACTGTTTTTCAGATACGGGCGCTGAAAGGTGTGATGGGCACCGCAGTGTTATCCTATGGGAAATTTCTCAACTTCAGAATGCTGTAACTATGGGTCCATTGAATGTTGTGGGACCAAACCACCAAAAGGCATATCTGTGGGACCAGGGCTTGTCACCCTGCAGATTTCAGGCCAAAAGCACAATCCACCCTGGCACAATGAAGTGACAAAAAAAACTCATTAGAAAATGTGTTTGTGCAGTGTTATTGTGATTACTTCAGTGTTTTTGCGGCACTCCTGTCTCTATAATGGGAATGTTGTCATGCACAGAAATTGTTATTCAAGTCTCTTTTTGTTTGATCGTGATTGTTTTTGCAGCAACAAAAAATTTTGCCACGATCAGAAAATGGCAAAATGGTGCAAAAAGTTTGAAAAACATATTTCCAGACCAGCTGGTGAAAAATTCATGCCAGGGTCCTGTTCTTCAGGGTCCATTAGTGAACACAACTGCTGATATCTACCAAAGGGCATTATTTTTTGAGTTACAACATTTTTTGTCTTTGCTAATTGAAAACAAGATGGCGAAAGCACGAAAACAAATTCAGGGAGCACGACAACAAAAACGTGTTTGCGCAAGTTTTTGCAGTGCACATATAAATTTTCCCATAGGCTGTAATAGGACATGAAAAAATTGAATAACTTTTGAACGGAGCAATATTTTTTCACCAAATCTTCAAAAGGCACCAATTCAGCCCAGGCCACATGTAGATAAACACATTTGAATCCACTGAAATGCATTGTTCAGTCCATTATGGCTTACTGAAAACATTTGCAAAAGTTGGCACTTTTCACATTTTGAAAGCCTTACAGTTTCGCAACCGTACGTCCGACCAGAACTAAACTTTCCAGATCCAGAGAAATATGGTTGGCAGTTGTGCGTGCCACATTTCAGGCAAATCAGACAAATGGTTCTAAAGTTATCAAAGTGCAAACTTTTAGGTTTTACATTGAAGTGACCATGCAGCCCTAACTATACCTGCCCTACTGGGAATGTTAATATATATATATATATATATATATATATATAAGAAAATACAAAATCACATGCTCCCACAATGCAAAGCATCATGGGCTGCATATGCAAATCACCACAGAATGTTATGCTGGTCCAACTTTAAGCAGAATTGCATGGTGCCAAAGGCCTCACACAGTGTGATTTTGTATTTTCTTGAAACTTGGCTTCCCAGCCAAATGCCCTTTGGGGTAACCCTTGCCTCAGTGTTTGCGCACAGAGGTTCTTTGTCTTTTAAATAGTTTTTTATTTTAATGGGTTCACCATAATATATCCAAAGCACACTGCCTTAAGGGTAGCTGGTCCATTCCACTGGGGTGTCAAACAGACGAGGCATACTGATGAGTCCTGGTAGAACGAAACACATGTCTATGTCTTCTGTCAGCACCCTTTGCAAACTGTGTGAGAGGCCTTTTGGCACCATGCAATTCTGCTTAAAGTTGGACCAGCATAACATTCTGTGGTGATTTGCATATGCAGCCCATGATGCTTTGCATTGTGGGAGCATGTGTGATTTTGTATTTTCTTGAAACTTGGTTTCCCAGCCAAATGCCCTTTGGGGTAACCCTTGCCTCAGTGTTTGTGCACAGAGGTTCTTTGTCTTTTATATATATATATATATATATATATATATAGTGAAATTTTGCACCTTAATTACTTTGCCACCGTATGACGGATTTGCCTGAAATTTGGCAGGCATGGAGCGTTAGCATAGATCTTGGGATCGTACCGGTCAGATGTACAGTTGTGGAGTTATTAAGCAACATTCTGCAACATTAAGCAACATACTATTACTCCTCCCTCCTCTGCCCCACTTGCTCTTAGCACCCTCTGCATCCCTCTTATTCACCACCCCCTTCTGCCGCATTAACCTAAGGCTTACACACTGTTATGCGCACCTCCACAGCTTAGGAATTTCCATCCAAGCCTGTAACGTGTTTCTGCTGGACAGGAATATAAATAATCTTTCTCTTTTCTTCTATGGTTTGTATATGACATCCATACATATCCCGCTCCTTTGGGAACTGTATATATATATATACTTATTACGTTCAGTTGTGTTATGTATATATTTCTTGTACATGTGACTTGGAATGTACATACTCTGCTCCTATCGGTATTGTAAACATGTTGTTCCTTTTGTATTATGTATATTTATATGTAACTGTACAATTTTTCCTGCCAACAGCAGGTCCACCTTGTAAATGAGCTTGCTCAATGGTGATCGCCTGGATAAATAAAGATTTGATTGATTGATTGATTCTGTAGCACATTTACACTTTTTGCACAATCTTTGCTCATGCCTACAGATCGCATGGTTTGTGCGACTGGTCCAAAAACTTCAGGGAACGTGCAGCCAGGGTATCTGATGTGCCTTTTGAAGATTGCGTGAAAAAATATTGAACGGTTCAAAAGTTATTCAAAAAACAAATTTCCCATTATAGTCAATGGGGAAAGTTAACAAAAAGTTCAACAGTGTCGCAAATGCAATTTTTAGAGTCGCAAATGACCCCTGTAGTGTCATGAGTCAGCCATTTTTTTCTCAGTTACTAATCACAGAAATGCTTCGCATTTAAAATTGGGACCCTCTAGGGCAGGGGTTCTCAAATGGTGAGGCCCCAACCTGTTCCAGGGGAGGCTCAAGCAAGTCTGAAAAAGTACTGTATTTAAAGTTTGAGTTTTATATATTTTTTGTGAAGAGATGATGCAGACTGAAAGAGGATAATAGCAGGTGAATTTAATGTATTTATTTAAGAATAAATGACGAGGGAAGGTGAATGAGCCAAGGCTTATTTCAGGTGTACCCAGGGAAGGGTAGGAAGTGAATACATTTCAAAAGTTAACTGCAAAACAATCAAGAAATACACAATGAACAATAGTGCAAACAAATATGAACAATAAATTTATAATGAGTGGTGGTAATTGATCAAGTTATAAACTGATGGCAGAATAGCCCAAATACAAGGGTTGGCGTAGAAGTGCTAGGATCAATAGCAGGAAGGAGCAAAGTAATCCCTGAAAGTTGCTTAGGAACAGGGAAGGATGGGGAGAGGCAAAGTATGTAGGAAGGTCATTTAATATAGAGAGGAAACATAGAAAGTAGTCTGACCTATGAAGGTACAACAAGGGGTAACAATGGTTCAATAATGAAAATAGCAGAGTAATGAGGTTGGCCTGTTGGGAGGGGTTACAATAAGTTGAATGATAATATTTGTTTATTTTATTTATTTGTTATTCAGATAACACCTTTGAGCACAGGAGCACTTTTTCAAAGTTTCCATGTCAGTATAAGACAAAGAACTGAATGTGACCCCAAGTACTCAAAGGGGTTTTTCATAGGATTCATAGGAAGATACTGAGCTAAATGGACTTTCGTCCTATATGCTTGCCATGGTTATCTAATTACTGTTCTAATACATATTCCTGTCCCACATTGATTTAAACTCGCCATAGATCTACTTTGTACATAGTCTCCAAAGGAGTGCATTCCATGTATGCACCACCCTTTGGTTAAACCACCATGTAGTTTTCAATTTAGTCAAGGTGTACTGCGTAAAGTACAGCATGTTATTTTTCTTTGGAGAGGCCCAAGATTATTTCAATTTTGGGGGAGGCTCAAAATCTTTTCCATGGATTTGGGGAGGCTCACTGTGACAAGGTCTGAGAACTATTGCTCTAGGGAAACAATTTGTTTTGTGTTCACCTAGTTGAGCCCTGAGGATGCTAGGCATGTCTTTATTTTGGGGTTAAACAACCCAGAAATACGTTTTTGAAATTTTTGGGAAAAGTGGTGTCGCACCTGCGACACTTTCATGATTTTTTTTTGCGAAAGTGTCGCAAATCACAACACTACTTAGCAACACTATAGCCAAAATGACAGGAATTGTTTGCCACCCTACTGCAAAACAACGGTTTGGTCTTTTGGGCTGAAATTTGGAAGGAAGAAAGCCAACATCCCACAGATGTGCATTTTGGTGGTTTGATGAAATAATATTGCAAGGATGCAAAGTTATGGTACTCTGAAGTTGACCCTTTTCCCATAGACTAAAACTGCTACGTCCGCCATGCCTTTCGGGCCCTATCTCAGAAATGGTGCGAGATACAGACTTTTCATCAGAAATCATGTGGTTCGGGCCCCGCGCTCCCACCACCACATTCCATTAACTATTTATAGTTCTCATTCTCAAAAAGAAGGGAAATTCATAGAGAAAAACTCTATTTAATGCATCAGTTAGGGTTGTTCCACAGCAACAAAAGTGAGGAAATTCGGTGTTAGGGTTGAAAGCTCCCCTTTGGCTCCCAGCCTGCCCCCCCACTGGCATCGGGTGTCCGTTGGGTCGTCGGTTCCTAACTCTCACTCCATTCTCCTACCTCCAGCTTTTTACACATGGAATGGGGTGAGAGTTAGGCCAAAACCCTAATGCACACCCGATGCTGGTTGGGGGCAGACTGGGGGGAAAGGGGCTTTCAACCCTAACACCAATTTCTTACTTTTGTTGCTGTGGAACAACCCTAACTGATGCATTAAACAGAGTTTTTTGCCATGAATGTACATGTATATACAGTATGTATATATAGATATACAGATATATATATATAATATATATATATATATATTGGTGTCCCCCAGGATGAAACACAATTCTGCAGCATTTTGCAGCACTCTGCAGAATGCTGCAGAAGACCTACTGAAAAAAGCAATATAATGTTAGGAGGCAGTATAGTGCAGTGGGTTAAGGCTCTGCTCTGAACTGCAAACCTGGAGATCTGGGTTTGAATCCCACAGCCCCTCTTGCATACTGTGTGACCCTGAACAAGTCACTTAACTTCCTTACGCCCCAGGTCACACCTGTAAACAAGCTTTAAGCTTAGTGTGTCTCCTGGTTAAACAAACAAACAAAAAAAATTAAATTGCAAATAGTCCCCTTTGTCATTCAGGAAAATGTGACACTGCCAGGATTAAATGAATGCCAGAGTTTCCTACATGACAAAGTGGACTAATTGCCATTGAAATTACATTGCTTTATTCAGTAGGTCTGCTGCAGCATTCTGCAGAGGGTGTTAAAAGTGCATTTCATCCTGGGGATGCCACAGTGAATATATGTGTGTGTATCTATCTATCTATATATATATATATATATATATATATATACCACTGTAAACTTGTTGTCTTTATTTTTCCAGATTCTCTTTCATGCCTCACTCTTACATGGTGGTCAGAGGGCAGACGAAGCGTGATATCCCTGCATTTTACCCTCTGTCCAATTCCAGGACAAGATGATCCTCATGGACTGGGTTCCCATTCACGTGGCTACAGTTCCCATATTTCTCTGTTTGTAATTCCTGCCTCAGAGTAGCTACACACTGTTAATTTGTTGATATGTTTAAACATGCATTCAATTCTGTAATTTATTTGTTGCTGTGAAATTTGCTCACCAATCCAAATGAATTTTGTCATCATGATTTCAAGCTCATGTATGATTTTCCCCTTTTTGTTTAGTTTTTGTATTATATTTTGAAACTGTACATAATATTTTGGTCTGATTACTTATACACTATAGTGAATCACTAGTTTGAATCCCAGTAGTTACCATTTTGACCATTTTTGTTCTGTAAAGGTGCCGCCTCATTTATGATTAGTCGATCTGCTCCATAAGTGGTATTTAATGGGGCGCATTACTCCAGGTGCCTGCTGCTTCCTGACAAATCTCCACCCAGAGGGAAGAGCTTGGGCCCCTGGACCATGCTACTTCCTTGCACTGTCTAGGGAGTTTCTGGTTTTTACGTCTTTGCAATAAATAGTCTAACTGCATCTCAGCCTGCTGTAGTCTTTATCTAGTTACCCTCTGCCTGAGTTTGGAGAACAGCAGATTTCCTGCTTGTGCCTGTCTGCATGTGTTTGGGTCAGTTGACCCCTTCTTGTTGCAGCCAGATCCTGCACCAAGTGAGCATGTAAACCCAGCCTTGTTAGCAGTGGCGGAGCCAGGTTTGGGAGCATTTGGGAGCCGGGGGGGGCCATTCAGTCACTCATGGGCTCCACAATGGGCACTTCACAGTGAATAAAGATAGTGGTGGGGCACCGCTACTCACACTGGGGCAGCCAGGAGGGGTGACCACCCCAGCTCCGCCACTGCTTGTTAGACAACATAGTGGAGATCTGTGATGGCCCTGAGGAGGCCACTAGGATGCTTTGGGAACCCATAAAAACAAGTGAACCTATTCTGCACTGTTTCTCAACTGTTAAAGGAAACCATGCATGGAACCATTTTTTAATTTTTCCATATTAAATGTTATATAATTAATGTTTGACTGGTGGTTAGTATGTGTGTATCCCATCTGGCACTTGTCTTGGATCCTTCGGTAAATGAGTTCTTCTCATACTCATGTTGATTATGAATGTGATGGAGACTCTTTTTTAAAGAAATATGGTCAATAAATTGAACATAAGTAATACAATAGGGTGCCTTCCTCAGGGCTTATCACATGGGATCATCAGGATACTTCTGCATTACACAGGGTGATGAAAAACTGGGAGCAGGCAGCAGCAGTCCTGTTAATTAATTGCTAAAGTTCTTTCAAAACAGGATAGTAGGATCTTGGATTTAGAAATGTTTTCTTTCTCTTTTGCACAGCAAAGGCAGTGTGCCAGAGCCCACAGAGGCCAAGGAAAAGGAAAAAGCAGTGATTCATTGGAAACAAGCAAGCTGATGGTGGCACCATTGATAACAGCAGAACAGCACTCCTTTGCAGAGATAAAGCATTCATTCCCCTGATGTGTTTGACCTGAAAGGACAGTTCGGGAAAGCACCTTACTGAATCAAAGCTCACTTCGTCAGTGCTGTACATACAGTTCAGTACAACAAATGTTTTTAAAAAGAGGTTTACTGAAAGGTACTCAAATATTTTCAATGGTTTTTAGATCTGATATAAATAGTTGCAGATTAGCTGGATAAAAGTGCTATGCAACAAGATAACTTCAAGTAAAGGCATCTACTCACCTGGTAAAGATGATTATACCTGCAACCTTTACAGTGTTCATAAATCATCACAAATGGGTTATCCTCCATGATCCAGTTGGCCGATGCATGATTGTAAATCTTTCCTGGTCTGCCAGAGGCCAATCCCCCAGCTCCGACCTGAAATATCAGCATGAAACTTCCCTAGCACAGAACATAAGTAGAAAACAACACCCCAAGGAAAAAAAAACAACAGGCCAGAGAAAAAAGCAACGAAATGACCATCACCAACAAGTGTTTGGAAATTTGAAAAGTAATATCATTTACTTAGAGGAAAAGCGGAGTAAAAAATTACCAAAACTTCATCTGGATACACTTGACACATATGTCAATGAATACTGGCTGGGACTTGTCATACATAAAAATACATTATACAGAGAGTAAGTGCAGAAAAAAATAGCATATATACTATAAAATATTGGTGGTATCTACCAGAATAGTAGAAAATGGCCCATAGAAAGTAATATGTAGCAGAGCCCACTGAGGCCTAATCAGTATGGCTGTGGTGCAGTGATTCTGGCTGTCGCAGCATCCGGGTTTGTCCACCTTGGGAGGGAATATGAACACTGTAAAGGTTGCAGGTATAATCACCTTTGCCAGGTGAGTAAATACCATTATCCCTGCAACCTTTCCAGTGCTCTTAAATCATCACAAATGGGACTTTGTAGCAGTACCCAGAAAAACATTAGAGGGGGAAACAAATAAACCCTTCAATCAACCCAAACCTGCTGCCACCCGAAGCACAGAGCTGCCAAGTGCGGCCCCATCTGCCAAAACCACATGTAGTCTGTAATCGTGCAGAAAGGTGTGAACAGAGGACCAAGTAGCTGCTGCACAGAGCTCCTGCATGGAGGCACCCCCTCGCTCAGCCCAAGAGACTAACAAAGCTCTGGTGAAATGCGCGCCAGTGCCTTTCAGGGGAGCCTGACCCGCCCCTTGATAAGCTGTGAGTATAGCCCCTTGTATCCATCTGGCAATGGCCTCCTGAGACATCACCTGGCCCCTCTTCCATCTGGAAAAGAACACAAATAATCTATATGGCATACGAAAACCCTCAGACATAGTCAGATAATCTTTGAGCAGAGAGATCATGTCCAAAGGATGAGGGTCCCCAACAGCGTCCCCTTGTTTCGCCAGCATGGCTGGCAGGTGAATTGTCTGTTCTACATGAAGTGGTTAGATCACCTTAGGAGCAAAGGAAGGGACAGTCACCAGGGTCACCCTGTCATTATGGAAAGTAAGAGGTTCCTGGCATGATAGTAGTCTGTAGCTCACCCACCCATCTGGCAGAGCACATGGCCGTGAGAAAACATTCTCAGGGTTGTCCAATAGGGTGACTGTGAAACAAATGGAGGCTTATGTAGCCCCTCCAGTACTAAGTTAAGCTGCCAAGGGGCACACATTAGGCAGACCTTATGGGATGCAATCTGCACTACCCTTAGTAGTCAAACCATATCAGGAGGAGAACCTATATGCGCCACCCTTGGAAGGCATCCTAGTACAGATGCAATGGCCAATGACTGTACCCACAAAGAGGAGTAGGCCTGACCCTTGCCAGTGCTATCATTAGGAAAATCGAGAATTTGAGGGAGGCCTGCCACCAGTGATGATGAATCCATTGAGGCACACCACTTGCAAAAGACATGCCAATGTCTCTGATAAGTCTTATTTGTCAAGACCTTTCATGATTGCAGGAGATGGTCCACTACTCTAAGAGGGTATCCCTCCTTTAACAGTCTGGTCCATTCAACATCCATGCCAACAGTCAAAGCACCTGGTGGTTGTGGTGTAGAATTGGTCCCTGAATCAGCAAGTCCAGTCTGTTTGGTAGACTCAAAAGAGAGTCGGTCAACATCACCCCGAGCAGTGAATACCACGATCTCCTCGGCCAGTCCGGAGCCACCAACAGTACTGTCTTCCTTGTGGCCCTGATCTTGAGAAGCATCTTTGCTAGACACAGGAGGGAAAATTTAAGCTTTTTTGAACATCCATGGCATCGCCATTGTATCTGCCTCTTCGGCCTGTTGTCAGGAAGGCCTGAGTGAAAACATGGCAGTTGGTTGTTGTGTTGAGAAGTCATCAGGTTCACCTGAAAAGGTCCCAATCTGTAAGCCAGACTCTGAAACACCTGAGGATGTAATTGCCACTGTGCCTGGCTGATGGTCACTCAACTGAGCCAGTCTGCTTGCGAGTTCAGTTTTCTGGATAAATATGTGGCAGATATAACAGCAGATGCTTTCTCCACCCAGCGTAAGGTCTGTAGTGCTTCCTGAACATTGCCCTGCTGCAGGTTCCACCTTGCTTGTTTAAGTCAGCCATGATGACCTGATTGTTGGTTTGATCAGCACCTGCTGACCTAGCACCCAACGAGGTGAAACAACAGTGCCCTGTACATGGCTCATTTTCAGAACATTCAAGGAAGGAGACCCTCCTGTGGAGATCATTTCCTTAAGTAATGTGATGACCCTAGGAGGCTGGCATCTGTCGTAATCATCACTGTTGGGATCAGCAATAACAGGATACCATTGGACAGATTGCTGTGGTCCATCTACCAAGTGAGGCTGAGGAGTACACCCTGGCTGGGCTCAAGTTTGCACACAAAGTGTCCTGGGACAACTGATCCCATGCCTCTAGTAGATACCTCTGGAATGGCTGCATGTGCAGCCAAGCTCATAGCATCATTGGTATCATGGAAGCCATAAGGCCCATAACTGAAGATAAGTTTGCACAGCCCTGTGGGGCTGTGACTACATAGACATCAAGAGACAGAGTATGTTTTCTACTTTGTCCTCCATTAGCAAGACCCTGCCTATGCTGGTGTTGATCCTGGCCCCGAAGTGTGTTATTTCTTGTGCTGGGGTCAACTGGCTCTCGTTCCAGTTTACAATCTAGTCATGTTGTTGTAGGCACTGGACCATGGCCTCCGTATCCCTCTGGGCTTGAGCCAGCAACCTGGCATATATAAGCCAGTCATCCAGATGTGAAATAACGCACCCCTTGCTTTTGAAGGAGCGCTGCAATCACTATCAGTGTTTTTGTGACAACTCTTGGGGCCAAGGCCAGGCCGAATGGGAGAAAGGTGTATTGGAAATGACCCCCCCCCCCTTGATTTTAAACTTGAAGTAGCGATGGTGACAAGGGTTAATTGGAATGTGCAAGTATGCATCTTTTAGGTCTATTAATGTCAGGAAGTCTCTTGGCTGAATCACCATCAGCGTTGACTGGAGTGTGTCCATTTTGAATTTTTTGGAGACCACAAACTTGTTGAGAAACCTCAGGTTGAGGATGGGGTGGAGGCCCCCCCCCGTCTTTTTGGAGACCATAAAGAACAAAGAATACACCCGTGTTCCTTTCTTGTGGTGGCACCTGTAAATTGGCCCTGTTCGTGATGAGGTCACGGAAGGCCTGCTGGATTGCTGCCATTTTTGGAGGGTCCCATGACACTGGGGATAGCATCAATCTGTGTGGAATTATCTTTTGTGTGAGCTCTATGGTGAAGCTGTGAGACATCAACTCCTGTACCCACTTGTCCTTGATGGTTTTGGCCCAGTGATTGGCGAACAGTTGAAGTTGACCCGGCTGTCCACTGGGGTCATCCTCATTTCACTGGCTTTTTCCAATTCAGCCTCCACCAGTTCTGTTGCTGTGGAAGCCTCCACATTTTCCAAAGTTACCTCTGAACTTGGATTGGAAGATCTAGTTTGAAGCCCTCTGAAGTTTTTCTGTGTCAGCTTTGTCTGGCCCTTGCTGCCTGTGAACTTGGGATGAAAGGGGTGACCTGAAGGGAGGTGAAGATCGTTCTTTCCACCATCTGTTTTGGCCCTGCTTTATCCCTGAGGAATGGGGTCAGGGCGCCACCAAAGAGATGGCCTCCTTTACATGGAAGCTTCATTAGCATTGCCTTGGACTCAGCATCCGTCTGCCACAACTTGTGCCATAGGGCCCAACTGGCACAGTTAGTTAAGACCGTGGGCCTAGTGCTGAACTTCATGATGTCCAAGGATGCATACATTAAGAACAGGCAGCCTGTATGGTGTAGTCAGCCTACCCTGTCAGGAATGACTTTATGGAGTTCATCGATGATGGCCTCCACCCATTGTGAAAGGGCTCTGCTGGTAAACCAGAGGCTCTGCTGGTATACCAGACCGCCATACCCACTGATAGGGCCATTCCTGCAACTTCATAGATTTTCTTCAGTGACTCTTCATCTTTTTGTCCATCGGGTCTTTTAGAGTTGCTGTGCTATCAACGAGTAAGACCGTGCACCTGCCCAGGGCCGACACTGGCATGTCTACCTTGTGGCTGATGCCATACTGTCCTATGTGATTGGGAGAGTGGGTATATCTTCTCAATGGATCTCTTCTCTGGAAGTCTGGATGGTTCCAGCACCTCCAGTTCCTTGTCCAGGAGGGTGTCAAGGGCTGTCCATGTGGGGAAGGCTTTGACTGTGATGGCAGAGGGGAATCCGTTGTGGTATGAGGTGCTTCTGGCCCTTCTGGGACCAGCAAGACCTCCTGAATCAGTTTCACCAGTTCAACCATGTCCTCCTGCAGGTATAGTTTGCCAGTAGCCTATCCGGAGTCCTGTTCTGCCTCTTCTACCTCCAATGAGTCCTTAGTCCCTTCCATCTGTCTGCAATGTTTTTTCATTGGATGCGGGGCCTGGGCCAAAGTCAGGCATTTTGTAGCTGCTTCCTGTGGCTGCATCTGTGGCTGTTTTGCTTGCATCTTTTCCAGCCATTGGAAGAGGAGGCCCGGCCATGTTTTTCTTTCTTGATTGTATCAGGGCAGAACAAAATTACTTGTAATGTATCTTCTGGAGAACCTAAGCCACATCCATAAAGGCTGCATTGTGTATGTATGTATGTACTGTTTTATGTATGTATGTATGTACTTTATGCATGTATATATCTATATGCGGTACTGTATGTATGTATGTACGTGCATTTATTTATTTAAAATCTGGCGATCAGGATAGGCACACTGAGCAGGGCTTGTTTCCAGGTGTGACTCGGGGGAGGGGAATGAGCAGGGAGTGAAACAAGGTAGCAATTTATATACTGAAACTTGGTTCCCCAAGTTGCAGTATCCAGACACCATTTGCCTGAAAAATGGTTGCTCGAGGGGCAAAGTTTGCCCGTGGCAGAGTTTAATATATAAAGCAAAGGGTTGCGGGGGGCAAAGCCACCCAAAACATAAATGAAAAACTACACCGAGGGAAAATTTTGCATCTTGGGAAACCATGTTTAGGGCTGCTGGCATCAGTATACTGAAACTTGGGAAACCTAGTTTCAGTATATCCTAATGTATCCGTGAAACAGCAGTAACAAAATGACAATAAAAGGCGCATGAACACATACAATAAAATCACAGTGCAAGTAATGAACTTCAGAGAAAGACAAAACAATGAAAAAGTAGACATCAGTTATGGAGTAGCCAGTTTGAGAGCTAAGGCAGTGGGTTGCCAATACAGGGCAAAACATTTGTACAGTGTGAATGGGGCATAATATTCAGATTACAGAGTACACTGAGTTGTAGTCTGCAACAACTGAATAGGCAAAATGGGAATAACGTAAAATAGTCGGGAGAGATGGATAGGACATGATGGTTGTAGTGGAGAGGAGAGGTGGAAGCCTAACTGTAGGTACATTCTTTGTGAAGTGCATCACTGAGAGTAGTGTGCCTACCTCTCAGCCACCTGCCTCAAAAATCAGAGACACACAGCCAGCCCGGTGGCACTGAGGGCTGTGGTGCTGGACGCCTACCTTGTGCTGTGCCAGCGATCTGGGTTCGAAAATTACCTTGGATCATTGGGGAGCCAGTGGGGGGGGAGGGACTGAGCGCTGAAAGACTTACTGTCCCTTCCGGGTGGTTAGTTCGCCCTCCCCCATAGTTCCGCCTCCCATCAGGGAGGTCCAATGGGAAGCAGAAGGGGTGGCGGTGATTGCCTGGGCTGAGGCAGAAAGGACCAAGCTAGTACCCGGCATGTGTGCGCCTCCACACACATGCACACTGATGTGCTGGGGTGCTGGGGTCTGGGGGCAAAAAGGAAAACCCCACAGAAACTACTAATAAAAAAAATGATGGACATATTCTAATAAAGTAGTAGTAGTAGCAGGCTTTATTTATACCGTGTCCAATCCTGGAAGCTCTGGGCACCTTACAAGATATTGCAAGCACATACAATATCATATTTTAAAATAAACAACTGGGTCAATAAATATCAACAACTAAATTAAAATTAATAAAAGTAAAATCAGTATGCTCACTAATTAAAAATGCTTGATTAAAAAGATGTGTCTTAAGGCCCCTTTTAAAAACCTTCACTGATGGGGTCTTCCTCAAAGATCTGGAAAGTGAGCTTGAGAGGGCCTGGCCAGCCACCTCAAATGCTCGATCTCCTGAGGTTTTCAGCCTGGCCCTTGGAACCACTAGGAGGCCCTGGGTAGAGGAGCGGAGTGAGTGCACTGGGATGGCAGGTGTCAGCAGATCACTCAGATAGCCAGGGCCCGATCTGTATAGGGCCTTGTAGGTGAGCAAGCCCACCTTGAAGATGATCCTACACCTGACAGGCAGCCAGTGCAGGTCATGAAAGATTGAGGTCACATGACTTGATCTAGAAAGATCTGTCAGCATCCTGACCACTGGGTTCTGCACCAGCTGCATCTGACGGAGGTTCTCTCCACTGACCCAAAGTAAAGAGCGCTACAGTAGTCTAGCCTTGACATGACAAAGGTGTGCAGGAGCCTGGGCAGGTCATCAGGCTGAACCAGGAGTTTAATTTGGGCAATATTTCTTAAGTGGTAAAAACCACTCTGGATGACGGACAACACCTGATATTTATGTGTCACACCATCGTCAAGGATAATGTCCAGATTTTTCACCCTAGAGGCAGCCACCAACAGAGTAGGGCCAAGGAATAAACCTGTCCCAAACCAATGGTGGCCACATCCTGCCAGCAACCAGGATCGACCAATAGTACAGAATATAAACATTTACAAAAAATGATCGCACAGATGAGCTCCAAAAACAATAGTTTATTTAGACAAACACGACTTCCCCAGTGCTTCGAGGGAGAACTCTCTTCATCAGGGGGTGGAGTCAGTAATTTACCATCACCTTAAATACACAAGTTAAGTGACATCACAATTCATTTTGCCCGTGTACCTCTTAATTAATATAATTATTTAACCCCTGAGAGGTTTCTTGTACAAAAATACAAATAACACTTGTGCAAAGTAGAAAAGTGGAAAAAATTATTTTGTTTAAAAGCCAAAACACACATGACACTTATCGAAAAATATTATCAAAAACATTTGCTTCTGTTTCCGCAAATCCCTTTAGGATAGGAAGTAAAACTACCTACAAAAAGGGGATGTTAAATAATTCTATTTTCACTTATGCAAGCAAGAAACAATATGAGAGATTTTATCTTTTTTTTTTCTTCTTTCTTTCTTCTTCTTCTTGCAGATCCACCAAACTGGCAATCACACTCTTAAATCTTTGACAGTATATATAGGGCCGGACATTCAGAAATGTACCAGAGGCCAGAGCAAGTCTGGCGCAGTGCAAAACAGATGTGCCAAGGCACCGAAGGAGAAATATTTAGAGGTTGCACCATCGAAAGAGCAGTAGCACAACCTGGTTGAATGTGGCAAAGATGCGTAATGGTGCAATCAGAGATGCTTCGGAGAAACCATGGATGCACGGAGCAAACCTGCGCACATGCACAGGGAGCAGCCAACATCAAGAGGCCCCAAACACAGCAGAGGAAGCATCGGACCTGACCTGCAGGGCACTCCAGTGCACACACAAGCACAGAGGAGGTGGGTACAATGGGCAGCATGGGATGGGGCGCAGCCACCACCTAAGGCGCTGAGTAGAGCACCCACCAGAGCCTGCCCATAGGCGTGTGCCAGAGGCATGCACCAGACCAACACTTCAGCACACAGTGGCCCCAGCCAGCAGGGCACAGGTGTGCACACAGGGGACCCCATCCAGCCACCGTGGGACCCCCATAGGCCAACAGCCAGCCAGCCATGGTCAATGCCACACAGGTGTGGATCCCCCAAAGGCTCTGGACCCAAACACACACACCATACACCCTGAGGCAGCAGCCACTGCAAGAGCCAGCACCAGGTAGGTGGCTAGAACAGATGTGCCTGGGAAGGCAACATGGGACCCAGAGGGCCACACCACCGTGGGCTGAAGAGTCTGGTAGAACAGACATGCCCGTGTACCACCCCCCATGACTGCAAATGCCACAGGGTACCACTGAAACACATAACACACCCACCACACCCGAGGAACAGCCCACAATGCAATGTGAAACAACACTGGATGCTGCAGGGCATGGCAAGATGCCCAGGACCCCACCGGCCCCAACAGAAAGCACCAACACCCGACCACTGCAGCATGGCTCCACACGCCACCTGAAAAGCTGACAAGGACACAGGCACATAAGGAAATAAACCTTTATCAAACAGTATAAAAGTATAAACAGGCAGGGACAGGGGAGGAAAGAGGTAGGAAGGGACCAGGAAAGGGACTGTACAAGTAGCAGGGGGGTGGCAGGGGAATAGGGTAAGCAAGGGACAGGGGTTAAATAACGTTGCATCCTAACACCTGGCATGGCTGTCTGGTCCTTGCCATACCATGTTGCCCCTCATGGCCATGGTGGTGAGGTGAATGGCCCGCACCATGGACAGGATTCTGTTCAGCATGACGAGGATATGGTCCTGGGTCCCCTCACGTGCCCTTCAGACCCTTCCTCCAGGCCCATGCTGCACACCTAGGGGAATGGACAAGACAGGCAATCAGTGCAAGTCACCATGGATCCCCACTCACCCACAGCATGCAAAGGACAGTGGTGGCACATACCCATGGAGGGACCGGAATGGCTCCATGCATGGTGGGCATGGCCAGCCATCCACACATCACACCATGGGTGTGCACCGAGGTGGACAATGTACTGCAGTGACTACAGACCCACAGTGTGAAGGCCACATGGCATGCCACAGCAGCGCCACAGCACAACCTGCAGATGCCGTGGTGCACACCCACCCCACCAACAGCTGGTACAAGGTGCCCTCAGGAAGCCATATAGTGGCACACACAGTGGATCGTATGGCACATGCAGCTGTTGAGGCACATGGCAGTGACCACCATGGCTGTGCTCCAAACCCACCGCTAGGACACAGTGACACTGAGATGGAATATGATAGTGCTCACCTGCTCCAGGCCTCGCAGCAGGTGCTTGCTGCTGCCCAGCCAGTGCTGCCACCCTTGCTGCCTCCGCCGCAGCCCTGGTCCTCCTACAGTCCTCTGGTCCATGGAGAGAATGGAGAGATGTGGACATCAGTACATGGTCTCACAGATGACCCCACCCCCACCACCCAGCCTGCAGGAAGCTGGATGTATCCCTGCTGGCCCTGGTGCCTGCACGCCGGCAAGACTGACACCCATGCAGCATCCACACCCAATGCATGGTACCCCCAGGTGAACCCTACACCCCACCACTGGCCATGCTGCACAGCCACGCAACACCACAGTATGGCACCAGTGCAGAACAGCAACATGCGCGCACCTACCTGGCTGTGGCACAGCGCCCCACTGGACGCGAGCCTGCAGTCGACACAGATGGTCTGGTGCCTTCCGCTGCAGGTCCCCATATTCATGGTGGCACCGCACAGCTGTGCACTGCACCCCGGTCCTCCACTCCAATGCTCTGGCCACAACCTGCCACACATTGCCCCTGGCATGCTGGAGTGGCACCTCTCCAAAGAGCTGGCCCTCAAATGGCCACACCACAAACACCAGGTTTACCAGCTCCACCTCTGTCCAATTCAGTGCATGCCTGCTGCCTCTGCACCATTGCTACCAGTGGTGTGACTGGAAAATGGCCCTGGCACTGCACCATGGCAGCCACACGAGCGTGATGCACGATGGATATATTAGGCCCTGACCGTGCAGCACATGGATGCACAGTCAGTGTGTAGTGAGGGGCTATGGCAGTCATCATGTGGTGGCCTGGTGGGGTCAAGGGGTCATGACAAGAGCCTGGGGTCAGAGGCCATATCCCCACACAGTGCGCAGTGCACAATGTGCACTGTACAGCTGCATGATGGCATGCCATGCCATGGCATGGCGCATGGAGCAGGGATGCACCATAGCAACATGGACACAGCTGCACAAATGCGCACTAAGGGCTGGGTTGTGGTGGGGGGGCATGGACTACATACTGTTCTTCCCTTGCAGGACAAGCACACCTACGTGCTGTGGGGTCAGTGGGGGAGGACGCTAACATTGATGCCCTACCCTTGACCTCAACGGGCATCCAGTGCCAGGACAGGCTGTGTTCTGGCATTGTTGGGCATGTGGCCTCTGATGACATGGGGTCAGATGATCCCCCTAGTGGGGTTCTTGCACAAAGACAGCCTGGAGGTGCTGTGCACGGAGATCCAGCTAGGGGCATTGTCCACCACCAAGGATGATGACATGGCACTGATAGTGGAGAGCATACACGCCCCTACCCAGCAGACAGGCACAGGCAGGGCCCAGTGATGTGCCCTCATCCCCACGGCCACCCCTCCTGTCCCCGCTGGTGCAGTCGTGGGTGTGCACAGCTGTGTCCAGTGTGGACAACAGTGGTGCTGTGGTCATGGCTGAGGTGCTGGGCAACCCCAGCAGACAGTCGGACAGCGACAGGATGCATGTGACATAGGGCTGCGTGCCGCGGTGCCCACTGCCGGTGCCCCAGAGAACACTGTGCCCCTTGTACAGTCTGCTGCGCAGCCTCCACCTGAGCGGGAGTCTACGCAGCAGCGTACCATGCCCCCCCCACCAGGCAGACAGACTAGGAGGAGCAGTCCGCCAAGGTGCTGCAGGAGCACACTCGGTTACTGCGGGCCTCTGTGGAGAACCAGACATTGCTTGCTCATGAGGTGCACACACTGCAGGCAGAGGTGTGACAGTTGGTGGAGTGGCAGGATAGTGCTGAGGCCAGGATCATGGACAGGCTCACCCAGATGCAGGAGGCCATGACTGCGGCATTGGATCACATGACCGGTGCCACTGTGGCAGCAGTGGACTGCATGGCTAATACCATTGCAGCTGGGTTTGCATCGGTGTCTGCCACTGGGCTCAGCTGTATGCAGCTAACCCCCCACAGTTCAATGTCTACCCCATGGTCCCAGCATCTGGCAA
Organism: Neoceratodus forsteri; assembly: GCA_016271365.2. Lineage (NCBI taxonomy): Eukaryota > Metazoa > Chordata > Ceratodontiformes > Ceratodontidae > Neoceratodus > Neoceratodus forsteri. The sequence continues at coordinate 142,081,869 of CM057457.1, read as the reverse complement.
CAACAGCACAGTGGATGCAGGGGTCAGATATCAGCATCCCTGACACCCCAGGGGCAGGCCTGTTTGGCCGTCTTGCCAGCCCTGCGCGGACCCAGTCACAGTCTTGCACAGCATCGACTGGGGGGCAGCTGGCACTCCTCTGTGGCTGATGCAGAGCACAGTGGAGTGACGTGCCTGCAGCCTTTACCTGACGCTTGCTGCCATTGCCTCACGCACACGGGAGGGGGTTGCGTATGGTGGTGGTACATGAGTGTGTTGCACTGCTTGCCCCAGTGTGTGTGGACCATGCTGCTGGGATGTGTGACCTGGATGTGATGAGGGCTGCCCTGCACTGTTGTCACCCATGCACCAGTGTCATGCTTCGATCCACGCCATGTCCCTTGTCCTGTGTGTATGTGGCTGTGTGTGTGTGTGTGTGTGTGTGTGTGTTCCCCTGCACAGCTGCCAGTGTTGCATGTGTCTCTGTGCGCGTGCCCATGTGTCAGTGTCTCCCCCATGTCTATGGTGTTCCCTCATCCCTGCATGCATACCACTGTGCACATCCTAACAGCTAATATGTTTCCTAGTCAAACTCTCTTGTTGGGAGCTGCCATACTGAACATAGGATTTGAAAGAAAGTGAGTTGTGATCACAACAGAGGGAGGGGAACCTTTCAATTGTCTTGGTTTGTAGCAGATATACTGCAGGTGGAGGCTGCTTCTAACTGAAAGGTGAAATAAGGAATTTACAATTATCAGGAAAAGACAGTCTTGTTACAATTCTTAAGATTTTCAGTGCAGGAAGATTTTAAACTCTGGGTGAAACATTTGTCACAAATCCTGAAATAAGTGCAGGTACAGGTTGTGTATTTGACCCAGACAGTAAACTGTTTTCTGTGTTTATCTTTGTTTGCCTTAAAAGGCAATTCCAAACTTTCTCAGGAAGTGATTACATCACAGAGACTTAATCAGCCAATAGCTTTGGTAACAGACCTGAGCACAATAGTATTATAAGCAAGTGTTTATAGCAAACTCATCAGAACAGCTAATATTTTTCCTAGTCAAACTCTCTCTTGTTGGGAGCTGCAATACTGAACATAGGATTTGCAAGAAAGCGATGCTCACAACAGAGGGAGGGAACCTTCAATTGTCCTTGGTTTGTAGCAGATATACTGCAGGTAGAGGCTGCTTCTAACTGAAAGGTGAAATAAGGAATTTACAATTATCAGGAAAAGACAGTCTTGTTACAATTCTTAGCATTTTTAGTGCAGGAAGAGTTCAAAGCACAGCTGACTTATTTTGGGGCTGACTGCTTTCAGAGCACAAACCACCAGGCTGTTTTGGGGCTGGGGAGGTTTACCTGTGTCTGTCTTGGATGTCTGGATTTTTCTCTGTTTGATTAGCAGGGGATTTTCTCTGTCAAATTGTTGTGTATAGTATCTTGAAGACAGGATGGCACTCATCACAGCGGTGGGTCAGAGCTCTTAGCTGATTGTTTTGTGAGGGCACCAGAGCCACCACCACTACCTCAGAGGTTGCAAAGAAAGCACAGCAGTTGGACCACAGTGGGCTCAGGGAGGGTGAGGAGGGTGGAACAGAGGCACACCCAGTCAGTTGTTCCACTTCACAATACATACACCATTCTGGGGGAGTACAGCTCCCCTATGGATGCACCCACGGAGGAGATTAAGGAGGCTGAGAACACCTGTCACAAGGGAGGGCCACAGGAAGGAGGCAGAGGATGCCACAAGGAAAGGAAGCAGCTCCTGGTGGGGGACTCAATTTTTAGGAGGATAGAACTGGGGGGAGCAGGGAAAACTGTAGTAAAGTGCCTGCCTGGTGCCATGGCTTGTAGGGACAGGAAGCGCATCCTCAGGATCACGAGAACAGCTGCACGGGAGTCTGAGCTGGATGTCATTGTCCACCTAGGGACAAATGACTTGGCTCAACATGAGATTAGAGCAGTGCAGAAGGGCTTTGTAGAACTGGGGAGGGGCCTAAGACAAGTAGCATACACAGTATCCTTCTCAGAGGTGCTGCCTGTAAATGGCATGAGTGAGGCAAGGGTACTTTGCACCATGCAGTTTAATGAGTGGTTGAAAAATGGTGTGGAGCACAGGGTTTGGCTTCATTGGGGACTGGGGTTCCACCTGAGAGACACCAGCCTATACTGGCAGGATGGTCTGCATCTGTCCAGGAAGGAACAAGTCTTTGAGCAATCAGTTTAAATGCTTCATTGGCAAGCTTTTAAACTAGTCAAGGGGAGGCACTGATAAGCAGCAGGAAAATCCCAGCCTCCCTACAAAACAGGGTACTAAATGGGAAAAAGACTGAGGTAGAAAGGTCAGTGGGGGATGCTGCAACAGAAAGTAAAGCTATCAAAAAATGGAAAGCAATGAGTACCAATGCGCGTAGTCTGAGTAACAAGCTTCCTGAATTAGTGGCCTTGATGGAGGAGGAACATCTGGATATCGTGGCAGTCACAGAAACATGGTTCATACAAAACCATGACTGGGACGTAAACATACCAGGATACACTATCTACAGGAGAGACAGAGAGGGTAAAAGAGGAGGACGAGTAGCTCTTTACATAAGGGAAGGAATCAAAGTAACAGAACAAAAGAGAAAACAGGGAGGAGGAGAAGAAGCACTGTGGGTAAATTTGGAGACCGGCAATGGCACCACGATCCGCACAGGGGTTGTATACAGACCCCCTTCTCAGGGGGAGGAAATGGACAAGGAAATGATAGAAAGTATACTTAGTATGGCAAAAAAAGGGGAGATATTGCTGATGGGTGATCTGAATATGCCAGATGTTAACTGAAGTGCAGTTGCCGCAGCCACTTCGAAGAGTGGGGTTATTCTAGATGCCCTACAGGGGGCATGCCTTAGACAACTAGTATTGGAGCCCACTCGAGAGGGAGCAATCTTAGACCTGGTTCTCTCAAATGGAGATGAAGAGAGGATCACAGATGTAGTTGTAGAAGTGGGTAGCCATCTGGGAACTAGCGACCATCGAACAGTATGGTTCACAATAAACACAGCAATAGAGTCAAGCCATACAAAGGCAAAGGTACTGGACTTTAGGAGGGCTGACTTTCATAAATGGGTAAGTGCCTCAAGGAATGCACTAGCAAATGGGCAGGAAGGAGGGTGGAAGAACAATGGGGAATAATAAAACTGCCATCACAGAGGTAACAAGCCTTTGTGCGAAGCAAATAAAACTAAACGATGTAAGAAACCACTATGGTTCTCAAAGGAAGTGGCAGTGAAGGTTCAAGAGAAAAAGAAAGCTTTCAGGAAGTACAAGGAATCACAGAAGGAGCAAGACAGAGAACTGTATCAGTTAAAGCAAAAGGAAGCTGGGAAGGCAGTCAGAACAGCAAAGGCCCAAACCGAGGAAAAGATAGCCAACTCAGTTAAGAAGGGGGATAAAACCTTTATAGGTACATCAGGAGCCGAAGGAAGACCAAGGGAGGATAGTGAGGCTTGATAAAGGGGGAGGGTGGGCAGAGGAGACTGTGAAAAGGCAGAGATACTAAACAAATATTTTGCTCAGTATTTACAAAGGAAGGGGGCTTAGAACAAACAGTAGAAACACACTGGATACAGAAGTTGATACCAGCCCATTTACAGAAGAAAGGGTTCTGAAAGAACTCTTAAAACTGAAGGTGGACAAAGCAATGGGGCCTGATGGGATTCATCCCAGAATTTAAAAGAACTAAGGGTAGAATTAGTGACACCACTGACTACCCTGTTTAACAAATCATGGGAGGATGGGGTGGTACCCGAGGACTGGAGGAGGTCAGATGTGATTCCTCACAAAAGTGGGAGCAAGGCAGAAGCAGGAAACTACAGACCTGTTAGTTTAACCTCAGTGGTAGGGAAAATGATGGAATCACTTCTGAAGGAAAGAATTGTCGAGTATCTAGAGGCCAGAGGCACAGGACCCAAGGCAGCATGGATTCACAGTGGAAGGTCATGCCAGACAAATCTGATAGATTTCTTTGACTGGGTGACCAAAGTAGTAGATCAGGAGGGGCTGTGGACATGGCCTACCTAGACTTTAGCAAGGCATTTGACACAGTCCCACACAAAGATTAATATACAAGTTAGCTAGCCTGGGCGTGAGTCCCAAGATGACAGCCTGGGTAAAAATTGGCTGGAAAATAGGACACAGAGAGTAATAGTAAATGGAGTCCACTCTGATGAAAGGGGGTTACTAGTGGGGCACCGAGGGTTCAGTATTAGGACAGTCCTCTTCAATGTCTTTATAAGTTACATTGCAGAGGACTGGAAGGAAAAGTATGTCTCTTGCAGATGACACAAAGATCTGCAACAGAGTTGATGCACAAGGTGGGTGGAAAGGATGAAAAGGGACTTGGCAAGGTTAGAGGAATGTCAAATGTATGGCAGCTTAGATTCAGTGCTAAGAAGTGCAGGTGATGCACCTGGGAAACAAAACCCAGGGAAGAGTACACAATGGGGGTGAGATACTAATGACAACAAAATGGAAAGGGACCTGGGGTAGTCATATCAGATGACCTAAAGGTGGGCAAGCAATGTGAGAGGGCAGCAATGAGGGCTGGGGATATTGGGATGCATAGGGAGAGGCATCACCAGTAGAAAACAGGAGTTATTATCCCTCTGTACAGACAGCTGGTCAGACCCCATCTGGGGTACTGCGGCAGTTCTGGAGACCCAGTCTTCAGAAGACATAGACAGGATGGAAGCTGTCCAGAGGAGGGCACTAAAATGGTGCAGGGTCTGCACTGGAAGACATATGAAGAGAGACTAAAGGAGCTTAATATGTATAGCCTTGAGGAAAGGAGGGGGGGGACATGATAGAAACTTTCAAGTACCTCAAGGGAATCAACAAAGTCCAAGAGGGTAGCATCTTTCAAAAAAAGAGGTGTGCAAGAACAAGGGGCACAATTTGAAGATGGGGTGGGGCGTCAGAGGAAATTTAAGGAAGTATTTTTTCACAGAGAGGGTTGTGGATGCATGGAACGGCCTTCCGGAGGAGGTCGTGGAGTCAAAAACAGTGGTGGAATTCAATCATGCATGGGACAGTCATAAGGCAATTCTAGGGGATGGGGGTAGGAAGAAGTAGGCTGCTGGTTAACTAGGATCTGCAGCTTATCCAGTAGGCAGGGAAATGGGCAGACTGGGTGGGCCAAGCGGTCCTTATCTGCCGTCAAATTCTATGTTTCTATGTTTCTATTCCTTGTGGTGTGTGCTGGTCTGTGTGTGTCATGCCCTTGTAACTGTGTACTCACCCTCATTGTCCGAAATGCTACCTGGTTATTGTGTCTTTGTGCTGTCATTCATCCTGAAACAGTCTGGGGTCCCTTCATCTGGGTGGCACCTGTCCACTGCCCTCCAGACCATCTCCACCATCATCCCTGCTGCTGTCACCCTCGTCAGCCTCGACTACTATTCCAGCATCAATGGACATGTTGTGCAGGATACAGCAGGCCAGGAATATGCCACAGGCTTTTGACCGGCTGTATTGTAGGGCACTGCCTGATCTGTCTAGGCAACAGAATTGCATCTTTAACATGCCAAAGACATGCTTGATGATGTTGCTCATGCTGGCATGTGCCTCATTGTATCTCTCCTCTGAGCAGGACGATGGTCACTGGTAGGGGTGAGCAGCCATGGCCTCAGTGGGTATGTACTTTCACCTGTGTGGGGGGAGACATGATTATCCCTGCACTGTGCTGTGCTGACACCTGCACCCCCACCGCACACCACTGCAACTACCCCGACCTCCCACGCCCACCCCTACAGCTGAGCTGCTTATCTGCCCTGGCACACATCCTACTCACCTAGGAGGTGTCCTGTGGGGATGTCACCTGCTTGAACCATTGGCACAGTGCAGAGCTGTGCCATATGAAGGCATTGTGTGCACTCCCAGAATGTGTGCCACAGACATTGATGATGCACCCCATAGCATCACACACCACCTGGCAGTTGATGGATGCATATCTCTTGCAGTAGTAGACGGTGCCCTCTGGGCCAAGTGGTGTGTAGATGGCAACATGGGTGCAGTCTATTGCCCTAAGCACACCTGGCATGCGTACCACCCAGTGGAACTCCTGCATGTTTGCTGTATTCTCTGCCTGTGTGCTGGGGAAATGGATGTACTCCGAAGCATGTGGCAGCAAAGCATTGAGGAACTGGGCGAGGAGGCGGGATGTGGCCTACTGGATGATACCTGTGGTATCACCTGTTGGTCTCTGGAAGGTTCCCATGGCGAGCAGGCACATCACAGCTGTCACCTTTGTCTCCACTGTCATGGCATGTCTCCATCTGGTGGGTGCCTGCATCTCATCACTGCACAGCTCACAGAGATGCCTCAGAATGGCCCTGTTGAGGCGGTACCAGACCTCTATCTCTGTATCACTGCAATTTCATATGTGATCCTGGCACAGTACCACCTGCTTGGACAGACTGCCGACGGGCCCTTTGTCAGCCATGCTGCTGTTCCTCCTGTCTCCTCACTTCCCTTATTACAGCGTCCATCAGAAATGGGGCCCTATCCATTGCTCAGTCACGGGTCTCCTGGGGCCACTCACTCCATCTGTCTGTCCGTTGGTCTGTGTCACTCACTCTCCCTGTCTGTCTGTTTCTCTCTGTCGGCTCCAGCGTGCTCCTCTCTCACTGTGCTCAGTGTTGCGATCTGCTGTCTGTGTGCTTGTTCCTTTTTATTGGCTCAAGTCTGCCTGGTGCATCCTGGGTTTGCTCCTGACTTACCCACTGCTCTCCCAGTTAAATATGCCATTGCACCACATATTCATGGGCACACCCTGCACTTGCTGCATGCATTATGGTTGTGTATTGGCACAGCAGTAGGTTTTGCTCTGCACCGGTGCTCCCTTTGGATATTGCTCGGTGGCGATCTCATACTACAGTGTGCACTTATCGCGCTTATGCAAGTGCTTTGAATATCCTGCCCAAATGTAAATGAGGGATATATTTTACCTCTATTATGTCTCCCTTACAGATTTATTTAAATGTTGCTAGACATGGCAGGTCCTAAAAGCAAATATTGTGTGTTCTAGTACTGAAGGATATCTTTGCATAAGAGCAGGCAGAGCATTGACAGTCAACATAAATAATATATTCAGACAACACTCTAATAGGTATTTGTCTGGCTTCTCTAAACTTTCAGATAACTTTTTCCTCTTTTTTCTTAATATAATATTGGATAAAAGACCCCATGTTCACAGATTAGTTGCACTACAGGTCCAATATAATATTTCCATAAAATTAGAGAAAGCAACTCAATTAAGGGATAAAGGCGTAGTGGAAGGGGTGGGGAGAGCATGAAAATAAACTCTTTTAGAGTTTTTTATCTTTTGTTCTTTTATAAATAAACTGTCAAATCCAATTCTCTGTTCAAACCATTTGATTCTAAAGAATCCAGAGTAAAGTTCCATCTGGATTCTTTCTGTAGTAATATTGTCTTCCTATCCCCACTCCTTAATAACGGTTTCACATACTCCAAAATGCCTATACCATCATTGTGCATATTAAAACATGTGCTGCTAGTACTGCTAGTGCTGAGTCCAAATTACAGTTCCAGATGTCCCTTAAATGTTCCAACACTCTTTCTCTTGCTGGATGAATTATTTTCCCACATATTGCACATTGCAGGAACAATAGGCCACATAAACAACAAAATTAGTGAAGCAGGTTACAAAGTCCTGAATTGCCACTGTAAGATCTTTTGTGGGTTTATGTAGGTCTGTTCATGGTTGATAAATTAAAAACACTACTACCTCTGTCTTGTCTGAGTTCAGTCACAGCCAGTTAGAAGACATCCAGTCTTGTATCTCAGCAAGACATTTGTTTAACACTTCTATGGTATTATTTGTCCCAGGGGCAAAGACATATACAGCTGGGTATCATCTGCGTGGCAGTAATCCCAGACTGTAACATATAATGAGCTCACCCAGGCATAGCATGTACACCGCAAACAACATCGGCGACAGGATAAAGCCTTGAGAAACTGCACAGGGCAGGGGTTTCAGGCAGGAGGAGAAATTTCCATCACTACCCATTGCATCCTACCTATGAGATAGGACTCAAACCAGTTCATGACAGTACCAGTGAGTCCACAATACTCTCTAAGGTGATTGAGAAGCACAGTGTGGTCCACGGTGTAAATGCTAAGAAGAGATCTAGGAGAACAAGAATTGACCAGTCTCCTCTATCTCTCGATCTGAGGAGGTAATTTTGCACCCTGACCAACGCTGTTTCCATGCTATGCCTTGCCATAAATCCAAACTAGAATAGCACATAGATGTCAAAGGCCGTGAGGTGGGCCCCAAGCTGCAAAGCCACCATTTTCTTGACAACCTTCCCCCCAAAATGGGATGCTGAAGATAGATTAATAATTCACCAAGCCGTCATGGTCAAGAGATGGCTACTTCAGAAGTGGCTTCACCAACACCTCCTTCAAGGCGTCAGGGAAGAAACCCTCTGAGCGTGAACACCGGCCTATCTCAGCGAACACTGGACCATTGGACTTGACACATCCTACCAGGAGATGAGCTGGGCCTGGGTCCAGTTCACAAAAGGTGGGCCACAGCTTCAAGATTACCTCAAAGATCACCACCACCCCCATTGGCTAAAACTCCCCTCAGACAATAGAAGTGCCTCTGCCCACACAAAGGCCACCACTGTGGGGCAAATCTAGCCCCACTGGGGAGATCCTGCATCAAACAGAGGACACCCTATCAGAGAAATAACTAGCAAACTCCTCGCACAAAGCAAATGAAAATGCTCTATTCAGCTGCAAACAGACAGGTTTAAGTAACCTGTCCATAGTCCTGGGCTGGTTAGTTCCTCCATGCAGCAATCTCCCTGGATAGAAACTCTGCCTTCTTACGGTTAATTGCCCTTTGATATTCACCATAGTGAAGTCTCAAAGCCAGTTTATCCTCCTCAGACCAGGTCCTCTGCCAGCAGCGCCCAACTTCTGACCCATGGTCTTCATCACTCTAAGACTCCATCAAACCATGGTTGTCTGAAGTAAGACCTAGATCATATACAGATTGGTGCGATGGCATAGGGCACATTGGAAATGGCACTATTTTAGGCCATCACTGCCTCACTCTTGCCAACTGAACATGCAGTACTCACAACGGAAAACTCCATTGCTGTCAATAGTCCTTCTGGGGACAACAACTTCAATGGGCAACAGCTGACCAACTCAACAGGAAAAGGACCATCAGGGCAGCAGCAGTTCATGAAGCTGTTACAAGAAGTGGTTTAGTGATAAAAGCATTTTCTGATGGAGAACTAGTCTGTACAACTATTATCTGGTGTGATTTTAGGATTCAAACCTCTATTCTTCAGTGTCAAAAAAATGCCAAGTTTAGGAGGGACAGAGGAAATCTGTAATGCAACATCAGGGATATCCCTTAAAATCAAGGACAACTGAGAGGTATGGCGGCGTGAGACAGTGCAGGGGAGAACAGAGATGGATGTGGAGAGGGAGGCTGTTCCAAAGTACAGGAAGTCAGAGAAAGCAGACAGGCCTGCTACATATTTACCGTGAGGGAATGTTGTTGAGTTCCCTGACCCTTGATCATGTCTCAATTGTAAATATATGTTTTTATTTTTATTTATTTATTGAGATCTCGGATTACACCAGTGAGTGGATGCTCATTTTTAGGTTCCACATCAGTTTACAAAGACAATAAGGTACAGCATTACAGGATTACATTTGGTATAGACAGAGTTACAACAAGGTATACACAACATTGAGCAGCTTCAGCAGTGTATAACAGTTTACCAATATCTGAAGTTAGGACACCATACTGAATTGCAAACACATAGAGGAAAGTAGGAGGAGCAGGCTTAGGGGGATGACAGGGGATTGTGGGAGTGGGAGAAGGTGTCATGTTTGGGAGGAATAGAGGAGGTACCGAGTGTGAGGCAGGGTGGTGATCTGAAGTGCTGAGGCTGAGATGTATCAATGTATAGTGCTGACATGAGGCAACGTGCAAGTAGGTGGTTGTAGTTAAAGGATGGTGCTAATGGTAGCAGCTACAGTTGCTGGTTGTAATAAGGTGCTTTTCCCAGTTTGAGTTCGTGAGTTAATAGTTACAGCACGGTAATGTCAGGTCGTAAGCACTGGTCCAGTGAGAAGCAGGATAGTAGAAAGCATGTTGTGCCAAGGCAGTGTGGCATCTAGGTACTTTGTAGATTTGAGTGGTGTAGTTTCCTGTGAGTCAGGTGCTCGAGTGCAGGGTTAGGAGGTTCTGGACCCCTGCAGGTAGTTGATTGAGGTGCTTTTTCTTGGTGAGGAGGCAGGATTGGTATTTTATTCTATCCTTCAGTTGGAGCCATCCTGCCTGGGTGGTAGAGATCACAGTGTGCATGAGTCATGCAGCACCTGTGAGAAGGTGGCACACCTTGTTTAATGCAATGGAGATGCGGTGCAGGGCCGTGTCAGTCGCCAACCCATAAATAGCCAGGCCACAGTCGAAGAGGGAGACTATTGAACTGTTGATGGCCAGGTTTAATCCTTCATATATGTTAAACAGTGCTCGTGACGGTAAAGAATCCCTGTTTTTGTGTTAATTGCCCTAACTGTACTGCTTATGTGTTGGACATACAATAGTGTGGAGTTGATTGTGATGCCCAGGTACCTGAACTGCTAGATGTGCTCCAGAGTGTCTCTGCTGTCATTCATGATTGCAAGGGAGAAGTCTTTGAACTTGCTTCAGGAGCTGGGCTGTGCCTTTGTTGTTCCAATACTGTATGATTGTCTGCCATGTAACCTCCTGGGTCATGCCTGAAAGTAGGCATTTTCTATGTCTATCACATTTACCCGGTAATCAAAAATAAATAAATAAATAAATAAATATGAAAGGAACAAGCAGCTTATGAACAGAAGGAATAGGACAAGGGGATGGCAAGGTTAAGGAGAGAGGAAAGATAAGTGGGAACAGAGGCAAGGCTGGGAGAACCTCAAAAAGGTCTGAGGTTCCAAAAGGTTCTGATAGGCAACAAAAGGTTTTGATAGTTATCCGAACCTCCTCCTAAACTTTTAGAACCTTTATGTATTAGGGTAGCTGTATGTTAAAAAACATTGCTTAAACAGCCTCGTCTCTGCTTGCCACACTTACTCACTCCCATCCCATACCCTTCACTTTTGACTCACAGAGAAAAATGAAAGAAAACAGCATTTTTCCATTATCTGTGCCTTCTTTCCCTCCCCCAAGTGAGTTATTTGCACAGAAGAGTGAGTAATCCCAGAAAGAGAATGATCCTTGGCAGAGTTAAACTGTTTTGCAGGCTGTCTGTCTGTCTGCCTGCCAAGCTCACTCTCTCCTCTCGTCCCCTCTGCCATTCACCATTTCTGCTGACAGAAATTTTACTTCTCAGTTCTCCTCTAATTTGTTTTGACTAAAATCCCTAGAGAAGTGTCTTTTTTTTTCTTAGTAAGTTAGTCAGCTGAACACAAGTTTTATAGAAAGAGATTCAAGCAACTGAGAAGAAGCAAAGCGCCTGGGCTACCTCAACAATTATGTCTGCCTGTCATGCACTGAGAGCAGAAGACACTAGTTGTTGCAGGTGATTAGAGAACTACATGGGCTCCACTTACAAACAATCAGGTGCCCCCTTTGCAAAGTGGAAGCACCTTTGTAACCAATGTGGACCTGCTTTACTCTATCTGCTCTGAGCCCTGTCCCTCCCATACTGCTCACAATCACACACATCTGATATACAGCACGTTGACTCGTCCTGTGTGTGTTTGAATGTCTGTGTGTAACACTCTGTAATTATGATCTATGGGAAACAAGAAGCTTGAGAAGTAAGCATCCATCTTCTGCAGCACAGCACTATTTGTGGTAAGAAAAACAAAACAAATTAAGCTGCATATCTGAATCAAGCCAACTGAAAAACAGTTCAGAAGCTGCTCTACTAGCCATGATGTTGTTGGTTGGGGGTTGATGAATTAGTTCATCCACCCTAAACAGAGGCAAGCCAGTATCTGGTCATGAAGAAGAAACATTAGTTAGAGACATCAGGTCTCAAGAGATGGGAAAGAGAGATTAGCATATGGAAATCATTGTTGGGCGAGATTGTGAGACATGGAGAACTGTGGTAAAGTGGCAAAAGGACTGAAAAAGGAGATCCAGCCTAGCAACTGTAGACTTTGGGGCAGCGTAGTAGATTATACCTGCATTGTGAAACACCAGCAGGATCATCTTAAGACCAGTCTTTGCCTTAGTACAGCACACCAAGCTTAGGGTGAAGCATCTTTGCACAGCATCAATGTGAGCGGAAAAGCTGAGATTCTGATCCAGCCACACCCCTAAATACTTGAAATGAGGGTACTGTTCATGCCATTCACCATCTAGAGTTGATAAGACAGGTGTATGTTGGAGCTTTTATGATCTCTGTCTCATGCCAAATGTAAGACAGACCTTTTCTTGGCATTTAATGATAGCTAGTTAAAATGCAACCAATGCTCAACATTGTCAAAGTCATACTGGAGTGAGGACTCCTGCTCATGGACCAAGACACCTGAAGCAAATAGAATTGTGTTATCTTCATACATGTGTATAAGAGAAGAGACACGGGTGGCTAGAAGGTCATTTAAGAAGAAAGAGAAAAGGATTTGGCCAAATATGGATCCCTGGGGCACTGGACTTGATAGGCAGGGGGTTAAGATGGTATCACCAACATGGACTGACTGGAGCTAATCTGATATGTAGGAGTGGAATCATCTGACTGCCAGGTCAGATATACCTGTAGCACCTAACTTATCCAAGAGAAGGGGATGGGCCACTGTATCAAAATCCTTTGTGAGGTCTATGAAAATTGCCACAGTGAACAAGACCTGGTCCATGCCTTTCAACACAAAATCTGTGAACCTGAGTTTGGAGGAGACTGTCAAATGTTTTTTGTGGAAGCCAGATTTAAAAAAGAAGAAGAAAGAAGAGGAGTCAAGGTAGGTATATAGCTGGGAGAGAACAAGTTTTTCCTGCACCTTAGCCACAGCAGGGAGGAGGGAGATGAGCCAGTAGTTACCTGCCATTGAGAAGAGGGTGTGCTTTAGCCTGCTTCCAGGACTGGGGGACAGATCCAAGATGGAAAGAAAGATTGAAAAGGGAGGCAAGAGGAGCAGCGATGGCTGACCCAGAGAGATGGAGAATGTCACTGTCCAGCTTATCAAGGCTGTGCCCTTAGTGGAATTAAGAGAGAGAGAATAAGGCAGCAAGGATAGTCTCAGAGGAGACTAGGAAGAAGGAATGGAGACAAGGGAGAAGGAAACAGATGCAGGGGTTGAGGGTGAGGAGATGAAGGACATTTGGAGAGAAATATGGCAGGTAGAACAGGAAGAAGGGAGAGGAGGAGAAAGAAGAGAGAGGGCACAGGAAGTGAAGAAATTATTAAAGGTGTTAGCAACCTCAGTTGGGTCAGAGATAAGCGAGTTTCCTAGTTTGAGGATGGGGGAGGTAGACCATGTAGGTGGGTCATGTAGAGAGTGAATAACCTTCCAGAAGTGATCAGGGTGCTGTATTTAAGGTTGTTGTAGGTGAAGTGAACTGATTTGGCTTCCCTGGTGGCCACTGTGCAGGTGTCATGTAGTTGCTCATATCTCAACAAATCCTCCAGGGAACTATATGATTTGTGGAGATGGCAAGCAGAATCACAAGCATTGAGCAGGTTAATGACCTCTGCAGAGATCCAGGGAAGGCAAGACCTATGGACACGAGACCTTCTGAGATGGGGATATTTGACCCATGTTGCGTAATTTGGACATGAAAGAGGTTAGAGCAACAACTACTTTATATCAGTGGGTAAAGTGAGTGCTGATCAGTCAGCAATCTGAAGATAGTCAGTAGCCTTGCACAACCTAGATTAGATGAAGTTTGGTGAGACTTTAATGTGGCAGATCTTACAGATACAGTAAACCATGAAGGGTCACTGAAAGCATCCGATAGGATTCCAGCAGAAAAAATATGGTAGGGATGTGAGGACAGCTCCTAGTTAATGAGGGATTGGTATGCGAAGTCAGTGTTTAAACAGGTTGGCTAAATAATAAGCTGGGTGAGACTGAGGGACTCAGATAAACGGTATTTTTGCCGAGTGAAAAGCCAATTTATATTTAGATCCCCAAGGACTAAGAGCTCACCTGAAGCTGCAAGGGAAGAGATGGATGAGAGGGCAGCAGGGAAGGTGTCAGTTGTGGCTTTAGGGGAGGAATAAATGCCACCAATGAAAATGAGAAGTAAGCAAGGGAATGACAGCCTGAACAGGAGGAGTTCATCGGAAGAGGAAACAGTAGAATGATACACAACGTCACTGTTAAGATTGTGATATATGTATAGAAGAACTTCACACCACGCTTCCTTCCATTTTGTCTACTAACTGTGTAACAAGAAAGTCCAATTTCTACATCACTGATTTGCGCAGAGAGTCCATTTTTAATAACAATCAGCACATCAGGACTGCAGTGTATGGCCCACAAACAGTTGGTCAAGCTGGAGGAGCAGAATCCTGATATGTATTTGAAAAACACTCAGTCATTTGGAAAAGTTGGTGGATTGGAAGGAAAGGGGGCAGCATTTTGCTCCACATCACCCACCAGAAGTAGCAGAAGGGTTATGAGCAGCAATAGTGCATGAGACCTAGCCTATGAGTAGGTACACTCAAGCAAGGTGGTTGATGAGGGGAAAATGAGGGTAGGAGGAGAGAATGCTGGACAGCATCAACATTGAGACAGGGGGAGGACAGGAGACCAGGTTAAATAAAGAAACAGAGAAGGGATGACAGATGGAGAGAGGCAGGAGAGGAGGTGAAAGAGGGAGATTAGGAGTAAAACAGAGGGAATGGAGAGAGAAGAAGGGAGGAGGATGATTAGGAGGCACAGAAAAGGCAAAATAAAATGGAGGAAGGGTGAGTGAAGCATATTCATTAAATGCTGGTGAGGTCAGGTGGAGGTAGCAAGGTATAGTATGAGTTAACAGGGGGAGGTGGGAGACACTTATCACATGAGCTTAGCAATTAACACAAGTGGTACTTGTTTAAATACAGGTACAGGGAGCAAGTTTGTCTACCATGCAAGCAAGCTTTATTATTAAGCACCTTTCCTGAGGCTCAGGGTGCTGTACAGGACACAAGGCAAGGTAAGGCAACCTTTATTTATATGGCGCCCATTCCCAGAGGCTCTGGGAGCCTAACAACAGGAAAGTACAGGTCATAAAACAACACAACATAAATAATCTAAAATTCAGACTCATAGATGAAAATAATATATAAATAATCAGAGTCTTAAAATATAATATCAAGGAGGCTCATACTGTCATGCATGGAAAATTATTCCTAAAAGACCGGGCATAACAGGTGGCCCTTTAGCCTCTACTTAAACACCTCAATCGAGGGGGGGCCTCTCAGATTGCAGGTGGTAGCGAGTTCCACAGGGTTGGCCCGGCCACACTAAAACTACAATCACCCAATGTTTTGAGCTGAACCCTGGGAACATCCAGGAGGCCCCTCAACAAGGAGGGGAGGGAGCGGACAGAAGTTGCAGGCATCAGAAGCTCAGTCAGGTAGCTAGGACCCAGTCCGTATAGGGACTTAAAGGTGAGCAAGCTGACCTTGAAAAGGATCTGCCACCTGACCAGCAGCCAGTTGTAATTGGGTAATAAAATGACCTTTCTCAGGTTCTTGCTGGAACTGCACAAAAGGAAGAGACAACAGACAAGTAGCTTTCAGATAATATATGTAATTTATTACTGGTAAATAATAATGGTACAAGCTTACAACCAACAGCATAGTTACTGGGAGATTATCCAGCTTCCTTACCTACATAGGCACAGTGTAGTCTCATCTCTGAGAAAATACATGCCTCAAAGGGTCTTATACCTCGATAATTACTATAGCAACTATAGAAGATGATACATGAAAAGTGCATCATTGGGCAGTAACAGGTGGCATGAGTAACCATCCTAACTAGCATAAGAAGTTGCTTAGCTTGCAGAAGAAAAGTGAACAATAAGGTTTGCGATGCTTCCAAGGTTACTTGCAATTAAGTTGTGCACAAGCACTAAAGAGGGCACTGTTGCCTAACTTATAATTATATACAATAAAATATAATAGATAACATCTGCCAGTGGCAGAATACATTATAAAAATATATAGTAAAGCATAATATGCAGTAAAGAAGTACAGTAGAACTCAAATCCTGACACTTATTCTTATACGATAAGTGCCTCTGCCCTAAAGTTAGTACAGATACAGTACCTACATATGAGTTGCTGTCCATGAGGTGGGGGTACAATCAGGGGTACTGGTCCATGGATAACTAGGGTTTTAAATAATTGATTAGCAGCTTTTTCCTTAGGACAATACTAACTGTACAGAAAGTATTTATATAGGTTTTCTAGAAGAGTTAATGTTAGTTAAACACAGTGAGGCAAGTGCTATGCATTTTCACAATGTTTTAGAACTTTTATGAACGCTAATCAATTTTTAGCGTTAAATAAAACCCTGGGATAACATTCTCCCCCTTGTTGCCTCAAAAGGGGCAACAATCCCAGGGGAATAATGTGATGGAGCTAAAAAGTCATTTACAACCCGACACACCAGCCTTGTAAACGAATTTGAGTTGTTCTCTGGGTTGTCTGAGAGTACATCACAGACAGCAGAGGGTTAGTATCAGAAAAACAATCAAAAATGATTGAATAATAACAAAAGCTTTAAAAGTGAGTTCTAACCAGGTATTAGATAGAGAAGTACTTGAAATCACCGTCATGAATAAGATCATTAAGTGCATCATCAGCCTTAGAAATATTTTTTCTAATATAAATCAAATGTGAATCCTTTCTAGCTAAAAGAGATTTCAAAGAAAGTGTCAAAGGGTCAATGTGCATGTTAAACATGGACAAATATTGAGACAAGGCAAGCAAGTATTGCAGATCGATATCAAATAACAGCTGGTTCAGGGAGAGGAACAGGAGTGATTACAATGTGGCCAATGACTGTTTTCTGCTATAGAGTAAAACAGAAGTTAGCTGTTGAAATAACACAACATTTTTGACCATAAGCAAATGATTTATGATTTGTCACTACACAATACTGTCAATCGGAATTGTAAGTCACTCTTACAGTTGGTACCTTCCTTCACTGTAGACGTATGGGGCAAGAGAAACACTGGTTGGTGAGCCATGAAATGAAGTGATGTACCTCTTCCAGATAGAAACATAGAAACATAGACTTTGATGGCAGAAAAGGACCACTTGGCCCACCCAGTCTGCCCATTTCCCTACCTACTGGATAAGCTGCAGATTCTAGTTAACCAACAGCCTGCTTCCTGCAACCCCGCACTATAATTGCTTTGTGTCTGTCCCAAGCATGTTTGAATTCCCCCACTGTTTTAGACCCAACGACCTCCTCAGGAAGGCTGTTCCATGTATCCACCACTCTCTCTCCGAAAAGTAATCCACATTACCCCTGGAGTCATCTCTCTATCTTTAAACTGTGCCCCCTTGTTCTTACACATCTCTTTTTCTGAAACAACTGGTACAGCAACCCACAAGAGACAGGGCTATCCTAGATCTAGTACTGACTAACAAAGAAGGGATCACAGATCTCCAGGTAGAAGGTCACCTGGGGCCAGTGACCATCACATGGTATGGTTCAATTTGGCTACTACATCTAAATCATCCCATTCCAAGGCAAAAATATGGGACTTCAGAGAGCTGACTTTGATAAGATGGCTAACAGAGTTAGCTAGCCCTGGCAAAAGAAACACAGGTGAGGAGGTACAGGCAAAGGGCAAGCATTAAGGATACAATACTTGAAGCAACATCCCATTGTGTTAGACAGAAAAGGAAGTAAAAGAAGAAGGAAACCACTTTGGTTCTCAAATACAGTAGCAGAAAAGGTCAGAGCCAAAAGGCTGGCCTTCAGGAAATATAAGGGAACACAGCGGATGAAGATAGGGAGGCATACCAAACTGCCCTAAGGAAGCAGGTAAGGCAGTAAGGCAGGCAAAGTCCCAAACTGAGGAAACACTAGCACAAACAGTAAAAGAAGGTGACAAGACTTTCTATAGATACATTAGTGAAAGGAGAAAGTCCAGAGGGGTATTGCTAAGCTTAATGGAGAAAAGGAGCATGTGAGGAGGAGGACCTGTAAAGGCATCTATCCTAAATAGATACTTTTGCTCAGTATTTACTGAAGAGAAGGTAGGGCAGGGCCCACAGCTCAGCATCATGGACACAGGGGGAGGGAGGTGAGCACTACTCCTTCACAAAGAAAGGGTCCTACAAGAGCTTGCTAAGCTCAGGGTGGATAAGGCAATGGGACCTGATGGCATACATCCCAGGGTACTTAAGGAGCTAAAGGAGGAACTAGCAGAGCCATTAGCAGAATTGTTTAGTGAGTCTCTGAGCACAGGAGAGGTCCCAGAAGACTGGAGAAGGGTTATGTGATCCCGCCCACAAGAGTGGTAGCAGGGAGGAGGCGGGAACTACAGACCAGTCAGTCTTACCTCAGTAGTGGGCAAGATTATGGAGGCACTCTTAAGGAAAGGATAGTGCAACACCTGGAATCCATAGGCACAGGATCCAAGACAGCATGGGTTTACAAAGGAAGGTCCTGTCAAACTAATCTCATAGATTTCTTGACTGGGTAACCAGAGTGGTGGACCAAGGGAGAGGAGTTGATGTCGCTTACCTTGACTTCAGCAAAGCTTTTGACACTGTTCCACATAGAAGATTGATAAATAAGCTAGGTAGGCTCGGTGGGTCAGAAGTTGGTCAACTGGGTGGCAAACTGGTTGACTGGCAGAAAACAGAGAGTGGTGGTAAATGGTATGCAGTCAGAAGAGATGCAATCAAGTGGGTACCTCAGGGATCAGTCCTGGGGCCAGTCCTATTCAACATCTTCATTAGTGACCCGCAGATGGACTAGAGGGTAAGGCTTGTCTGTTTGCAGATGACACCAAGATCTGCAACAGAGTAGATGATCCAGATGGGGTGGGCAGAATGAGAAGAGATCTGGATAAACTAGCAAAATGGTCAGAAGACTGGCAACTGGGATTTAATGCAAAGAAGTGCAAAATCATGCACATAGGGAAGAGAAACCCGAAGCCACTTATAGGCTGGGAGGGAGTTGCTAGCAGTCACAAAGGAAGAAAGAGACTTGGGCATCATCATCACTGATGACCTAAAATCATCCAAGCAGACCTCTAAAGCAGTAGGTAAGGCTAGGGGTGTTAGGTGTATTAGTAGGGGTATCACAAGTCGAAGAGGGAGGTAATAATCCTCTGTACAAGACATTGGTTAGGCCCCATCTGAGTACTGTGCTGCAGTATTGGAGGCCACACCTTCACAAGGACATTAACCAAATTGAGGCAGTCCAGAAGGGCAACTAAAATGGTGCAGGACTGCATCAGAAGACATATGAGGACAGATTAACGGAGCTCAATATGTATACCCTGAGCAAAGGAGGGAGAGGTGATATGATCGAGACATTTAAACACCTTAAGGGCATAAACAAGGTGAAAGAGTCTAACATGTTTAAATATAAGAAAATAGCAGGACAAGAGGACACAGCATGAGATTAGAGGGAGGCCGATTAAGGGGGAATGTGAGAAATTCTTTTCACAGAAAGGGTGGTAGATGCATGGAATAGCTTACCCCAAGAAGCGGTGGCTATGAATACGGTGCAGGGCTTCAAACAGGCATGGGATAGGCATAAGGGAGCAATACAAATGACTATGAATAGATAGGTCACTGACAGAGCAAAGGCCGATGGCACATTTATAAGGTAGAAAAAGAAATGGGCAGACTGGATGGGCCTTGCGGTCCTTATCTGCCGTCAACTTCTATGTTTCTATGAAAGATGCTACCGTCCTGGACTTTGTTGATTCCCTTGAGGTACTTGAACATTTCTATCATGTCCCCCCTGTCCCTCCTTTCATCAAGGGTATACATATTAAGCTCTCTCAGTCTCTCTTCATATGGTTTCTGATGTAGACCCTGCACCATTTTAGTTGCCCTCCTCTGGACTGCTTCCATCCTGTCTATGTCCTTGTGTAGATGAGGTCTCCAAACTGCACACAGTACTCAGATGGGTCTCACCAATTGTCTGTATAGAGGATAATCACTTCCTTTTCTACTTGTGATGCCCCTTCCTATGCATCCCAGTATCCCCTGGCTCTCCTTACTGAATTCTCACATTGCTTACCCACCTTTAGGTCATCTGATATGACTACTCCCAGGTCCCTTCCATTTTTGTTGTTGTTAGTACCTCCTGCTATTGTGTACTCTTCTCCTGGGTTTTGTCAGCTAGCTTTAGATAGCTTTGGGATTTAGCTGTTTCAGCTGCCTGGCACAGAAGATGCAGCTCATGGAGACTTGGATTCATCATCCTCATTAACATCAGTAAGGTTATACAGCACCCAACGTGTAGGACCAGTCAAGATGTTCTGGAGAGTAGCCACATACAGGTTTCACAATGTCGAAGACATCACATCGGCATAGGTAGTAATATCTCTTCTTGGCACAACAGTTTGTTTGGGGTGCCACCTAGGCTTGGAGTACAGCATGGTAGACAAGTAAGAAGGGTAAGTCAGTTCTTTCATGATAGATGTCATCATCAAGATGTCCGATGGAATTAATAGCAGCTAATTTACCAAAACAGATGTTTCAGGATCAAAGTGGGTTGTGACACGGTAAATGTGATGAATGTGTTGTCATGAATGGAACAAGTCTTAGTAAAGTAGCAAGGGCTTGCTTTGGATATCTGGACATAGCAGCTTTTGAGCTGTAGACATAGAACTGTCAACAGTGTTTGCTAAACAAATAGTAATGCAACCATTGGATCTGCCATGAGGACAATACCATTTACCCATTCTTCTATCATGGATAAGTTTGAATGCAGCCTGTTTCAAGTCCCTGAAGAGATTGTTAACAGTGGCAAGTACATAAGAACCATAAGCAGAGCATAAAGTGCATGGACAATATATTGCTTGTCTGCTTCATTATTTTGAAAAATCAGTTAATTAATCTTATTCTTAGTATCATTGAACCCTTTGGCAATTTCCTGTGTATTACAGACTGTAAAACGTTCTTCCTTACTTAAACCATCTACACCATGTTACAGCGGGGGTAGGATATCATTCTTTTTTTTTTTTATAATTTAAAGTTTATTCATACATTTTCCACCACAAAAGGCAGCATACAGAGAAAACTGATAAAGTCTCATTGATACATAGTGAAAAGATGCTGCCCCCCCTCACCTCCCCTTACTGCAGTAACCCATCTTGGTACCCGGAGAGCCGAGCCTCTAATTAAGGAACCATATAGAAGCAACAACCCTAGTATAGGTTTAGTTTTGAACCAGAGAAATTAGTGAGTGAAGGGGATCCCAAATTCTAGTATAAACTGCCAGTCTATTATGTAGACTGGCTATTGCTTTTTCCATGCGCAAGTTGGATAATACTTCTCTTACCCATTCCTGGAAGGAAGGGGAGGATCTGTCTTTCCAATGATGGAGAATTATTTTCTTGGCCGACAAGGCAACCATGGATATATGAAATTTACGCGCCTTGACTCTAATAGAGGACAGGTCCCCTAATACACATACCTCAGGGATAAAATACTCTTGAAGGCCCAACAAGCAGTCTAAGGAGGTTTGGATTGAAGTCCATAAGGTGGAGATTCTTGGACAAGACCAAAGCATGTGAAAAAGTGTGCCCTCATCTTGCAAACATTTATTGCACTTGTTTGAGTCTAAGTAGCCCCACTTGTGAAGTTTAGCTGGGGAGTAATATAAGTTGTGCAATAAATGATATTGCATGAGACACAGTCTATCTTGAGAAATAAATTTATGACATGACTCCCAGAGAGAATGCCAATCTAGCTGAAGGTGGGGGAGAAAGTTACTCCAAAATCTTGATGGCCCAAATGGACCCCTGGATATCATTCTTAACAGCTGGTTGGAAATTAAGAGTTTGTGCTGTAATAGCAGCTATAGCTGTTCTATTCGGATAGACATGCCTGAGCCAAAAGGCCAGAAATGGTGCCTGCTACACGGTAACATCTGTAGTATCATGCCTAGTCCGTGGTCTAGCTTTAGCATTAGGAGTGGGTCGAAAGACCCCTACATCTTCAGTGGTATGGGGACCACTAACAGGATCATCACTGCATGATTGGTACGCAGCTACAATATCTGTAAGCATCATGCTGCAAAATTTACAAGTACTGGCCATGTGACAGAGACCGATCTCATCCATATTCCAATGTGTAGATTGAAAATAACTGGGACATGCATAAATTGAACATTATTAATCAGGGCTCCTGGAAGAGAAGTGGCGGTCAAACCACTAGGAGGGCAGACAGTCAGTCATTTCTTCTTCAGTGGGTGGGACAACAGAAAGAAAAAGAACTTCAGTAGCCACATAGTTATGAAGACAGAAAGCATATGACTCCTCAGAGAGGAGGTGGTCACACCAAGCAGGATCAATAACAGCAGTAAGGTTATAAGCAAGCAATAACACACGACGAGGTGTGGGTTACGTGCTGATAAGAGCACGCCTTGGGGTGTACTAAGCGCCAAGTGCCTTATGCCCCTGGGTGTGCTTTTATCAGCACATAACCCACACCTTGGAGTGTGTTATTGTGCTTATAAAAGGGGCCCCTGATAAAGAAGTTAATTTGAAAAAAAATGGAGTAATCATTTTCATAAAATAAATAAAAATATGACATCTGTACAAAATAGAAAAAGTAGTCCCTTGTTTAACTGAAAATTACTATAGTATGTCATTGTGTGTCAGGTCACTGTGTGTCTGTGCCTACAGTAGCCAGTCAGTGACTCTGTCTAGACAAGATACCCACAGAAACTGTGAAATTTTCTTTAAAATATTTTTCCTACTTTGAGAGTTTAAGGCACCAGGACGAGTGTCTAAGAGCTGAGCTGCCCTACTATGTGTGCTGTTTCTTGCACACTGCCGAAGATGTAGACAGGGTTTTTGTGCATGATTTCTTTATTTATATATATATATATATATATTTTTATATGCCTTCGTTTTGTTTTATTTTTATGTCAGGATTTTTCAGAAACAGCTCGCTGTGTGGCAACGAGCATGTCCCTTAGCAGCCTCCGTAGATGGATGTTTCCGGGTTTCTGTTATTTTGAAAGTACCATTAGGAACTTGCTCTGTTTAAGTAAATAATTTTTTTAAGCTGATTTTCATTTGTAGAACAGAGTGAGCACCGCATAATGTAGGAAGTGATTTTGTGTGAATGAGCCAACTGTTGAGAACTTACTTTTGGTTTTGAGGTCGACTTCAGAGATAGCAGTCCAGTTTGGAAAGCCGTTTGAGATTTTTTTTTTACCGTTTACTTGCAGTGACAGGTACTGAGCTGATGAGCAGAGATGAGGCCGTCTGCAAGACTGTTCAGCAGGTAGTTTTGAGACCTTTGTTGCGGGGAGGGAGGCAGCGGCTACCTTGTTTCATGATGCTGTTTGTATGCCGTGGCTGTTTCCTGGAGCTGCAGTGAGGAGATGCCATTTGTGGTATTGCAAGGTGGTGTGCCACTGTATGTTTTTTGTTTTCAGTTGGCACATCTCAGTGATTTCGTTTTGTAATTTGGTCGGGCAGAGGAAGTTAGTGCCGGTTGGCACAATACATGCTGATAAGGACACGGCTGAAACTAAGTTTTAGCCAATCAGGATATCGGATTGTTTAAGCCCACTTTATAATGACCAGTATGTCTGGGGAATGTCTGTTGAATGGAGAGAGTACCATTTTTAGATATGTCAGTGTTGGGCCATCCGTGGAATGTACCTTTGAATAAGTGGGCTACAGGGAGTGAGTAGCCATTAACATCAGATTCCCATTGATTGGAAAGTGTGGATTTGTCTAGAGCTACTACCATGGCATCAATATAGGCAGCTGAGCCTTCCTTAACAGTAATCATTTTTTGGGGCACATTAACATGAACTCCCATTGGGGCTGAATGTCAAGTTTTCTAAGCAAATGTTGTAGACATTGTCTGTGAGTTGATAGGGGTTTATTCTGGGATGCAGTCAGGGGAAGTCATAGTAGTAGTAGAAGTCCCACCAAGATGAGGAGGTGCAAGATAGCCATCCTGCCAGTGTACCTGTAAGAAAACAGAAAAGGACTGTTAATGTGGGTACTATTCCACCCTAAGTGGGTTGGGAAAAGTAAGTTTAGTCACCTTTGAACAACTTGAGCTGATTAGCATGGGACCACTTGTCAGTGGTCTTTTTGCTGCTGAACTCTGACCTGGTAGACAGCAGGACTGAGTTTGTTGATGATGGATATGGGCCTTCCCATTTGCTGGCAAATGAAAGTGTGGGTTGTCTGTATTGGAGAAGCATGACTTGGTCTCCAACTTGCCAGTCGACTTCTTTGACATGCTTATCATAATAAGCTTTAGCTTGTTGTTGAGCCTTGCCCATTTGACTGGCAGTGAACAGGTGTGTCTTCATGATATCATCCTGAAGTTTTTCAACATACTTGTCTACAGATACTCAATCTGCAGTTGGGGAGTGTAGATCAATCAACAGGTACTCAGGTAATCTCATGGCTCTACCAGTCATAACCTCATAAGGTGTGCACTGAGTAGTGACTACAGGAGTACCCCGATTGCCATCAGTAGTAGTGGCAAGAGGGAATCCCAGTCTTGGTATTGTCATTGATGAATTTGCATAACATCTTTTTGATTCTTCTGTTGGCTCTTTCTACCTGACCTGGGGATTAAAGATGGTAAGGGATGTGGAATTTCTGATCTTCTTCAAGTAATTGGAGTTTCAAACAACATGAAGTCTTGCTATATTATGACAGTAGCAGTTTGATCCAGCTCTAGAACTGCTCCGGAGGTGAAATGGTTAATACCATTCCAAAATAGAACTTTGAGCACGAGCTCTAAGAAGCAGCTCTATCTGTGTAATTTCAAACCTGAACTGTCAGATTCTTTACTCTGCCCAGTGAACAGTCGCTCAGGAGATTTCTCCTACTGCTCGGTTCATTTCTCGGTTTAAACAGTGTTTTCTCGGTCCGATTCAACAGAGAATAGTTTTATTTTAACCGCAAAACCGTTCGGTTCAAGCTCTGTCTGTGGTAATCGTAAGTAATTAAAAGGTTTTGTCTGTGTGGAACTTGTAAGTTTATCGGTTCGGTTTTGAACCGATCAGCTGGGTTTAAAACTCATTAATTTTAAAGTTTAACATTTTAGAGTGCGGTTCCCAGTTCTTATCGGTTCTAAAAAAAACGGATTTTATTACGTTTTTTCCAATACCCGTGACACGGTTGGGAACCGATAAGGGTGTCTTGCCTGGCACTGCCGTTTAAAGGGCAAGTTTTCTGGTTAGGCTGGCATTATGTCTGAGAAACCCAAAAGAAAAACCGGGCCCACTGGGTTTCAACACTGTGATGTCTGTGGGGAAGCCTTTGTCAAGGCTGACCCACACACCACATGTGTCTATTGTCTGGGGTTTGACCACCTCCAGTCAGACTGCCAGATATGTAAGAATTTCCCTGCAGCCACCCTGGAAAAGAGATTGGGCAGGCTCAGGGAACGAGAGGCCAAAAAGTCCGCTGACCCAGATGACAGCCTGGTTCGGTGCCAACCGAACTGAGGGAGTGCCCTCTGACCAGGGCGAGACTTCCTCGGGCAAAAGAAAAGCTGGTTCTGAGGAACCAGTTCCAGTAAAGAAAACAAGAAAGTCAGCAGGTTTGGAGTCCAAAATCCTTCTCCAACTGCTGCAGAGATAGCAAAAGCCATACAAATTGTCCAGTCACTGTCTCAGGTTCCGTCCGAACCGCCACTATCTGGCAAAAGGTCGGTTCGTCCGGTTCCAGTGGTTCAGGAATATGATGTTGAGGAGTTTTATGAACCAGAGGAGGGGGAGGATGATTATGAACAGTATGAATGTGGCTGGGAAGGTCTGGGTGTGCCCATTGAACCGGACGTTTCCCCAGACAGACCTTTAGAATCTCCCCCTATGCTATCTGAGTCCCCATCTCATTTTATGTTTTACAAAAAAGTTGCTGAAACCCTCCAGCTTCCCTTGGAAGAAGCTGTGGATGAGCAAGAGGAGCCTGATTTTGTAGAAATGATGGATATTCCAGAGTCTAGGAGATTGTCTATTCCTTTGCATAAGTCTTTTAGGAAGCAAACAATAACAATTTTAAAAGCTCCCAATTCTGTGCCTCCTGTAGATAAAAGATGGACAGAAGGTACACATTGTCAGGTCCTGATACAGAATTCCTTTCTCAGCAATGCAGTCATGTTAGTAGTTCAGGCTGCAGCCTGTGATAAATTATATTCCCTGGCTTCACATCCTCCTGACAAGAATTCCAGGAAGATTGATGCCATGGCGAAAAAGTATATGGCAGCCTCTCTGGGACTCAGGCAAGCAAATTATATGGCTTATGTAGCTAGGTATCAGAAATCTAGATGGGATACTGTTATGGAATTAGCCAAGAAAGCCCATGGCCAGCTGGCTAGCTAACTAGAACAGGTGGCTGCTGATGGCATTGAGGCTTCTAAGGTACAGTTTCATGCTGCTGTGGATGTTAATGATGTTTCCTCTAGGGTCATGGCCACATCTGTAGCTTTTCAGAGGTTGGCCTGGCTCAGGTGTACTAGCCTGTCACAGGATACCCAGACTAAGGCTATGGATTTTCCTGTGGTGGGAAATTCTCTGTTTGGGGAGCAGACAGAGAATTACATGAAAAGATGGATGAATATGGACTACTTACAAAGTGCCCAAGCTAAGGAGGCGGCAAGCCATTCCCCAGAGGCATACCCCCAGGGGGTAGGGTAGGCCTTTTCACAAACCTTTTATCAGACTCAGGCCTCCTCTGCCTATGCTCAGAGGGGCTTCTTCAGAGGCAGAGGCAGACAAGGGTGGGCAGGCCTGCTCCACCCCTCAGCCTAAAGCACCCTGCTAGCAGGCACCCTGATGGGGTGCCCAGGGCTGATTCTCCTTTACCCGGTGGGGGCAGGCTGGCTTACTTCAGTCAGAACTGGGCTTCTTTAACCTCAGACAAGTGGGTTCTGGAAGTAGTAAGCCAGGGTCTGGTTCTCAGCTTCAAAAGTTTCCCAAGTTGAGAACCAGATTTTTTCTACCTGCAGTGCTTCAGAGACCCTTGCTCTAGAAGCAGAGGTCTCAACCCTGTTGGCTCTCAGAACAGTGGAAGGGTTCCTCCCTGCACCAGGGCAGGGTCTGTATTCAGATACTTCCTTACCCCAAAAAGACAGGAGAATGGCGGCCCATATTAGACCTCAGATATCTGAACAAGCATCTTTTGAAACCAAAGTTCAAAATGGTAACTCTGGCAATTATTTTACCCTCCCTAAGGCCAGGGACTGGTTAGCCTCCCTGACCTCAAGGATGCCTATTTCCACGTCCCAATCAGAAGCTCCCATCGAAAGTATCTCAGATTCGAACCACCCTCAGGTCATTACCAGTTCAGAGCAATGCCCTTCGGCCTCACCTCTGCCCCAAGAGTATTCACAAAGTGTCTGGCAGTGGCAGTGGCCCATTAAGGAGGCAGCGGATTGCTGTGTTTCCTATCTAGATGATTGGCTCATTGTAGGCCAGTCCCCAGAACAGGTAAAATCTCACCTGCAAGTCACCCAGCAGCTTCTCACCTCCCTGGGCTTTCATAAATCTCTAAAGTCGGTTCTGGAACCAGTCCAGGTGCTCACCTTTATAGGGCAGAGTTGGACACAAAGCTAGCCAGAGCTTTTCTTCCCTTAGAAAGGGTGACGAATTTAGTGGCTCTGGCCTCCTCCTTCACTCTGCAGGCTCTCGACCAGCAAGACACTTTCTGCAGCTCCTGGGGCACATGGCTGCATCCACAGCTGTTGTGCAGGGAGCAAGATTTCAGATGAGAGACATTCAGTTTCACTTGAGAACCTATTGGTCTCAGAGGAGAGACCCCTTTCCAAGTTGGTCCCAGTGACTCAAACCTTGATCCAGGCCCTCCAGTGGTGGCAAGATCAGAGCAATTTAAGATTGGGGTCCCTTCATTTCCCCTGCTCACAGTTTGACTCTCACTACAGATGCTTCCTTCTGGGTTGGGAGCCCACATGGGCGACCTTTCCACTCAGGGAGTGTGGTCCCCAGGAATCTCTGCTCCACATCAATTTGCTGGAACTCAGAGCTGTCTTTTTAGCTCTTCAAGCATTTTCTGCATCTGTCCACAACAAGGTGATACAAGTCAGAACAGACAACACCACAACAATGTGGTACAGCAACAAACAGGGGGCACTCGGTCTTCGGCCTTGTGCACCGAGGCAATGAAGTTGTGGTCTCTGGCCTATTCCCTGAACACTTCCCTCATAGCAGTTCATCTTCCAGGGAAGGACAATGTCCTAGCAGATGCTCTCAGTAGGATTTCCAGGGCCATCACGAATGGTCCCTGGATCCTCAAGTGCTGGGGATAGTCTTTGCCAGATGGGGCACCCTCAGATAGATCTTTTGCAGCCCCAGACAATCACCAACTTCCTCTGTTCTGTTGCAGGCCTCCAGTGCTGGGCTCAGTCCCCTGGATGCCCTTCTCCTGGATTGGGCGGGAAGTTTCTTTATGCTTTCCCCTTCCTCCTATTCAAAGTATTAGTCAAAATCAGATCTCAGCCTTGCAGGGTGATTCTGATTGCCCGGATTGGGCCAGGCAGCCCTGGTACCCACTCCTTCTGTCACTGACAATCCATCTTCCCTTTGCCTCCCCAGGAATCACAACCTATTAACTTGTGCCCAGGGAAGGGTTTGGTATCGGACCTCAAATCCCTCAACCTCAAGGCCTGGCTCTTGAGGAGTTAGAGTTGCTGATTTACACCTCTCTCAGGGTGTTCTTGAAATCCTAAAGGCTTCCAGAAAGCCTTCCACTAGGAGCTACTTATAGTTCTAAATGGAAAAGGTTTTCCATTTGGTGTGCTGGGAAAAATGTTTCCCCAGAATCTGCTGATTTGCCCGTTGTATTAGATTACATGGTCCATCTTGATTCCTTGGGTCTCAAACCAGCTACCCTGAGAGTCCATTTGGCAGCTGTATCTGCTTTTGTTTCAGCAGGAAAGTCATCCCCTCTTTCCACTCACCCTGTGTTTTCCAAGTTTTTTAAGGGATTACTCCATACTAATCCACCCTTTCGGGAACTGGCCCCTGCCTGGGACCTTAATGTTTGTATTGCCCAGTTAATGCAACCCCCTTTTGAACCTCTGTTTTCTGCAGAGCTTAAGTATCTAACTTGGAAAACTGTTTTTCTGGTGGCTATCACTTCTACTAGACGCATAAGTGAGTTGCAAGCCTTGTCAGTAGAAACTGACTTTATTTCTTTTCACAGGGATAAGGTAGTCCTTAGGACTAATAGGAAGTTTTTACCTAAGGTGGTTTCAGATTTCCATCTTAACCAATCTATCTCCCTTCCAGTATTTTTCACTGATCACTCCTCTTCTGGTGAGAGGAGGTTGCACAGCCTGGATGTTAAGAGAGCTCTTAGTTACTATATAGAGCATACCAAAGGTCACAGGTTCGAATCCCTCCAACTTTTCCTTACCTATGGTGAAGTTGGAAAAGGCAAACCTGCCACTAAGAGATCAATTGCCAGGTGGATTGTCTCTTGTATCCAATTTTGTTATCAGAAACTGGGCAGAGATCCCCCCTCTGGCTTGAGGGCTCACTCTACCAGGGGTACAGCTGCGTCTCTAGCTGCTGCCAGAGACATCCCTATATTAGAGACATGCCAGGCTGCTACTTGGAAAATGGTACACACTTTCACCAAGCATTACTCCCTGGATGTCCAGGCCAGGAGAGATGCTCGGTTTGGCACAGCTGTTCTTCAGAACCTATTCCCTAAGTAGGTTCTGCCCCTCCTCCATGGAGATACTGCTGTGTAGTCTGCTACTGTCATAATATAGCAAGACTTCATGTTGTTTGAAGAAAAAATTACTCACCTTAGTAATGTTGTTTCTTCTAATGGAGTCTTGCTATATTATGACCTCCCCCCCAGCCTGCCCCTCTCAGAACTTCTACTTGGGTGGGGTGCGGGCAACCTAGTGTGGGCACTATTTTGTGCCCTTTTAGCGTTTCTCCCCCTTTTGGGGGTTTGGGGTGTGTTTTTTTATACTGTTGTTTTATTCTCATGTTGTTAGAATTGTATTAGTAGTTCTGGTCCCCTGACTTGAGTCTTGGGTGTTGGGACCAGCAATGGTTGTTGGTATTTAGGTAGCCATTTGGCTAGTGTAGGTTACAGCTTCCACACAGACCTTAGTGAGTTTTTGCTCATAAAGATCTGACAGTTCAGGTTTGAAATTACACAGATAGAGCTGCTTCTTAGAGCTCGTGCTCAAAGTTCTATTTTGGAATGGTATTAACCATTTCACCTCCGGAGCAGTTCTAGAGCTGGATCAAACTGCTACTGTCATAATATAGCAAGACTCCATTAGAAGAAACAACATTACTAAGGTGAGTAATTTTTCATCTGCTTCATCAGCTCAGCTGTAAAACTGGTTCCTGGCCTGAATCTACCTTTTAGAGGTGGGCCACACCTGGAGAACAATTGATCCACCAGGATCTTGGTAGTTGTCTTTGCCGTGTTAGTCTTTTTCAGAAATGCTTCTACCCATTTAGAAAACAAATCTGTGACAAGTGCATACTTGTTGTTCTTGCTGGAGTTGGGAGGGGCCAATGAAATCAATTTGTATCACATTCCATGGTCCAGTTTGCCTTTGGAGCAACAACTTGGTGTTTCTTTTCACCAAAATTGGGTTGTTCTGGGCACACACTATGCAATTGTCCACATAGTGCTCTACATCTTTGGCCATACTAGACAACCAGACAACAGTTTTGAGTCTCTGGAGAGCATTTTCTGCCAACTGGTGTCCACCAGTGGGGGTATCATGAACCATATGGATGAATCTGGTTTGCAGAGCTTCTGGTACAACCTGCAGTTTATCACCTGTATCCTCTTTTCGATACCAGATGAGCTTCTGATCACTAGACAAGTGTATGTTGTCAGAGTGTCTCTTGAATGGACTACCCATGGGTATTGGTTGTTCAATTACTTTATCCAGGAATTTAAACACATCTTTTAGTTCTGGGTCAGATTTCTGTGCAGCAGAAAGGTCCAGTGGGGGATCTGGTACTGGTTTCTGCCTGATGTTAGAGGCTACTATAGCTGCTACAACTACTGGGAGAGTCATTGTTCATGTCTCCCCCCTTGAGCGTCTGCTTAGGCAAATGAGTCCACTCAATCATTAAATGCATGGAAAGGGACCAATTTACAGTGAGCCTTTACCTTGTGGATGTACAGTTTGTGAGTAAACTGTTTTGTCAGGGTGTGTATATACACAAACAGATCCATTATTTGACAGGTGTGCCATCAGAGGATGTAAAGTTATTTTTCTCCCAGGATGGTAGAAACTCAGTAAGAGATGAGCAGACCCAACTGGAGTCTGCAAAGATGATGGCATCCTTGACACCATGGGGCATGACCTCCACAGCACAGGCCACAGCTGCCAATTCGGCATACTGTGAAGAGATAGTGCATTTCTTGGAAATGCACCTGAAACTGCCATCCTTGTCTAAAATGAGCACCCCACATCCTGCCACCTGCTCTCTGTCTACGTAGGAGGCAGATCCATCTGTAAAGATATGATACATGGTGGTATCTTTCAAAACATCTGGTGTAGCCAGTAAGAATGGTCCCGGTTCAGGTAGGTCAGAAGGCTGGAGTGCACAGTCATGGGGCTTACCTGTGTAGAGTAGGCCATGGGCCAAGACTGAGGGCATTTTAGCAGGCAGTACTTTGATGTCCATGTCCTGCAAAAGCAAAGACCAGTGGGTTAGTCTGGTGTTGGAGACTGAATCATCTATTACTTTGTCTGAAAGCAAAAAGTTAGTTGAGGTATGGCAGGTATGCAAGACAATAGGAGCATACCCAATGGTGTACAGAAAATGTTTGACAGCCCAGAAGGTTGTTAAAAGTGTCCTTTCACGGAGACTGTATTTTCTCTCTACTGGGGACAGCATCTGAGATGCATAGGCAATGGGCCTGTGGTACCCACTGTACTTTTGTGCCAGCACTGCAAACATGGCCACATCATAGGTGGCTGGTTTCTAAATGGAATGGGAGGTTCGGATTGGGATCGATTAGTGCTGGGGCTGAGGCTAAGGCCTGCTTAAGCTGTATGACAGCTTCAGTGTGATTAGGGCCCCATGTCCATGGGACATACTTTTTCAGAAGTTCATACAAGACAGCAGCTTTCAAGGCGAAGTCAGGGATAAAATCCCTGGAGTAGGTTACCATTCCTAAGAAGCGTCTGAGTGTTGCCATGTTAGTGGGAAGTGGCAGATCTTGCAAGCCCTGGATCTTCTTGACAGCTGGACTTCTGCCTTGGTCTGTAATGCATAGGTGAAGGAAGATGACTTCTTTTTCACACAATTGTACTTTAGAGGGGTTGCACTTGAGGCCTGCTCTCTTGAGGAGGGACAGAAGTTCATCTAGAGGGGCCAAATTATCTTCTTTCATGGTGGTTGCTAGAAGCAAGTTATCCACATACTGCAGGAAACACTGGGGTGTGGAGAATCCCTGCAGGGCATCTATCATGAGGAGATAGAGGAGGGAAGGGCTGTTGTTGAAGCCCTGGGGAAGGCAGGTCCAGATGTACTGGCGACCATCAAAGGTGAAAGCAAATTTGTATTGGCTTTCCTGTGCTAATTGGAGTGACCAAAACTCATTAGAGATGTCAAGAACTGTGAACCACTTTTGGTCAGGTGTCAACAGCTTGAATACATCAGGTGCTGATGCTACTGTTGGGGTGCATCTGGGGGTAACTTGATTAAGTTTCCTATAATCAGTTGTGAGTCTCCAAACTCCATTTGGCTTTCTCACAGGCCAATTAGGCAAATTGACAATGGAGCTACAGGTCAGCAGGAAATGGGTACTGCTTCTGCCTTACAGGGCTGGGTCCGGTGATTTAAACGGTGGTGTGCATCCTACCACAGTCGTGCTTGTTGGTAGCAAACACATCAAGGTGTTCTTGCAGCAAAGGTGCAAGTTCAGAAAATAGGTCATGACTTTTGAATAAGGCCATGACATCATACTCCTTGTTGTCATGGGAGATGGCTGCCGGCACATGTGAGTCTGGAATGTGACAGCATGACATTGTCCTTTGATCTGAAGGAGTAGCCTGCTAGCTAGGTCCACTACACAGCCGTGTAGTGCTAGAAAGTAAACTCCCAATATACTGGGGTGATAACGTAATACCATGAGGTCAAAGACAAAATTAGTCCTGAGGTGGCCTACCACCAAAGGAAGAAGAACAGATTGGTAGGTGTGTAGCTGAGTGCCATCTACACCCTGGGCACTGGTCTTCCAGCCAGTAGACCAGGCAGATGAGACTGGATCCTCATCATGGAGGACTGACATGGCTCCTCCAGTATCCAGAAGCATGTTAAGGTGTCAGCCCCCTACCATGGCCTTTACACAAGGCCGTCTGTTTGTGTCAACAAGCAAGTCACTCACAATCCAAACTGGGGCCTGTAATTGTCAATCTGTATTTTCAGAATCATCG
The DNA here is from genome assembly GCA_016271365.2 of Neoceratodus forsteri. NCBI lineage: Eukaryota > Metazoa > Chordata > Ceratodontiformes > Ceratodontidae > Neoceratodus > Neoceratodus forsteri. The sequence goes on along the minus strand of CM057457.1, from coordinate 142,048,295 downwards.
TCATCATCCTGTTCCTGGAATCTGAGGCCCACAGGATCTCTCTGGGCCTCCTGTATATCTTGCATGGGATACAAACGTGTCTGTGATGTCACAGGCGCGACATCAGCCTGCTCAGTTGACTCTTCCTTAGTCATCGCATCAGCCTGGCCAGTAGCTGATGCTATGAAAGGATTATTTCCTCTGCTGCTTGGTTATTTGGTAGCCGAAGGCAAAAAAGGATTCCCCTGGCTGCATGGCTGTCCAGTGACCAGGGCAAGGGCTGCTACAGTATGCGTAGGCTTAGCCGCTCTTTTGGCACGGATGTCCTCCAACAGTTTGCAGAGGGTCTCATTCTCATCCCTTAGGCTCTGATAGTTAGGAGCGTTATGGTTCTGGCTGTCTAATTAGGCATTTGGATTTTTCCAATTGCTTCTGTCTCTGTTTCTGTTGTTTTTATAGTTCCGGTTCCAAGGCATCTAGCTTCACCTGAGCTCTTTCCTTCTAGCTTACTTGAAAGGACAGAAAAAAGAACCTTACCAGAGTAAGGGAATGGATTAAGACTTATTTTGGCTAGGCAGATTTACTGTGAGTGGTTGTTTTTATTTTGTACTCACAGGGATTGTTTCTGTTTGTTGCTAACATTTTATTGCTTTATTTTTCTCTGATTCAAATTGCTGTTGCTGGGTATACCTTCTGCTGCATTATTACAAGGTGTGCCTACAGGTGTGTGCTAACAGATTACTGCTGTAATCTTCTGATTCAAATTGTCTTTTGCAAGGTACTGTACATCTTCTGTTACTGCTTTATTTTTCTCTGTAGCAAAGTGTTTCTTACAGGGTATATCTTCTGTGAAATTATTACAGGTGGTGCATTGTAGGTTTTACAGTTTTATCTAGCATTAGGATAAGCTTTCAGGGTTACTGCATTTGTTGCTGACTGATTGTTTCTGCTCTTACCTCCTTGTTTCTTTCGTCCATGGTTCTTCTTTATCGGCAGGGGAAGGGCCCAGCCACCCCCCCATCCCCAACCACCCCACACTGCACTCCTTTTATAGGGTAGTACAGTCGTGACATTTCCTGTGGCAAAGCTGGAAGGGGCAGGTCAATGGGGTATCCACATAGTGTCCTCATTTACAGGGGCACTAGTAATTTAACTTGTTATAACAAGTTATACAAAAATAAAAAAAGAACACAAAATCAAACTTTTGCTTGCATTTTCTTCCTTCTAACTACTCTGACCAGGTTATAAACCCAGCAAATTATCTGGAATGGATATCATTAACTGCAGGTACTGTGAAACACTTTTCAGAAGGGCAGTTTTACAGGATTTAGGACACTGTCATACATGCTGGGCCATTGGAGATCTTAGGGCTCAGCTCCAGGCAGCATGGGCAGAGATTGTGCCTCAAATTTCATATTCAAGAGGAAACACATTATAAGAACCACCGCCATTTCCCCAGCATCCAACAGAAGCACCTCAACCACAGAGGGTAGCTGGTCCGGGAGGTTGGCAGGTGGTTAGGAGGGGAAAATCGGGTGCGCCATCACTCTGTGCTCTCCAACATATTACCTCCTCAAACCATATCAAAACTGCAAACATGTATCTGCCTCTATCTCCGAAATTAAACAAATTAGCAGGGGACATTGCAGAGCAGTACACTGCAGCACAGGAGCTAGCACAACAAAAGTCACCCAAAACAGGAACCAAAACAAAAAAAGTAAAAAGGAAATCCAAAAAACTTCTAATCATAGGAGACTCCATAATTCGGGGAGTTGATACCTATCTCCAGTCGGGGTAACGGTCAGATGTCTCTCTGGTACATCAGCATGGAGAGACACTGAATGCATTGCTAAAATTGTTCAGGAAACAGGGGAAAACATTGACATCCTGGTACACATAGGGACTAATGATCTCGCCAGCCGGTCAGTTGTGGAGACCAAGGAACACCTGACCAGGCTGGGTGACAAACTATCATCCATTTCATCCGGTATCTCCTTCTCTGAGATCCTGCCAGTCTGGGAGAGGGAAGCAGATGGATGGAAGGTCAGAGAAGGGGAGATAGGGGAACTAAACATGTGGCTCAAGGGCTGGTGCCAGGAAAAAGGACACAAATTTGTAGGGAACTGGCAACAGCTTTGGGAGCGAAAGTTCTTTAAATTTGATGGACTGCATCTGACTAAGGAGGAGTCAGTGCATTGGGGCAGAAGTGTGATGTCTTTGCAGAATATTCAAACTAGCAAATGGGAGAGGGGTAGCACCCTATACGTCAAATGGGAAGAACACCCTACCCCACAGCGCATAGTGGTCAAACAGGGGTTCAGCGTGTTTGCAGTTCATTTGCATCACCAGGTAAGGAAAAAGGTCGAGCTCCAATACGTACAACAGGGGAAATGCCAGACCTCACCCAACAAGTAACACACTGAAATCTGGCCAATGGAAAATCATGTACACAAATGCTCACAGTCTGGAAAACAAGATCCCAGACCTGCTGGCAATAATGTCAGAGGCTAAACTGGACACAGTAGCAATTAACAAGACATGGTTTACCAGTAACCACACTTGGGTGACTTCAGTGCCTGGCTATGTACTGTTCAGAAGAGACTGAGTTGCAAAAAGGGGATGGAGTGGCACTGTATGTCAATGAAAATATCAAAGCTACAGAAATTCAGAATACACATAAGGAGCCAGAAGAACTGTGGGTCACCCTGGAAACAGAAAATGGGACAGCCATAATGACTGGTGTTGTCTACAGGCCCCCAGACCAGGAGGAGGACATAGACACATTAATGTTAGAAGATATACAAAACATGACAGCTAAAGGGGAGGTTCTGATAATAGGAGGCTTCAATATGCCAGATACAGATTGGTCAATACCAGCAGAAACATCTGCCAGAACTAGACACATGGTGGATTTCCCTGTGGGGGGAGGGCCTCAAACAACTGGTACAACAACCCACAAGAGACAGGGCTATCCTAGATCTAGTACTGACTAACAGGGAAAGGATCACAGATCTTCAGGTAGAAGGTCACCTGGGGGCCAGCGACCATCACATGATTCGGTCTGGCCACTACAACTAAATCATCCCATTCCAAGGCAAAAATATGGGACTTCAGAGGAGCTGACTTTGATAAGATGGCCAACAGAGTTAAGCTAGCCCTGGAAAAAAGAAATACAGGTGAGGGGGTACAGGCAAAGTGGGCCAGCATTAAGGATGCAATACTTGAAGCAACATCCCATTGTGTTAGAGAGAAAAGGAAGTGCCAAAGAAGAAGGAAACCACTTTGGTTCTCAAAAACAGTAGCAGAAAAGATCAGAGCCAAAAGGCTGGCCTTCAGGAAATATAAGGGAATGCAGTGGGATGAAGATAGAGAGGCATACCAAACTTCCCTAAGGGAAGCAGGAAAGGCAATAAGGCAGGCAAAGGCTCAAACCGAGGAAACACTAGCACAGACAGTAAAAGAAGGTGACAAGACTTTCTGTAGATACATTGGTGAAAGGAGAAAGTCCAGAGGGGGTATTGCTAAGATCAAAGGAGATAAGGGGGCATGTGAGGAAGAGGACCATGTAAAAGCATCTATCCTAAATAGATACTTCTGTTCAGTATTTACTGAAGAGAAGGTAGGGCAGGGCCCACAGCTCAGCACCATGGACACAGGGGGGAGGGAGGTAGGCATTTGTTCCTTCACAAAAGAAAGGGTCCTACAAGAGCTCGATAAGCTCAGGGTGGACAAGGCAATGGGACCTGATGGCATACATCCCAGGGTACTAAAGGAGCTAAGGGTGGAACTAGCAAAGCCATTATCAGAACTGTTTAATGAGTCTCTGAGCACAGGAGAGGTCCCAGAAGACTGGAGAAGGGCTCATGTGATCCCGCTCCACAAGAGTGGAAGCAGGAGGAGGCAAGGAACTACAGACCAGTCAGTCTTACCTCAATAGTGGGCAAGATTATGGAGACACTCCTTAAGGAAAGGACAGTGCAACACCTGGAATCCATAGGAGCATAGGATCCAAGACAGCATGGGTTTACAAAGGAAGGTCCTGTCAAACTAATATCATAGATTTCTTTGACTCGTAACCAGAGTGGTGGACCAAGGGGGAGCAGTTGATGTTGCCTACCTTGACTTCAGCAAAGCTTTCAGTACTGTTCCACATAGAAGATTGTTTAATAAGCTGGGTAGGCTCGGGGTGAGTCAGAAGTTGGTCAACTGGGTGGCAATCTAGTCGACGGGTAGAAAACAGAGAGTTGTGGTAAATGGTATACAGTCAGAAGAGATGCAAGTCACAAGTGGGGTACCTCAGGGATCAGTCCTTGGGCCAGTCCTCTTCAATATCTTCATCAGTGACATTGCAGATGGACTGGAGGGTAAGGTTTGTCTGTTTGCAGATGACAGCAAGATCTACAACAGAGTAGATGATCCAGATGGGATGAGCAGAATCAGAAAAGATCTGGATAAACTAGCAAAATGGTCGGAAGAGTGGCAGCTGGGGTTTAATGCAAAGAAGTGCAAAATCAAGCACATAGGGAAGAGAAACCCTGAAGCCACCTATAGGCTGGCAGGGGAGTTGCTGGCAGTCACAAGGGAAGAAAAAGACTTGATCATCATCATCACAGATGACCTGAAATCATCCAAACAGACCACTAAAGCAGTAGGTAAGGCCAGGAGATGTTAGGGTGTATTAGTAGGGGTATTATAAGTTGGAAGAGGGAGGTAATAATCCCGCTTTACAAGACACTGGTTAGGCCCCATCTAGAGTACTGCATGCAGTACTGGAGGCCACACCTTCGCAAAGAAATTAACCAAATTGAGGCAGTCCAGAGAATGGCAACCAAAACGGTGCAAGGACTGCATCACAAAACATATGAGGACAGATTAACGGAGCTCAATATGAATACCCTAGAGCAAAGAAGGAGAGAGGTGGTATGATTGAAACATTCAAATGCCTTAAGGGCATTAACAAGGTGAAAGAGTCTAATATGTTTCAATATAAGAAAAATAGCAGGACAAAAGGACACAGCAAGAAATTAGAGGGAGGCTGATTAAGAGGTAATGTGAGGAAGTTCTTTTTCACAGACAGGGTGGTGGATGCATGGAACGGCCTACCTCAGGAAGTGGTGGATATGAATACAGTGCAGGGCTTCAAACAGGCATGGGATAGGCATAAGGCAGCAATACAGATGAGTATGAAAAGATAGACCATTAACAGAGCAAAGGCCAATGGCACATTTATAAGGTAGAAAAGAAATGGGCAGACTGGATGGGCCTGTGTCCTTATCTGCCATCAACTTCTATGTCCCCCCCCATGCAACTGCTTGTCGTCAGAAGGGTGTCATTTTTCTCGTTGTTACCTTCCACAGTATAATGGGTAGGAGCATCGCAGGCAGGCTGTATTGCAACTACCTGTGCTGCTGGGGTTTGAAAAGTGGCAGTTATGTTGTTTTTTCCAGAAGCGAGATTATGGAAATATACCTGGTAGGCAAGCTCCATTTTGGTCAGAATTTCCATGAAAGTGTTGGCCCTGGGGTAGACATTAAGCTCAACCTTTTCTCGCAAGGCCAGAGTCATGTTCTGGATGTACAAATCCTTGTACTCAATCTGGTTTCGGTGTGAGACCTCACCAGCCTGGCCTTTGCCAGCCTTGTAGGTGAGTCACAATCATTGATGTGGCATCCTGGTGCTCCTTGCATTCTGCTTACTCTTGTAGGCCAAGTGAGCTCCAACGACACCTGGAGAATTGGCAGCAAGAAGTGCCACAGTGATGTCATTGTAAGCAAGCATCTCAAAGTTGTGTACGGTCTCTGGGAGTTTGACCAAGAGGGTAGGTTCGATCGTCTGTCACAAGACTTGAACCTGGTACTTGGGTTGGAGAGAAAGCTTCTCACAAAGGGAGCACACCTTCTCCAAGTGGCAACTAAAATTGTCAGTCGGGACCATCTTTCCAATACATAGAGCAATTTGCTGGATAGAGTGAGCAAGTTATAAGGGGTTGGAAGTACGAGGAATTGTGTTCAACTCAATATGTTCCATGGTGCCGCTAAGGGCAGCATCCGCCGCCACATCAATGACTGCTTTGAATGCATGATCCTGGTTGACAGTGTCCTCAAACATTCTGTCAATTTTATCCTGGATGGCTCTCCTTCGCTCATCCAATGTAGTGATATTGGTAATGGCTTCCTGAATTAGGCCTTGCAGCTCTGCCATGTTCTCCCTGGAGAGGAGAGCATACAGAGGCGCATCACGCAATACAGGCTATCTGCCTGTGTCATGGGAGCCGCCATCTTGGCATTGTACATTGCTTCTGCCATGTTTGTGAAGACGTGGCAATGTAGTGGGCATGCAGACGTAGGTGCCATCTTGGGGATGGCTGGAGAAAATGACAGCCCTAAGGCGGCTGGACTTTTGTGTGATGTGACATGCCTCATCATCAAAGTCAGTGTCATCATGACACAGTGTCGATGAACATATACTGGAAACCATTCACAGCCTTAACAAGGCCAGCAAGAACCTCTCGTTGATAGTGCATCTTCTCCATCGTTGCTCTTCATTTCTTGTGACAAACCCTTGCAACGCCCTGTTCAATACCCTCGTCAACCTCACGCTGCAATACTCTGTATGCGGCACCCAATTCGACATTTTCCCTAAGTGTTTTATCTAACTCATGATTCACTCGTCATTCTCCTCTTTCAACTCAGCATTCTCTTCTCTCAAACCCTCATTCATGTCACTCAAAATATCATTCAGACATGCTGTTTCTTATCACATTTCAACCTTTCACTATCATCTCTCAACATACAAATTTCTCGCTCCAAGTCTTGAGCAGTACAATGCAACAGTCTGTTATTGGCATCGCGGAGTGACTGTGTCTCCTCTGTTAGTTTCTGTTCCTTTTTCTGTAACTCTGATGTCTGCAAGCCCATCTATTTTTTTAGAAATGCATTTTGCAGTTCAAGGGAGGCACACTTCGCTGTGAGACTCTCAACAGCGATATGGAGAGCCGCAACCAAAAGACCTTTAAGGTTGTACTTTTTGGTTGTTTGTTTGGACTCCAGGTTTTGCACCAAAATAAGCAGCAATGGACTGTCTGCAGATTTTGCATCCAGCGCAAAATCTGTCCATCTATCATGGGACGTGAAGTAGTTCAAGACGTTGAGTCTCAAGACAGTGCAAAGTTCAGGCATGACAAACAAGGGGTAGATAAACAAACAAAGAAGCAGTCAGAAGACTGGATAAAATCCTTGGCGCTGTTACCCAACAGCTTTCCGGTCCCCTGTGGGCAACAGTGGTGCCAAGGCAGTATGCTGTCACTCTCAGAAGGAGTGTAAAATGGTCCTGTGGGTATGTCACGCCCGAGACCAGCAATCACTGTAAGTACAAGTAGGTCCAGTAGGCGAGTAATGCACTACACTACTTAACATTCAAAATTAATTGAATGGAATCTTCATTTTGTACATTCTAACCAGTACACGGTCACCAAATGTATCTGGGTAATAAAATTATCTTTCTCAAGTTCTTGTTGGTACTACACAAAAGGAAAAGATGACAGACAAGTGGTGTCCTGATAATGAATGTAATTTATTATTGGCAAATAATAATGATACAGGCTTACAACCAACAGCATAATTAATGGGAGAGTGTCCCGCTTCCTTACCTACATAGGTGCAGTCTAGTCTCATCTCTGAGAAAATATGTGCTACAAGGGGTCTTATACCCTGTTAACCATAGCAACGATAGAAGAAGACGCTTAAAAAGTGTATCATTGGGCAGTAACAGGTGGCATGAGTAACCATCCTAATTAACATAAGAAGTTACTTAACCTGCAGAAGAAAAGTGAACAATAAGGTCTGTGATGTTTCCAAGGTCACTTGCAGTTACAGTTGTGCACAAGCACTAAAGAGGGCACTGTTACCTAACTTATAATTATGCAATAAAATATAATGGATAACATCTCCCATTGGCAGAATACATTCTAAAAATATATAGTAAAGCATAATATGCAGTACAGAAGTACAGTAGAACTCAGATCCTGACACTTATGCTTATACAATAAGTGCCTCTGCCCTAAGGTTAGTACAGATACCTACATGTGTGTTGCTGTCCGCGAGGTGGGGGTACAATCAGGGATACCGGTCCATGGATAACACAGTGCAGTGCATGCAGAACCAGGGTCACATGACTAGACCTAGACAGGCCCGTCAGTAACCAGGCTGCTGCGTTCTGCACCAGCTGTAGTCTGCGAAGGGTCCCTTCAATGACCCAGAAGTATAGAGAGTTACAGTAGTCGAGCTCAGAGGTAACAAAGGCAGTCTTCGGGCGGAATGAGGGGCTTAACCCTTGCAATATTCCTTAAGTGGTAAAAAACACTTTTGACAACAGATGATACCTGATCTTCAACGTCAGTCTGCAATTAAGGATTACACAAGCTTATGTCACTTTGGGAAGGCCACCAACGGAGCAGACTCCAGAAAACTTACCATCACCACCCTCTGAGTCCTGCCTGTGAGAAAGGACTCAAACCAGCTGATGACAGTGCCAGTGAGTCCACATAACCCCCGGTGATCCAATAACACCATATGGTCCACAATGTTGAAAGCTGATAAGAGATTGAGGTGGACAAGTATTGACCGCTCTCCTCTATCTGTGGCCTGAAGATATCATTCTGCATCCTGACCAACACAGTTTCAGTGCTATGCCTGGACCTAAATCCCAACTGGAGGGCTCATAGATGTCAAGGTCATGCGGTGTGCCTCGAGCTGCAGAGCCACAATTTCTCAATAACCTTACCCAGAACAAGCAGGTTAGAGATTGGTCTATAATATGCCAAGGCGTCCGAGTTGAGAGATTGTGTTTTCAGAAGGGCTTTACCAGTGCCTCTTTCAAGGCATCAGGAAATGGTGCTGTGTAAAATGAGCAAATGACTCTGAGTGCGTGAATTTCAGCGACTGAAAAATAACGATTGTCAGAGGAGCTAGGTGGTCTTTATCACATGTTTACTTTAGCACTGTATGTATGTTTGTACATCTCTGTTATGTTTGTTTCAGTATTAAGAACTGAATATGTTTTTGGTGGGTTGCTAGACACGTGGTCATTGTGGTGTAGTGGGTAGAGTAGGTGTATAGATAGGGAGTGCCTTCTACTCTGCTGTGGGCCACGTGGTTCAAATCTGGCTGTTGGAAATTGACTTTTGGGGTGACTTTGCTGGCATTCTCTCTCTGACTTCTGCACCTCCTGGAGTTTAGAATAGTAAATCCCCCACCAACTTTCTCCCTCAACCCCCAGTGGAGTTTAAAATAGTAAATCCCCAATGACTTTTGCCCTTTGCCTGACTTCCACCCCTCCCATGGAGTTTACAATAGTAAATCTGCCCCTCTCCCAATACCCCTTCAAGTTCCGTCCACTCCCCACCCCAGAGACCAGGACAGTTAACCAGCTTAGTGGTTTCATGGTCATAGCTCCATGCTATACTGCCCACAAGCGGTTTCGAGATTTGCTGTTTTATCCATGCCGTAATGGATCATGTGGTTTTGCCGGCACTATATTCACCTAGAACCTCAGAAAATAGCCCCTGCAAAGGTGAGCAACAGACTGTCTTGGTAAACACTACACCAACAGACTCCATGCAACCCACTAGTAGATAGGCTGTGCCTGGGTCTAGTTCACAGAATGTGGGCTACAGCTTCAAAATCACCCCACAGACCTCTTCCACCCACAGCAATCTAAATTCACTCAGAGCAAGGGGAGTGCTCTCAGGGACATCCAGTGTGCCACTGCTGGACTGAGAAAAAGCATGGTTGGGGAAATCACAGCTCTGATGGAGGACACTCTGTCAGAGAAGAACAGAGTAAACTCCTCACACTTTGCCACTGAAATCTCTCTAACCAGCTGCAGACAGGCTGGATGAAGTAGCCTGTCCACAGTCCTGAAGAGTTGAGCCAGTCTGTCCTTCCCTGGAGGAATCTTCCTGGACAGATAAGCTGCCTTCTTACAGGAGACTGCCCTCTGATACTCACTGTAGTGAGTGTTCAGAGCCAGCTAGCCTCCTCTGACTGCAATTTATGCCAATGACACCCCAATCTCCAACCTCTGGTGTTCATCTCCTTGAGCTCCCCATTAAACCAGGGGGGACCTCGAGTAAGAATCTCTAGGTTGTATACGGATCTGCACAACAGAATCGAGTACAGAGGTGACAGCCCTATTATAGGCTGACACTGACTCACTCGAGCTGACCATGCAGGCAGCACTTACTACCAAGGAATCTATTATCTCCATCAAGCCCTCTTACCATATAAAATAAATCACCAGAGCAGAGGTGAAACATTTCAATAAATAAAATAAAAAAGATGACTGCACATTTGGCCAGTGCAGACAAGTATAGTACTCAGCACCAGCTAATTATCAGCATAAAACATAACATTAAATTAAGCAAACCAGAGGGACCAACTAAGCTACTGAATAACAGTGAAAAGAGACGGTTATCATGCCACTGTACAAAGCATTGGTGAGGCCACACCTGGAGTACTGTGTGCAGTTCTGGCACCCGTATTTAAAGGACATTAGGCTTCTGGAAAGGGTTCAGAAGAGGGCATCTGAAATGACCTGTGGAATGGGGGTTAAGACCTATAAGGAGAGACTCATAGAGCTGAACTTGTACTCCCTGGAGGACAGAAGGAACAGAGGGGATATGATTGAGACCTTTAAATAATTGAAGGGATACAACAGAGTGGAGACTGAGAGTCTCTTTAGACTGAAGAGGGAAGGTACAGTGAAGCCTGCCAGGATGAAGTGCAGTGTCACAGGTTTACTCCGTAACAAAAAGGATTAACTCCCATTGAAACTGCATTGTTTGCTGCAGTAACTCTACTGCAGAATTCTGCAATGCTGCGTTTCATCCTGGTGGGCTTCACTGTGGTACTACAGGACATAGTCCTAAATTTACAGGTGGGAGATATATGTAACCCTACCCCCGGTGGGGGCGTGCCTCAAGCAGCAGTGGTTTTCTCCTGTTCCCCTTGCCATTCCGCTTCCTTCCGGACCCGCTGGGTGTGGATCGCAAGCTGACAGCATCCTGGTTTGGGCTGGCACTTGTGCGGGAGTGGCTTGCACTTTGATGTGCCGGCCGGTCAGGAGGTGTGTCTCCAGTCCCTTGTGTTGTTGGTGGCTGGAGATTTGGAAGGGCTCGAACATTTGCCATAAGGAGCCCAAATTGTCCAGAATAACGGGGGGGGGGATGCCCACTCGAAGCTCATGAATATTAATGTGCAGCTCCCTGTACATATTAATGAGTTTGCTGCCTGCCGCTTGGTGGGACATAGTTGCAGCGGCAGCCAAACAGTTGAGGCTATAGCCCTGCAAGTGGGCTTGTTTAACAGACGATAGTTGGGGCTACATTCTGGTGGGGCATTAGAGTAAATAATGTAATGGGTTGGGTGGCAGCAGCCTGAGAAAGGGGAGAGATTGCTGTAAACTGAAATGGATTCCATATACATTAATGGGAGCTGAAGTGTTTGTGACACTTAACCCCACCCCTTTTAGCCAATCAGTGATCTAGGCACCTAAAACTGTGACAGAGGGACTTCTGGGAAAAGGAAGGGACTAATTCTGGTGCCTAGGGCATGCCTCAATAAACGAGCAGGAAATATTGATCACTATGAGTATTATCGAAAGGCTTCAACAGCCAGTCAGTGTGCTGGGATTTCAGCTGATATAGTGAGGACTGACTGGGATTTGTCAGTTGTGGCTGGGCTATGTACAAGTTAGGACTGTGCAGTGAAACCAGACTCTGGACTTCAGGGGCCTAACCAGGCCCTAATCTGAGAAGTGTGGTTGCTGAAAGAATCCCCAGGTGCTTGCTGCAAGACTGGGTTGTGAAGGGGAAAGAGACAAACTGAATTGTGATCGTGTTCTCTGGGTACTGAGAAGTGGAATAATGAGAGTTGGGAGAAACTAAACGTGGCAGATACCCTGCACTGAGAATTTGAGCTAAACGTAAGGACTGAGCAGATTATCTGAGTTTTTACAGTTGTTACTGAAAGGTCATTTGCTTGTGTGGACTGCAATTGCTTTTTCTCTGAAGAGGCAGAGCATCTCTGGTCATGAGGGTGCTAGCCAGAAACTGGGTGTGTCCTAACTGAACTGATTAAAGTGGCTGAGAGTGGAGGTCTTGCTGCAGCTGAGTAAAAGAGCTAGACACTGCTAAACTGAAAGGTGAACTGGTGTAATACAAAAAGCCTACACACAAATACTGCCTGTTAATATTACACTCCTACAAATACATATTTTACCATTCTTGATACACATTTAGTTTTAACGGCTTTTCTTTAAAAAAAGGGGCTAGCTGAAAATATTCATTTAAACCTGGCGGATGTGAAGTTTTCCATCTATATTGCCAATACATCTCTCAACATAAAAGAACGTTGTCCAGATCTCCTCCTCTTTCATTTAACATCACTTGTTCTAATCCCATGAACATAAACACGTTTCTGATCTTTTTTCTCAATTATGCGAGCTGCTAAAGCGTTATTAAGTTTTCCATGTCTAATACTACACTGATGTTCCAGGATATGATCTTTAAATCTTCTCAAGGTTTTTCCAGCGCAATATCTGTCACATGTGCAAATTGCTAAGTATACAACTGCCTCAGTATTGCAGGTTATCAAAGAGGTTACCTCATGTACCAGCTGAGTCTGTGGCAAGCAAAATTATCTTCCCACCTTGATATACTTGCATGCTGTACAGTTCTCACATCAAAAATTTCCTCGTATATTCTGGATTTTTCTCTTATCTGATTTTTCATAGCTCTGTGTTAACAGATCCGCCAGGTTCTTGCCCCTCCAATAGGTAAATCTGGGTCCATTTGGAGTGATGTCATGTAATTTCGGTTCCACCCTCAGGATCTACTAATTTTTCTTTATAACTGCTTCCACCTTCCTTGCCTGTAGGCTAAAAGTGGTAAAATTAGGATTATTATTACAACTTCTTTCCTTTTTGAAATTACAACTTTTTTCATCACTTTTGTTACTCGTTGTTATTAAAGATGTCCTCTCCAAATTTTTTGCCCTTATTAGAGCTCTTTCTAAATTCTCCTTAGGGTATCCCCTCTTTAAAAATCTTTCAGTGAGCTCTCTGGCTCTAACTTCAAAATCACTCTCTTTTTCTCTAAAAGAAGTGGTATACTCAGTCTCTGCACACAAAAAGCTCCTCAAAGCCTCAAAACCATCCAAGAGCTTATCTTCTGGCTCCAGAATGTTGGTGACCATCCCCTGCTGCTGTGGCCCTTCGCTGGCACTGGCCCTGCTGTCATCCTCATTGGATCTGGACACTGCACTGGCCGCTAGCCCTTCCACACTCAAGGTCTGAGTGTATTCTTATTTTCTTACAGTGCTTATAATTAGATGTTGTTGCTTCAGAGTCCAACAAGAATGTGTCAGTTGAAAAACACAGAATACAATTTAAAATGCTGTGTTTCAACCCCTTCCATGAGGTCATCTAGATCCTCCTTCCAGAATATAAAAATTATACAAAACAGGATGTCCTATCAAGAGGGATACTAAATACTGTGAGTTCAGCAAAACTCATTTCCCAAATTATGACACTCTTTAAATAACATCACCTCTTTGATCTTGAGTACTTTTTCTTCCCAGGACACATCAAATGATTTTTATGACATAGTACCATAGTGATAGAACCTGTTTTCTTCCTCTAAAATGTCATAAAATGTATATTTTAAGTTATAAGCTTCAAAGAAGCACAGCTCATCAACAAGGCCATAAAATGTGACTTCTTAGAAGTTAATCGCATTACTGAGCTCTGCTGTTTAACATATCCTGTCATTTTAACTGAAACCTGGGGGGTCATCCCAGGGGCACAGGATGTCTCCTGTGAGACAGGTCCCATACCACATTCAATGTTACAAATCATAGAACCATCATAACCAGCTGGCCAAGCATCACAGTAACCACTTTGATAACCTGCAATACTGAGGCAGTTGTATACTTAGCAATTTGCACATGTGACAGTTATTACATTGGAAAAACTTTGAGAAGGTATAAAGATCGTATCCTGGAACATCAGTGTAATATTAGACATGGAAAACTTAAAAATGCTTTAGCAGCTCACATAATTGAGAAAAAAAGATCAGAAACGTGTTTATGTTCATGGGATTAGAACAAGTAATGTTAAATGAAAGAGGAGGAGATCTGGACAACGCTCTTTTATGTTGAGAGATGTATTGGCAATATAGATGGAAAACTTCACATCTGCCAGGTTTAAATGAATATTTTCAGCTAGCCCCTTTTTTAAAGAAAAGACGTTAAAAAATAAATGTGTATCAAGAATGGTAAAATATGTATTTGTAGGAGTGTAGTATTAACAGGCAGTATTTTGTATTACACATCTTTTACTGTAAAGATTTATATATGTATTTCTATGTGATTGTTAGGAAAAGTTAACTATACATAGAATTGTGGTCATTTTGTATGATATTTGCTCTTTTATTATCGTTTTCTTCCCTTTCACTTCTTGTTCCTGTCCCCCGTTCCTTCCATAAAACTGTGCAGTGTATGCATGGATCTTTAGGTGTTTGGTTCAAGTTTTTTAGTAGTTTTCATATAATTATGACTAGCAGAGCGTACAATTATGTGTCTAATAGAATACAGAGTGTTTTCTCTGTTCTTTATATATGGAGAGGAAAATGTTTTCCTCATATTGAGGCAAATTAGTTAGATTGTAAAATGTGTGTTTTTTATACTTGCTTCATTTATTGGTGTATTTATACCACATGGTGGATGTGGTGATGAGCTATTCAATTGGATCTTGTCAAATGATTACATCTTGAAAAAGCGACGGTTAGGCCGTGAAACGTTGATGTCATGGGGGTGCTACTGATTATTCCACGGTTTGCTGTGTACCTGTTTGTTTGGAATAAGTATGTATTAAAAAAATTTTTTACTTTTCCAATAATAATGTCCAATCAAAGTGATCTTTTTCACTGAAAACCCTGGAAGGGAAACCGTATTTTTTCCTTTTTTGCTGTGTTTTTCACTTTGATGGCTCTTTCGTATATGCGCTGAAGCCGCGGGGATTCATTGTGTGTTACAACCCACTAACACAGCCCACAAGCAGGGAAACTATGGAGGTGCCCAGTAAAGGAGCGCACCGGGGCCCCTGGCAGGTTCAGCTCCATGGCTCACACAAGAGTCTCATCTGGCAGAACCAACATGACACCAGTAGATATGTGAAGGTTAGAGGGGCCGACAACTGAAACTAAGATCACCATCAACAGGGTCCCCACTTGGACTGTTCTGGATAGTGGCTCCCAGGTTACCAACATCTTCAAATCCTGGTATGATCAGCATTTACCAGACGAGGAAATACAATCACTTGAGGGATTGTACATGTGGGGTCTCAGTGAGAAAGTGTACCCTTATCCCGGCTATGTCAAGATATGGATGGCATTCCCTACTAAAGTGACTGAAGTGAGTGAAGCTGTAGAGACTTTAGCGTCGATTTGCCCTGAAGCTAACATCTTTGATGGAGTGCCGGTACTGATGGCCACAAATGCCCCTGTGTTTGGACACCTGGCATAACTGTGTCATGCTCAAGTGGCTGAACAAAGAGGAATAGAGTACAAGTTACACCCCCTGGTCCAGGAGGCCTACCAGAGGAAGAGACAATCACCTATCGGAGAGCTTGATGATCCAGTGGGAAAAGTGTGCGGAAGGGATAGAGATGAAATTATGCTCCCACCAAATGCAGAATGCAACATTGCCGGTGTTGTGAGACTGAAGAAGGATGTCAAGAACCAGACATTGATGTTGGATGCTCCGGATGAACCTGGACTGCCAGTAGGACTGTTGGTCAAGGTTAGCATCCTGCCAGCCACAGCACATGCATGTGTTCGAAGGGTGAATGTGCAAGTGCAGAATGTTAACAATAAGGAGGTGGTGGTACGGAAAGGACAGACACTGGCACAGATACATTGCACTGACATGGTAGTGAATACCACTGCAGCAAGCAGAGGTACCTCAGTGGGACTTAATCCTGAGTTGTTCGACTTGAGTGAGTCCCCCATCCTGGAGGAATGGAAAGAGAGAATGAGGAAGAAGCTGGCTGCTCGGACAGATGTTTTCTCCCTGCACAAATGGGATGTAGGGTGCTTGAGTGGAGAACACCATTGAATATGACTCACTGATGACAAGCCATTTCGAGAGAGATCAAGGCGGCTGACCCCAGCAGATATCAGTGACATCCGGCGGTACTTGCAGGAGATGCTAGCCACAGGGATTATCCAGGAATCCTGGAGCCCCTATGCATCGCCTACTGTGGTGGTGAGGAAGAAGAGTGGGGCCATACACATGTGTGTGCACTATCACAGCTTGAACAAGCGGATGGTGCCAGATCAGTACACTATGCCCAGAGTGCAGGGTGCATTGGACTGCTTAAATGGATGCCAATGGTTTACGGTTCTTGACTTGTGGAGTGAGTATTACCAGATCCAGATGGACCCTCAGGATTGGGAGAAGACAGCCTTTATATGTCCCCTTGGATTCTATGAGTTTTTGAAAATGCCCCAAGGGATCTTGGGCACCCCTGCCACCTTTCAGCACCTGATGAAGAAGGCCATCAGGGACATGAACCCGCTGGAGTGTTTGGTCAACCTGGATGACATCATTGTGTTTGGGAAAATGCTACAGGAGCACAAAGTCTGGTTGATGAAGGTGTTGGACCACCTGGAAGAGTTTGGATTGAAGCTATTCATCGACAAGTGCCAATTCTTCCAGACCTCAGTCAAGTGTGTGGGGCACATTGTCTCCAAGAAAGGCATACAGACTGACTCCAGCAAGGCTGAGGCCCTCACCACCTGGCCTAAGCCATGCACCCTGAAGGACTTGCAGCAACTACTGGATTCCTGTGGTTATTATAGAGGATTTGTAAAGGACTACACCCAGGTGGTGCAGCCCCTTTTGAATCTGCTACATGCTTATCCACCCACAGACAAGAGAAAGAAAACTGCCATGCGTGGGGACTCTGCCAGACCTGTCAATTATTTCTGCCCTTTGAACCCTTCAACAAGAGGTTGAATGAGGACTGTGATAGAGCTTTTGAGGATATCATCTATTGCCTGACCCATGCCCCAGTTCTGGCTTATGCGGACCTGCAGAAACCCTAAGCCCTTTATACCGATGCCAGTTTCAGTGGATTGGGGGCTGTATTGTATCAGGAGCACCCCAAAGGTTTACATCCAGTTGCATTCGCCAGTCAGAGTTTAAACCCTTCAGAGTGGTGGTACCATATCCATAAGTTGGAGTTCCTGGCATTGAAGTGGGCCACAGTTGATCAGTTCCATGATTATCTGTATGGGGCCAAGATTACTGTGAAGACAGATTATAATCCCCTCACTTACATACAGACTACGGCCAAGGTGGACACAGCTGGCCATAGGTGGCTGTCAGTCCTGTCCACCTATGATTACTGCATGGAATACTGCCCGGGTCTAAACCATATAGATGCAGATGCTTTGTCTAAGCGACCCCAAGCCTGTAATGATGAAACTCAAACTGGGTACACATCTTGGAGCAAACTGTTAAGGCCTTATGTAAGAAGCATTATGGTGAAGAGATTTTTCCCACTGAAGATACCCCGTGTCTGGTGGATTGCCTGGGAGCTTCAGGGGATTGTCTTCCAGTTCCCTATTACCTGCTGGCCACCCTAGATCTCAGATCCCATCCACAACTGACTACTCAAGACCTGCAGCAGGATTAGAGGATCAGCGCAGTCACTGGGCAGATTGTGCAAGTGTTAAAACGGCAGGGGAGCCAGGATTAATTGGACACCATTATTCCTCAGACTCGGTTGTTGTTACATGAATGGCCTAAACTATGTTTAAAGAAAGGGTTGTTGTACAGAGAGACCCAGAATTAGCAGGTGGCCCCATGAGAGCAACTGGTGCTCCCGGAGAAATATGTCAAGACTTTGCTGAAGGACCTGCATGATGATATGGGGCACTTGGGAGCTGAACGCACTCTGGACCTGGTTAAGAGTCAGTTTTATTGGTCGAAGGTGGGGCAGATGTGGAGGCATATTGCAAGAGCTGCATGAGGTATATAAAATGCAAAGCACTTCCCCAGAGGGCTGCTCCATTAGTCAGCATCAAAACTGGTGGCTCAGTGGAGCTGGTATGCATAGACTTCCTTAAGCTGGAGCCTGACTCATGCAGTATCTCCAGCGTATTGGTGGTTATGGACCATTTCACCCAATATGCTCAAGCCTACCCCACCAAGGATCAGTGATTTTCCACCATGGCCAAGACATTGGTGGAGACATTTTTCATGCACTATTGCATCCCCCAGAGGATCCACTTGGATCAGGGCCATGATTTTGAGAGCCTGCTCATCAAAGAGTTGTTGTTGCTGTGGGGCATCAGAAAGTCCCAGACCACATCTTACCATCCCCAAGGTAACCCCCAACCTGAAAGATTCAACAGGACTTTGTTAGACATGTTGGGCACCTTGGATCTCCAGGACAAGTGAGCACTCTGGTCCATGCATAGAACTGCACACGAAATGACACTATGGGATTCTCTCCCTACCAGCTCATGTTTGGGAGAGAAGACTGTCAGCCAGTAGACCTGTGTTATGGAGCCTCCAAGGATGGACTGGAAGCAGGAGACTATCTGCAGTACAGTATGTGAAAACTCAGAGACAGCAACTGGATGATGCACACTGGCTCACTTCTGAGATGGCCACTAAGAGGAACCAGGTGAATAAAGAGCGTTATGACAAGATGACAAGTAAGTGCAGGCTCAAGATCTGTAAGTGGGAGACAGAGTGCTACAATGCTGGCTGGGTATACCAGGAAAGCACAAGATCGCTGACAGATGGGGAGATACCCCATATGTTGTAGTGGAGAAGCTTGCAGACCTGCCGATGTACTAGATTCAGCCTGAAGGAGAGACTCAAGGGCACAAGGTTATTCACCATAACCACTTACTACCTTTCAGTGATAAAGTAGTATATGCAGAGGAAGTTGTGGAAGATCCCTCATCACCCCCCACCACTCGAGCTGCTGCATGCAGAAGAAAGAGGCAGAGTGACAGTGATGCTATAGGGGCTGGGCCTGCCCAGGGTAGGGAGGTCTCAGATGAGGGAGATACCAAAGATGAGTCTGAGGGGGAGGATGATGAGACCCCATGCAGTCATTACTCTACCAAGGAAATGATCAGGTTATTCCAGGGATCGCCCCTGACAAGGGATCCACCTAGAAGACAGGGTATGGTATGGTTGGGGAGTCTGTTCCAGCCAAGCCCCTTGGGGGGACCACTCCAGACTTGAATACTGGTCCTGTTGAGCCGCTTGAGTAGTACTGGAGCAGCTCCCCTGCAGATATACCCAAGTAGTGGTTGAAGGGTGATTCTGAGGATCAGGAAGATGAGGGAGAAGATGCATCTTCTGAAGGGCCCACATTGGAATTGAATACTGATCTGACTGTGTCCTTTGAAGGAGTCCAAGTTAGTCCCCCAGAATTATGCCTGATATGGACGAAGTGTTATGTAACCCCTAGGTGGTGCTATCCAAAGGGCTACTATCCCTGCCTGCTTGGCTAGTTGCAGGTTAAGGGGTCTGGGTACTGAAACAGGTGCCTCCACCCGGAGGACAGAGTTGTTAGTAACAAGGCTAACCTGGGTACAGCCCTCTGGGACACTGTAATCCTCCCCTCTTTTCTCTCTAGTGGCCTAGACAATATGTAACAAACACTTTCACAGTAGCCCCTACTCAGCATACAAATCCCCACACTGTTTGCACTTACATTCGACCCTGGAGACCCCCTGTAAAACAAGGTTAGGCACAGAAAATAGCAACAGTACAGTGCTTTTGGTACAAACTGGAACCACAGTCAGATTAAATATAAAAAGAGTTAGATCTGATTTATTCAGGGGAATTGAACAAGGGAGGGGCGTAATCAGGTTGATTGATTTGAAAGCTGATTTAGTCAGGCAATTATGCATGCACTTTTAGTCCCTATGCAGTCACACACTCTGGGTACCCAGTTGGAAGTAAGATGGGCTAGCCTGGAGCGTTGCCCGAGGTAGGTCGGCATCACAGCTGGGTGGGGCCCTGTGATGAAAAGAAAAGGCATGCACAACTACATACAATTTGTAATCCAGAGCTTGAAGGCTCAGCTCATGAAAGGAAAAACAACAATGCAATCAGATGACAACACTTGAGATTTATCTGTTGTTACAGGGAGCTACCCTGATTGTTACTCACGCTACCCAATGCAAGACACAGGAGGGACGAAATGGACAATGCAGGTTGACAACTGGTATGCCAGGAGAAGCAGGGCCCACACGAATCACCGAGGTGTCATTCCTGTTTGAGATGTTGAGCAGGGGGCTGATCCCCAGGTGAGTCTCTCATCGATGGTGTTCTCTGCACCTGAAGTAGCGGGCTGGGCCAGTGGTATGGCAGGGCTCAGGCTGGGTAAAACACTTTGAAAATCAGTCCGGGAAGGCTGGATGCAGCTTCCAACAAGCATGGCACAATTAAACAGTGGGGAACCAAATCGCAATCCACTAACAGCACATAGCACATTTATAGTAAAGCAATCACCTTATCACAAAGCAGATAGCAGACCGGCAGCAATATCAGTGTCTCTAAGCAAAACCGGGAGTTCTATGGTGAATGGATATCCTGACAGGCCGATCGCATACAGCAGATCTTCGGTCTTCTTCAGGTTTAAGCCTGGTCACACTTCAGTGGTTTTTCTCTCACTCAATTCGGATACAGTCTGAATTATTAAGCCTTTCAAAGGATTCTCCCTCAAGGGACTGCAGGCAGACAGGCCAGACTTCGCCTTTCCACCACTCTCCCGCATGAACTACTCATGAGCTGCTGATCAAATCACTTGAGCTGTTTACTCTGCAAACTCTTAACTCCAGACTGACTGACTGCAGCAGGCAGCTTGGGAATTTCCCTTTGTTTCCAAAAGGTTCTGGTTGGTTGATCCATCTGTCTGTCAAAGCAAGGGCTCCCCCTCCAGGTCTGTTTTGGTGCCAAAATGTAAAAACTACAGTTCCTACAGAAATTTGGTCCCACAAGACCCCTGGAGACAGGCTTCATTTTAGAGTCCCCAAAGGTACTGATTGGCCTATTCTGGCAGTCCAGGAGCAAGATGGTGGTGATAAACAGAACTGTCCATGCTGCAAAGAAGGCAGGTTAGACAAACTACAATATCATTGCTATTCTAATAGATAATCAGCAAATAAGTACAGCTTCTAACAGAGCTCCCTCTGCGCAACTAGCGATGGCAGAACGGAGTGATTATCTGGCAGCCCAGGAGGGAGTCAAGCATAGAAACACTCAGCCCCTCCCAGATTAAATAAGCACTACGTTATTGGCAGCTCTTAAAGAGACAGAGCACAGAGGCATTAAGGTACTCTTCACGCAAACACTTTTAAAGCGCTAAGACACAGGACATCAGCCTGGCAGTGGGCATTTAGGCACACCCAAGGAAGACATTCGGGAACCCCACTTGTAGGGGAGTTACAATTAGAGTTGTTCACCCCGTTAGAGGAGGACCAAGAGGAGGGTGAAGAGGATGAGGCGATCATCACCGACCCAAGGGTAGGTAGGGGAGCAGATATTCAGGAGACCCCTCATTGAACAGAGGGAATGATAAGACCTGTCCTTAAGCTAACGTAGGATGCCTCTGGGTTACTGACAGACTTACCTTTGTTTGTAGTACATAAGGGAGTGTACATTACTCCTAGGTCCCTACAGAGGGTGGTTATTTGTCCTGTTGATGCTAAACCCCATAGGTCAGAGGGAAAGATGGCCCGAAGAAGAAGAGGGAGGTGAACAGGGTACCACACAGGTTTGACAGAAAGAAGTGCCCTCTGTAGGGTTTTAGCACTTAATATCTGACTAGATAATCTGAAGGGGTGCCACTTTTCACATGGCCAAAAGGCTCAGAGGAGGAAAAGAATTCATAAATTGTAAATAATGTTCCAGGTTTGAGCGTTCCTTTGATTATTAACTGCTCAATAGGAATCAGGTGTGTAGTTAGAAATGTTACTGATGTTTGATGTGTTTCTTGGGTATTTCCCTTATGCTTGCCATAGAAGCAAAGTATTTCGGGGGGGGAGGTGTAACTGCCCCCTGGGGGCTTACCTCATGGAGCAGAGGTTTCTCCTATTCTCCCCCCATTCCGCCTCCTTCCAGCCCTGTTGGGTATGGATCATGGCTCGCGAGCTGGCAGCATCCTGGTTGGGGCCAGCACTCACATGGACATGGCTTACACTTTGATGTGCCAGCCGCTCAGTTGTGCGGTCGACCAGTAGATGTGCTTACGGTTGCAGGGTCATCCTTGTGTTCTTGGGGGCCAGAGATTTGGAGGAGTTCAGACATTTGCCATCAGCAGCCCAATTGCCTGGAATAACAGGGGCCGCTCAAAGCTCATGAATATTAATGAGCGGTCCCAATACATATTAATAAAGTTGCTGCCTGCCACCTGGGGGGACATAGTTTCAGAGTGCTGGGATTTTGGCTGATACAGTGAGGACTAACTAGGATTTTTTCAGTCTGTTTCCAGGCTCTGTACAAGTCAGGACTGTGCAGTGAAAACAGACTGTGAACTTCCGGGGCTTAACCAGGCCCTAATCTGAGAAGCGTGGTTGCTGAAAGAATCCCCAGGTGCTTACTGCAAGACTGGGTTGCGAAGGGGAAAGAGAGAAAGAGCCTGAACTGTAATCCTGTTCCTCCAGGTACTGAGAATTGGCTTAATGAGAACTGAGATAAACTAAATGTGGCAGATACAGTGCACTGGTAAATTGAGCTAAACGAAAGGACTGAGCAGATTATCTGAGTTTTTACAGTTGATGCGGAAAGGTCATTTGCTTGTGTGGACTGTAACTGCATTTTCTCTGAAGAGGCAGAGCATCTCTGGTCATCAGGGTGCTAGACAAAAACTGTGTGTGTCCTGTGTGAACTGACTAATGTGGCTGAGAGTGGAAGTCTTGCTGCAGCTTAATAAAAGAGCTGGACACTGCTAAGCTGAACTGTGGACTGGTGTGCAGGGGGGCTGTTGCTGCTGAATCCCCTCCTGCTGAATTGCACTGGCATTGATAGAAATAGAGGTTAGCACCCACTCAGGCTGGCACTGGACTTCATTGAAACGACTGCCTGAAAACTGTGATTGTTGACAGCTCAGTGCAGGGACTGCAGGAGGACCCCCACCATTTGGGAGTCCTCACCAGAGCCGGGGAGGAAACTTGCCAACCTCTCCTAAGTTGGGCTCACTGTCTCAGGAGGTAACTGGCCTTGCACCCAAGTGCAATAGCTGAAGCCAAGTTCAGTGATCATGGGAGCTGGGCTGTGGGGCCACTCCCAAGTCTGAGCCTTCTGGGGCTGGTGTCGTTCTGCCACAGCACTCTACAGTGGGCCAGAAGTGGCTGAAGGTGACAAGTGGCCAGAGCTACAATCATGGTGACCAGCTGCAAGATCCTCAAGCAAGTTCCATCTGGACGGTGGAATCCTGGCTGATCTGTTTATGTGTTGCTGCACTAAAATTCGAGGAGCTCCATTTCCCTTGGCACAGAGGTCAACTAACTGTGAGTATCCAGGACCTGGTTCCTGGGAGTCTTTAAGGGGAAGTTGTTTGTTCTATCTAATCTTCAAGTTTCATCATTTCAGGGCCCCAACAGCTGGCCGTCCCACAGCATCGAACAGGCCTACAACTAGTGGGTGCCCCTAGAGACAATACAGGGGCACTGGTACCAGTGGAGGAGGGATGGCCTGCGGGCCCATATGTTTGCATTACCTATTACCCTAACCTTTTTTCCTTGCTTTCACAAATACCTGGCATCCTGGTATCCCTTTCCCTATTCCTTACTGTTATGTGTAGTACAGCTTTAAGAGGACGTACGTCTTGTATGTGTGCCTGTGTTTTGGAGTCAGTTTCCTTTTGTGTGTACTGCTGAAAGGAAGTAAACAGTGAAGGCCTAGATTTCAGTGTGGCATGTTTTTCTTATTAATAACACTCTGATGTGTTTAAGGCACTTATTTTTGGCCACCAAATACAACAAATTGGCGACGACGGATGGCGGACATTTTCATAGCTCCAGCTTACTGAACTACACCATTTTGTGACCTTCTGCATTTGAGGCAAGTAAGCAATTTGGAACTGCAATATCATGGCAACTTCAGCCAGCTTTGAAATTGTTACAGGGACGGACTCTGGGTACATGGTCCAGATGGCTTGATCAGTGGTTATTACTTAATCCTGCCATACAAGCTACAAATGTTAAGCAACAAGATATGCTTATTTGAGCTGCTTTTTGTACTTTCTTGGGGAGTGAAACCTTCAAACTTTTATGCAGTCTGTGTGCACCGGACTGGCCGGAGGATTTGACATATCAAGAGCTGAAGGCTAAATTGAATACACAATACAGTTTAACAACTTTCTCAAAGACTGCACATTATGAATTCCACAGTTACCACTAGAAACCAGATCAGTCATTACAATCTTATTTGGCTGAGATCAAACATTTAGCTTTCACGTGTGAGTGGAGCAGGAAGCATCTTGAATCTAATCTAGCTGATAAGTTTGTAATGGGGTTGAATAATGAACATCGCATTCAGCAATTACTTTCTGTAAGTGTCAAGAAGTCTTCTGAGGAACTTTTACATTTGGCACAAATATAGAAGGCTACAGAAAATGAGGCACATACTAAGATGGACACTAAAAATGAGGTACAAGTAGCTGCAGTAAACCCCAAATTGAAACAGCTCAACCTAAGTCTAAACCACTATTTTCAAAGAAAAATAAAACCACTCCACCCAAACTGCATGGCCAGTACAAATGTGCATCATGTGGGTCATCTCAGCATAGCAGAGACCAGTGCAAATTCAGAGAAGTTCAGTGCCATGCATGTAAACGTCAAGGGCATATTGCTAAGGTTTGCAGGAGCAGGAGAACTGTGGTAGTCGATTCTGAGAGCCCAGACAGTGCAGTGGTTTCTATTGTACCACAAATGCAGACTAAATATGTTCCTCCTTTCTATGTGTTACTTCAGTTGCCACACAGTTGCATTTAATGGTAGACTTTGCTTCCCCAGTTACTGTTATTAACCATCAAACATGGTCCGATCTGGACAAACCACCCATGCCTTCTTGTAATAAGTTGCTGCATGCATTTGAAGGGCAATCAGTTCAGCCACTGAGCTCGTTTACCACGCTGGTACACAGGACTGATTCTCCCAAGACTGGTACACTTTTAACTTTTCTGGTTTCAAAAAAGGGTGTCAACATTTTGGGCAGAGACGCTCAGGTTCTTCTAAACATTCATATTGATCCAGCACATTTTGGCCTACTTGCTGCTGTCTAGGTACCACAAAGCAGTAATCCGCCCAAGCTTGGGGAGATTTTAGACGTGTATCCAGAGTTGTGGAAAGGCCTGGGATGTTGCACAATAGCTAAAGCCAAGCTAGTTAAAAAGCTTAATGCAGTCACGAAGTTTTGTAAATGACGGAAACTTCCTTTTGCCTTAAAACCGGAGGTTGGGGCAGAACTGGACAGACTGGAAAAAGCAGGTGTGCTGGAAAATGTCTCCAGTTCAGATTGGGCCACTCCAGTTGCGGTGTTATCTAAACCAGGTAGTATGGTTCGAATAAGTGGAGATTTTAAAGCGTCACTTAATCTGGTACTTAGCACAGATGTATCTCCTTTACCCTTACCTGAGGAACTTTTTCATAGACTGAATGGTGGTGTGGGGTTCTCTAAACTGGAACTCGTTGATGCATACCTTCAAGTGGAGTTGGATACAGACTCTCAGAAATTGGTAGTGATTAACACACACCAAGGACTGTGCAAGCACAAATGGTAAATGTTTTGCCTTAGTTCCTCACCTGCTATTTTACAAAAAGTAATTGAAAAAATGGTGGCTGATCTACCAGGCGTTGCTTGTTATTTGGATGACATCATTGTCACAGGCAAGACAGAAGAAGAACATTTACTTGACTTACAAAAGACTTTAGAGAGATTGCAACAGAGTGGATACAGACTTAGGAGAGAAAAATGCCAATTTTGTCAACCTAGTGTCACGTACTTAGGTCACACTATTGACAAAGATAGAATTCGTCCAAATGATGAAAAGGTGGAAGCCATTGGGCACATGCCTGAACCACAGAATGTTTCAAAGTTGCGCTTATTCTTAGGTATGGTGTGCTACTATGACCATTTCATACCAGGTTTAGCCACTAAATGTGCTATCCTAAATGAACTGTTACATAAGGGTACTCCGTGGATGTGGACCAAGGGCCACAGTAAGGTAATTCAAGCTAGCAAGCTCTCTCTTACTGATGTGAATGATTTAACTTCTTGTGTCCCTAACTTACCTATCACATTGGCCTGTGATGCTAGTCCTGTGGGTATAGGAGCTGTCCTTTTCCATACAGCTCCAGAAGGAGTGGAGAAGTCGATAGGCAATGCTTCATGCAAACTCACTACAGCTGAAATGAATTATGCCCAGATTCAGAGAGAGGCATTAGCGATTGTGTTCAGAGTCCAGAAATTTCACCAATACTTGCCAGATCACAAGTTTCACCTGAAGACAGATCACAAGCCACTAGTGACAATTTTCAGTCCAGAAAAAGGAATTCCAAAGACAGCTGCTAGCAAACTTCAGTGATAGGCATTATTTTTATCTGCCTATAATTTAGAAGTTACATATCAACCAACAAACCAGCAAGGAAATGCAGATGCCTTGTCAAGGTTACCAATATCCAGAGAAATGGAGTTCGATGTGGTACTTAAAGAGGAGCCATTAGTATGCCAAGTGGGGCCAGATAGTTTTCCAGTGCAATTCAAAGATATGGAGGACCACTGTTGTGTGGGCAATGGAGCTACAACAATTAGCTTCTAGTACTTGCCAAGGACATTGCAAAAGCGACTGGTCAAGATGTAATTTTGAAAGAAGTGTATCAGTATACGCTTGAGGGTTGGCCACAAGGCACTACTTGTTCGGCTGCACTACAACCCTACTATACAAAGAGACAGCAGTTGTCCATTGCTGAGGGGTGTCTTCTGTGGGGATTGCGTGTCATAGTACCCCAATGTTATCACTTAAATGTGTTGACTCTTTTGCATGTGGGCCATCCAGGCATTGCTAAAATGAAATCCCTAGCCAGACTTCATGTATAGTGGTCTTACATTGACAGAGACATATACCAGGTTGTGCAAAGATGCAAAGGTTATTCTGTATTGATGGGAAATCCAACAAGAGCTTCAGTTCACTATTGGGAATGACCTGACAAACCCTGGCAAAGGCTGCATACTGATTTTGTGGGATCTGATTTAAATTCCATGTGGTTACTCTTAACTGATTCTTATACTAAATGGCCATAAATTCATAAAATGTCTTCGACAACTACTGAGAGTACCATTAAATTGTTGAAATCTATCTTTGCTACCCATGGTTTTCTGCAAGTGATTGTTTCGAATAACGGACCATAGTTCACGTCTGTTAAATTCCAAGCATTTTGCCAGCAACATGGTATCTGACATATTTTCTCGCCTCCCTACCATCCAAGTTCAAATGGTGAAGCAGAACGCCTTGTTCAGACTTTTAAAAAGAGTATGGACAAAACTAATTGCGATGTATCGAACAACACCACATTGTGTCACAGGAATAGCCCCTGCAGATTTGTGGTTTGAATGTCAGATTCAGACTCAGTTGGACCTTCTTCACCATCTAGGTTATAAGTCAGTAACTGAAATGCTTCCTAAGACCAGATCGTTTAAACCCAATGATCTTGTGTGGGTCAGGATGTATGCAGGCCCGAAGAGATGGATAGAAGGCGTGGTGGAAAAAAAAAATTCGGAAAGGTTGTCTATAGCGTTCGACTGACTAACCAGAGGAGAGTGAAAAAAACATGTGGACCAATTACATACTAGAACTGAGACAGAACAAAAAAGGGATACCCAGAGTCGAGGTAGTTATCCAGTATTATTTGTTCCAGAACAAGAACAGGAAAAGATAGTGGAACCATGGCAATTGAGAGAAGATGTGGCTGATGCTAACAGATTCCAGTGCAACAGCCTCAAGTCCTACTATGTCGGTCAAGATGTATAAGACGTCCACCAAAGAGAATGGACTTGTAGAGATGGAGCATAATGACATGACTAACTAAAAGGGACATTGTAGCAATAAATGTAATAGCTTCATATTATTTTCTGAATTATTGACTTACATACTTTCTTACTAAGTCAGAAGGGATTGTTATGTGCAATACAGCTTTAAGAGAATGTACTTCCTGTAAGTGTGCCTGTGTTTTGTAGTCAGTTTCCTCACGTATGTACTGCCGAAAAGAAGTAAACAAAGAAGGCCTAGATTTCAGTGTGACATGTTTTTCTTACTACCAAGATTCTGATGTGTTTAAGGTACTTATTTTGGCCACCAAACACAACGCTTAACCCCCAAATAAAGCTGTGAATTTGTTGTTTGAATCTGCGGTGGTGGTGAACTTCACTGCATATGCTTATTGCTGAATCATATGGTTTATGGTGGGACAACGTACTAGGGGATACAGCGTGCAGAGTGGTTGGTAGGGGAGGTGGGTAGGCACAGCATCCCAGGGGGCTGTGCCAAGCAGATATCTGGCCCTCTGATACTTTACTCTGGGTGGAGGCACTGCCCTATTTTCACTTTTTCTGGGAACAAACCCCCAATAGTCACCGTAGCAGGACCCAGGCCCCTTACCGGGTACCAGAGACAGTTGGCAAGGGGGGGTAACCTGCTGGCATATGGTACCTGGGCTATATCTAGAAGGATCTGAGGAAGTATTACTTCACAGAACAGGTAATAGCACCTTGGAATGCACTGCCAGAGAGTTGATTTCAATGGATTCTGCAGGAGGTTTTAAGAGACGATGGGATAGATACATGGGCAAGGTTCTGGTGAGGAGTGAAGGAACCAGTTGGAATACTCAGATAGTGTGTAAGGTATGGGGAGGATGGAAGGGGGGCAGCAGTAGTGATTGTACTGTGTGGCTGCTACTTGAACAGACGTGATAGACCCTTTGGCCTAATCTGCTGGCAATTTTCGCATGTTCATAAAAAAAGCATTTAAACTAAGCCAGCTAGACTAGGAACAAAAACAGGGCTAGAACGGGCTAACTAGGCAGATATAGAGCAACACTAAACATTATTCAAAGAATGAAATGGGTAGGTGAAACCAGTTCAGTAAACTAGAAACATTTTACATCATAGATACCGAAAGAAAGGAAAATTTGCATTTGAAGTTGAAGACTGTAATAGATGGAGAAAGAGATAGCATGAGGTGTTGTGGTGGAGGGTGTTTGTTAACAGTCATGAGGCTTGCAGGTAAGTTATGGCTGGGTGGTGACACCCCCATTCAGAGTGCTACAGTCATGCAGGGGAAAACTTGTAGAGTCTTAGAAACAGGCAGGAGATTGCAAGCAGTGGTTCTGGTATGTGTCCTGCAGGTAAGAGTCTAACTGGTGTTGTTCACTGGTTAGTGCAAGTGCTAGAGGCAGAACAGACGTCCAGCTGGGACACACATCTAAGAGTTAAAGACAAGCGATGAGTTGACAGTGAGATTGGAGACCAAATGGCAAGCAAAGGATCAACAAAACAGTATCCTTCAGTAAAGCAAGAGGGTCTAGCAAATCTGACTGAAAAACTAACAAATTCTTCCCGACAAGCTGTAATTCTCCCAGCTATAAATCTGAGCTAGCCACCAAACTTACCTCAACTCAGCACCAACTTAGTGCCAGATGAAAAAGCATAGAAACAGAATTTGATGGCAGATAAGGACTGCTTGGCCCACCTAGTCTGCCCATTTTCCCTACCTACTGTAACACCACAGACCCTACTTGATCTCCGGCTTCACCCCACCCCCCCCCTTTTCCTTGCCATTAAAGTTCCTTTGTGCCTATCCCATGCATTCCTAAATCCAATTACAGTTTTAATCTCACCACCTCCACTGGGAGGCTGTTACAGGAATCCAGAATGGTAGTTTGTAGCTCGAGCCGCTGAACCTAGCACAAGAATAAAGGATACGCAGTTGTCAACGAGGTTATTGGAAGGAATCCCATCTGTACACACAATGTTGGAGAAAAAAGAGCAATTAGTTCTAGGGGATAGCAGAATGGAAATCTTTGTTAGCCCCTGCAACCTTTCTAGTGCTCAGACATTCCTCATAAATGGGTAATCCTCCATCCATCCTATTAGCTGATGCACAGTTGTAAATTGTGGACTGCTAGAGGCTAATCCCCCATCCAAGATAACAGTGTCCAGTTTAGTTTGTGCATCTCTAGAGGCTGGTCACGATCAATGATCGCTCCCAAACTTTCAGATAATTTTGCCATCTAATTCTTTACTTTGTCTCCTTTTCCTCCATCACAAGTAGCACACATTGAAATCACAGTGTGTGTTAACATTCGGGCTGCTCTTAACTCATTTCTACATGCCTCTACTATCAACCACAAAAACAAAACAAAAAAAAATTTAAAGAGAAAGGCTACCCCAGTGCATTACTAATGGGCACACGTTAAGCTGGATGCTCCTGTAGCATCCTAGCTTACATCCCCGGTTCTGGTTGGGACCCTCATGCAGCATCCCCTCTTTCTAGCTCCCTGAGGGACTAGACCCTCATGTAGCATCCGCTCCATGTTCAGGCAGTGACCACAATGAGCTACATGAACTGTATAACCATTGAAAATTGTTAATCTACTGACAGTGTGATCCAGGGGGGAGAGAGAGCATTGGTAGATATTTCAAAGGGAGCTGTAAATGATATTGGTACATTAACAGACCTGGGTTTGATTCCCACCACTGGCATACTGTGGGCTGTTGACCAAGGCACTGAAAGGATTAGCCCATGCTTCAGCCCAGTTAGAATTATGTACTTACTGCGTCACTGGGCTGTGCTAGAATCCAAGGACAGGAGTTGCATACATTCCCTTTGCTGCACAGTCCTGGTATCAGTCTTTTGTGCAGCCAGTCACCTGCACAATAGGGAGAGTTCCATGTATTTTCAGACAGGAATCTGGTGCCATAAATTTCCTTCCCACGCTGTCATTGCACTCTACAGGCACCTGCACTATGCTGGTGACATCTCCCCCTCTTCCACCAGCCACCCACACAGCTGATACTTCACATCACTGTGCTTCTTGCGAGCAACCAGGATCTCATGGCTGTCATGTTAGAAATGGCCAGCTATCACAAGACTACTGGCCGCTTTCTTCCATTCCACATCCACCGCTGCACGGGAGTCCAGTGTGGGTTTCCATGTCTGGACCCACACAGTATGCTCCACCCATCCCAATGGCCCTCTGTTTCTGTTTTTTTTTTCCAGTTTTTAAGGAACATTCCCTCCTGTAGTGTACAACCCCCATTCTGTGCTGGCCACAGTTCCACACAGGTCACTACTTCCCATTTTTTCTATTGTCCTTTGGGGATCCCCTGCTGGCCCTAAGTCATTAGTTCCTGTGCTGCTAGTACAGAATTTGGTTTGGCACCAGTCTCCAGGTTCAGGGCTCCTCCCTTGGATACCAACAACCATTTCTTGATGTTCCCAGCCAGACTGGGCCCCAGTGGGATCCTAGCCACCATATTCCCTCTTGGTCTTGCGAGAGGTGTAGCAGTTCCAGCCCATAGGCCCTAAAGGCGCCGAGCATGATCTTTTGGTGTGATAGCCATTGCTACAGGGGACAGCTCACCCCAGCATTGGTACTGGAGCCCTTGAGTCCCACATGACACATTAGGGCAGCTGACAGAACAGGAATAGGAAGCTCTCACTCCATACGAGATCTCACGGTAATTGGCTGCCATCTGGGGTGTTCTCTCATTCCTGGCACTCTCGCAGGAGCAGCTGCCATATTACTCATAGTGTCTGTAGGGACAGGGGCTTCTCATGAGACTCAAGTGCTCCCATGAGACCAGCGGTCATCTCACTCACACCCTACAATGGTGGTAGCATGGAAACAACCACCATTATGCTATGCATATCCTTGGTCCTGCTGACCATAAACCTTAAGTTCCCATGCTTCCCACTGCAGGATTTGGATCAACATTAGCCACCATTTATGGAGCACTTTCAGCTATGAGCAGCCTCCTCCTCTTCTTGCTTCCCTTGTGAGACTTATGTACCTGTGAAATCAACTGCCATGTTGAGGGGCATGGTAGGAGGACTCAGCTCATCGGATTCTCATGACAGGAGCAACCGTTCACCCCTTCACCCTATGGGCACCGAGCTGGAGCCACATGGCATGTTTGCACAAACAAAATGAGTAGCAGCACTCCTCTCTCACTCCACTGATGAATGTAGTGCAGTAGCTACAGCAGTGAGGGCATCACTTCCTCTTCATGAGACCTTCAGCTGCTATGACAGAAATCAAGGTTGTTTTCTGTTTAGAGTCTCACTACAGCCATTCTCGTGGGAACAGTGGCCATATTGCCAGTAGTGTTGCCTGCAGGGCTATTTAGCCATGTACTCAGTGTCCAGTGCTTATCAGAATGACTGGCCATCTGGAGGAGGTCACCACACACCCTCAATAGAGGGCCTATGCTTCAGTCATCGTTAATGCAACAACAGAGAAAACATTGAGGCTATCACCCTGACAGTGTTGGCATACCTCTCAACCTTCAGCACTGTAAATCAGATAAGTGTCTAAAATCAGGACACATCTTGAGAAATGATAATATTAGCTCAACAATTTGGCCATAATGTTTGGCTTAGTGTAAAAGGCATTTCCTTCAGGAGGGCTTTACTGTAACACTAAAGTCTGATGTGATATTATGCTTTGAACCCCTATTCTTCTGTCACAGAAATCCAAAAATTAGGGGACATGGGGAAATTTCTGAGGCAAAATCAGGGACATTCCTAAAAATCAGGGACAGTTGAGATGTATGAGTGTTGGTATAATTTTCACTCAAGCAGGGGCATGTTTCTGCTCTAGTTTTTTTCTGTACATCCCACACAGCCGGCTTCATGACAATCAGATTCCTGCCATACCTGCCTACCTGGAATGCGGTCCCAGTGTTTTGGTGGTGACACCGTGTAGAATCCATCTCCACCTATGGTGGCAATTATGTTGGATGTTATTTGGGCTGAGCTGGTTGTACACGCTGGCAAAACCATTTGGTAAAGTACTTATCAGTGATGAGATCTGGGAAACACGCTGACTCCATATCCAAAAGCAATGCAAATTACCATAGGCTGTGCATATTACCTCATATACCATATACTGGCCCCAAGCCTCTGTATTATTGGCATTGCACTGCCCATTAATCTTTGTTTTGGTTTCTGAAAACAACCGTGCTATCTTGTGTAGCTCATACACGATGTATCTTTCTTCAGTTGGTGCTTTGGGGAGTGACAGTGCTGCTTTTTCTTACTGTCAACCTATGAATTCCAGTATCTGAGCATTGTGCTGAGTAAATGACCAAGTGGGTGTTATGTGGCAGAAAGTATAATCGGTCCTTGTACAAAGAAAGGTCTGGTCCCAGTAGAAACAATACCTTCCGTGCATGTGCTAGTGACTTCTGGGTCTCTGCATTCCCTTAAAGGAAAGTCTTTACCTGGGCCTTGAAAGGCAGTTTTACTGTACCCAGTAACACAGTATGTGCAACATGACGTTATATTTATCATACTGCCTTCGCCACCATGATGTCTGGGGGGGGGAGGGTATTGGTGACATCATGAGTAACGGGCAGCATGGCTTGTTCTCCCTCTACACAATAACAGCATTTGTTTGTGCAGTCACTCGAACTCCTGTGGCCAAGGCATTAATATCAGCACAGTCAGGAACCGAACAGTCAACATTATTGCAGTGGGATTCTGAAACACACAAGCAAAAGAGAGCAGAGGGCTTCAAGACCCTTTTTCTCATTAGTATTTGGATACTGTCATCTAAACAGCTTCAACTGACCCACATGACACCACTTGTCCCTATGCTCCTTTCTTTCACCCCTGTCATCTTGACCTTGTACACAGTGGGACACACTGGTCAGTATAACTGATGGAACCTCCCATGACTGGGTGAATCATTCCCCATGGTCATAAATCCAGACCAGCACTTTGCCTTCTACTTCTAGTCACATTACCTTGCATTGCTTGTCTGCGTATGCTTTATTTACCTGTTGGGTCACACCAATCTGGGTAACAGCTGAAAGGTAAATATCTTGCAAAATTTCATCAGTCTATTGACAGCCTCTATACGGTACTGTTTTTACATGCAGTGGCACTGTTATACATGAGTATTGAAGGTATTAAAGAATCCCAATCTTATCATTTTCAGACACACATTTTCAGCGATGTCTTAATGGCCTGGTCATATCACCTTCCTTGTGAATGGTGTTCTCCTACCAGAATCACTTTCGGACAGGTAGCTCTCATTTGGTAAACCATACTCTGGCATCTTGCCACAACACTCGACTGCCCCGATTTCACTAGTACGTTCACAACCATCGGGCAGGAGAAGTTGACACACTGGCAGCACCATGGAATTTCGACAGGGCCTATGTCTTTCTACCCATGCCAGGATTCCAAGGGTGCTTCTCAAGATCAGATCCACAAAGCTGGCCCATCAGCACAGTGGTACCACTACCGCTCAGGATGGCGGCGACCCGGGTTCAGGTGCAGAGTTGGGTCATCGGGGGCTGGCTGAGGGGAGGAGGATAGAGTGCCTGTTAGATCGCTCTCATCCTCCAGGGAAGGAGGGCTGTCATCCCCGCTGCAATACCACCACCTGGATGACCACAGGTGAAGGTGCAGTTCAGGGTTGCCATGGGTGGGGAGGACATCGGCCGAGTTCTGGGATGACCATCACATCATGCTGTGCTTCATCCTTTGGAATTCCTAGACCACCAATGTCCTCAGGTCTGGGAGAAACACAGGAAATACACCTTCAAGCTGAACTGGAGATGGTCTCCAGCATGGTAGTCCTTACACATCAGACGATACCTGGAGGCACCTGATGAAGACATACTAGCAGCTGGTGGGGAGTGGTGAGGGGAGACAGCTCTTCCTCTCTCCACTAGCAAACCAAGGCAGCATGGAGGTGGCACTAGGGAAGAAGTCCAGGTGCAGCCAAGCATCGATGCCTAGAAGAGCCCGAGGGAAGGTAAGGATAAGGAAAAAGGGGGCATAAACAGAATATATATAGGTTGTGTGTGTGTATGTAACAAAAAAACAAAAGATCAGATCCACGAAAGTCACAGTGGTGATGATAGCTCCCGAATGGTGTGGAGATTGGGATATTCCCTACTCAGAACAATATTAATCAACAGCCCTTGGTGTCTCCCTCTGTGCCCAGATCTCCTCAGCCAAGGCCCAATTCTTCACCATGACCCAAAAATACTCAGCTTGACAGCACAGATGCTGAAAGACAAAGACTAATGAACTAGGAGTACCTTCCCAGAATTGTTGCTCAGCTTTTACAAACCAGAAGATTATCGACAAATAAGACTTATCAGAGACATTGGCAGATCTTCTGTAAGTGGTGTATAGCAGAAGGTCTGTCCCCTTCTATGGCAAGCCTTCCCCAGATTTCAGATTTTCTAAATGATGGGGCAGACAAAGGGCTTGCATATTCCTCATTGAGGGTACAGGTGTTGGCTGTCCCTGAAATGTGAGGATCCCTTCCTGGAGTGGGTCAGATCAGATAAGTTTAAACCCAGATGTGTTCCAACTGCTGCAGGTGGTCCAGATTACCTCTCTCCATACTAGATCAACACACCATCTGTGGCAACTTAATTTGGTCTTAGACGGCCTTCACAATCCTCCTTTCCTTCCCGATTCCCCTTACTGGATGACCTCAGAACAGTTTTTCTGATGACTATGTGCTCAGCCACAACGGTGAGTGAGTTGCAGTCATTGTCATGCCAATAACCATTCCTAGTTTTTCCATGACAGAGTATCTTTCAAAACATTTCCATCCTTCACATCAGTGATGGTATCACCGTTCCACATGGAACAGGAGATTCATCTGCTGCCATGCTCATGGTCTGAGGTGGCTGTGATGTAACTCCTCATCCACTTGACATGGTGTCATTGATATAGGACTATCTACTCATGTCCGAAAGTTCCAGAAATTAGATAGACTTTTTTCTTTTCACAAAACAAAATAGGCCAGGCTGCCTTTAAAGGATCTATAGATTGGTGGATACTGGCAGCTATCATGGCTGCCTACAAAGAGGGGGGGGGCCTGGATCCTCCCTTGGTGATCAGGTCACATTCCATCAGAGCAATGTCATCCTCTCAGGCAGAGAGAGGGGAAGTATCTGTACAAGACATCTGTGCATCTGCTACCTGGTCATCTGTCCATACTTTTGTCTGGCACTAATAGACTGGACGTAGCATCAGCAGACAGAGCTATGTTTGATTGGCTGCACAACAGGACACAGAAGGTAATTATAAATGGAGTCCACTCTGAAGAAAGAGGGGTTACTAGTGGGGTACTGCAGGGTTCAGTACTGGGTCCAGTCCTTTTTAATGTCTTCATCAGTGACATTGTAGAGGGACTGGAAGGAAAAGTATGCCTTTTTGCAGATGACACAAAGATCTGCAACAGAGTTGATATACAAGAAGGCATGGAAAGGATGAGAAGGGACTTGGCAAGGTTGGAGAAATGGTCAGAAGTATGGCAGCTAGGATTCAATGCAAAGAAGTGCAAAATAATGCACCTGGGAAACAAGAACCCAGGGGAAGAATACACAATGGGGGGTAGTAACAACAAAAAGGAAAAGGACCTGGGGTAATCATATCAGATGACCTTAAGGTTAGCAAGCAATGTGAGAAGGTAGTAGGAGGGCTGGGAGTATACTGGGATGCATAGGGAGGCATCAGCAGCAGAAAACAGGAAGTTGTTATCCCTCTGTACAGACAGTTGGTGAGACCCCATCTGGAGTACTGCGTCCAGTTCTGGAGACCCCATCTCCAAGGACATAGACAGGATAGAGGCAGTCCAGAGGAGGGCAACTAAAATGGTGCAGGGTCTGCAAGAGAAGCCGTATGAGGAGAGACTAAAGGAGCTTAATATGTATACCCTTGAGGAAAGACGGGAGAGGGGGGACATGATAGAAACTTTTAAGTACCTCAGTGGAATCAACAAAGTCCAAGAGGGTAGCATCTTTCAGAAAAGAGACATGCAAGAACAAGGGGACACAATTTAAAGATAGAAGGGGACGGTTCAGGGGCAATGTGAGGAAGTATTATTTCACAGAGAGGGTAGTGGATGCATGGAACAGCCTTCCTGAGGAGGTTGTGGGGTCTAAAACTGTGGGAGAATTCAAGAATGCATGGGACAGACATAAGGCAATTCTTGTGGGGGCTAGGAAGAAATAGGCTGTTGGTTAACTAGGATCTGCGGCCTATCTTGTAGGTAAGGAAATGGGCAGACTAGATGGGCCAAGCTGTCCTTATCTGCTGTCAAAGTCTATGTTTCTATGTTAGTGCTTCAGACAGCTTTGGGTTCCTCATATCATACTGTTCATATTTCCACTCAGGATTTTTTCCTGGTACTGCTACGAAAGTCCCATTTGTAAGGAATGTCTGAACACTAGAAAGGTTGCAGGGGATAATGGCATTTACTCACCTGGTAAAGGTGATTATACCTGCAACCTTTATAGTGCTCGGAGTCCCTCCCATATATGGATGAACGAGGAATCTGTGTGGCCAGAAACATCTGGGAATTTTCTCCTGTCCCTTTTAAATGGGTGTTCCCTGGGATCTGATTATGTGTTTTATTCAGTTGTATTATTATTATACATTTTAGATGGCTCTCCACTGTGGTATAAAATATTTCTCACTGAAGATTTTCCTATGTTTGATAGCTGTTGTAAGATGTTTTCCACCATCTTCCAGTAAACACTCTTTTGCAGTGAAGGAATGTTTGCTGGTCATGTGTTTGTGTTCCTGTGTGTTTTTATGCTGGCTTGCATGCATGCGCAAACAACATATTGGGGTAGTAGCGGGGTAGTAGCACTTTCAAAGGTGCATCAATGTTGTGGTGAATCCAGGGGATGCTTTAGTTGGTGTGTCCCTCAGCTGCTAACCAGTCAGCATGCTGTCGAAGACAGCAGTTTCAGAGAGTGCCATCAACTTGAAACAAATATGCCGCTGCAATGAGAGACAGGCACATCATTGCAGTGGCAGATGTGACGCACCTCCATTACATGCCATTCCTGGTGAAACACTGAAATACATATGGTGGCTCCTGCCCTCTGCTATACAATTCCAACATTGGGGTGCCCAATCCCCGTGTTAGCATGCCCCCCATTATGTGACACATCTAACATGGTGGCTCCTGCCGCCTGCCACACACTCCTGAAAAGCCAACATTGGGGTGCACAATCCCCATGTCAGCATCCCCCCTCTTAGTGTGTTTTTCCTGATTAAATAATATCACCTTTCCGACACTGGGATGCATACTTCCGGGGTCAGATACGGCCCCTGAACCTGTCTATTTGGATTGCCAATATTGGGGTGCCCAATCCCTGTGTCAACATCCCCCCTTCCTGGTGTGGCACACTGGGGGCCCACCCCAATGTGCCTTTTTCACGTTAAGCTTTAACGTGCATGCGAAGGGCGTTTTGGGAGAGTGCGCGCGCACGGAGGTGTGCCTCCCGTTAAATCCACTGCTCAGTTGAGCAGGCGTGGCGGTCGTGCACCAATGGGTGCAGGAGCTGTGTATGACAGCTGTGGTCTTCACTTCAAAAAAACCACCACTGTCATACAGAGTACTCACGCCCCACGTCACGCCAGCTTCCCCAAATCTGCTGTCGCGCTGAGCCCACCCCAGCGGGCAAATGTCCCCCGTTGTCGCCAACTGGGGTCCCAATCCCATCGCCTCGGCCCCCAGCCATCCTTAGCCACGCTTGGCCACCCAGTGTGGCAAACATCCTATGTCATCAATTAAAAAAAACCTGTAAAATAAAAACGGTCCCACGCAGTCTCCCCCCCCTCCCATAAATCCGACTCCACCCACGCGCACCCTGCCTCCCTCACAACCCCACCCCATACTTACGTCCGGAGCTCGCACGATGATCTTTGGTGGACTGGGAACACGCCTGAACTCTTCAAAGCCGACCGCGAACTGAGGAAATGCCAGTAAGCTGTATAATGGGCTAGATAGGGGTTTCAACTATGCATATCTCAGGCATTTTTGGAATTTTGTACCAAATTTTCAACATGGGTTTTGGGACCCTTTCTCGTGAATGATGTCACTGTCATGGCGTTATTCGGGCCTGAAGGGTGATTTCACAGTCACTGCACAGTCACTGTGCGAATCACCCTGGGCCTGAATAATGCCATGACAGTGACATTATTCAGGAGGGGTCCCAAAACCCATGTTGAAAACGGCAAAATTCGTATCGACTGTTTTATCAGCGTGTGTTGCACAGTTCCTATGCAGGCTCGTAAGTTCGTGAATTTTCAATATTTTCACTCCAGATTTTCAACATTGCCATTTTACCACACCTCCTTATGAGCAGTACAGCTGTCATTTTTCACATCCTGCCCAAAACGTGTTTCCGTCCATGTAGCGCACAATGGCACAGTCGGTGTGCGAAATCAATGTATGGGATGCATTAAGAAAATCACGGTGACACTGTTCATTAGCAGAGGTCTTAAAATGGCTATATTGAAAATTTGTTGAAAAGATTCCTAAAAATGACTGTTTTACGAGGGTACATTGTGCAGTTCCTACGCATGCTTGTAGGTTTGCGAATTTTCAATCTTTCCACTCCAGATTTTCAACATTGCCATTTTACCACACCTCCTCATGAGCAGTACAGCTGTCATTATTCACATCCTGCCCAAAACGTGTTTCCGTCCATGTAGCGCACAATGGCACAGTCGGTTTGCGAACTCAATGTATGGGACACATTAAGAAAATCACAGTGTCACTGTTCATGAGCAGAGATCTTAAATGGCTATGTTGAAATTTGCGAACAAATTCTAAAATCACTGTTTTACGGCCATAGCAGTTCCTACGCACCGTAAGTTTGCAAATTTTCAATATTTTCACTCCAGATTTTCAACATTGCCATTTTACCTCACCTCCTTATGAGCAGTGCAGCTGTCATTTTTCTCACCCTGCCCAAAACGTGTTTCCGCCCATGTAGTGCACAATGGAGCAGTCAGTGTGCGAAATCAATGTATGGGACACAGTAAGAAAATCACAGTGACACTGTTCATTAGCAGAGGTTTTAAAATGCCAATGTTGAAAATTTGGTGAAAAATTCTAACAATGACTGTTTACTTAGCTGCGGCGCTACAGTTCCTCACGCACGTCAGAGGTTTGCGAATTTTCAATATTTCCACTCCAGATTTTCAACATTGCCATTTTACCACACTTCCTTATGAGCAGTCATTTTTCATATCCTGCCCAAAACGTTTTTCCGCCTATGTAGCGCATAATGGGGGTAACAAAAAGGTCATGCTGAAATTGTATTGTGCAAATACCAGCAATTGCACAGGGCATTAAGGTAAAGCACCATATGTGCCAAACACCACTGCAAATACCTGCAAGCAAACGTTCGGCATTGACAAATGCTTGTTTTTTTTGTAACCAGTTTAAAAAAGTAAACCTTCACTCGCGGTCTGTTTTTTTACCTGCAAAGAAGAAAATGGTCCACCGTTGTCTCCCTCATCCCCTCCCCAACCCCACCCTCCCTCTGCACACCACCTCCCCGCACCCCAATACTTATCCTCCAAGGTAGGGAGCTGCAGTCTTCTCTGAAGTGGGACATGTCTGCACTCTTCAAAGTCGAACTACGAACTGAAGAAATGACGGTAAGCTTTATAATGGGGGGTTTCAACTTAGGTTGATATTGCAACCATTTTTAGGACTTTTGGCCCCATATTTTCAACATGGGGTTCTTGGGACCCCACCTGGTGAACATGTAACTGTCATTTCATTTCTCGGCCCTGAAAGGTGATTTCACATTCGCTGCATGGAATCACCTTTCTGGACTGATTAACGAAATGACAGTGCCAGTGTTCGTGAGGAGAGGTCCCAAAAAGTCCATGTTGCAAATTTGGTGAAAATAATTCCAAAAAGTGACTGCATTATCAGCGTGCATTGTTCTGTTTCTACACACGCTCATAACTTCACCAATTTTTAATATTTTCATTCCAGATTTTCAACATTGTCATTTTTGGCTTATTACAGCTGTCATTTTTCACATCCTGCCCAAGACATGTTTTCACACCTGTGAAGCACAGTGGGTGTGGTTGCTGTGCAAACTCAACTTCCGGGACAGATTAACAAAGTTACAATGCCACTGTTCATGAGAAGAGGTCCCAAAATGCAGAAGGGAATATTTGGACTATTTACAGAACAGGGTACACTTTCAATCACTGTTAACAATAACACATATGACGGGACAAGACCTTTCCCAACAATTACATTTAATACAGGAAGATATGTTGATTTTCCAGTCTCGGCAATCCCACCAACTCTACCATCAGCATAAATTTGGCACTACGGGAAAGCGTAATATTGTTTGCCCTTTTGAGTCTAATTCACGCTTAATTGCACAGAAAACTCTGTCATGCCTAGCAAATTCTATAGGGGCTTTATGCACCTCTCAGTCTGATATTAGTAGGATTGTGTCGGAGTACGTGTCTACCCTTTTTTCTCCTCTCCCAGCCATTGCTGGTGACCCAGCTTCCTTTTATTGTAACCTTGATATCCCAGCCCCTTCACAGACGAGTCTGGACCAGGCATGTTCACCCATTTTGGAACAGGACCTTAAAATGGCTATTGGTTCTTTACCTTTGCATAAGACCCCGGGTCCGGATGGTCTCCCTGCTGCCTTATATAAGGTGCTGGGAGACAATTTGGTTCCAGAACTTACATCAGTGTTTAATTCTCTTTTGACTACTGAATTAATTCCCTTGGATTTTGTGAAGGGTACCCTGATTTATATATACAAGCAGAAAGAAGATACTCACTTTTTTAAGAATTGGCATCCTTTATGTATGTTAAATACTGAGTTTAAGTTGTTGATGAAAATCATAGTGAAACATTTGTTGGTGATTGCAGAGGTGGTTCTTCATCCAGCACAATCTTG
This sequence comes from Neoceratodus forsteri, assembly GCA_016271365.2. Classification (NCBI taxonomy): domain Eukaryota; kingdom Metazoa; phylum Chordata; order Ceratodontiformes; family Ceratodontidae; genus Neoceratodus; species Neoceratodus forsteri. The sequence goes on along the minus strand of CM057457.1, from coordinate 142,006,224 downwards.
TTCAGTGCCCAATAGGAGAGTATCTGATCATTGATTCTCCTTTGAGAGTTGTTCTCTCATGGTTATGCTGATGTGGTTACGGGATTTGTTGTTTCAGTAGACCAGCAGGCGGCTTTTAACTCTGTTAGCCATGATTTTTTATGGGAGGCACTTCACTTTTTGTATATACCTGCTGAAATTATTCACTGGATTCATGATTTTTATAGGACAGCTACTGTTGTACCAGTAGTGAATGGTTGGGTGTGCCCAATGATACCTATTAAGAGAGGGGTCCGTCAGGGCTGTCCTCTGAGCCCTCTATTGTATGTGTTTTTTCTTGATGTTTTGCTATGACACTTAATGCTCATCCTCAGATTCGAGCTATCTCTAGTCCTGCCCTGATGTCACCTTATATGGCTATTACATATGCTGATGACGTCTGCTTTCTTGTAGCTGACGAGCATTCTGTTGTTGTTTCTTATGAGGTGTATTCCAAATTTGGAGACTTTTCGGGCGCAGTTTTAAATTTTGATAAAAGTTTGGGTATGAGGCTGGGTTCTTCCTCAGTTCCCCTAGCCCGAATTGGTCCTTTGCATTTTGTTATGGGTCCCGTTCGCATTTTGGGTGTTTTATTTGGGACTCCGGATTCTGATTATTTAAACTGGGATGCTAAATTGCAACAGGGTAAAACTAAGATGGCCCATTGGAATAGGGGGCAGATTGGGGAAAAAGAAACATGTTTTTTTGATTAAATCTTATTTGATTCCGACTTTTCTCTATTTAAGTTATCTATTTCCTACCCTAAATGACTGGAAACTGTGGTTTTTCAGCCTGCTTTTTCAGGTTCTTTGCAGTTGCAGGTTAAACCCCATAAAGAGGAATGTCACTTATCTGCCTATCACTGAGGCTGGTGTTCATATGATTAACCCCCTGTTGTTATTTACATGTATTTTTTTTACTGCAAATCTCAGACCTTTGTTGATTACTGCCCAGAGGGGCAGGGAACCATGGTTCTATGACTGCTGTAGGTTATGAGTACGTGTCTACCCTTTTTTCTCCTCTCCCAGCCAGTGGGAATGCAGTTCATTAACGGTGCTATGACATTCTGATGGTATACCGATTTATATTAAATACGTTTTTACATCTGAAACACTAGAAGGTAACTACACGGATGTTATTGACTCATTCTCATAAACTATATAGTAGTTTACTCTCGAGTTTGTGCTGTGCAGTTGCCCTTTGATAAATGCCCTGGCCAGCATCTTTCTTCCCTCTTTTTTCTTTTAAGATGTAAGACAGTGCCTGCACACATGTGGGATTTCCACTGGCTGTCATGCCATAAGCATATTAATGTAAAAGCAAATCAAGAACATAAGCAGTCACAAGAACGATTTTGTTCCAGACCATTATGTATTGCTGAAACCATTTCCCACTTATTTTTTGATTGTTCTTTTATTCAAAAATTGTTGGTCCTTTTTGGCTAAGGCTTGGGCTATTCCCTTGTTTCAGACGGTCACTTATTCAAATATTATGTTTAGTGCCTTTTCCCCCCAGTGGATTGTTTGGCATAAGGATACCTTGAACCTTGTTTTTGTAGTTATAAAATGGAATATCTGGATGGCACACTGTCTGTTTACTTTGCAGCAGAAAGACTGTTCCTATTCAGAGCTTGAGCATAAAATTGTACAGGACCTAAGGCACATTTATGACTTTGAACGTACTTTTTTGTCTGAGGCGGCACTTCTGGAACTCTGGAAGGCTCTTCCTTGGATCACAAATTCAGATTCTGCAGTTACTTGATTTGCTTTAAGATTGTTTACTTGTATATGTTTTCTTTTTCTAGTTCTTTTTGTTAAGTTATTTTTGTATTTTTTTTGTGTCATTTACTGCTGTACGATTTTGTATTTCAATAAAACTTTGCCCTGCTCTTTTCAATAAGTGCCATGGGATCTTTAACATCCACCTGAACTACCACCAATCCAGGCAGATAGGGCCTCAGTTTAACGTCTCATCCGAAAGATGTCACCTCAGAAGTGTAGCACCCCTCTCATGCTGCACTACAGTGTCAGTACTGGGATATTAACCCAAGTTTCAGATGTGGGAACTGAACCCACAGCCCTCTGATCTCCTGGCCTCAGAGGCGAGTGTGCTACCTACTGAGCCACTGACACTAGCATTACAGGCGTGTGTTGCGCAGTATCTACATACGCTCGTAAGTTTGCAAATTTTTCATAGTTTCTTTCCAGGTTTTCAACATTTCCATTTTGTAGACCTCCTCATGAACAGTACAGCTGTCATTTTTCACATTCTGCCCAAAATGTGTTTCCACACTTGTAGCTCCCAATGGTGCAGTTGCTGTGCAAAATCACTTTTCAGGATTTAGTAATGAACTGATAGTGCCGCTGTTCATGAGGTGGGGTCCCAAAAAGCCAATGTTGAAAATTTAGAGTGAAAATACCAACAAACACCTGGGGCATTAAGGTTTCCAATCTTACACCCACCCTGTAGAGATTGACAGGCATCAGGGACGTAACTTGGGTTGGTGGCATTGAGGTGTGTCTTGGGTTCTGTCACCCTAACGTTCACCCCATTCTCCTATATTGTTCCCATCTCAGCTTATTTCCTTAGGGAATTGGGTGAGCATAAGGGCCGAAGACCCCAATGCACGCCACAACACCTTTCACTGTCTGCAGGATGAGGTGAGGTGGAATGGCGTAAGCATTATGACTGACCCAAAGCCACACTCCCAATGCCTTTCAGTCTCTGGGGGGGGGTGTTCATTCAATACTTCACTGCTATTCCTATTTTGCATTTCAAACTCCTACACTACCAATGCCAATGCCAGCAAACCAACATTTGGCATTGACAAATGCTTGTTCTTTATCTGTTTTCCTGCTAGGAAAGTATCTCACTGGACACTGTTATCTTGGTTGAGGGACTGGCCTCTGGCAGTCCAAAATTTATGATCATGCATCAGCCAATAGAAATGATGGAAGATTATCCATTTGTGAGGAATGTCTGAGCACTATAAAGGTTGTAGGAATAATCACCTTTATCAGGTAGGTAATACCAGTCCTTAGGACAATGTTCATGGTCATAAAACAGCAAGCAGAGTCAGAAATCAGATTTCTGGAAACAGACTGTGGAATGGCTTGAAACTGCAAAAAGTTACCAAAATCTCTTTGTTACAGCAGATCTTTAAAAGCCAATTCTGCTGAAAGTACACATACCCAGTGCTGTAATGTTCAAGATGATGATTCAGGTGATGCTTGAGGAGTTACTTCAAATCTGGAAGACAAAAAAGACAAAAACTAACCTACAGACACAGACAAATATTATTTATTTATTTTATTTATCGAATTTTGATGACCGGGTAAGCCCACTGGGCCACGAAGGTCCCTTTTTCAGGGGCGACCCGGGAATAACAGCACAAGGGATAATAAACAGTGGAAAATATAAGGAGGTACAGGTTATCATGGCTATACAGTATTCGGCTGTTTACACATAGCAGACATTACATAGGTCTGGTATATCTGATTGGTCAGTGTTGTTCATTACATCATCCATTGACAGATACATTAGTGAGACAGTACTGTAGATACCTTAGGTGACATAGTTTAAGGGTATACAGTATTCGGCTGTTTACACATAGTTGTTATATAGGTTTGATACATCTGAATGGTCAGTGTTGTTCATTACATAATCCATTGACAGAGACATTATTGAGACAGTACTGTAGATTCCTTCTGTAACATAGTTCAAGAGCATTAATAGGTTCAGATTGGGGGAGGAGAGGAGTGCAACATTGTTACGGGCTAAAGATTATAGTTAGGTGAGCAGGCTGTAGAGGTCACTGCAGTAGTGTCAAGGGCAGAGGCATTGGCATATGCTTGTTGATAGAAAATGGGTCTTGAGTCTTGTGCGGAAACACGGCAATGATGGGGTGTAACGTATCTCCAAAGGGAGGTTATTCCACAAGGAAGAGGCAGTGTGAGAGAAAGATTTTTGTCCTGCCTTAGTCCTGGCCTTGGGGACCTCTAGTAGCGTGTGGCCCGAGGATCTGAAGCTGCGCTGGTTTATTTTTACTGTGAGGAATCCCCCAAGACTCAAGGGAGGCTAAGGGCTAATTATCTTCTTTGCCAGGCAGAGTACAGGGTAACTGAGGCGAGATTCAAAAGATGGCCAGTTAATCTTTGCCAACATCCCACAGTGGTGGCTCCTGGAGTGGGATAAGGTGGCAAAATGGGCCACCTTGTTGTATAGGGTCTGTAGTTTACTGAACTCCAGCTTTGCAATACCCTGAATGACCAGGGCAGCATATGTTAGAGTTGGAAGTAGGACAGTAGTTGCAATAGCAGTCCTAGCTTCTGGGGTCAGCAGTTCCTTGAGCCGATACAATAATCCAAGTTTTATATGGATTACTCTCGTGACTTGGTCCACATGTTGTTTGAACATGAGACATTGGTCAATGGTAAGGCCAAGGTACTTTGTCGAAGAGACCACTTTGAGCTTGTTACCCTCAAGGGACGAGAGTTCGAGTAGATGTGTTCTATCTAGTCCAAGGGCTCTTGGTCCTAACAGCATGGCTTTGGTTTTGCTGGTGTTAAGAACCATTTTATTCTTGATAAGCTACTTCTCCATGATGTGAATATCCTTTTGGAGAGAGGTGCTAAGGTCAACCAAGTTGACTGAGGTTTTGTAGATGACGGCATCATCAGCATATTGGATTGCATTGCTACTTCCACAATGATTGTGCAGTTCATTTACGTACAAGCGAGAACATTAGTGGCCCAAGTATAGATCCCTAAATTTCGCCCTTAGGAACAGTGGTTTGAGAGTGTATCCTGCCACCTGACCCTCTGTGAGCGACCAGAGCGGTAGCTTTCAACCCATTTGAGGGTATGGGCATCGAAGCCTATGTCATGGAGTTTTTGGAGTAATAATCCATGATCCACCCGGTCAAAGGCCTTAGATAGGTCTATAAAAACTGCCCTGTAATGGAACCTGAGTCTAGGTTTCTGAGTACGTCTGTAGAGAATTTGGTTAGGGCAGTGTCTGTCCCGTGTTTGACTCTAAAGCCATGTTGGGATGGGGACAGCAGCAAGTGTGCCTCCAGGTATTCCTTAAGATGGGCATAGATGAACTTCTCCTGGATTTTAGCCAGGGCACACAGCAGGGAGATAGGCCTGTAGTTCTCTACGGGTTCTACAGGCCCACCTTTATGAATCAGGACCACATGTGCCTGCTTCCACAACTCCGGGACAGATCCTTCAAGTAATGACCTATTGATCAGCCAGGTGAGTGGTACAGCAAGAGCCGTGGCCCCATCTTTTAGCAACCTGGCTTTGAGTCCATCTGGGCCTCCTGAACCTCTTGTTTTATGGGTATTTAGAGTGGCCAGGACCTCTTTGACCTTAACCAGCCTTAAATGGAAGGGTGAGCGGTTGAGAGAAGAGGGATCCAATGGAGCAGACTGGTAGCTGGGTACCGATAACCCTGCTTGATGTTTATCAGGGTTTATGAAGTAGGAATTGAGGGTCTCAGTGATTAGTGCAGCATTGTGTAGTACCTGTCCATGAGCCGTGATAGGGCCCATGACCGTCCTTGTATTCCCCTTAATCAGTTCATTGATGTGGGACCAGAAAGTCCTAAGGTTGCCGAGGTTTGCTTTCTGGAGGTCGTTTAAATACTCCATTTTTGCTACTTTGGTGGCCTTTTTACATTGGTTTCGGTGGGCTCTATAGGTAACCTGGTCAGCTAGGAGAGCTGAGTCTTTGGACTTTTTCCAGGTTTTGTCTCGGCTGGTCATCAGGGTCTTTAAGGGGGGGATAATCCACTTATAGCAGTGGCCTTTTACCCGGTAGGTTTTATTAGGGGCCAGGAGGTCCACGGCCCACATGATAGACCTATTAAAGAAGTCCACTGCCCTCTCCAAGGTAAGAAGACTTCTTATTGGGCTCCAATCCAGGTTGCCCAGGAGAGTGTTGTAGTGCTCCGGGGAGAACTTAGAGAAGTCCCGGGCAGTGAGTATTCTAGGCAGGACCTTTACTGCTCTGTTTTTCCAGACACAGAAGATTGGTGAGTGGTCGCTGAGAGCATCCGACAAGGTGCCAGCAGCTTAAATGTTTAAAGGGTTGGACACCAGTACCCAGTCAATGATTGAGTGGTTACCTGTTTTGTAGTTCAACCTTGTATGCAGGGTGATTATCTGGGAGAGGTTAGCTTCTTGTAGCAAACCTGCTATTGAGGACCTTGCCTCTTCGGGCCAGTCAAGGTTGAAGTCTCCGAGGATGATGAGTTCAGTTGTAAACTCAGCTGTTAGAGTTCTTGAGAGTGTCTCGAGGGATTGGAGAGCATCCTTTGGTGGACTATATACACACCCTACATTTAGGTGTTTGGTACCGCCGAGGGTGATGCATACAAAGATGGCTTCAATTTCGGGGGGCAGAGTAACTTGCTGGTTAATTTGTGAAGAGATCAGAGAAGCCTTCATGTTAGTATTTAGTAGGTTAAAAGGCTAGAAAACACAACACACTATTTAGGCAGCCATCTTAATAGAAAAGGAAAAGAAAGATAATGCATCGTAAGCTGATGAAGAGCCTGAATAACTTGCTTTTGGAATATGTAAATCAAAGGCCTGGTACTGTATAATATCTAATATCTGTCTCTGCCTTCCTGTAGCTGGGGCCAGTCAAAACTGACAAATAGCTCTCAAATGTGTGTACTTTTTTTGTTATCTACGTTCTATGAGATAACCTGGAAGTTTGTAGGGTTAAATCTTTCTGACATTCTGCTTCTTTTAACCTACTAAATACTAACGTTTTAGGTATCCAGTGATATGGGTGAGGTCAAACTGAGAGACTCAATATGAGCTAATCAATTTACCCACCTGTAAGAAAAGATAGTGTGAAAGAATAGCTACTAGGGAAATAGCGACAATGTACAACAAACATAGCTAGTGTAGGTACAGGCTGCATGTGTGACAGGGGGAAGGTGGTAACAAGATATGGCAGTCAGTCTGGCAGTGCAATTTTGAGTTGGCCGTCTAGCATAGTGGTAGGGTGTATACCACTACTGCAGAAGGCTCTGGCTTTGGAGCTTGCAGCATGCAAAAAAATTCTGCTGCTTTTTATTTTGCACTTTTCTCCTGTGTCAAACCTCCTGCTCAGAGTTGATTATATTAACGATGGGAATGTGGGTGGGCAAAGCCCCCGCATAAAAAAAACCTGCTGTACTTGTTTATTTTGTAATTTGTGCCTGATCCTGGCTGCTGTTGCGCTCACTGTTGTGCAAGTTGCCATTGCGGTTTTCTGCAGCTTGCACCCGCTGTCATGTTCAGCGCTGTTTTGCAGTCACTGACATGACATGTAACCACTTTTTATATGAAGGATGTATAACAATGCCCATTATTATTGGATCTTTCAAACCACTGAAATTTATTTGTTCCAAAATGTTATTTAGGTCTGTCAACCAATCAGATTTCGGTCCAGCATCCTTCACTTTTTTTCCATTTATCTATAGGCCATAGGAAGGAGTCTATTATTTGGCACTCATAAAATCTTTAACCAGTGGCCAGTTAACATGGTTTTGCTTGTGTTGCACATGCTGGGATGACTTGTGGAAGGGCTAATAAATATCTACAGAATTTTGTTATTTTTTATCCATAATTTTCACAGATTTCCAACCCCAGATTTTTGCAGCATATAAGGACTTCCCTGATAATTTTACATTATCTACTTTGACTGCTGACAATATAGGTGACTGCTGACAATATAGAGTGAGTGTCTTCACAGAATCACAGAAATTTGACAGCAGAAAAGGACCACACCAGCCCATCTAGTCTGCCCTTATATCTTCCATACGTTCTGTTAAGGCTGTACAAACCATTATGAATTGTAACCCCTAGGTGGTGCTAACCCTAAGGTTACAAGCCCTGCCTGTACTTCTGACCGCAGGTTGAGGGGCCTGGGCTCAATATTTTGGTGCTTCCACCCAGAGTAACAATAGTGGGGGTATCTACCTGACCTGGTATAGCCCTCTGGGAAGCTCTAACCACCCACAAACCTGCCTATTAACCAAGTACCTTGTAATAGGAGGCAACCCCTTGCAGTAGTTGACACACAGTTAGCAAAGAGCATTAATAATATGCACATGCCCCTTGCACTTACCACCAGGGTCTGGTCTTTGGTAAATACCCTGGAACCCCCTGTAAAGACAAAGTTAACAAGGCAAGCATGCACCTTCAATACTGTAACAGGTTTCAGTGATTCTAAACCAATTAAGAATATGCTCATAAGGCAGCTTAAACATGAAACTGCAAATCAGCTTTATTTAGGGGATGGGAACAAGGGTGGGGGGGTGAATCTAGAAGAATGATTACGTTACTGACTTGATTCAGGTTACTCTGCATGCATGAGTTCTAGTCCCACAGTAAACAGTCTAACAACACTGGGTACCCAGAATGTTATACTGGCTGGCCAGAATCGGTGCCAGGGGGTGGCTGGCGTTGCAGCTGTTGTTGGTGCCCTTGATGGGAAGAAAAGACAGTTAAACATGCATAAACAAGACCTTGGTTATTTGTATTTTTGGTCAGTTGGCCTAGTCCTTTGCGAGCCTGTAACACACTGAAGCAATCAGATGGTGCCACAAAATGATTTAAAGTAGTGTTGCTCAGATACTGCTTTTGTGGATCCTACCACTATCTGTCAGATAGTGCTTGTAACCTACCAGAAATCCTACCAAAGACAGATGTAGGATAGGATATAGGGATCTTAGGTCAGATAGTTAGGATCCGGGGTCAGAGAGTGGTGGATCCTAATTAGGATCCAGGGATTCTAGGTCAGATCCAGGGATCCTACATCAGATAGTTAGGAACCAGGGTCAGATAGTGGTGGATCATAATTAAGATCCAGGGATCCTACGTGAGATCCAGGGATCCTAGGTCAGATACTTAGGATCTGAGCTGGATCTGTTGCTAGGATCCCCAATATTTATAGGATCCATGCACTGAATCCTAGTTGATAGAATACATGACCAGATACTATTACTATCCTACCACAGCAACTATCTGCCTAAATGGGAGGTATCTGTTGGCATCCTAATTTTTAGGATATTGTCAGAGCAACACTAATTAAAAGAAAAGTTGCAGGGAGCTATCCTGAGTTTATTCACAACACCAGTTAGTGATTTGGCCTAGCAATATGAAGACCTGCTGCTGAATACTGAAGAGCATGGGGAAACTGGGCCTGCACGACTCACCTCTGCTTCATAGTCTTTCCCTCCAGGTGGCTGCAACCTGCAGTTCCTTGCTGCACAGGGGCTAGGTCCCCAATTAGGTCTCTTACTGAGATAACAGTCACTGGTGCAGAAATAAATGGCTTTGAGCCAAGTTTGGCATAGGCCCAAGGCTAGATGAATACTTCTGGCAAAGTTTAGATGGTTTGCTGGTGAGAAACTCCAGCTGGCAGACAGTTTGGTCACTGGTAAACATGAGCTCCTTTTCGGCAAGCAGAAGTCTCTGAACAGTAAGCCATGACCCACGATAAACATTCAGCACATTTAACGAAAACAACATTCACTTCTCTACCTCTCAGTCTGGTTTCAGGCAAGTTCACAATTGCAGTCAATTCACTGAGCAAACCACTTGAGCAGCAAAGGCAGTCTCTCACACAAATCTTGGGCTGAATGCTCACAGGAGCTCCTCTCAGTTCAATGTCTCGAGCTCCACTTCTCAAAGTCTCAGTGCTAACTGCTACAGTTTAAAGTTAGTTACAGATTAGTCCAATTACTGCTATCATGCAGTACAATGCTGGAAATAATAACAGAAAGGCAAACCAGGCCTTCCCCTGCCAATTCTCCTCAGCTCCTTTCCTGAAATTGCTTCTTGATGGCTCGAGCTGCTCACTTTCCCCTCTCTAACAACAGTAGCCCTGGGGCTCCCTTCAGGTCGAGAGCTCATGCTGGACTGACTCAGTTAAAAAAGTGAACACAGACTAGTCCAGTTATCCTGGGTTTTGGTTGGCTAATGAAGCTGTCACTCACAGTTCTAGTGCTTCCATTTGTCAGTTTAGGCACCAACCTGTAAAACTACAAGAACCACAGCTTTTCCCATGAGGCGCCTAAGCTGAAAACCCCTTGATGTCCCACGTATCCCAGTTGGTCCAAGTACCTGGAAGTCCCAGACTAAACATGGTGGCTCCCATTCGGATGAATAAGCTGCAAGAAGGCAGGTTAAAGCACTTAAATTTAAATATAACAACAGATTAGAAGTAAATATTTATAGTACTAGATAGAGCTCCCTCTGCTTTGCTATCGAACGCAGAGTGGTGCAAATTAAAGTGGTGCCTGGCTAGTCGCGAGCTTTGAAGCACTCGGACCCAGCCCAGACCACTGGCTGTATACACAATGGCTAATGTCTTAAAGGGACAGGTGTGGAGGCACATCACGGCCCTCTCACGCAAATCAATAGGATAACAACAAAGAACCATGGATTTACTATCCCCGCAGGACATCTGCCTGGCAGTGGGCATTACTAGGGCCCTGAGAGACACTTAAGGTAAGCCCCAAATTGGGGGTTGTGCGGGGGCTACAGAATAATGTATAGTTTTCTGCTGTATCAGAAACATGCTCTGTCCATGATAATTTATAAGACGTTAAACCCAGATAGGCATACATGTTCACTTGATTTAATTTCATATCACTGTATTTCCATCCATAGAACGATGAACCCTTTTGATTAAAAAATAATTATTTTTGTTAGATTTACCGTGTTTGTTTTATTACAAAAATTATTGAATTCTGTAGGGAGGCTATGAAATCCACTCTAGGTTAACGACAGGAGGACTCTATGTATTTATTTATTTATTTGAAAATTGGTAACCAGGAGCGGTACTCTGAGCCAAGTCTCATCTCCAGGCATGACCCTGGGGAGGGGAACAGTGGAAGAACAGCAGCACAATACACAGATGTAAAACATTAGAAAGACTGTCACAGGGTGAAGTGAGACCACTTGCTTTGTTTTCTGGAACCTTTTTCCTTTTCCCCACATGAGATCTGCTGCAGCAGCATTCCTCTAAGCTATCTTTTGTCTATCCTCTGCTATATGCTACACTTTTCTTCCTTTTCCAGTTAGGCCACCTGGGAAAGGTCCTCATTCTATCTTTATTTTTCTGCTCGGTTCCAGAGAGAAACTTGGATCTTCATGCCCTGTGGTACCCCCCTGTCTGTTCAGACTACATGATCTTGATATTTAAAATAGTATTGGACTGACTAAGAGTCAGTATTTATTCAAGTAAGAGATAATGATTGCTCAAGTAGAAGACAACGAGACAGCATCCTTTCTTCATTATTTCTGAATTGGGCTGTAGGGCTTTAAAGTCTTATTAGGGCTGTGTGAACCCCTAAAAGTTCTACCTTGCAAACTTTCTGAGTGGAACCCAAAAAAGTTCTACCTGGTTCTACCAGGTAGAACCCAGTAGAATCGGGTTCTATCAGGTAGAACTGGGTTCTACCATTTATGGTCAAGTTCTAGCAAGTAAAACCAGGTTCTACCAAATAAAACTAGTTCTACAATGTAAAAAAACAAGTTCTACTAAGTAAAACCAGGTTCTACATGGTATAACAAAGTTCTATAATATATAACGCAAAAAAAAAACTTACGTTTACATGGTTCTACTTAAGAAATCCACAGAAGTATTATTTTTTGTTTGGGAAAGTACCTGCAGTACTTAGAATGGTATAAATACAATTAAGTATTGCAATGCTTTGGTGCATAGTATTCTGTCTCAGTGCTCAAAAGCTTTGCAAAACTTACCATTCTTAAAGTTGGAATCTTAGTATTACATGTATATTCCCAAACATGCAAAATAAAATATGTGGATTTTTTTATAGTTAAGTAGAACCAGGTGGAATGGGCTTACTGCTTATATATTATAGAACCACCTGGTTACCCAGCAGATGCTTAAAAATACTAGTGTTGAAACAGATTTAGCAAGCAGTAAAGGTCAGGGATGATATATGACTCGAATATTATCCCTGACAACTTTTAGCTTTTTAAATCTGGTTACAGGCAGCCCAAATGGTTAACCCCCTGAGCTACACCCTGTTACAATAATTTTAAATCTTCCTCCACTGTTAGACTCAGGTACTAATAGAGCCCAGTTCAAAATAACTGGTGCCCTGTGGTACCTATAGCTTCAGCTGCTTTAGTACCAAATAAGTACATGGACAGAAGTTTACAGTACAAAATGTATTAAAGCCACACAATGTGGTAAAGCAAAATGCCACACTGCCCCATCACTTCTGCACCTTAGCTTCCTCTGTGCCCCCCCCCTGAGAAAAGCATGGTGCCGACATGCTGAGACAGTGTGGCATTTTGCTATACCAGATTGTGTGGATTAAATTATGTTTGTACTTTAAATTTTGTCTGTGTAGTTATTAGTTTGGGGCTTTCTGTTATTCTGAGTAACTAGTGTCGATGTTAATAATACATTACCCACCACACTCTCCTACCCTGATCCCTATACCTCCCATAGGTAAGTATGTCAATACTGCATTACTTTATTTGTCAAACCCTCCCAAACATCTGCCCCTTCCTCATCTTTACTCAGAATAATTGAAAAACCCATAACAGTATACCATCTGCAAATTGTGTTTATTTATGATGCCAGGTCACGCGCATGGTTTGGTGTCTAACAATGGAGGGTGAATAGTATTTGTAAGAGGGAGTGTCCCAGGGGGTTTGGAGGGCTTGGAGTTTCAGACAGGGGCTAGGGTAAGGTCAGTGATTTTTTTTTTTATTGTCATGATAGTCAGTATGTGGGAACAGCATTTTGTGAAATTTTTTTGGTTTTATTTTCATTTTACAGGTTATAATGAAAACAGTTCCTAACTGGTGAATGGTTCCTTCAGATCAAAACATTGGATGTCATTGGGTGCAACACTGAAATTGGGAATGTATTGTAAAGTTGACATTTTACAGCAAAAAAAAACGTTTTTTAAATTAAATTCCCATCTGAAATTGAACCAGAAGAACAGTTATTTATTATTTATTTATTTTATTAATGTTTTTGTTTGTTAACAGCCGGTAATAAGTATTCATTGAGTGTGCATTTTGTAATAAAAATCCAATAAAACAAATGGATGAAGACAGAGCTGTGTGACAATGTGTAGTCATTTCTAGTTATTTTAGTTGAACTGCCATATGCAGTGGTCCTTCAGTTTCTGGTGCTAGTCAGATTGGGCCTTAGTTGGCATATGAGAACCAGCAGTGGATATTTGTTTCTGAAATGAATGGAACTCCAGGGTGAGGAGGAGACAGGAGGACCCACCAGTGAAGGAAAGACAGCTGGAAGGGCTAGTGCCTACTAGTGGCAACAGAATCTTTCACAATCATCGTCATCATCATCAGCGTGGCATGATGTCATCTGTGTGTTGTCACCCTGCATAAATTTGGGACAGTGTATGTTTTTGAATTGAGGCAGGTTCATTTTTAAAAAAAGTGAGATTCTCTACATTTTTCGTGGAAAGACATGTTCTTTTGTCATTCACTATTGTCCCAGCAGCACTAAAAATTCTCTCTGAATATGTGCTGGCAGGCGGGCAACTGAGGTATTCAATTACGATCTCAGTTAAAGAAGGCCAAGTCAATTTTTTCTGTTGCCAATAAAGCAATGGTTCATTACCTGCAGTGAGATGTACACTCTTCTCCATATAATCCTTAACCATTTTTGCAGCAGGGACTTCTGGTGCCACTATAGCTGGCTGAGCCTTCCCAGCTGTCTTTATTAGACCAAAGTCTGACAGCGTGTCCCACAGTGGTTTATCCTGTTGTGGTGTAGCAGCAGTTCTGGTTTGTGTTTGATGAGCCAAAACATCAGTAGTGGTGGCAGCAGCAGCAGCAACAGCAGATTGTGCTCCCTCCCTCTCCACCAGATTTTGTTCAGAATTTGAATGCTGCCAAAGGGGCACTGATGATGTACTACTTTTCTCAACTACACATGCTGACACTTTCTCAATTAACAGTTCACAATTGTGTTCTAGGTCTTTAAAGTTATGTGGTTTGAAGAATGTCTCAATTGTATCCTTAAACCGAGGGTCCAGAAGTGTGGCCAAAATGTAATGTTCTGCTTTGCACATATTTACAATGTGCTCATCAGCCAGGAAGGTTTGTATCATTTTTCCGACAAGTGATGCAGCACTGATGTCATTATTGTTAAAGAACTGTGACTCGAGACGCTGCAGTCTCATCCTGATGAGTGAAATTAAGGGTGGGATCTGACTTAGTCCGGCTCCATCAGAGCTCACCACTCAGGTAGCCTCCTCAAAGGGTTTAAGGATATAACAAAGATTCTCCATCAGACGCCGCTGATTGGGGCTGATATTCACAGCTCCTGTCCCAATGCCATGTTGGACTGCATATTGATGAATGGCTTTCTGTTGTTCAAGCATTCTCTGCATCATATAGTAAGTGGAATTCCACTGGGTTGGAACATCCTGTATCATCTGGTGTAGAGGGAGGCTGTTTTCAAACTGAATCGGCCGCAACAACTTTCGGGCTTTCACCGAATAGCTAAAGTGAGTGCACACAGTGCGGGTAGCTGCAATCAAGTTCTGCACATTTCAGTCCTCACTGATGAAGTCTTTTATCACCAAGTTAATAGTGTGTGCAAAGCATGGTATGTGTGTAAACTTACCAAGTCTTACTGCTTTTACAATATTTGAAGCATTGTTAGACACTATAAATCCTGGCTGCACAGACTTTGGAGTCAGCCACTCAGCAAACTTTTCTTCAAGGCCCTCCAGAAGATGTTCCGCTTTGTGATCTTTTTCAAAACCAAAAATACATAAAGCTGCCTGCCTTCGAACTGTGAAAGTCCCTTGCTTCTTGCTGCTGCTGCTGTCGCCAGTGCCACCACATGATGATGATGATGAGGAGGAGGAGGAGGAGGCAGAAAAGTTTACCCAGTGGCCAGTCACAGCCATATAGTCAGTCGTCTGACCACTGGTCCACATATCTGTCGTGACATGAACCTTTTTGCCACTGAACCTTTCAGAGCATCAGACATGCTTTTCCGAACAGCATCATACAAATCTGGAACGGCAACATTGGAGAAATAGGTCCAGCTGGGGACCTGATACTTTGGCACAGCAATTTCCATGAGTGCTTTAAAACCTGGGTTAGCCACAAATGAGAATGGGAGCAAGTCAGTGGCTATCATCTCCTCAATTGCCTTTGTCAATCACCTTGCCTCAGGCCTGTTGGGCTTATATTTCTGTGACTGCTCAAAGCAGTCTTTCAAAGAAATGTGATGCCCGCTATGCTTGCTGCTATCACCTGATTTTCTGGGCTGCTTCCCTTGTCCTTTACCACCATGAGGGGTGGATGTTGTGGCCATGGATGGTATATGACTCCGGTTGGGCTGTGGTGGTGGAGTCAGAGGGGTAAAGAAATTACAAATAGAGGATGCTGTGCATTGACTGGAAGGAAGACTTTCATCATCCTCCACCTCCGCATCAATTACTTCATCGCCTTGGTAAACATCTATTACCTCATCCTTATCAGCTGAGTGCAGAAGTGCAACAACGTTTGTGTGCTCCTTTTGTGCTTTTTAATAGTGATAAATGTGAGACTTGTTCATATAACTTATCATTGTTGATCTTCCCAGTCGAGTACCCACTTAACCATGACTTAATTTTGTTTTGCATAATTTGCAAGCCACATGGCTGCCAGATGATTTATCTTGTGCGAAAAAATCTCACACAATGGATTTCACAGATTTTGCTGCACTGCTGCTTATAGGGAGGATAGGTTAATTACTACCAGTGCCACCACCACCACAGCCACTAATATTTCCACTACCTCTTTGAGGTCTTTCCATGCCCATCTGCATGTAATTTTGAAGATGCACAACCTCTCTTACTGGTTGAACTGCATCTCTTTCTTGCCCTCATGAAGCCTGTCCATCTTCTGTCCTCTGTTGTTCCTCTGCATGTGTGGGTGTCTGACTCTCCAAGTTATGCCCCACTATCATTAATGTTTTTTTAGCACCACAACCATCCTTCCAAGAACTTGTTTTTGTTCTTTTTCTGTCTCTGTATTCCTCCTCTTCATCCCACTCCCCAGAGCTACTACTACTTGACATACTGACTGCTGCCTCATCTACTACAAACTCAGGATCTGTTCCACTGATTTCCCCCTCACTCTCATCAGTCTTCTCCTCCTCCTCCTCATCATCATCATCATTCATCACTCTGCTTCCTAAAACTGGCTGCTGTACTATTATGGCCCTTGTGCTCATCCTCTGAGTACCACGACGGGTTTCTCCTGCAATGTCCTGAATTTTCTCTACTGTTGCTACTGTTGCCTGGATTGCCTGAGAAGTGCTGCTATTTTTTTACCACTCATGGCTGTGTCGAGTCAAGTACTTTTAATAAGACACAGCAAAATTTACTCTCAAACAGGAAAATACAGCACTGCTTGCTGCATCGAGTCAAGTACTTTAAGTAGTAAGGCATAGGGATATTTTCTCCCTAACAGATAAATACAGCACTGCTTGCTGCGTCGAGTCAAGTAGTGTAAGTGGTAAGGCACAGGAATATTTTCTCCCTAACAGATAAATACGGCACTGCTTCCTGCATTGAGTCAAATACTTTAAGTGATAAGACACAGGGATATTTTCTCCCTCATAGATAAATACAGCACTGCTTGCTGCATCGAGTCAAGTACTTTAAGTAGTAAGGCACAGGGATATTTTCTCCCTAACAGGTAAATACAGCACTGCTTGCTGTGTTGAGTCAAGTACTTTAAGTGGTAAGACACAGGGATATTTTCTCCCTAACAGGTAAATATAGCACTGCTTGCTGCATCGAGTCAAGTACTTTAAGAAGTAAGGCACAGGGATATTTTTTCCCTAACAGGTAAATACAGCCCTGCTTGCTGTGTCGAGTCAAGTACTTTAAGTGGTAAGATACAGGGATATTTTTATTTTCTCCCTAACCGGTAAATAACAGCACCACTTGCTGTGTCGAGTCAAGTACTTTAAGTGGTAAGACACAGGGATATTTTCTCCCTAACTAGTAAATAACAGCACTGCTTGCTGCATCAAGTACTTTAAGTGGTAAGATACAGGGATATTTTCTCCCAACTAGTGGGTAACAGCACTGCTTGCTGTGTCGAGTCAAGTACTTTAAGTGGAAAGACACAGGGATATTTGTTTCTCCCTAACCAGTAAATACAGCACTGCTTGCTGCATCGAGTCAAGTACTTTAAGTGGTAAGATGCAGGGATATTTCCTTCCTAACAGATAAATACAGCACTGCTTGCTGTGTCGAGTCAAGTACTTTAAGTGGTAAGACACAGGGATATTTTCTCCTTAACAGATAAATACAGCACTGCTTGCTGCGTTGAGTCAAGTACTTTAAGTGGTAAGATACAGGGATATTTTCTCCCTAACAGAAAAATACAGCACTGCTTGCTGTGTCAAGTCACGTACTTTAAGTAGTAAGACACAGGGATATTTTCCCCTAATAGATAAATACAGCACTGCTTGCTGCATCGAGTCAAGTACTTTAAGTGGTAAGACACAGGGATATTTTCTCCCTAACAGATAAATACAGCACTGCTTGCTGCGTCGAGTCAAGTATTTTAAGTGGAAAGACACAGGGATATTTGTTTCTCCCTAACCAGTAAATACAGCACTGCTTGCTGTGTCGAGTCAAGTACTTTAAGTGGTAAGACGCAGGGATATATTCTCCCAAACAGATAAATACAGCACTGCTTGCTGTGTTGAGTCAAGTACCTTAAGTGGTAAGACACAGGGATATTTTCTCCCTAACAGATAAATATAGCACTGCTTGCTGTGTCGAGTCAAGTACTTTAAGTGGTAAGACACAGGGATATTTTCTCCCTAACAGAGAAATACAGCACTGCTTGCTGCGTTGAGTCAAGTACTTTAAGTGGTAAGACACAGGGATATTTTCTCCCTAACTAGTAGATAACAGCACTGCTGGCTGTGTCGAGTCAAATACTTTAAGTGGTAAGATGCAGGGATATTTTCTCCCTAACAGATAAATACAGCACTGCTTGCTGCGTCGAGTCAAGTACTGTAAGTGGTAAGACACAGGGATATTTTCTCCCTAACAGATAAATACAGCAGTGCTTGCTGTGTCAAGTCAAGTACTTTAAGTGGTAAGACACAGAGATATTTTCTCCCTAACTAGTAGATAACAGTACTGCTTCTGCGTCGTCAAGTACTTTAAGTGGTAAGACACAAGGATATTTTCTCCCTAACTAGTAGATAACTGCACTGCTGGCTGCGTCGAGTCAAGTACTTTAAGTGGTAAGACACAGGGATATTTCTTCCCTAACAGATAAATACAGCACTGCTTGCTGCATCGAGTCAAGTACTTTAAGTGGTAAGACACAGGGATATTTTCTCCCTAACTAGTAGAAAACAGCACTGCTGGCTGCGTCAAGTACTTTAAGTGGTAAGACACAGGGATATTGTCTCCCTAACAGATAAATACAGCACTGCTTGCTGCGTCGAGTCAACTACTTTAAGTGGTAAGATGCAGGGATATATTCTCCCTAACAGATAAATACAGCACTGCTTGCTGTGTTGAGTCAAGTACTTTAAGTGATAAGACACAGGGATATTTACTCCCTAACTAGTAGATAACAGCACTGCTGGCTGCGTCGAGTCAAGTACTTTAAGTGGTAAGACACAGGGATATTTTCTACTTAACAGACAAATACAGCACTGCTTGCTACGTCGAGTCAAGTACTTTAAGTGGTAAGGTATTTTCTCCCTAACAGGTGAAAAAAAGACAGCCTGCCTGCCTAAAAACTAAATATTCTTTATTTTTTTATTAATCTGCACAAAGAAAAAACAGCTTGCCTAATGCCAAAACATTTAATAAATCTGTGGCAAATGGCACCAACAGAGGAGCTGAGCACTGTATCTTACACCTCCCTCCCACCACCACCACCACCACCACCACCACCACACACACACACACACACTCTGCTTTGCCTTGCTGTGTAGTGTGTTGGTGCTGTTATAGTAGAAAAAAGACACACATACAAAAAAAACTACTTCCTTGTAAGAACTGCTGGATTTATTTAAAAAAACTTTTAGTTCTGAACTTCTGAATCACCACCACACAAACTGGATTGGACGGAGCGCCTGCCCTTCACTAGAGTAGACACGCAGCTCCCGAGCCCCTGCTGGATTTTTCCCTTCCCCACTCCACGTGCTCCTTCCAGTTTCCACGGAGTAATGAAAAAATAAATAAAATGTCTCTGGGGGAGAAAGAAGAAGCAAGCATTGTGTTTTTTTTTTTGCTTCACAATATCAGACACAGGCCATCTGATTGAAACAGTCGACAGTCATACTGGTTCTTCTTCACACTGCTGCTTGCTGTCTTCCATTCTCTTCTACAATATGAGTTGCACACCAACTGCCACTGAGAACTTAAGCTGTGAGACTTACCCAGTCAGCCACATGAGTATTGTTCTGTCATAGCCAACAGTAGGAGTTGTCTCTTCAAGCAGCCTTTCTGCAGCCAATCACCCACACCCTTACAAATGTTCTAAGCAGTAACTTGGGAAGGAATAAGGCTGACGTGGGGGGTGGAGTGGGAGCTACTGAAGCTGACATGGGGGGACTGCCGACTTAACACACATTTGGACTTGGAGGAGTCACATGATGGTGGAAATATGCAAACTTTGGTTTGCCTGGTTCACCCCTGCAATGCCCCTTATAATCTTTTATGGGTTCTGCAGGGGTGAACCGGATGAACCAGGTGAACCAAAGTTTGCACATTTCATTCATATGATCACGCATGGATGAACTAGTGCGAACATCGGGGGTTCGACCATTTAAACAGAATGGTCGAATTAAACTTGGAGCCCTAATACTTATACAGCCCAATACAGCTGCAGAATGCTTTCTCTTTCACTTAAGCTTCAGTTTCTGTGGAGAAGCGCTTGTCATGCTTAAGCTGTACTGTTTCCTGGTAGAAATAGCTAAAGAAATTGCTTAGAGTGAGGCGCACTCGCCCCGATATGGAGATTGCTGTTTGCGGTTGCTGCTCAGCACTGTGCACATTCGCACAGTAAGCTACAGGGATATGCACATGTTCGAGCGGTGGCACTTTTGATTGTTTTGTTATTTTCTTTTCTCTCCACACTCACCCTTCTCCTTAGCGACCAACACACAGTCTAGACTCAGGTTATTAATCGGGTGCTAGAATCAAAGAAAAGGGAGCAGAAGAGGAACTCCTGAGAAAGATAAAATTACTCTAAGGTACACATTAGGAGTTTAGGTTTTAAAACCCTGAGTATACAAGATGCAGAGAAGTGCTGTACCTAGGAGTGTTTTGCATAAGTATACTGTTTTGATTTGTTTTGCAATTTAGTATAAGATACAAGCGAACAAAAGCAAACTCAGGTACACAGTTGTCTTTTCACTCCCTGAGCTATAAGTTATGCTTTTATTTAGTTTTACACGATATAACACTTCTAAGATTTAGGGGAAGAATTTAGTAAAAGAAAAGAAAAACACTGTGTTACTATTATGCTGTTTAAGATATAACATTTCTATCTAGGTAAATCAGAAATGCTTGCTTAAACATCATACTGTGAGAAACACAACTGTGGTTTATTGTTTCCTTGCCTAATTAACTGCTTTCCAGTAAACAAGAAACTGTAGGAATGCAGACAGTAAACAGTAATACTGAATAAAAAGTCCATAGAAATAAATTACCTATCCTGGTTGTAGTGCCTCCTCCTTGAGCTTCCCAGTCTCTCTAAGAGACAGCAGGCACTGTTGTGCAGTACTTTATATTGGCTATTTCAAGGGGAGGAGCCTGCTACCAGGAAATATTGTAAAATATTAGAAATTAAACATGAAAAAGTGAATTAACAGCATTCATAAATATTAATAAAACACAAGGAGTTTTTTTCTGTGAAATGTATGTAAAAATGATGAGTATTTTATAAATTAAAGATTCTTGAAGCCAGTGGGCGGAGCTTCAGGTGAATCACCTGATCCCCACTGAGACAAATGAAGTAGCTTTTTTATATCTCTCAGATAGTTAGGGGAGAGGGTTGATGAATGACTGACCTGTTGCTATGCTCTAGTTTTTTCTGGAGAAGAGTGTATTTCATGTGTATTTATTTTGCTTCTGTTTATTTTTGCCGTGTACAGTTCGCCTTTTATTTTGCTTTATCTGCTGGTTTTAATAAATGTTGCCTTGCATTTGCTTGGCTCAACCTGACAACTTCTGATTCTGCATCCATCCTTGACCATGTCTCTGTGATACTGGTGTCAGAAGTGGGATAGGTTTGGATAGGCTTGGGTAGTTTTCTGCCCAGGTGGATGCCTGCCAGCAGCTGTGGAGCAGTCTGAGAGACCTAGAGGTGTTCTGATCCACACTATGGCTGAAAAGTTGGGAGAACTGCTCTTGACTAGATTACCTGATACCAGGCGAAGGACATTCCCGGTGAAGACAGAAACTGAAGAGGAAGGCGAGACTGGAGGGCTTCCTGAAGATAAGTCTCCAGTAGATGAACCCCCTAAGGATGTTCCACCTGATGATATTCGAGAACTGTTGTGGTGGCTTTGCATAAAGCAGGTGGAATAGGACAAGAAACATGAGTTAACCCTGAGAGACATAAACAAGCCATAGAAACTCGACCTTCTTCAACTTCATCTGACCTCCCTGAGGACATTAAACTGATGAAGCTGGGTGAGTCAGATGATACTGAGTCTTACCTAATGACTTTTTAAAGGGTGGCGCAAGCATGTGGATGGCCGAGACAGCAGTGGTTCAATCGACTTGCACCTTATTTGACTGAGAATGCTCAGCTCGCTTACAGTTAAATGGATAGTCTGCAGGCTAATAACCATGATGCAGTATGGCAAGAGATATTACACTGATATGACATAAGCCCAGAAACATACAGGCAAAGTTTCCAAACTTTTGCATACCATACTTCGGACAATCCAAGGGAGGCATATGTGAGGCTTAAGGAACTGTGTCACAAGTGGTTACAGCCTGGACTTAAGAGACCTGATCAAATACTAGAAATGATTATTCTAGAACAATTCATTAAAGTGTTGCCTGGTGATGTGCAAACATGGGTGAGGGAGCACCAATCAGAGACCTCAGAAAAAGCTATCTCCTTTGCTGAGGACTATATTGCAGCCCTACCAAATAGACAACGAGGTTATGCTGGAGCAGGTACTGGAAGCACCAACACGGTAAGATCTAATACAAGTTCTTCCACTGCTTCTGGGACTGCTACAGGGGTAATCAGACCTTTAAACCATGAAGACCATATAATTCTGATATAATTTGCAGAGAGTGTCAGGGCAAGGGCCACATCACATGTTTTTGTCCTAAAAAGAAGTCTGCACCTACACAGCTCTCCCTAGCTAATTGGGGACCGTCTCTTCTTCCAGTGACCATTAGTCAAGAAGTTGTCAATGGCTTGATTGACTCTGGAAGCAAACCAACTCTGATCAGGGCTGATGTCTTAGAAAAAGTAATGACTACTGGCTCAAAAACTGGTGTAACATGTGTACATGGTGACACTCACTATTACCCCATATCCAACATCAAAATGACTATGAAGGGGGACTGAGCATCAGCTGAATGTGGGTGTGGTTCTGTATCTTCCTGTACCTGTAGTAATTGGTCACAACCATCTGGATTTTAAAGTCTTGGTAACGGAACTTTATGATGTCAGTGCTATAACCACCAGAGCCCAAAGTAAGCAAGAGGAACGTCTAGGGCCTCTGAATCAGCCGAGGGCTCGGAGAGAGAAGAGGATGATGAGACAGTATCCAGAGGGAGTTCTACTGACGGCCAAGCGACGGCCCATATTGTTAAAATGCTACAGAGGATCGATAGCAATGTTAAAGATATCAAACAAGATTTAAAGCATCTGGAGAGATGGATGCAGGAGCTCGAGTCGAGCCTAGATGAGCTCCCGTGAAGACTTCATGCAGCTTAGCAGGGCAGTCATTTATCTAGCCAGAAGGGAGAGAGAGTGAACAGCACGGGCAGAGGATGCGGAGTCTAGGGGAAGGAGGAAGACGATCCGAATCCATGGCTTTCCATAGGGAGCTGAACAAGATGATCCGGTTGAGTTTGTCAAGTCTTGGTTGCACCAGGAATTGGATGTCCCTAGCATTGAACCTCTGGAGCTTGAAAGAGTTAATCGGGGTCTAGGCCCAAAGCCGAAGAAAGATGCCTCCCCCTCGCACAATCCTGGCTAAGTTCACTAGGTACCCAGTTAAAGAGATGGTATTGCGTAAGGCATGGGGTAAACAAGATCTAAATCTGGATGGAAAGTGAGTATACCTGGATCATGATTCCCCCCCGCCAGTTACTATGAAGAAGAGGAAGCAGGTCCTTGTGATTATTAAGCAATTGAGGGAGAAGCAAATAAAGGCCTTTCTCAGATATCCGGCAAGACTGTTAGTGCACTGGTCCACAGGCAGTAAGCTGTATGAATTGCTCCTGCAAGCCAAAAAAAAAACATTACAGAAAGCCGGAATTGAGCTCCTGGACCTCCAGCCAGACATCTCAGAACAGACTCTGATGCACCTGAACTGGTCGATGACAACCAAAGGTCCCGGGAGAAGAGAGAGTTTCAAAACTGTGGGCCCAGAAAAGCAGCTGTGTAAAGACCTCTGTCAATTGGGAAAAACCCTGCAGGCCAGGAAAGTGAACTGATGACAGCCAGGCAGGACATACTGGTTTGCTGTCCTGTCTCCTGCCTCCTTGCTATTAACAGACTAAGTGGATTAAAGTATCTGGTTACTCATATGTAAAGTTTAATGATCTAGCTACCTGTGGTTGTTCTTGCCCGATCCTTTGGGCAGGGGTAGCGCTGGCACGGGAGGGGGTGAGTGGAGAGGCCAGTCATCTGCGTTTGGGATTTGGGCCTGGATATCCAGGCGGATCTCAGGGGTAAGGTTTCTGACTAACATGAGGAGGGTCTGGATTCGTGGATGGCCGGTGAGCCTTCTCTGGTGGGAGGGCGAAGCTAGGTGGTGTGGTGGTTCCAGACCTGGTGGAATCCACATCTAATCCAGCGACTTGTGCTGACTGGCCCTGCATTGGTAAAGTTTCCCTCTTTTCTTCTCCTGTTGATACAGCAGGCGCAAGGGAGTATCAGTTTTCCTGGGTGGGGCTGGGTGGGAGGGCTCTGCTGGGCTGGGTGTCCCAGACTTCCAAGGCTTTACCTAATACACCTGAGGAGCAGCCTAGAGAAGGCCAGGTGGGAGCCCCTACTTGTTCCCCACACCCTCTCGTTTTTCTTGTTCATCTGATGAGGTGAGCACCGGTTTAAGTTACATTTGAATGGGGAGGGCGGGGATGATTCTCCGCACTCCTGTAAACCCATTAGCCTGGATTGATTTAATTATTGCACCACCAACACCGGAAGCCGATTCAGGGGATAGGTATCCCTGTGGAGGTCAGCTGATTGGGGTTATTTTTCTGTGCCTTCCTCCACTCGTCCTGATGCCCGCTAGGGGTTTGAGCCTTCCCGCTGAAAGCCCACCCTAAGAGACTACCCTTCTTACCATCCATCATTCGGGGGGGGGGTTTAGGGCTATACAGCAGACTATGCTCCTGGGCAGAGGAAGCTTCCCTCTGAGCGCAGTCCTAATGGACTGTAATGTATATAGTTCACTTGTGAAAATGTGAGTGTTTGTTTGGGGATTTGTATGTGTATATAGTTTTTTGGGGGATGTTGGGGGAAGGGAACTGGGGGGTTATGGGGGAATGGAGAGGGTGACCCGTGGTGACTATGTTTTTGCAGATGTAAGAGGTGCTCTGTGTGCTATCCTCCAGGGTGTGGGAGACTGGCATAGGGGCATCGGACAGGGACCAAGGAGGGGGCTGAAAAGTTTAAAGAAGGGATTAACATGGGGATCCTAAAATTGGTCACGTATAATGTCAAGGGGCTGGGTTCGCCTGTAAAAAGGCATAGTGTTACACGAGGTCCCTGCACCCTAATTGATACCCTCAGAGGTACACCGTAGATAGCTAATGCTTAGGCATAGGTTATATTAATACTTAGGGCTAAGGGCATCTACCGTACAAGGGTAGATGTCAGGATATGAATGCATATTATTGTAATCCACTTTGCTTGCTAATGCACACAGATTATACCACGTATTTTCTGTCTATTTCTTACTTGTCAAATGCCAAGACACCTGTCCTTGAAGTAACTATAATATGTAAGGCAATATTGACATCCTTTGGTGATGTGCATCACTACACCTTGTTATGTAAGACTCTGTATAAGAACTTCTTTGTTCTAAAACTGATGACTTTACAGAATTATATAATGTTATCTTGGTCCATGGAGCCACCTCTAATTTAGCCAATAGGGCTCATCTCTGTAACTAGAAATGTTTCTATCTTTTAGTAACCATAGTAATTATCACAGGTATATAATGTTATGCACAGACTTTACACCTCGGAGACCCGAGAGATCCCAAGAGACTACAGAGAAACCTCGAGGTATAGGGAATGCTTAGCACTGGCTCCCAGTTCGTATTGGTAAGAACTGATTAGGGCAACTGTGATTTATCCCTTTTGTAGTAATAAACTTGTTTATTACTCGAATGCAACTTGTTTGTGATTATTTTCATTACCAGTATCGTCAAGAATCTGAAAGTGAGGTTTAGACCTCTTACAAATTGGCGACTGTGTGCAGGCGATAATTGGTGTTTGTAAGTTTTCACTCGTTGCAGAAACTTTTCCTTTCCCCACGGGGACTGTAGGTGTACACTCCCGTATCGTGTCTCCCGTTTTTTCCTACCAGTTTGTAGTCACTTGCAAAGTCTGGCTGACTTTTTGGGTGTGGTCGATGCTGTCTCGAACCACTCCATAGCAGCTTTGAATTGCAAGTCTGCAACTTATATAGTAGCCCGGCTGTGTTTAAAGTACTCATTTTTTGGATCGATACGCAATACTCTGTCTTTTTCACAGTTTGAATTTTCGTTCCCTCCCACACAATGGCCACAGTATCAGATATCTGCGCAGAACTGAGACTCGATGTCTCTAATTTCCTTACCTCCTGTGGAGAATGGGCTGACTTCGCGCGAGACGCAAGTCAATCTGACAACCCTGTACTGGGGATTTCAACCCAGTATGCAGAGATGCGACAATCAACCAATAAGCGTTGCGCTAAAGGGTTGATGGTCGCCACTCTCTACGCTGCTTTGGAAGCCTCTGAAGCGAGGTTTCGCACCCTTGATCTGCAGATCACATCTCTTAAGCAAGAGATGGGTTTACAGGAAACTGAGTGTGTTAGAATACAGCAGAACTTGGAGTCGGAGCTCCAATCTCTGCGAAATGAAAAGGATTCACTATTGCATCATTCAGCACAGGCTGGTGAACGAGAAACGTGTACTCTGAAACAGGAGTGTGAAAGTTTGAGACAGGATAAGAGTCAGGTTGTGCAAATGAATGATTTGTTGAGTGCTGCGAATGCACAGTTGAGTGATGAAATGGGTGAGCTTCAGGACGAGATCAACCAGGTATGTAATGATTTAGAAATAGCATATAGGGACAACCGCGAATTGAATACCATGTACCGTGTTTTGCAGAAGCAGAAGCAGGATCTGGTTGATATGGATGTTGCAAGTGTGAATCATGATGAATGTAATGTAGAGCTAAGATGGATAAACTGCGCCATCAGTGAGAGGTTTTGGCTGGCCACGTTAAGGCAATGGGAGGCGTAGCCCTGCCTTTCACTCGTCATCAGAAGGGGAGTTATCTGATGATGACGTCTCACAGTACAATGCCCAGTCATGCCCCTACTATGGCTCAGAATCCCCACCCAGCCATCCACAGTATGACGGGTCCCCAACCACTATTCCCCAGGCCACATGTCGTCGACGTCGTGATGCTCATCATGGGAAACACCATCATGGCGGCGCCCATGATGGAGGGGAGCAGGCCCAAGCCTGGTCCTGACGGTGCCTGCAGTAGCCGTTATTAGTGTGGAAGACAGGCAAGAGATTGAAACCATGATTGATAGAGCATTAGGTAATGTTCCTCTTCCTGAAAGAAGCATGAAAGCCATTAAAAGTCAGATTCGACAAATTTTCCAAGAAGCTGGCACTCAGGAGGGTGTTGTTCGTACTGCAGCTGAAGCTGCAGCTTGCGCAGCATTGGACAGTGCATGAGATGCATTATCTTTGCCTGATTGACCACCTACTAATCCCCTACAAATGGCCTACTCTGATCAGCAAATTGCTGACAGTATCGGTTGGATGAGCCCGTCTGACAATCTCAGCTGTCACTTGGAAAAGGTTCGCTCTAAATGTGAGATGCTCAGCCTCACTGCAGAATATCAGGTCCAAATACTACGCCAGACCATCGATCCTGGTTTATGGGCCAAACTCCCCGAAGCAGTTCACCAGGATGGGAACGCTACCTTTGATGAGGTTGCAGCTGAGCTCCACTCATAGCCCAGGTGTGGTAGGAGTGATGCTGGCATACCCTGTGAAGCAAAATGCAAAAGAAAGCCCAGCGACCTACCACCAGAGACTCTGGATGGCCTACCGAGCAGGAAAACACCTGGCACAAGAAGCTGCGGATGTAGATCTTATTGAATATAAGACCCTGTTCCTTAGGAGCATGATCCCAGCTGAAAGAGAAAAGGTAGAGCCAACCACTTACCCAAATACGGATAGGTTTGCCAATATTCTTCGGAAAACCAAGAGGGTGTATCAACTATACATCCGTGATTTGGGTTCCGGTTCCAAGAAAGTTGCTGCCACGGAACCCGCCTCCGGGACTGCAACACACTATACCATGGAAGGGCAGGCCCAGCAACAGCAACCCAAACATCCATCGGACCCTCCAGCTAGTAACCAAAAAAAACCCCAACAAGGCCAACAACAACAACAACAGTGGGGTGGGAACCGGAATTGGCCCAAAAACAGAAGGCACAAGGGCAGAGGGAAACCATTACAGAGAATGGGTCCCTCATACAAGGAGATAGCTGAAGAAAACTGAAAATTCCGAGAGCTCCTGGGGCAAGTACGCTCTGTAGCGGATGCTGTTCCCGCACAGATCCTTTGCGGCAGTACAACCAGTGACCCATGCCACTATTGGCCATGGAGACACCGGAAGTACGAACCCTCAGGCCCATACAAGCCTGAACCCAGAAGCTCCTCCCTACATCGCATCAGTACAGCACTGTGAAGTCATTCATGCAAGTCAGACTCAACCTCTGCATGCCTCCAGCAATACGGATTGACAATTACAGGCCCCAGTCCATATTGTAAACAAGCTGGTCTTGGATACAAACGGAAGGCCCTGCACTGAGGCCGAAGTCGGGGGCTGCCAACTAATAGTCCTACTGGATACAGGTGCAGCTGTATCTGTGTTACATGATGAACACCTGGACACATCCCCTTGGTCTACCGGACGGAAGACCAATATGTCAGGAGTTGATGATACTAGGCTGCCTGCATACTGTTCTCTACCCTTACCGGTAGAGCTAGGCCATTTGAAGGCCTCACACGCTTTCCAACTAATGGTACTGCATGATCATCCTAGTATCATAGGTATTGATTTCCTTGCACCACATGGCTGTGTGGTGGATCTAGCTAACATGCTGCTGATACAGATCCAGGGTCAATACCACACCATCTTGATTCCTGATTCACGCACTGTGGCAACAATATCTATTAATAACAAAGAGTATGACATCATAGATTTGTTCAAGAACCATGAACTTTTTCCAAAACTCCTACCTATTCTGCAAAGACATTTGGAAGCGTTTGTAGTCAACAAGCATGACTGTGGTAGAATGCATACTGTCATCGAGGTGCCAGGCCCGGCACATGAAAGGCAAAGGCAATACCCCTTTCCAACTGAGGCCTTACCCTCTCTTCGAGAAACGATCAAGTCACTCCTTAAACAAGAAGTAATCAGAACTTGTGTTTCTACTGCCAACTCTCCCATTTGGCCCGTGAAGAAACCCACAGGCACCTGGAGACTTACTAATGACTACAGGAAACTGAATCAGGTCATTCCCAGCTGTTCCCCAACTGCGGCATCGGCACCAGATGTGCTTCGACCTTTGACACCGGATCAGAAATGGTTCAGTGCCCTGAATATTTCCAATGGTTTCTGGTCATTACCATTGGCCCTCAAGAGTCAGTATAAGTTCGTCTTCACCTTCGAAGGACAACAATACACATGGACTTGCTTGCCACAAGGATTCCATAATAGTCCATCCCTTTTCCATCTCCACATGATGGACACCCTACAGAGTTTCTCAGCCCCCAATGTCTCTTACAATATGTGGATGACCTGTTGTTGGTCATGGCCACGCAGGAGCAACATCTGGATCTCTTGGATGAACTATTGACTCTCATTCAGAGCGCAGGCCTGAAATGTAACCCAGCAAAAGCACAATTGTGTCAGAAGGAGGTACTCTTTCTGGGTCTGAAAATAACTGACCAAGGCCGAAGCCCTACCTGGAAAAAGATACAAGGATTACAAGACTTGCCATTGCCCACCAGTGTGGCAACTCTTCAAAGGTTTCTAGGTATGGTAAACTATTCGAGAGATTTTATTTGTGATTTTGCTCAGAAAGCCACTCCTCTGTATGATCTACTCAAAAAGGATGTTCCATGGAATTGGGATCCTGCCCACACCCAGGCTGTGACGTCACTGAAGCAGGCTCTGGCCTCTGCCCCAGCACTGGTTAACCCCAATCCAGCCCTACCATTCCATCTGGAGTGTGCCACCTCTTACATTGTCATGTCAGCAGTGCTGGCCCAGAAGGTGCATGGCACCTTGAGACCCACTGCATATGCATCACACCTCTTAACCACAGTGGAACAGAAGTATGGCCTTTGTGAAAGGAACCTTCTGGCTACCTACTCGGCTGTCAAGCACTTTTTGCTTATCATTGGGTACTCACCACTGATTCTCAACACTAACCACATGCCAACTACCTTTCTTCTTTCAGACAGAGTGAAAGATGGGTCAGTCTCTAACACTAGGCTGACACATTGGTCACTTCTCCTCCAGGATAGGGATATCCAGGTCCACCAGACCAAAGTTCCATCTCTGCTAGCTCATGGTCTCCTTTTTCAGGGAGATCCCCATGACTGTACATTGCAGTCACCTGACCTTCCAGACCCAGGTCCTTTCCTCCCTGCCACGACACAAGTACTCGAGAGTACCTCTTTGTGCCATATTTTCACTGATGGTACAGCACCATACTATCAGGGAGAACAGATTGCAGGGATAGGTATTTTGGTAGTCTATCCCTATGGGAACACTGTCAAGATATCTAAACGCTGTAGTGTAGCTTCATCACAATATGCAGAGATGGCAGCGGTGGCCTGTGCCCTTGAGTTCATCCAACATGGAACTCAGGATACCATCATTTTTACAGACTCTAATTGGGTTTGTTGTTCCCTTACATAATTTCTCCCTTTCTGGCAGAAGAACTCCTTCCTCTCCTCTGATGGCAGTCCAGTGAAATACAAAGAATTGGTAATCTACATACATGCACTGGCACAGAAATATACACACAAACTTTATGTGCACAAGGTCAAAGCTCACTCTCTTCATGATCCCTATCATGCTTTCAATGACACAGCAGACACCCTTGCCAAGGAAGGGGCCCGAGGGGGGGACATCTGGATGATGGGCCATCCAGAAGCTAATGCAGCTGTACATGTTGCAGCTCTCAAGAAGAAATCTGAGTCTTTTTCTCCCCTGGACCTCTCAGCAGCCCAACACTTGGACACTGAACTCAGAGAGGTGTTCAGATTCCTTGACAAAGGTACTGAGGAAAGACTCCCTGCACATAATCCATATCAAAGGCATGAAGGTAAGTTACACTTATCCCCTGATGACAAGCTCATTTGGTTCCAACCAGATGATACTACTACCAAGTTGTGGGTAGTCCCCAGATACCTAAGATCTGAATTTTTGCACCAAGTACATGACACTCATACTGGTGGTCACCAAGGAGCAGAAAACACCCTCCAACGACTCAAGACCATTGTCTGGTGGCCTGGTATTACCAAAGATGTTAAACAATACATTGACAATTGCCTGGTTTGTGCACAAAACAATCCCGTACCTACAAAACAAAATGCCAAACTTTTACCACAAAGACACTCTAGCCCTTGGCATGCCATCCAAATTGATTTTATTGGCCCTCTGACCAACACCAGCAGAAACAAGTATGCTCTTGTGGTAACTGACCTATTTTCTAAGTGGGTTGAGGCTTTCCCCACTAAGACATACACCGTAAAGACAACTGCCAAAATCTTGGTAGAACATATTTTCTCCAGGTGAGGCCTGCCTCTCAAGGTAGACTACGACAAAGGAACCAGTTTTACAGATGAGTTGATGAAAGAGTCCCTTGAACTCCTTGGAGTTCAACAAAAGTTCCACATACCTTATCACCCTCAATCCTCAGGTCAAGTAGAAAGAGCCAACAGACGGATTAAGCAAATGCTTTCCAAATTCATTGAGGACAATCCCAAAACCTGGGATTCCCTGTTGCCTTTACTCCTTATTGCAATCAGAGGTACACCCTCAGCCACTACCCAGCTGACACCCTTTGAGGTGATGACTGGAAGACAGATGAGATTACCTGAATACTTGCTGTTTGACCTGAACACCCCCACTGCAGACCACATGTCTGTGGACCAGTATGTGGAAAAACTCAGAAAAGACCTCATACACACACTTGTATGCCGCACACTGCATGGGCAAAGCCCAGCAACAATCCAAAATACAATTTGACAAACACGCACAAGTGGACTGGCAGGTTGGAGATCAGATAATGGCACTTCGATTTGTACATCCCACCCACTCCTTCTCCAACAAGTGAGAAGGCCCTTACCCCATCGTCAATAAGCTCAGTCCGGCAGTCTATCAGGTTAGACTCCTCCACAACAACAAATTAACTGACAAATGGTTACATGCAAACCAGTTGAAACTGTACAAAGGAACTTCAACTTACTTTTCCCAACCCCATTGGGCGGAATTGTTCTAATATACTAATCTTTGATCTTCCTTTTCAGATACACTGACAAGATGGCTATCTTGTTCCTATATCTCTTCCTTGCAGGAGTGATCCCTTGCACCCAAGGCACGGTACTGGACCTCCTTCGACAATTGGACCCTCCAGCACCTCCTACAGAGGGAGTTTCCATCAAAATACCAGAAACTATGATCACTGTCCAGGAAGGTTCCTATGCTTACCTCACTGCCTTGGTCATTGCTCCTGGTAAATCGACTCTTCAAATTGAGTGGCAAACCATATCACAAGGACAAATTCTTCCTGTGGCCAAACTCTCCAAGGGAACTTTTCAGGGTTGGTCCAATGTTAAATTATCCCCAAATGGTTCACTGTCCTTGTTACAAACTGCATTAAGACATTCTGGTTTGTACAACATTACTGCTTTAATAGATCCTTTCTACTGTAATTCTCTCTCCAAAGATTCCACTCGAAGATTTTGTGCTGTACACCACATGGCCTCTGCTGCCATGTATCTTTCTGTATTACAGCTTTTGGAATGTCCAAAACATAACCCTGGTCCCTGTAGGGGTTTTACAGCCATTGCCTTCCCAGGTTTGTTGATTAATAATTTACAATTTATGCATATACCTGTTTTGTTTAACCTTACTTACTGGAACATGAAAGAATTTGGTATGTGTCACAATACTAATACATCTGCATTTTATAGTACATTATTACTTGATAGTTTAGCTGCATTTCAGATTCATACTAAGGATCCCTTTACTGGGGTTACTCTACTTAACAAAGAGGTAATTTTAGGAGGAAAACTCCTCCTGGTACTTTGAACATGAACAATAAACGTAACAAACGTGAAGTTGACAGTTCTGATGTTACAGGTGCTACAGGTATTGTCACAGGTCTTTTTGGTACTGCTATGTCTATCTGGAATAAAGCAGACATTGCTGCTATCAAAAGACATTCTGCAAAATTCTTCACTGGCTTGGTTAATAATGTTTTACCTCCATTATTGCATGGCGTGGATGGTCTTAGTCAGGAAGAAAGATACACTGTATACAATATGCACGACATTGCAAAAGCATTCACTGATTCAAAAGATAAGATTGACGCACTCATTCAACAGAACAATAGAGAAGCTGAAAAACAATATATTGGTACGGAAATACTCTGCTCCGCTTATGGCTCATACATTCTCACTACCATCAATAACCTCTTCCGTGATTTAGAAACTGGAAGAATCCCTGACATCATACATGATAGACGCATTTCTAAATGGTATTGTCCTAAATGTAAACTCTCTACTTGTGTATCCATGTGTATGCAACAAACTTTATCTATTCCTCTCTCTACAGCGAGAAATTTGGGGTTTGTGACCAGGTACCCTAATACTGGTCCTTGTTTTTCTACGAAGAAGTGTTCCATAACAGATACCATGTTTGTCTC
Organism: Neoceratodus forsteri; assembly: GCA_016271365.2. Taxonomy (NCBI): domain Eukaryota; kingdom Metazoa; phylum Chordata; order Ceratodontiformes; family Ceratodontidae; genus Neoceratodus; species Neoceratodus forsteri. The sequence continues at coordinate 141,972,743 of CM057457.1, read as the reverse complement.
TTTTACTGTCTCCTTACCACGTTTTGATCCCACTACAGCTTTGTTCAACAAGCTTGCACTGGCGCACTCCATAGGGCATTTGGATGAAGATATCTACAGAGAATGCCTGGATCTACCACCTCTTCTTGTCTACCATTCTTTCCTAGATGCCTGGATGGCACCGCACATGGACTGCTGTGCAAAAAAGCAATAAATCTACTTGTGCCGATGTGATGTGTTTGATGTTATACGCTCTGTTTGTGGCGACGCTCCAGGCAGCATCGATTGGACTTTCACTATGGATGATGACATCACTGAGAACGGCACCAACTCTTTTGACTCGACTTTGTCACCTGATCAGCTCTACCAGTCCTATCGCGAGGAAGCTCATCGCCTGTCAACACAGATTTCGAAGACGACCTACACATGCCCTGTCCAGTTGCAAAAGTGCAGACTGCCTACTGTACGCTCACAGTACAACTCTGACGGAGAGTATTGTATTGTCACAAACTATAAGTCTTATACATATGGTTTTGTTACTTGTGCTATTGATTACCCCAACTTCTGTTTTGTTCCCCACCAGAAGACTGTTATTGGACATGCTGTTATAACCCCCGTCTCCCTTATGGATGCAGACATTATTGATGGTAACCCAGATTATTTACTCACACTGTCAGAATACTTACCATACTTTTAAAGTACACGTAGATCCACTTACACTCACACTGAAATCCCTTTTAGACAGAAAGGACACACACCTCATCCACATCAGCAATAATATCACCAAAGCCAATGAAGCTGTTCTTGATTTGATCAACGACGGAGATATGAATAATGCATTGACTAACACCTGGTTAGAGATCACTTTTAAAGGTTTTGTTATTATACAAGTATTTTTGATATTCACTTTGATTATTATGCTTTGCTGCCTATGACGTACACTCAGCCAACACCATGAGTAGCTTAAGTTCCTTTACAAGGCTCGCGCATCGGGATTGTAAGCGACCACTGCTCCTGTCCTTTCTCTGGATTTGCCTGTGTTGCCCTTGGAGGCAACAAGGGGGGGAATTGTTACACGAGGTCCCTGCACCCTAATTGATACCCTCAGAGGTACACCGTAGATAGCTAATGCTTAGGCATAGGTTATACTAATACTTAGGGCTAAGGACATCTACCGTACAAGAGTAGATGTCAGGATATGAATGCATATTATTGTAATCCACTTTGCTTGCTAATGCACACAGATTATACCATGTATTTTCTGTCTATTTCTTACTTGTCAAATGCCAAGACACCTGTCCTTGAAGTAACTATAATATGTAAGGCAATATTGCCATCCTTTGGTGATGTGCATCACTACACCTTGTTATGTAAGATTCTGTATAAGAACTTCTTTGTTCTAAAACTGATGACTTTACAGAATTATATAATGTTATCTTGGTCCATGGAGCCACCTCTAATTTAGCCAATAGGGCTCATCTCTGTAACTAGAAATGTTTCTATCTTTTAGTAACCATAGTAATTATCACAGGTATATAATGTTATGCACAGACTTTACACCTCGGAGACCCGAGAGATCCCAAGAGACTACAGAGAAACCTCGAGGTGTAGGGAATGCTTAGCACTGGCTCCCGGTTCGTATTGGTGAGAACTGCTTAGGGCAACTGTGATTTATCCCTTTTGTAGTAATAAAGTTGTTTATTACTCGAATGCAACTTGTTTGTGATTATTTGCATTCCCAATATCGTCAAGAATCTGAAAGTGAGGTTTAGACCTCTTACAATAGTATATTGAGAGATCTAGCAAAAACACATTTTATTGCAGGAAACCCATCTCTCAGCACTGAAACATAAGAAACTTTGTCGCCTATGGGTGGGAGAGGTTTTTGCCTCATCGCACAAGAATTCAAAAAAGGCTGGGGTGGCTATTTTAGTGCAAAAGGGCCTAAGTTTGGTCCCACTGGACTCCATTTCTGATGAAGAGGGAAGATTGGTAGTCCTCACAAGGAAGATTGCAAACAAGGTTATTAATATTGTCAATGTATATGCCCCTACGCCAGTCAACCCTGAGTTCTTTAGGTACGCACTTGGGGTAGTGGCTACACTCCCAGAAAGCCAATTAGTCATAGAGGGTGACTGGAATTGTGTAGAGGATGGGAAGCTAGATAGATCAGAAAGCCAGGGTGGCAGGGAGAAGGGGGCAGGACCTAAGACACTAACCCATCTCCAAAAGGATCTGGGACTGGTAGACACGTGGAGAAACAGTTACCCTTCCAGTAGGGACTTCACCTTCTATTCCCACCCACAGGACTCATACTCACGATTGGACAGATTTTATATGCCTAAATCCTGGGTGGACTCTATTGTTGATCAGCAGATATATCCTATATACCTCTCAGACCATGCAAAAGTCAGTCTTTCGATCTCCCTTTGAGGGCAACATAAGCAATCCTTGTGGCGTTTGAATGCTGGGCTCCTTAAGGATAAGGTTTTCATTTACAAGATGAAAGATGTGATAGAAAATTACCTCCGGGAAAACACTGGGTCGGTGTCAAAGGTGAGGTTCCTCTGGGATGGGCTAAAGGCGGTGGTGGAAAAGTGATTTCATACTCAACACAGCAAAAGAAGGCCAGGCAACAACAGCAGGTCAACTTAGAACAAAAAATTAAAGAGCTAGAGGAGATTCATAAAAAAGGAGGAGGCCACAGTATACTTAGGGAGTTGTTACTGGCAAGAGAACAAATGCAACACCTCCTTGGGACAAAAACTGAGAATGCCCTCAGATTTCAGAAATATTATACGGGAGGCAATAGAGTGGGCAAACTGCTAGCTTTCAGATTAAGGAAACAAGAAGCTGATAGGTTTATTTCAGGGGTGCAGGACCCTAAATCTCCTGGGAGGTGAGTATCAGGAGCTCCCCAAATAGCCGAATGCTTTAAGAGATTCTATGAGGACCTGTACAAGTCAGAGGCCGGGGCCTCTCACCCTGACCTGATAAGGCAGTTCCTCGACGGTCTTAAGAGACTTAAGGAGCTTAATATGTATAGCCTCGAGGAAAGGAGGGAAGGAGGGAGAGGGGGGACATGATAGAAACTTTCAAGTACCTCAAGGGAATCAACAAAGTCCAAGAGGGTAGCATCTTTCAAAAAAAGAGGTGTGCAAGAACAAGGGGGCACAATTTGAAGATAGAAGGGGGGCGGCTCAGAGGTAATTTAAGGAAGTATTTTTTCACAGAGAGGGTTGTGGATGTATGGAATGGCCTTCCAGAGGAGGTTGTGGAGTCAAAAACAGTGGTGGAATTCAAGCATGCATGGGACAGTCATAAGGCAATTCTAGGGGGTGGGGGTAGGAAGAAGTAGGCTGCTGGTTAACTAGGATCTGCAGTTTTATTTATTTTTATTTAGTTGTTTAACCAGGTATAGCACACTAAGCTGAAAGCTTTTTTACAGGAGCGACCTGGGAGCACAAGGAGGTTAAGTGACTTGCTCAGGGTCACACAGTATGCAAGTGGATGCTATGGGATTCAAACCCAGGTCTCGTCTGCTGGATATCACCAGATTTGCAGCTCAGAGCCTTAGACCACTGCGCTATACTGCCTCAATCCATCAGGTAGGGAAATGGGCAGACTGGGTGGGCCAAGCGGTCCTTATCTGCCATCACATTCTATGTTTCTATGTCTTCGACTACCTAAACTTTCTGCCAGTCTTAGAAGTGAACTAGATAAACCATTTTCCCTGCTGGAATTGAAAGGGGTAATTAAACAACTTAAGCACAATAAGACACCTGGCCCAGATGGCTATATAGCAGAATACTACCAGAGATTTAGTGACCAGTTAGCCCCGCTGCTTCTTGAAGTCTGCAATGAGGCCCATCTTCCCTCAGAGGCCCCAGATACTTGGGCACAAGCCCTAATATCTGTTATCCCGGAGCCGGACAAGGATGCGTCATTGTGAGGTGGCTATCGCCCTATTTTATTGTTAAATCTGGATGTTAAGATCTTTGCCAGGATGATAGCAAACAGACTCCAGGCAGTGGTGACTCAGTTGATACAACCAGATCAGTCGGGCTTCATGCCAGGGAGGCATCTCCATGATAATGTCAGAAGGCTGCTTACAGTAATGGCCCATGTTCGATCCTGGGGGAGGGGACAGCAAGCGGTAGTGATTACGTTGGATGCAGAAAAGGTCTTTGATTGCCCTGAATGGGGATATCTTAGTGAAGTCCTTAAGAGGTTTGGATTTGGCCTGAAATTTCAAGCATGAGCGGAAACCTTATATTCCAGTCCCTCAGTGAGGGTGCGATTGAATGGACTGTTCTCCCAACCTTTTTCCATCAGAAAGGGCTCGAGGCAGGGCTGCCCCCTCTCACCCCTTCTTTTTGCCCTAAGTATGAAGCCTTTGGCGGAAGCTTTCAGGTCGCATGAAGGTATTAATGGGACTTCAGTGGGTGGGGTGGAAAACCGCATATCTTTGTATTCGGACGACACCCTCCTGTACTTGAATGATCCTCAATTCTCCTTGCCAACAGCGATGAACTTGCTGAGGGACTTTGGCTCTATTTCAGGGCTTAAGATTAATGAATCCAAATCGGAGATTGTTCCCTTGGGAGTGGGGCTCTCACCCTTGGTAAGGAGTATGACAGATTTAAGGTGGAACGCAACTAGTTTCCGATACTTGGGAGTACATATCCCTTAGGATATGGGTAAGTTGTTCCAGGTTAACTATCTCAAATTACTGGAAGGCCTGAGGGAAGACTGTGTTAGATGGGCTGCTTTGCCACTCACTATTTCTGGCAGGGTGGAGTCAGTAAGAATGAACGTCCTTCCAAAGATGCTGTTTTTGTTTGATGCTATCCCTCTGTGTCCTCCGAAAAAATTTTGGGCGGATATTCAAAAAATGTTAAGCAGTTTCATCTGGGCTGGTAAGAAACCCTGGTTAAGCTGGGCCCTGATGAAGCTGCCTAAGGGAAAGGGGGGCCTGGGAGTCCTAGATTTTAAAATATATTATACAGCGGCTCAACTACAGTATTTGGCGGTTTATGAGTCTCCTGTTCCAGTGCAGAGTTGGGCTAGAATGGGTAAGCAACTCTTGCACCCTTATACCCTTTCATCAGTACTTTTCAATAAAAGGAGTCCCAGGGTGATTCAGGGCCTGCCTACTCCTGGGCTTAAAACGCTAGTCACGCTCTGGTTGCAGATGGTGAAGGAATTAGGGACTCAGCGACTAGTGTTAAGGCAGGGGAAAATTCTTGAAAGGCCTGAATTCGAACCAGGGTTGGAGAATCCGGTCTTTCGGAGGTGGATGAAGCTGGGGCTAGGTACATTTTCACAATTATTCAGTGGGGACATTTTGAAAAGGTTCTCTCAGATTCAACAAGAGTTCAAAATTCCACCTTCTGATTTCTTTGCCTATTTACAAATCAGACACTATCTGCAAATGGAAGAGGTGGGGAGGAGAGGAACATAGGTCTAAGACCAGTGGTCCACTTAAGGACCTCCTTTTGGAATTACTAAAGGAGTCCTCACAGGTGACTCACCTTATTTCCAAGTTGTATGCGGCAGGTGAACCGGTGAATCCACCATCCAGACTCTCTGGGAGAAGGAATTGAACTTGGAAGAGGGGGAGATCAGGTGGGAGCTCATCTGGAGGATGGCACACAGAACTTCAGCCTCACCTTCATGGAGGGAGTTTAGGTGGAAGGTACTCACAAGATTTTTTTAGGGCACTGGTACTAACCAAACATTTTGGTCAGTCCTGCTCGGATAGATGCTGATGGGGTTGCGGGCAGGCAGGGACACACAAACACATTTTTTGGGGATGTCCTAAAATTAAAAATTATTGGGAGGATATCAGTCTTGGACTGAAGCAGATCCTTCAGGCAGCCAATTTAGATCAGCCCCGTCATCTGCTATTAGGGGAACCCCCTCAGGTTTTGGTAGGCCCTAAAGCCAATTACCTGTTCCCGATCTTGTTGGCTGCGGCCCAGATGGCCATTACTAAGTTGTGGCTTTCTAGAACCCCGCCTGTTGAAGAACAGTGGCTGTCATGTTGTAACCAAATTAAGGTAATGGAAAGACTTAAAGCTAACCTGAACCTAAAACCAGACCTATATAAATCCCGCTGGCTTCCATTTTTTGAGTACCTGAGTGGAAAGGAGGGAGTTACTACCTTAGAAATTTTGGCAAGAGAAGTCTTAGACTAAGGTACCTGCGAGGATGGATCCCTGGACCAGTGGATGGGGCAGGGCTAGTTGGGCAACAGTTTTGTACCTTGGGGCAACTTGGGAAGGATTTCACTCACCACGGGTCGGGGGGGAGGGAGGTAGGGGGGCATAATGGGGCAGTAGTTTTGGGGTTTTATGTATTCATATGTACTGTTACCTCCTTTTTTTTTTGTTGTTTGTTTTTTCTTGCCCTTCCACCCCTATGTTTAGAGGGTGGGGAGGAGTCTCCCCTCTTTCCTTTTGTGTTAAGTTGGAGGCCTAAAGCTAGGCCTTAAATGTAATTGAACTCTATAGTAAAATTCTGGGAGTCTTTATATGCTTCAATAGCTAGCGTAGTCCATATTAATTGTATTAGCTAGAAGTAGGCCTGATTAATTGTTTGGGCAGTACTGCTGATTCTTCTGTTTTTATCTAGTGAATGTATTTGGCCTCTTTATGTATACTCATTTTTGTTTTTGTTTGTTACCTGCTGTTTGAAAAAAGGAAATAATAAAATTGCAATTTCAAAAAAAAAAAAAAAAGGCAAGAGGAACAGTGGTCAAAATTATTTCCCTTTGACCCAGAACTGTATGGGGCCCCAAGAAAAGATTGGAAATCCAAGAGGGAAAGAAGACTTGAGAAAACTCAGTAGACTTTGAGCCAAAAGGACCTGCACAAGGACTTACTGCATGATAAAAAGGGGAATATGTTTGGGTTACAGCAAAAATGTGATACTTCTTTGCATGACTTGTTTCAACAGGTGGGGAAGGATACTACTCAGGGGCCTTAATATAAGATACAAAGGGGAGTGTTACATAGAGTGTGTACACATCCAAATTCAGGGGAATCCATAGAACAACTGGTAGTGTCCAGTACCTATAGAGAAAAACTTCCGCACCTGGCACATGATATTCCCTTGGCTGGCCACATGGGAAGGGACCATACCCTTAGCCATCTCCTCCTGAGATTTTATTGGCTGGGAATACTTGAACAGGTGGCAAATTATTGTCAAAGTTGCAAAGAATGCCAGAAGGTGGCAACGCTAACTAAAAAAGAGAAAGTCCCTTTATAACTTCTTCCAGTGATCCCCATACCTTTTAAAAGAGTAGCCATGGATATTGTAGGTCCCTTATAAAAAAGTTCTAAGGGCAACAGATTTATTTTGGTTATTTGTGATTACTTCAAAGTCGTCACTGACAATAACCAACTTTGCTGGTTGCAAGTGATGAAGGATAACCCCCCCCCCCATATAATGCGCTGGTACCTGTCATTGCAACCATATAAGTTTATTATTAAACATAGGGTAAGTACTCTTAATAGAAATGCGGATTTCTTGTCCCGTTATGGGGCTGATTTGCAGGCAGGCCAGTCAGACCTTGGGGTAAGAGATCATACCTTGATTCAGAACTATGTATGTATCTCGGAATCATGTTTGTTTATTTATTTACTAAGGGATCCCGAGGTGGAGCTTTGGGAGTGGGTGGGCTAAAGTTCCATCTGTCCTTGGAGAGATCTGATACTGTGCCTGACTGGATTATGCCCTAGTAGCTACGGAAAACCCATAGATTTTGTCCCCGGGTTTCCGCTTGAGTGGGGAGGAGACTGTCACAGGGTGAAGTGAGACCACTATGTTTTCTGGAACCTTTTTCCTTTTCCCCGCTTGAGATCTGCTGCAGTAGCATTCCTCTAAGCTATCTTTTGTCTATCCTTTACTGTATGCTACACTTTTCCCCCTTTTCCAGTTAGGCCACCTGGGAAAGGTCCTCATTCTATCTCTATTTTTCTGTCTGGCTCCAGAGAGAAACTTGGATCTTCCTGCCCTGTGGTTCCCCCCCCCCCATCCCACCATAGTCTGTTCAGACTACAGGATCTTGATATTTACAATAGTATTGTACTGACTAAGAGTCAATATTTATTCATGTAAGAGATAAAGACTGTTCAAGTAGAAGCCAAAGAGAAAGCGTCCTTTCTTCATTATTTTTGAATTGGGCTGTAGGGCTTTAAAGTCCTGGAGTATAAATACTTATACAGCCCAATACAGCTGCAGAATGCTTTTTCTTTCACTTAAGCTTCAGTTTCTATTGAGAAGCGCTAGTCATGCTTAAGCTGTACTGTTTTGCAATAGAAATAGCTAAAGAAGTAACTTGGAGTGAGGCGCACTCGCCCCGCTATGGAAATTGCAGTTTGCAGTTGCTGCTCGACACTGTGTACATTCGTATGGTAAGTTTACAGGGATGTGTGCACGTTCAAGCGGTGGCACTTTTGATTGTTTTCTTTTCTTTCTCTCCACACTCGCCCTTCTCCTTAGTGACCAACCCCCAATCTAGACTCAGGTTATTAATCGGGTGCTAGAATCAAAGAAAAGGGAGCAGAAGAGGAACTCCTGAGAAAGATAAAATTACTCTGAGGTACACATTAGGAGTTTCGGTTTTAAAACCCTGAGTATATAAGATGCAAAGACGTGCTGTAGCTAGGAACGTTTTGCATAAGTATACTGTTTTGATTTGTTTTGCAATTTAGTATAAAATACAAGCGAACAAAAGCAAACTCAGGTACATAGTTGTCTTTTCACTCCCTGAGCTATAAGTTATGCTTTTATTTAGTTTTAAATGATAAAACACTTCTAAGATTATAGGGAAGAATTTAGTAAAAGAAAAGAAAAACACTGTGGTACTATTGTGCTGTTTAAATGATATAACATTTTTGTCTAGGTAAATCAGAAATGCTTGCTTAAACATCATACTGTGAGAAACACAACTGTGGTTTATTGTTTCCTTGCCCAATTAACTGCTTTACAGCAAACATGAAACTGTAGGAATGCAGACAGTAAACAGTAATACTGAATAGAAAGTCCGTAAAAATAAATTACTTATTCTGGTTGTAGTGCCTCCTCCTTGAGCTTCCCAGTCTCTCTAAGAGCCGTCCGGCCCTATTGTGCAGTACTTTATACTGGCTAGTTCAAGGGGAGGAACCTGCTACCAGGAAATATTGCAAAATATTTGAAATTAAGCATGAAAAAGTGAATTAACTGCATTTTGTATATTAATAAAACACAAGAAGTTTTTTTCTGTGAAATGTATGTAAAAATAATGGGCATTTTATAAATTAAGGATTCTTGAAGCCAGTGGGTGGAGCTTCAGGTGAATCACCTGACTCCCACTGATACAAAAGGAGCAGCTTTTCTGTATCTCCTCAGATAGTGAGGGGAGAGGGTTGGCGAATGACTGACCTGTTGCTATGCTTTAGATTTTTCTGGAGAAGAGTGCATTTCATGTGTATTTATTTTGCTTCTGTTTATTTTTGCCGTGTATAGTTCACCTTTTGTTTTACTTTATCTGCTGGCTTTAATAAATGTTGCCTAGCATTTGCTTGGCTCAGCCTGACAACTTCTGACTCTGTGTCCATCCTTGACCACGTCTCATTGACAATAACAATCAGTAAAAATTGGTACAATATTAGAATAAATACAAAACAATTGTATGTGCAGAGAATAAAGTGTGGTGCAGCACAATGTGAATGCCTAGCAAGTGCATATTCTGAAGTGGCACCAATACCTGGTGAACAAGAACAGTTCTGATAACAGGCAATAGTCCCGAGGGGTTAGTAAATTGCCTAACCTCTTAATGGAGGAAGAAAACTATAGTTCTGTACCTTAGGGAAGATGCCCAAAATGCTGAAGCCAAAGGCATTAATCAGAGCTGCCGAAACACATACCTTTCCATTTAAAGAGAGGGAAAGGCTAGTGGCAAGCAACTCTGCTTGCATTTGTGAGTTTTTTACAGCACTTGTTGTTTTTGCACAATAAATGATGGAATATTGAAACTCTGTGATTTCTAAATCTTTTGAAGTGGCTGTTCCAGTGTGTTAGAAAACCTTTGTCTTGTTGTATATGGAAAGGGAAAGGTGACAGGAGTCGAACAAACAGATATGATCATGCTTTGTTTACCTTTCTATCTATCTATCTATCTATCTATCTATCTATCTATCTATCTATCTATCTATCTATATTTATTTGTTGAAAGAGCTTTCAGGCACTGAAACACTTAAGTTATATAAACAAATTACAAGTCACAGTTTACCACCAGTAGTTAAACAGCCCAAACAAATGAGTAATTGTAAGGGTTGCGCAGGCAGCAGGAGCCGTGTGGATTATGGGTACCAACAATTGTAAGCATATGAAACAGCAATTCAATATGAAACTTGTGAGAAGCAGCATTTTTGAGAATATGCAATGAGAGTATAGAGAGAGAAAGCCTAGGCACAGAATGAGGTACAGGAGTAGCAAGAATGGTATGGGTATGGATAAGGGATTTCATTGAGCATGGAGAGAAGGCAGTACAGATATGGGTGAGGTGTGGAACCAGAGTAGATGTAGCCTGCAGGAGAAATCAGACTGACCAGCAGAGGATTTGGCATGAATGATGGAAAAGGGAGTCAACAGAGTGAAGGGAACAGGAGGTTGAGTGAGAGCAAAATAGGAAGGAGGAGAGATAACAGCAGAGTGAACCAACCTAGAACTTAGCAATAAGGGAGGCACACTGGTAGAGGCAGTAGCCTTCAAGGGATGGGAAGGAGGTAGGAGTACAGGGAGCAGTGATGAGTATGGGAGAGGTAATCCAGTACAAAATGACATAAGAACTGGACTAGGGTATCCAGTCTGGCAAGGGTAGATTTAGGGACACTGTTGTTAATCACATCAGTAAAATCGAAAGCCAGGAGGATTGTTTTGGAGACAGTCTTGTACCTGGAGAGGGATACAGACTTTGTTCCTGTAGAGTGACCCTAATTTCAGAAGGAGCTTGGAATGGAAGGCAACAATGTGGGCAGAGAAATCAGCTGATTGTAAAACCATACACCAAGGCATTTAAATGAGGAGACAGCCACTATTTTGGAGCCCTTGAGAGTCAAAAAGATGGGCCGACTGGATGTTAGCAAGGTGCAGTCAGGTGACAAAGTCATGGAGATTTTTTCTTTTATTTAAGTTGAGCCACTTATTGTGGAGCCAGCTCTAGACAGCTGAGAGGCTGAGCTGCAGATGTGCAGTCAGTTCAGAGGCAGAAGGGCCAAAGTCAAAAGAGATTGTATTATTTGCATAGAGCTGCATGTAACATAGAATTTGACATAGAAACACAGAATTTGACGGCAGATAAGGACCGCTTGGCCCACCCAGTCTGCCCATTTCCCTACCTACTGGATAAGCTACAGATCCTAGTTAACCAGCAACCTACTTCTTCCTACCCCCAACCCCCAGAACTGCCTTATGACTATCCCATGCATGCTTGAATTCCACCACTGATTTTGACTCCACAACCTCCTCCAGAAGGCCGTTCCATGCATCCACAACCCTCTCTGTGAAAAAATACTTCCTTAAATTACCTCTGAGCCGCCCTCCCTCTATCTTCAAATTGTGCCCTCTTGTTCTTGCACACCTCTTCTTTTGAAAGATGCTACCCTCTTGGACTTTGTTGATTCCCTTGAGGTACTTGAAAGTTTCTATCATGTCCCCCTCTCCCTCCTTTCCTTGAGGCTATACATATTAAGCTCCTTAAGTCTCTCTTCATATGTCTTCCGGTGCAGACCCTGCACCATTTTAGTTGCCCTCCTCTGGACAGCTTCCATCCTGTCTATGTCTTTGCGGAGATTGAGTCTCCAGAACTGCACACAGTACTCCAGATGGGGTCTCACCAGCTGTCTGTACAGAGGGATAATAACTTCCTGTTTTCTACTGGTGATGCCTCTCCCTATGCATCCCAGTATCCCCCCAGCCCTCCTTGCTGCCCTCTCACATTGCTTGCCCATCTTTAGGTCATCTGATATGACTACCCCCAGGTCCCTCTACATTTTTGTTGTTGTTAGTATCTCACCCCCCATTGTGTACTCTTCCCCTGGGTTTTTGTTTCCCAGGTGCATTACCTTGCACTTCTTAGCATTGAATTTAAGCTGCCATACATTTGACCATTCCTCTAACCTTGCTAAGTCCCTTCTCATCCTTTCCACCCCACCCTGTGCATCAACTCTGTTGCAGATCTTAGTGTCATCTGCAAAGAGACATATTTTTCCTTCCAGTCCTTCTGCAATGTCGCTTAAGAGGAAGTATGTAGCTTGGGAAGGTCATTAAAGAAAATCATGAAGGGAAGAGGGCCAAGGGCTGATCCCTGCAGTAACACAGATTCAATAGATGGGGGGGGGCATGGTTCTGCTGACAGAGATGGTGTATGACCTATCATACAAGAAGGCATGGAACCAGATGACCACTGGGGAGTAAGGCCACCACTGACAAGTTTAGACATCAGTAGAGCGTGGGAGACAGTGTCAAATGCCTTCACCCTGTCAATAAATATGACAGCAGTGATGTGGCCCTGGTCCAACCTTTTAAGGATGAAGTGTGTAAGACAAAAAAGGGAGCTGGTGGTGGAGTAGGATTTGCAGAAGCCACACTGGTAGGGGCTAAGGAAGGCAGAAGAGTCAAGGAAAGGAGAGAGCTGAGAAAAAAAACAATATGTTCTTGGAGTGCAGCAAGGGTAATGAGGAGGGAGTGGGGTGGAAGTTCCCTGGATAGCAGTGTCTCAACCGTTTTGGGGGGGGGTGACCTAGGCACCTTTCTAGGCACAAGAACTGTGCCTAAGTGGAAAGAGAGGTTGAACAGGTCAGTTGGGGGGAGGCAATAGTGGGAGTAGATAGAGACAGAGAAGACTGGGGTTGAGACCATCATAAAGGGGTTTATGGACAGTTTCCTGATGGCCCAGTGGGTAGCGCTATGCATGTCCAGGCTGAAGAATGGCATTCAGAAGGGAGATCGGGAAGTTGGTTGTGTGGCCCTGAAGGGTAGGAAGGTGGGGCTGCACTCCTGACTCAGGAGAGGGATGGTGTCAGGTTCTGATGCACTGCTGACCAATGAGGTGGGCCAGGGAACTTTCCTCCTCCACAGATGGATGCTAGTTTGCATGAGGCCTAACAAGGCACAGCCCAACAACAAGGGAGGTGGGCAGGGTCCAGGGAAGAAGGATAAATGGAACCCTGCCAGCAGGCTGAAGCCCCACCCACTGCAGGCCCCACACCACTGGCTGGGCTCCGGTTCCACAATCTGGATATGGACACTGGGGGGGGATGGGTCTCCCTCCCTTGTCCCCAGCACAGAAGGAATCTGTGGAGGACTCAGAGCCAGGTAAGTCCCAGTGATTGTGAGTGAGAAGCTGGATAGGCGGTGAGCAGAAGGGGCTGGCACAGAAAGGGGCATAAAAAAATGATAGAAAAAAAGGTGTTTAGTGAGAGTAGTGGGGGAGAGGGTAGCTGGGACAGAGGTAGGACAAAAGTAGAAAGTAGACAGGGGGACATGGGGGGAGGTAGGCAAGGGGGAGGCAAGGAAGGGAGGGAGAAGATCGTGGGCACAGATACAGAACAAGCAATTGTCAATGCTGAATGCTTGCTTGCTGGTATTAGCATTGGAAGTGCAGGAGTTAGACAGATGCCCACCTCCACCCTGCAGAGATGAACAGGCATTGGGGAATGCCTTTAGGTCGTCACCCATAATGCTCACGCCATTTCACCTCACCCTATTCCGTAGGCACCGACAAGTGTTGAGGTGTGCCTTGGTGTGTTCGGCTTTACAGTTACCCCATTCCATAAGGACATATGCTGAAATGGGTGCAGTATAGGAGAATGGGGTGAACTCTGGGGCCAAAGAGTCCAAGGCACACCTTGTTGCCTGTCACTGGCTGCAGGGTTGGGGGGGGGAATGGCATGAGCATTACAGCTGGCAATTCAAAGGCACACCCCTGATGCCTGTCAGTTTGTACAGGGTGGGATGTTGTGGTTAGAAACCCCTAACGTCCCGGGCGTCTGTTGGTATTTGCACTACAAATTTTCAACATGGCCTTTTTGCAACCCCCGCCTGATGAAAGCACTGGGACTTCTGCTCATGAACAGTGGCACTGTGATTTTGTTAATCTGACCCGAACATTGATTTTCCACAATGACCGTGCCATTCTGCGCTAGATGTGCAAAACCAGTTTGGGCAGGATGTGACAAATGACAGCTGCATCATTCATAAAGAGGTGTGAAGAGATGGCAATATTGGAAATCTGGAGTGAAAATATTAAACACTCTCAAACTTACGAGCGTGCATAAAAACTGCACAATGCACAATTGTAACACAGTCATTTTTTTGAATTCTTTCAACAAATTTTCAACATAGGCATTTTGGGACCTCTGCTCATGAACAGTGTCACTATGATTTTCTTAATCTGTCCCAAATGTTGATTTCCCACAGCGACCGCGCCATAGTGTGTGAAACCACATTTTGGGCAGGATGTGAAAAATTACAGCTGTACTGTTCATAAGGAGCTGTGCAAAAATGGCAATGTTAAAAATCTGGAGTGAAAATATTAAAAATTCCCCGAAGTTACAAGTGTGCATGGAAACTGCGCAATGCATGCTCATAACATACTTATTTTGTGGAATTTTGTCACCAGATTTTCAGCATAGGCATTTTGGGACATCTGCTCATGAACAATGTCACTGTGATTTTCTTAATCTGTCCCGAACACTGATTTCCCACAGCGACCACACCATTGTGCGCTGGATGTGCAAAAAAACATTTTGGGCAGGATGTGAACAATGACAGCTGCGCTGTTCATAAGGAGGAATGTAAAAATAGCAATGTGGAAAATCTGGAGTAAAAATCTCAAAAATTATCAAAGCTAACAGCGTGTGTGTAAACTATGCAACTCACACACATAACACAGTCATTTTTGGGAATTTTTTCACCAAATTTGCAACATATGCTTCTTGGGAGCCCGCCTCATGAACAGTGACACTGTCGTTTCGTTATTTAGTCACAAAAGATGATTCTGTGCAGTGACCTTGAAATCACCTTCCAGGACTGAATAACACCATGACAGTGACTGAATTCATGAGGAGGGGGCCAAGCACCCCATTTGTATATGCAGCCCATGATGCTTTGCATTGTGGGGGCATGTGTGATTTTGTATTTTCAAGCACCCCATGTTGCAAATTTAGTGCCAAAAGTTGGAAAAATGGCCGAGATATCTACATAAGTTGAAAATAAACCATTTATGCCGTTATACAACTTACCGGCATTTCTTCAGTTCACGGTCAGCTTTGAAGAGTGCAGCCGTGTTCCTGGTCCACCGAAGAGCTTCACGTTAGGCTCCAGAGGTAATTCTGGAGTTATGGGGGAGTGTGGGAGGTGGGAATTGTTGCAGAGGTGGGTGCAAGTTGGGGGAGGGACCTGACGGTGAGGATAATTTTCTTTCTTTCAGGAAGAATAAAAAAAGCTGACATCGCAGGAAGGTTTTTTAGCTTGCTTACCTGCGTTTTTGGGAGGGAGGCTTAAGCCAATGGGGATTGGGCTCCCCATTGTGCAAAAGCATTTTTGAGGGCATGATGCTGAGAGGGATTGGGCACCTATGGCACCTAACAAAATGGGGGATTATGCCAAAGAAAGGGGATGGACTCCCCAACAGGCAAATGAACTAAGTGGGGCATGCTGACAGGTGGATTGGGCACTCCTGTTGGTTTTTATGGGGACTGTAAGTGGACCACAACAGCGCCACCATGTTTTCATGAAATGTTACCTTCGTAACATATGTCACACCCACAGTAACAGATGGCTTGGTTGTCAACTACGTAATGGAACTGCTGGAGTGAAACGTGGATATGAACCAAACTGATTCACTCAAAGCTAGTTCCACTACTTAGGCAGCACTGAAATAGGGCTAGTCCTACGGGGTGGCTGCAACAATCAGGGACCACCCACCATCATACCGTCAGCTTGCAGTCTGCACTATTCAGACCTAACACAGAGATAAATGGCTGATGCTGCAATGACGAGGTGGCCCCTGATTGCGGCAGCCAAATTGATTCAAGTTGGTGGTACTTCTTAAGAACTAGTGTCATCAGGACAGTGGGCCTGCATTGGTTGAACACTGCCAAGCCCACAAATGCAGTGCTTCTCTCCTAAGCTGCCACATTATGTTTCTTGCGCATGCACGCAAGCAAACATAAAAAGTAGTTGAAGGTAATAGCTACTACCAAAGTGGAGGTCACATCTGGAACAAGCGGTTATTAGCTCAATATGCCTTTCCGGGTAAAACTTTTTAAATAATGAAATAAATAAATAAAGAGGGTAGTAGATGGCAGAACCATGAGAGAGAGGGAAGGGACTGGTGACTGAAAGGGGGATTTAAAATGGAGTGAATAATGTTCAAGAACTTAGAAAGGGAGTTTAAAATGATCAGAAAGTGTAAGATGAAATAGCTGGTCTTTGTCTGTCTAGTGGCATAGGTACATAGATACATAGATACATAGACAGTGTCGGCAGATAAGGGCCTATGGCCCACCTAGTCTGCCCATTTGAGCTTGTAAGTTCGGTTTGTTTTCCTAGAAGTCTATTTCCCCTTACCCCTGACCTCTAGAATTCCTTTATGTCTATCCCATGCATTCTTAAATCCCGTGATTGTTTCAGCTCCCACCACTTCCTCTGGCAGGGTGTTCCACTTGTCCACCACCCGTTCTGTGAAGAAATTCTTTCTCATGTTTCCTCTGATAGTCCTCCCTCCAACTTCATCCCATGCCCTCTAGTCCTGAAACATCTTTTTTCGCTTAAAAATAGTGTTTTCCTGCACCCTGTTCTCCCTGTAAGATACTTGTATGTCTCTATCATATCCCCTCTCTCCCTCCTCTCCTCCAGGGAGTACATGTTCAGTTCCTTCAACCTGTCTTCATAGGACTTGTGATGCAACCCATGCACAATCTTTGCTGCCCTCCTCTGAACCTTCTCTACCCTGTCTATGTCCTTACGTAGGTGCAAGCATTTCTGAGCCTTTTGTACCTTTGGAGGTTGGCTTGTAAGCCAGTGGCCTTGTACAGATGCTAGGCAGAGTCTCTAGACTATGTGCACTAGATGAGTTCAGTGGTTACCCATGGAAGATTGGAACTCCTAACAGGAGATTTTCGAAGTGGGGTGTGTTTATCCCACACTGAGGAGAAGGGAGAGTTAAATCTGGTTAGGGCATCAGCAATATCATGGGATAAGAATATGAAGGACCAGTTAATGCCAAGGAGATCAGCTTGGAGGGCAGACAGGCTGAAAGAGCTAAGCAACTGGAGCTGAAAGACTTAGGGGTAAGGCTTTTGGATGGTGGGCCTTCCACACACAGTAAACCAAGAAGTGATCACTGAGAGTGTCAGGGAGGGTGCCTGCACACACAGTACAGTGGAGGTGGGATGAGAGAACTCAGTACATGAGGCAGTGGTTGGCAGAGGAAGGCTTGAAACATGTAGGCTGCATGAGATGCTGTGTGAGACGGAGTGATTAAATTTGCTGGGTGAGTTTTCTGCAGCACGGGAGGCCAAGTTGTGGTTACAATTGCCCATGATCAGGAGTTTCTCTGGCTTTGAAAGCAGTTGTTATGAGAGAGGAAAGAAGGTCAATGTCTTCAAAGGCTGAATGGCCTACCCCACCCCCCCAATCAGAATAGAAGGAAGAGGGGTCCGACATGAGCCCAAGTGAAGGAGGTAGGTGGGTGGGAATGGGAGCGGGGGGGGCAGACTGGAGAGAGGGGGACTCGCGTCATGGGGGAAGGTTGAATCTCTGAATGCACGGAACCTGAGGAACAAAATGGCTGAGTTGAAATCCCTGATGGCTGAGGGGGAGGTGAACATGGCTGTGATCACAAAGAAGTGGGCCACGCCAAATCATGACTGAAATCTCTCTATCCACGGTTGCAAGCTGTATAGGAGGGCAAAGGGGTGGGAAGAAGAGGAGGAGTGGCTTTTTATGTGACGGAAGGGATGGAGGAGGCGGATGGCAGGATAGAGGTGCTACGGGTACAGGTATAATCCGCAAAAGGCAGAAAACTTAGGATAGAAGTGGTGTGTACAAGGCCACCAAACCAGGATGAGGAATTAGACAAGGAACTGGGGTCCAAAACTGTGGCGATAGCCAGCAGAGGGGAAGGAGTGATTGTGAAGGACTTCAGTCTGCCTGGGGTAGACTGGAAAATCCCAGCTACCACTTGTACCATGACTTAGGTGCTGATTTGTTGCATTCCAGAGTGGGCTCCTGACATGGTGTCCTGGAGCCCACCAGGGAGAGGACCACACTGGTCCTGGTTCTGCCTAATGGTGTGCATGTCCAAGAGGTAAAGGTAGAGGCCCCACTTGCAAGAAGTGACCATAACACTGTGTGATTCCACCTGGACATGGACAGATAGAAGATGACAACAAAATAAGGGTACTAGACTTCAGGAGGGAAGACTACAGTAGGATGTGGGTGCTTCTGGAGGGTACCTTGCTGGAATCAAGGAGGAAATGGAGGTGACCGGCCCACCAGTGCAGTGGTTGGATTTCAGCTTGCGACGCTGATGATCCGGGTTCGAGAACAGACCATGGAGTCAGAAGGCTGGCTGGGGAAGAATGACTGAGCATCCTGGGGACTGCTTTTCTCCGGGGGGAGGGAGAGGAAGAATGTCCAATGCTTTACAAACCCCTGGCGGAGGCTGAGGGCACTGCTGCGGCTGGTGCCAGTATGTTAGTATTACATTAGAAGAGTGGGGCGGATGCTGGAGGTCATCGCATGTCCCCACCCCCGGGGCAGCAAAGCATCAAAAACACTGGCCCCCCCCCAGCATGAAGACCCACTCCAGCTCACATGGTTCACTACCTCTGGCCCTTGGGGTTTCCAACTCCCGTGTCCCCAACCCAGGAGCAATCCGAACTTGCCTAAGATGTCTGTTGGAGGACCCCTCAGCTGCCCAACCTGGGGCAAGCCTGAGCTTGAGGGCAGCGGGTGGAAAGGTCCAACGACAAGAGGTACGGACCAAAAATAGAAATAAAAAAAAAAAGAAGGAAATGGAGATGGCCCAGAAAGAGGCTATAATCAAGGAGGGGCTATTGGCAGCCACTAACGTGTGTGCTAAACTCAAGAGCAAAACATCTAAAGCCAGATAGCCCAGCTGGTATGACAGGGAGGTAGCCCAAGTGGTGAAGAGTAAGAAGTCAACCTTCAGGAAGTACAAGCACACCCAGAAGGATGAGGACAGCGAGGAGTACTGCAGCATGGTAAGAGAGGCAGTCAAAGCAGTCCGATTGGCCAAGACCAGGAGAGAGCTGCAGCAGCTGGCAGAGTGGGGTTAAAACTAGGGAGAAGGCTTTCTTCCAGTATATCAGGAACAAATGAGATATGAACGATGGTATAGTCAGGCTGAGAATAATAATAAAAAGCTTTATTTTTATGGCGCCTTTCAAGAACCAAGGCACCTAACATGGTTTAAAAACAACATCAGACAACTCAGCGTCTTAAAAATATAAAAACAACTAACTTAGAGAAAAGAAATTAACCATCAAACGTTTGACACCACAAATATGTTTTCAGGGCCTGTTTAAATCCTTCCACGGTTGCACCCCCCCCCCCCGGTAACTGACGGGGTAGAGAATTCCACAGGGTAGGGGCCCCATCCATAAAATAAATGCCGGGTCCCAGAAGATATTAAGCACACCCTTGGGATCTCTAGCAACCCCTCGTCAGCTGAACAGTGCAATCACCCAGGGCAGTAAGGGACCAGGAGCTCTTTCAAGTAGTCCAGGCCAGGTCCATGTAGGGCTTTAAAAGACAGAAGACCAACTCTGAAGGTGATCCACCACTGTACTGGCAGCCAGTGCAGTCCGTGCAGCACCAGTGAGATATGACTGTACCGAGAAGTTCCTGTCAAAGATGAGCCACTGCATTCTGCACCAGCTGTAGGCGGTAGATGTCCACCCCAGGTAGCCCTAGTTAAAGGGAATTGCAATAATCCAAGTGCAAGGACACCAAGGCATGGACCAGCAGAGGAAGATTGCTGGACGGAACAAGGTGCTTGATCCTGGAGATATTCCTCAGGTGATAAAAAGAGGACTTCTTGACAGCTGACACCTGCGAATGCAGAGCCAGCCCTTCATCAAAAATTACCCCCAGGTTCCGTACCTGTTCAGAGGTCGGGAGTGATAGGCCCCCAAGGTAAAGCCCGGAGGGCAAACCAACCCCCCGGCCCCCCTATCTAGTGTGCCGGATCCACAACCAGCACCTCGGTCTTATACGAGTTGAACTCGAGAAGATGTGGGCAGTGGGAGGTGAGGAGAAAGCAGAAGTACTTAATAAGTACTTCTGTTTGGTCTTCATGAGACAGAAAGATGGTCAAGTACCTCATTGGAAGGGGGGAGCAACAGGGGAGTGGGAACAGATGAATTGGCTGATGCTGGCAAAGGGAAGAAAGGCTTAAAGGCCCTGAAGATAACCAAATCTGAGGACTGGAAGGAATACATCTGAAGGTGTTGAAGGAATTGGCAGATGTGCTAGCGGTTCCCCTATCAAACCTGTTCACAGATGTACGAACATATGAAGAAGTCAGTAGAAGAAAGTAATTTGGTCTCTCTCTAGTCTGCTTATACTGCAGGGTCCACGGCTTGAGCTACTTTCCCTGCCTCTTCTCCCCACTCCTCCCATCCTCCCTACCCATGATCCTTACCTTCCCCATATGCCTATCCCAGTCTCTCTTGAAGCTGCTCACTGTTGTCAACGAGACCACCTCTTCCAGTAGTACATTCCAAGTGTCCACTATCCTCTCTGTGAGGAAGTGCTTCCTGACCTCCCTCCTAAACTTACCCCCCTCTAGCTTAAGACTGTTCTGCCTTGTGTTATGGTTGCCACTAACACCTTTAACCTTTATCTTTTAACACCTCACTGGAGTGGGGGAAGTACCCCTGAACTGGAGGACAGCTCTTTTCGTGCCACTACACAAAAACAGGCCAAAGCACACCCAGGTAACTACTGACTGGTCAGTCTGACTCATGATAGTGGGGAAACTCATAGAAACTATACTGAAAGAAAGACAAACTTTCTGGAGTCAAATGGGTCCAGAACTTAATAGGCAGCACAGGTATGTGTCACGGCAGTCCTGCCAGAATAATCTGATTGATTTATTTGACTGGGTAACCAGGATAGTGGACAGGGGCTAAGTGGTTGACATCCTGTCTGGATTTCAGTAAGGCCTTCGACTCTGTTCCACACAGGAGATTAATCAGGAAACTGGAGTACCTGGAGATGGGGAAAATTATCTATGTGGGTAAAAATCTGGCTGCAGGCTAGAAGTCAGAGGGGTCAAGGAGGAGTTCTCAGAGGACAGGCCAGTCGCTAGTCGGGTCCCACAGGGCTCAGGGCATCCTGTGTCATTTAACATCTTCATCAATGACACTGCAGACAGGATAAAAGGTAAAATATAACTGTTTGCAGAAAACACAAAGCTCTGTGGGAGAGTAGGCATGAAGGAGCGGAGGTAAGACCTCAGGGAAGACCTGGCAAAGCTTGAGAAATTGTCAGGTATCTGTCAATTTGGATTCAATGCCAAAAAGTGTAAGTAATACACTTGGGGGTGAAGAACCTGGGAGCCAAATACTAGCTGGGTGGTGTGCAGGTCACCAGGTCAGAGGAGAAGGACTTGGGAGTGATCATTCGAGTGACCTGGAGCACACTGCAGAAAAGCAGCAGCCAAAGCAAACTGGATGCTGGTCTGCATGGCCAGACGTATAACCAGTAGGAAAGCAGAGGTCATTCTGTCACTGTAAAGATCCCTGGTTTGGCCACATCCTGAGTAAAGTGTGCAGTATTGATGTCCTTACCTAAAGAAAGACATCAACCTGCTGGAAACAGTTAAGAGAAGGGCAACCAAGATGATCTAGGGACAGGAAGGCAGAGCATATGAGGGGAGACTAAAAGATCTCAAATGTACTCCCTAGAGGAAAGACGGGAGAGGAGTGACATGATCGAACCCTTCAAGTACCTTAAATGTTTCAACAGAGTGAGAGCTGAGGGTCTCTTCAACCTTAGTGGGAACAGAACCACTAGGGAACACTACCACAGCCTGGTGGGAGGAAGAGTCAAGAGAGAAATGAGGAGGCACTTTTTCACTGAGGCTGGTGGCTAAGTGCAATGAACTGCTGGAGGAAGTAGTTTCCCTTAAAACTGTGGACAGCTTTAAAAGAGGCTAGAATGGAGTAAAGGGGAATGTTGCATATGGAGAGAGGGCATGTGCAGGAGGCAGGACATCAGCAGGGAAGGAGTGGGTCTGCAAACTCAAGCAGACATGATAGACCACAGGTCTTTTTTCTGCTGGCTCAGTCATATGTTTGTATGTTCATGTAAGTGACATTGTAAAAGGAATGGAAGGAAAGATATGCCTTTTCACAGATGACACCAAAATCTTTAATTGGGTGAGCACTCAGGAGGGGATAGAGAGAATGTATAGGGACCTTGGAAAACTCTAGGAGTGATTAAGAGCATGGCAGTTGGGATTCAGTGCCAAAAAGTGCAAAATCATTCACCTAGGACATAGAAACTCAGGAGCTGAGTATAGGATGGGGGGGGAGTACTGACAGTCACTTAGCAGGAAAGGGACCTTGAGGTTATCATCTCCGATGACATCAGAGTGGCAGGGCAGTGTGATAAAGCAGTGGGTAGGGCCAGTGGGATGCCGAGATGCATAGGGAGCGGTATCTCCAGCAGGAAAAGGGAGGTGGTGTTGCCACTGTATCGCTCACTTGTGAGATCCCACCTAGAGTACTGTGTCCAGTTCTAGAGGCCACATCTCAGAAAAGATACAGCAAGGTGGAGGGAGACCAGAGGAGGGCAATTAAAATGGTGCAGGAGTTGCATAAAAGCCCTATGAGGAGAGACTGAGGGATCTCAACATGTACACCCTGGAAGAGAAGACAGCGAGAGAGGACATGCTAGAGACCTACTAGTACCTCACTGGGGTGAGTAGGTTGCAGGAGTGTACTCTCTTTCAAATGAGAAAGAGTCCCAGGGCCAGAGGGCATGAGACAGAACTAGAAAGGGGAAGTTTAAGAAGGATATGAGGAAGTACTACTTTACTGAAAGCATGGTGGACACCTGGAACAGACTGCTAGCTGAAGTGGTGGAGGCAGAAATAGTAAGGGGCTTCAAGCATGCATGGAATAGACCTAGAGGAATATTAGTAAATGGGAAGGGAGGAGCAAGGGCTGCTGGAGACCAGTTTGTGTCTACAGAGACAGACTAGGTAGGGACTATTTGGGGGTATCTGATCAATATAGTGCAAGCAAAAATATGCCGCAAAACATGTGCGGTGAAAATAGAGTGAAAAATAGTGAACGGGATAAAACAACATTGGGATGTTGTCACCCCACCCCCGAATCCCCCCTTCCCACTGACCACCCCCCACAGTTTATAATAGTAAATCCCCAACACTGACTTTCTCCCCTCCTCCCCCAAGTTCTGCCCCCTGGAGTTTGTAATAGTAAATCCCCACCCACCGATTTTCTCCCTCCCCGACGTGCAGTCATCACTTGGCACTGTCTTGCTGATTAAGTGGTTTTCCTTCTCACCATTTTGTCAGCACGATTACTGACTGCACCATTTTGCTCCTGCTATATTGACCTAGACCCCAGCTGGACAGGCTGGAAGGGCCAAGTGGTCATTTTCTACCAACAAATTCTATGCTTCTGTGTCAAAGAGGGAGTTCAATTTGGAGACTGGACAGAGATAAATGCCAGAAATATACACTACTGGTCAAAAGTTTTAGAACACCCCCATTTTTCCAGCTTTTATTGAAACTTAAGC
Organism: Neoceratodus forsteri; assembly: GCA_016271365.2. Taxonomy (NCBI): domain Eukaryota; kingdom Metazoa; phylum Chordata; order Ceratodontiformes; family Ceratodontidae; genus Neoceratodus; species Neoceratodus forsteri. The sequence goes on along the minus strand of CM057457.1, from coordinate 141,948,911 downwards.
AATTCCAGTCCAGTGAATAACCTGAAATGGTACAAAGGTAAGCGGTAAACTGATAGAGGTTAAAAAAAAGTTTACGTTAGCAAAAACTGCTTTAGAGAAATTGCAAAGAAAGCCAAGGTGACAGTGAGTACAGTTTCCTACACCATCAAAAGGCACTTGGAAACTGGAGGAAACTCTGACAGGAAGAGGTCTGGCAGACCCAAAGCCACAACAGAATCAGAAGACAAGTTTCTGAGAGTCAACAGCTTGCGTGATAGGCGGCTCACAGGACAACAGCACAGAGTGGCTGGCACCCTGAACCAAAAGGGCTACCACAACATTTTGCAGTGCCATGCAATACCCTCTGACGACGCTTAGTTGGTTGCCCATCCTACAGCAAGATAATGACCCAAAACATACCTCCAGGCTATGTCAGAACTACCTTGAGGAAAAGAACAAGACAGTAGGCTTCAAATCATGGAATGGCCAGCACAGTCTCCAGACTTAAACCCCCATTGAGCTGGTTTTGGGATGAACTGGACAGAAGGTGAGAAAGCAAAGCAACCTACAAGTGCAACACATTTGTGAACTTCTGCAACAGTGTTGAAGAACTTCCCAACAATATTTGATGCCCATTGTAGAAGAATGCTACCAGTGTGTTCCGTGGTTACAGTATATCTGCAAAAGGTGGCTACTTTGATGAGTCAAAAATTTAGATTAAATTTTGTTAAACAAAATGATTCTATGATTTATTTTTTATCTCCAATTGTTTATTTGTTCTATGCTTTAATTTCAGAGTATATTGAGACATTAACCTTCGTAAATTTCAATAAAAACTGGTAAAATGAGGGTGTTCTAAAACTTTTGACCGGTAGTGTAAAGATAGTGAAAATGGGATAGAAAGTTTGCCAACAAGAAGTTCCTGAGAGAAGAGTAAAGAGCTGTGGTGCACAGTCTGAAACTAGAGGGGAATGTTAACATAGATGGTGACACCACCACCACCTCATTTGGACCAGTCCTGCCACAAAAAGGAGTAACTAAGGAGAATAATGTCAGAATCCATGACCCTAGGCAAGAGTCAGGTTTCCATGATGACAAGCACCGATTGCTTGAGAGACTGAGCCTACAGCATCAGGTGATCGATTTTAGGGAGGAATCTGTGAATGTTGAGGTGCATTATCCTGATAACCCTAACGGTGTGTCAGGACTGAAGAAGGAGGGATCCTGATACCCTTAGGGTGGGTCAGGACTGAAAGAGGGAGGATCCTGATACCCTTAGGGTGGGTCAGGATTGAAGGAGGGAGGATTCTGATACCCTTAGGGTGGGTCAGGATTGAAGGAGGGAAGATCCTGATACCCTTAGGATGGGTCAGGACTGAAGGAGGGAGGGTCCTAATATCCATAGGGTGGGTCAGTATTGAAGGAAGGAGGATCCTGATACCCTTAGGATGGGTCAGGACTGAAGGAGGGAGGATCCTGATACCCTTAGGGTGGGCCAGAACTGAAGGAGGAAGGGAGGTCCAGAGTTAATCTCAACATCACCTGCCAGGAGGAGTAGATGATAAAAGATGAGCTTTAGGTTGCAATGGGTCTTGTGGTCTGGGGTTTAGAAGGAAGGGAATATGAGGGTGGGAAGAAAGAGAAGCTGTCAGGAAGACTCCAGGTGAAGCCATGGGGAGTAGAGAATAGAAACATAGAATTTGATGGCAGATAAGGACCACTTGGCCCACCCAGTCTGCCCATTTCCCTACCCAATGGATAAGCTGCAGATCCTAGTTAACCAGCAGCCTACTTTTTCCTTCCCCCACCCCCTAGAATTGCCTTATGACTGCCCCATGCATGCTTGAATTCCACCACTGTTTTTGATTTCACAACCTCTTCCAGAAGGCCGTTCCATGCATTCACAACCCTCTCTGTGAAAAAATACTTCCTTACATTACCTCTGAGCCGCCCTCCCCATCTTCAAATTGTGCCCCCTTGTTCTTGCACACCTCTTTTTCTGAAAGATGCTACCCTCTTGGACTTTGCTGATTCCCTTGAGGTACTTGAAAGTTTCTATCATGTCCCTCCTCTCCCTCCTTTCCTCGAGGCTATACATATTAAGCTCCTTAAGTCTCTCTTCATATGTCTTCCGGTGCAGACCCTGCACCATTTTAGTCACCCTCCTCTGGACAGCTTCCATCCTGTCAATGTCTTTGCGGAGATGAGTTTCTAGAACTGCACACAGTACTCCTGATGGGGTCTCACCAGCTGTCTGTACAGAGGGATAACAACTTCCTGTTTTCTACTGGTGATGTCTCTCCCTATGCATCCCAGTATCCCCCAGCCCTCCTTACTGCCCTCTAACATTGCTTGGAGCTAGAAATGGGGCAGTGCTTGTGAGTTTGGGAGGGTGAAGGGCATTTAGCAGAGAGGTAGGAGGGAGGGCTTGAGAGTAAAGAGATAAAGGAGTGGGAAGAAAGAGAGGAAGAAGTAAGTATAGATAAAAAGCATTGTAATAGACCAGGGGAAATAGGGACAGGGAAGGGCACCCAAAGAAGAAGAAGAAGAAGAAGCGAGAGAAGGCAGGACAGATAAATTGCTACTTCTGAGAATACAGGACATGGGGAGAGTCAGCAGGAGAGGGCAACAGCCAGACAGAAGAGGAAGCAGGAAGAAGTAAGTAACTACTGACAGTAAACATGCTTACGAAGCAAATAACAGGAAACAGTTATACGTAAACTACCTGGAAACACAACTACTGGAAACAGCTGCAAGATGGCTGCTAGGATAACACAGTTGCAAGATGACTGCAAGATGGCTGCTAGGATAACACAGTTGCAAGATGACTGCAAGATGGCTGCTAGGAAAACACAGTTGATTTACATTCTTAGTACAGAGGTACAGCTACCCTGACTACAATAGTACAGGTGTACAAGTACACTTATAAGCTACAATAATGCAAAGATACAGGAGTACAAACACACTAGAAGGCAAGAATACTACACTAATACAGGAGTGCAAACACACTAGCAGACTACAATACAGTACTACTACATAGTAACATAGTAACAGTAATTCTTGGCAGATAAGGAACGCTAGGCCCATCTAGGCTGCCCATAAGCCCTACATTTGTTTGTGGCCTCTGACCCTATCTGGTCAATGGCTTATCACCACTCCATCTCCTTCCCACCTCTAAGGTTCCCTTATGCCTGTCCCAGGCATATTTAAATCACTCTACTGTGCTTGCTCCCACAAGCCCCTGTGATAGACTATTCCATGTGTCCACCACCCTCTCCATGAAGAAAAACTTCCTCACATTTTCCTTTTAACCTGCCCCTTCCAATTTCATATCATGCCCCCTCATTCTTGAACTCCTCCTACATTGGAAGATGTCTCTCCCCCCCGCTCCTTGTTTATGCCCTTAAGGTACTTAAATGTTTCTATCATGTCTCCCCTCTCCCTCCTTTCCTCCAGCGAGTACATATTGAGGTCCTTCAATCTCTCCTCATATGGTTTCTGGTGCAAACCCTGTACCATTTTAGTTACTCTTCTCTGGATTGCCTCCACCCTGTCAATATCCTTATGAAGGTGTGGCCTCCAGAACTGCACACAGTACTCCAGGTGAGGCCTCACTAGTGTTTTATACAATGGTATCACTGTCTCCTGCCTTCTGCAAGTGATACTCCTAACTATGCACCCCAGCATGCCACTGCACCTTCCTGCAGCCTTTGTAGTCTGCTTAGACACCCCATCCTATAGCTCTCCCCAGGGTTCCCTCCTCCCAAGTGCATTATTTTGCACTTCTTCGAACTGAACCTCGGTTGCTGCAGCTCTGACCATTCTTCAAGCTTCTGCAGGACCCTTCTCATTTTCTTCACCCCATCTGGAGTATCCACCCTATTGCAGATCTTGGTGTCATCCACAAACAAGCAGACCTTTCACTCCAGCCCTTCCGTAATTTCACTAATGAAGACATTGAACAGGACCAGCCCAATGAGTGACCCTGTGGAATCTGTGAATGTTTAGGTGCATTATCCTGATACCCATACAGTGGCGCAGGACTAAAGGAGGGAGTACAAGCACACTGGCATGCACTATACCAATACAGACACACACACACTAGCAGGCTATAGCACTACATATTACAAAGCTATAAGCACATTAGCAGGCTATAATACCTCAATATTACTGAGCTACAAGCACACTAGCAGGCTATAATACCTGAATATTACAGAGCTGCAAGCACACTAGCAGGATACATTGATGCAATATTACAGAGCTACAAGCACATTTGTAGGCTATAATACCTCAATATTACAGAGTTGCAAGCACACTAGCGGGATACAATAATGCAATATTACAGAGCTACAAGCACACTAGCAGGATACAATAATGCAATAGCCAGGGGTATATCTAACAGTTGTTGACTACTCTAGTATGCAGGGTACTATAACAGGCTATGGTAATACAGCAATAGTTAGAGCTGAACTACAGTACCTAGGGCTGCCTGGCTTCATGCTAACTTGCAGAGACTGCTACACTGTATGATGTACCTGCGTGTTTTTTATTTATTTATTTGAATTTTGGAACCAGGATGAGCCCACTGAGACCATGCAATCCCTTTTTCATGGGCGAACCAATGGACAAAATAAAATAGTACATTACAGAGTTAGACAATACAATATACCATATTAATTACAAAATGTACAGAGTTATATACAACATTTAGGTATAATACTAGTCTCAAGTCTTGTAGCCAAATGTGAACCCTTCTTGGTTGTTACACAAAGGGAGAAGATCCAGACATTGCAACTTCTTCAGGGTAACATTGTAACCCTGATTCTGCCTTCTTCCACAAGGCATGTAATAACCTGGTTCAAATCTCCACAGACCCTTCCTTGAGCCTTCCTTGAGACTTTGGTATTCCTTCTATCTTTACCCAGACTTTCCATTTTCAGACCCTTGTTTGATTTGGCAGCTTATGATGGCACCCCTTAGCAATAACCATTTAGTCACAGGTTATTACTGAAACATCCCACAATCACATGCACAGTATAGCAATTTCACTCAGGCAGGCTTCTTAAAACAAATGTCATTACTAAATAATTAAATAATCTTTATACCTTACAACAAAAAAGGTTTGGAAATGTTGGTCACAGAATAACACAAATAAAAGTGGATATGTACAAAAAACACTATAACAATTATCTAAAGTTCTACCTTAAATACATAGTGAAATGAAGTTCAGAAAAATAAATGGTTTTTCAAAGGTTTCAGTCCTTTCTGTAGCAGTCTTGCTTCTTATGTGTCTGCTGGCAGTTGTTCTCTTGTGGTCAGGAGAGTATCCAAAAGCAAAATGTCTTCAGAATGCTCTGTGGAGGGTCTTAAATACATGTGGTCCAAGGCAGTCTGTAAGTCTTGGTCTGGTTCTAACTTTTAGGTCAATAGATGTCACTCTTGTGCTTTCCCCAAAAATTCTTATGAAGGGACTTTTATTAGTCAGACTCTCTTACAATTCCAAAATCTTGCCAGCCAACCAATGTAATTATACCATAACAGTTTCCTGGAATCTAGCACTGTCCTTTGAAGTGTAAATTTTTTTTTTTTTTTTTATGACAGGGTTAGCTGTTAACATCTTCAGAGTTTATAACCTTTTTTCTCATTAATAGCTACCCCAATCCTGTCTTCTGAAGCATCCTGGCTTTTCAAGTAACAATTTTTATTACAGGTGATAGATTTAGGACCTCTGTGTTAGTTAGCCAGGATAACTCTTTTGAAATGCAATTTACAGCTTCCCTGGGAAAACCAGTTTCTCTTAAGTCACAGAGAATTTGCAGACCATTGAGAAAATACAATCCATTCCCTTGTTCCATGTGACCCATTTATCCATTATTCCTTGTGGCATTTTAAACATACACAAAATATAACAGAATATAACACCATATATCTGTACATCTGACTGGCAGTGGCATAGTTCATAACAGGATCAACTTGGGTGTATTCAGCGTACTATGAAACAATACTGGGATTGGCGTGTACATAAATAGAGTGAGAAAGCATGAGCTAGGGGGAAAATGCACATGAGACAGTTGCATAGATAGTAAATAGAATAAGAGTCAACACAGATTACCAAAACCAGATGCAGAGCAAGCTAGAGGAAGGATACACCTCAGACAGTTAAGTAAATAAGATAAGAGTTGATAGGGATTAACAAAAACAAATGCAGGATGGAGGTTCAAGCAGGTGTGCAGCTAGTGATTGTTTAAATAGAGTTAGGGAGGGGGATGCGAGGAGATGAGGTGGTAGCACATTCCAGGCCATAGTAGCAGAATAGGCAAATGACCACCTACCACATAAACAGTACGGATTAGGGGTTCCTAGAAAAGGTAGCGTGGGTGACCTGAGTGGATGCACTACTTCTTTGTGGTAGACAATATCCCTTAGACATGATGGATTGAAAATATTCACTAGCTTATATACAAAGCATAGCATGAGATATTGTTGCCTTGAATCATAATCTGACCAATGCAGGGTAGTCAAGATATCCCTATGATAAAGTTGTCAGAGCCTAGCAATTGATGAGGGTTGGGTGGAGCAAAGTAGTGGGGCTCCATAGCAGAGTATTGGAAGGAGGGATGTGGAAGCAATTTTCCTGCAGAAGGTGGCAGATAGAAGGGGGCAGAGGCTATAACAAACCTAATTTCTGGCTGATAGTTTTAGTTAGCAAGGAGATGTGGAACTCAAAGGAGAAGGCTGAGTCCAGGTTCAGTCCTAAGTATTTAAAGGTTTGGACTACTTCTATGGAATCCCCTGATAGGGATTAGATATTGCGAGAGTATTGTGAACATATTTTAGAGGTTTTGGGTGAGGAATTGTAAAAAAGACATGGCTTTGTTTTTTTTAGTGTTAAGAATTAGATGGTTATCTGAGAACCAAGATTTGAGTGATTTCAAATCCGAGTTCAGGTTTTGATTAAGCCAACCGATGTCATTTTAGGAGTGGAAAGAAACAGTATCATCTGCATAGAGTTGCACAGATGCACCAATGCAGAAATTGGGAAGATTGTTGATGAAGAGCGAGAAGAGTAACAGACCAAGGATAGATCCCTGGGGCACATCATGTGTTATGGGCTTGAGAGACAATAGCGAACAGGACCACCTCACCCTTTGGGATCTCCCGATAAGATAACTCCTGAGCCAGGTTAGCACTAAGCAGTCCAGACCCAGTAGGTTAAGTTGTTTCAGAAGGAGGTTGTGGTTGACAAGATCGAAGGCCTTCGGTCAACAAATACTGCTCCTGTAACTAGGCCTTTGTCACTTACTTTGAGAATGTCTGCCAACACTTTTACAAGGGCCATGGTCATACTGTAGTTTTTTTCTAAAGCCATGCTGGCAGTCGGTGAGCAAGTGATGACACTCCAAAAAAGACTGTAACTGGTTATAAAGTATTTTCTCTTGTATTTTACCCAGGGGGTAGAGAACTGAAATAGGTCTGTAATTTTCAGCTGCGTGGGATCCATCCTTATGAAGGGGGACCACCACAGTAACTTTTCATTTTTCTTGGAACAGATTGGAAAGGAATGACCTGTTTATTAGATTTCTGATTGGTACAGCAAGTGCTGGTGCCTCTAATTTGAGGAACTTGGGCTCAATGGTATCATGGCCAGGGGAACTCTCTACTTTGAGCTTTAATAACAACCAGATAACTTCCTTTTTGGTTGTGGTTTTTAAGTGGAAAGCAGGGTGCGAGCCTAGACTAGTTTGAGGATGTGCAGGGATGGTAAAATCAGTTGCAGGCAGAAAATGCAAAGTGTATCTGTTCAGATCAGTGAAAAATTGATTTAGTCCCTCAAAAATGGAAGTGGGGGGGTCTTGTAGGAGGTTGCTATTAGAAAGAATTGAACTAGGATACTGATCTGATTTACCTTTACTTAAAGAGTTAATCTGTTTCCAGAATTCCTTGGGGTTGCTAAGATTTTCTGTTTGCAGTGTACGATAGTAAGCTCTTTTGGCTGTGTGTAGCTTGGTTTTGCAGGAGTTTCTCAACTGACGTTACACTAACCAGTCTGAGTAAGACAGCTATTCTTGAATGATTTCCAGGCAGCATCCTGTCTATTTATGAGGGCCCTTAATTCAATGGAAAGCCAAAGGGAACTGCTGCCTTTTGACCCATGCTTGGTTGGGGTGTGTGCCTGTTGATAATGAAGGTAAAGGTAGTGATACAATAATCTAGGGTCTGATCTATCGTGGGCAGTGTGGTAAGTGGGCCACAGTCAGTATTGTACATTGAAGACAAAAACTCATTTATGTTAAAGTGAGTCATATTTTTTGACTCCACAATTTTGGGAGGGGTGCTACAAAATTATTGCCAATAAGCAGTAGACAGGGGAGTGATCACTGATGTCATCTGGGAGTACTCCAGCTGACTTTATCCTGTGGGGGCAATTTGACACTATCCTGTTTAGGAGCACTAATGAGTCATCTTGTTTTGTCAAGTGGGGTTGTCAATATGTTGTGTGAGGTTATTGTCAGGTAAGATTGCCTGGGCCTTATTTGTATTAGAGGCAAGCCAATCATTATTAAAATTCCCACGGAGTACCATATTGTGTGAGGGAAAATCAGATAGGGATGACATTAGGGAGGGTAATATACTGGTGGCACCTTTAGGTGGGAGATATAAACAACCAATAATTAATTGTGTATGTTGCCAAGCATCAGGGATATAAACAAAGATTCTCCTGATGGAAGAATTTCAGCTGGTGAAGTGATTTCAGAGGTGGATAGACAAGATTTCAGATAAATGAGAACACCACCACCCTTTTTACCTATGTGGTCCTTTCTGAAGCACGAGTAACCTTGGAGGGTCACGTCATGTTGGAGTATGCCAGGCTTTAACCAAGTCTTTGTTATGCCAAGAATATCAGGATTATGCTGATCAGTCCATGACTGGATCTCAGCCATTTTAGTGTGCAGACTTTGAGCATTTAAGTGTGCGATTTTGATGCCTTTCAGACTATGTCTGATATGTGGTGATGACCCTGCAGGCATAAAAGCTGGACCAGAGGGTCTGGGGTCAGATTCAGTATCACCAGCATGAGTAAGGAGTTGGAGCAAGTAAAAGAATACAGCTTACTTAAATGAGGCTGGCATCAGTGGAGCAGAAGGTTTGGGTTAGGAGGTAAGAGACCAGTAGATCCTTCATGTAGTCATGTCCTAAACCATGCAGGGCCTTGTATGTTTACAAGTACATCTTAAAGATTATGCACCACCACAAAGGCAACCAGTGCAGTGCATGCAGAACCAGCGTGATGTGGTCCCTCCAAGCAGTTCTCACCACCAGCTGAGCTACAGCATTCTCGACCAGTTGCAGGCATTGCATTAAATCTCCAGATAGCATTACAGAGCATTACAGTAGTGCAACCTAGAGGTAACAAAAGCATGAACAATCATCACCAGGTCAGGAGGAGCAAGATGCAGTTAGATCCTGGTAATGTTTCAAAGATGATAAAAGCCAGATTGGATCACGGCCAACATCTGCTGGTCTAGTGTCAGCCTGTGGTCAAAACTGACCCCAAGATTCTTAATGGCATCAACAACAGGAGGTCAATCATCCAACACAGGAAGGACTACTGTACTTCCCATTGCTGCTGTACCCCATCGACTCGGCTCGATCAACATGTCCTCTGTCTTCCCTGGGTTGAGACATAACCAATTTGAGATCACCCAGCCGTTTGTCTCGGCAAGACATTTCCCAGCACCAAAGTCACATGATCCCCACCAGGACAGCAAGACAGGAATAAGTAAGTGTCATGCACAGCAGTGAAACTCAACCCTGTACCATCTAATGATCTCCACAAAGGACATGTACACAGAAAACAAAACTGGAGCAAGGATCAAACCTTGAAGAACCATACAGAAACACACAAAAGCCCCAGAGATAAAATTACTTAGGGCAATCTGCTGTGTTCCCTGGTTACATAGGACTGAAGTCAGTGTGAAACAGTGCCAGAGAAACCTACATAGATCCACAGGCAATCCAACAGCATCCCATGGTGAACTGTATTAAATGCCAATCATAGTTTAAGAAGGACCAAGATGGAACAAAGTTCTTGATCCCTTGCCAGTAGGAGATCACGAGTCACCCAGTCAAGTGGAGTCTCATTGCTATGGCAGGGCTGAAAATCTGGCTGGAGAGGTTCACAGATGTTACAATTCTCCAGGTGATCCACCACCAGTTAGTCAACTACCACCTTTTCGAGGTCCTTCCCCAAAAAGGGAAGGTTCAAAACAGGCTTGTAATTTGCCAGAACATCAAGATTCAAGGAAGACTTTTCTAAGAGGGGTCTAACCACCATCTTTTTGAGGACAGATGGAAAAATACCCTCACTCAAGAAGCCACTGATGATCTCAGCATTCAGCAGACCCAGAGATTCACTATAGCCCAAAAGCTGTCAGGTTGGTCCTTGGTCCAGTTTACAGTAGGTGGGACACAGACTAGAGATCATCCAAAGCACCTCAGAAACTGGCCAAAACTCACTACAGGTAAGCAGATCTACATGAAAAGAGGGTAGGCCACAGTCGGCCCACGACACATAACTTAAGAATATACCAGATGTAATGGAGGACACCTTGTTGGAGAAGAATTTACCAAACTCCTCACATATGTCTGCTGAAAATGTTCTAACAGATTACAAGAGCAACACCAGCACCAAGGCAAACATGAGAAGGCAACAGAGCTCCCACAGGCAGAGAGATGCCAAGAGGCTAGGAATACTGTGATAAATTCAGAGAGTAAAGTCACACAGGAAAAGAATAGTGATTACCTACATGTAACTATGGTTCGATGTTCAGCATTCAGTTCCCATCCACACTTAGGAAGGAATTTGCTGAACTTGCTCAGTCACCAGAAGTCATAGTAATAGCAGATTTTACTTAACATGGTGCCCTTCCTCAGAGGCACAGTGCACCATAAAATACAAAATGATGCAAATTTAAAGCAGCAGTACTAGTTAAACAGGAAGTGTTCATCATTTCTCAGATTTTTGCACTGCCTGGTAGTTTGAAATGTCATTCAGCTTTTGCTGTTTACTACTGTTTTCTGGCAATTGGTTCCATTGTTTTTTAATACATTTATAATGCTGTGTGGATCCACAGAAAATATAGCAGCCCCCACACCATTTCCATTTTGTCACTCTTTGTTTACATTGCTTGTCCTATAAACACTCAGCAGACAAAGGAGGGGGCGGTGCATTCCAGTTACAACAGACAAAATAACCAATGAGAGAATGGCACCATCCCACTTCCTGCTGAATCCAGTATGGAGCTCCTGGCAAAGATCTGTGCTAAACTGTCAAAAAAACAATAATATAAAAAAAAAAATAAAAGCAAACATTTCATGTTTTGTCATTTGTGGGGCTTGTTTGACGTAACTATTGCAAAAAGTAAATTTTCATTAACCAGTACTGCTGCTTTAAGATCAATATCAAAAAGAAAAATACAAAAAGCAGACGGCAGCAAGTACAGTGTACAATGTATACAGATAAAATGTATTCTAAGGGACATCGCTCTCCTCCTTCTCACTCAAAAGACTCCTTATACTTCTACCTCACCCACTGTGCTATCTGTGTTCTTAACGTTCACCTACTTAACTTTGGATAACCTCCCCCCATAGTTGCTTACCCTTGTAGCCCTATCTCCCTCTTTCAAAAGGTACCCCTGTGCCGAAATATGTACTTTGCTTCCTGATCGTACTGTCCAAGACCCAATTTATCTCTTGGTGTAACAGCAGGTCCTGCACTGGGACATGAGGTGTATCTGGGTCTCAAACTGTGTTGAGAGTTGTGCTCCTGTACTTGGTTGTTAACTACTGCTTTGGGTCTTGTAACCGCATTCCCTGTCCTGCCTTCATGTAATGCTCCTGTCTCATGTTAAATTATTATCCCATGTTACCCTTTCCCCAGGTCACATCTGGAAAAAAGCCTTGCCTCATCGGTGCTTTTCTCAGTTATCAAATTTTAAATAAATAAATCTTTCAGGTATTTTCAAAGACTTAATTAAATAAATGGAATTTGAGGCCCATCTTAAAAGCCTCCATGGATGGGGTCTCTCTTAGGGCTCTTGGGAATGCACTCCAAATTACTGAAGCTGCCACCACAAATGACTGTTCCCCCAACTATTTCAAATGAGCCTTTACGCTCTTTAGGAGGCCCATATCTGTGGAATGCAGAGGGTGGCTGGGCAAGTCAGGAGTCAGGAATGTTCACCAGATACAGGTCTGAGATGCACAGTTAAAGCATGTGAGCCTGATTCTCAAAGCTTCCGGCATGGTGCAAGGGGGCTTGCACCACAAAGAATGGCGCAAAGTGCCCCTTGCACCAAAAGATGCACCAGGAGTGATTCTCAAAGACAGCCTGTGTCAACCACAGGCTGCAGGCATCAAAGAGGACTTGTGCTGTCTGAAAAGGGGCGTAGCATGATGCTAGGGTTTGTGGCAGATGCAGGCTGCCAAATCCCCTAAATTGGGATTCACAGAACTCTCCCAGAGGGCTGATGGTATAATGGTTCTTAGCCAATGTTGAAATTCTGGAGTGAAAATATTACAAATTCACAAAGTTACGTGTGTGCGTGGAAATTGTGCAATGCACACTCGAACCACAGTCATTATATGGACTTTTGTCACCAAATTTTCAACATGGATATTTTGAGACCTCCGCTCATGAACAGTGTCACTGTGATTTTTGAAATCCGTCTCGAAAACTGATTTCCCACAGTGACCACTCTATTCTGCACCAGAAGTGCGAAAATGCATTTCGGCCAGGATATTGAAAATTACAGCTGTACTTTTCATGAGGATGTGTAAAAAGTACCAAAGCTGAAAATCTGGAGTGAAAAAATATTACATATTCGCGAGGTTACAAGTGTGCATTGAAACTGTGCAATGGACGCTCACAACACAAACATTTTTCGGAATTTTTTTCACCAAATTTTCAATATAAGCTTGGGAGTCCACCTCATGAACAATGACACTGTTGTTTTGATCATCAGTCCCGAAAGGTGATTCCATGCAGTGACCATGAAATCACCTTTCAGGACCAAATGTCCACGTGACAGTGACTGAATTAATGTGGTGGGGTCCCAAGAACCCCATGCTGAAAATTAGGTGCAAAAAGTCACAAAAGTGGCCGAGATATGCACCAAAGTTGAAAAAATCCCTATTTATGCCACTATTTAGCTTACCTGCATTTCTTCAGTTTGCAGTCAGCTTTGAAGAATGCAGACGTGTTTCTTGTCCACCAAAGATTGTCATGCTGAGCTCCAGAGTTAAGTATGGGGTTGGGGTGTATGGGGAGGAGGGTGGGCAAGGATTGGAGGAGGGGCCACCAGACTCAACGAGGGACCATTTTCTAGTTTACAGGTTTAAAAAAAATGTAAAACCTCACGGGAGGTTTTCTTTTTACAGGGACATTTGACATGCTGGGGTGGGCTTTCAGTGTGCCACCTGGGTATTTTGGGGTCTGGCCGATATGGGGGACTGGGCACCCCCCCTCGGCACAAAACAAATTGGGGGGGGCATTATACCAATGGAGAGTGGGCTCCCCATTGGCAAATGAACTGGGAGGGGGAATGCCAACAGGGGGTTGGGTACCCCCATCAGTTTGTTTCATTCGGCACAGCCACACACAACAAATGGTGGGGGGGTTGGGGACATTATGCCAACAGGGAGTGGGCTCCTCCATCAGCAAATGAACTGAGAGGGGCATGCCAACAGAGGGATTTGGCACCCCTGTTAGTTTTTTGGTTTTCTTTTAGCTGCGAGGGGGCATGTGGAAGGCCTGGGCTCAGCGCGTTCACACTGCTGTATGCTACAGCAGTGTGAATGCTCAACCGGGGATGCAATGCAGGAATGAAACTTCAAAGGACCGAGTAGCGCCACTATTGGTGTGGCTCTGTCCTTTGAAAAGTTGTCCAACTCAGCCCGAACAGCTGAAAGTGAGTCATTGCCAGCCTGCCGACTGATTTACCTGCTGCTGACCTGCCCCTTAAAATGGAGCTCTCCATTGGGTACACCCCTATAGAGCACCTTACAGCAATGAGTTCATCTGCGCCTGCACGCCACAACGAACTCAAAAACAGTGAACTGGTAGGCAGAGTACACGTGATTTAAAAAAAGTTTTGCAGATAAATTGGATTAGGGCCATAATGTACTCCTAAAACATTTCCCATCTCTTTCGTCTTCCTATTCCCTGATCCCCCTTTATGAAATATGACCACATCATTGATGTCTAGTGGACCCCATCGCCCTTCCCAGCAGGCAGTTCTGCACCACCCCACACCCTCCATCCCCAAACTGAGCCAGCAGCTGGTGCAGCCCATCACTCACCACCATGGCCAGCCACCAACTGAGGTCTCAATGAGCACTGAGCAGTATATAGTATGTGCTCATTTAGAGCTCAGTTCATAGCTGGCCTTGGTAGTGAGCAGTGGGTTGTACCAGTCACCAGCTCAGTTTGAGAATGTGGGGCAGCGGGGTGGTGGGACACTGCCTGCAAGGTTGGGGGGGTCCACTAAACCACCAATGATGTGGCCATATTTCATAACTGGGGCTTGGGGCTTGGGGGGGAGTTAGACTAGGGGGGATCTAATAATTATATTAATAAAATGGAAATCGGGGCTGGGAGAGGGGTTCACTAGACCACTAGGGATGTTTCATTTGTAATAATGGGGTATCGGGGGAAGGGCAGTCTGCTAGACCACCAGGAAATGCTTGGTGACATTGCTGCATGGCTAACCACAGCTTGCGGAAACCTGTCCATGTGTGCACACTGTTTGGTGCACCACTACAGTTGTCAGAAGCCACATAATTTACTGGTGGGACCCTACGCAATCAAAAATCTGGCACAGGTTCCCTGGTGCACCAGCAAGTCACCTTTGGCACAAGTCACCTTTGGCACGGTTTGTACTGCCTTTTGAGTACTGAGCCCTATGACTCCAAGAAGAGTAAATCAGCACTCACCCTCCACACTGAAAGGTCCATTGTACTGCTAAACACTTCCCTTCTTGTAAGTGTGAATTTGCTTGGTCAGAGTGATGCTAATCTCCAAAAGGAAGGCTTTATAACCACCACTTGGGTTGTGCAAAGACAAGGCAGTTTATTAGGACATTTAAGGTGCAGACATAAAAAGACATCCTAGTGGGTCACATCAGGTACAACCTATTGTTTCAAGTAGTATCTCTACACTTTTGTTTTGAAAAAGCATTGAGGTACTAGGCAAAATGTTGAGTTGCACCTGACAAGACCCACTGGCACATATTTTTATGTTTGTGCCTTAAGGCAGAATGTTAGGTTGTACCTGATGAGACTCGGTAGCACATCTTTTTATGTTTGCACCTTAAATGTCCTAATAAACTGCATTTTCTTTGCATAGACCAAGTGGTCATTAACAAACCATCCTTTTGGAGATTAAACTGCCTTCTCTTTGCACAGCCCGAGTGGTGGTTGGAAATCCTTCCTTTTGGAGATCAGTATCACTCTGACCAAGCAAATTTACACCCAAAAAAAGGGAAGCATTCAGCAGTACAATTGACCTTTCAGCACAGAGGGTGAGTGCCAATTTTATATTCTTGGAGTCAGGAGTTTACCCATACCAGACCCATACCGTGTAAGGTTTTATAGGTTTGAAAACCAACTTCAAAGGTTATAGTACACTTTACCGGCAGCCAGTGCAGCTTGACCTAGAAAGGCCCATCAGTAACCAAGCAGCAGCATTCTGCACAAGCTGCAGGTGATGCAACAAACCTCCGTTTACCCTGAGATATAGAGAGTTGCAGTAATTGTATCTGGACGTCATGAAAGCATGTTTCTAGCATCGTCTCATCCTCAGAGGGGATTAGGGAATTAATCTGGCTGATGTTCTTTAGAAAGTCAAAGCCACTTCAGACTACATCTGACTCCTGAGCCTCAAATGTCAGCCCTTCATCCAGAATGATCCCCATGTTTTTTAACCTTTGCAGAGGTCTCCAGCCTCAGCCACCACCAGCATCTCCATGTTACTCGAGTTAAGTATCAGCCAGCTCGATGGATCTCAGACAAGCAGTTATTAGGTACTGACATTGCATCCTGAGTACCACTTACAGACAACGTGTATAACTGGGTATCATCTGCATAGTAGCGAAAGCCCACGTTGTACCATCAAATGACCCCACCCAGGGGTAGCATGTATACTGCAAACAGCAGGGGTGTTTGGACCAACCCTTGGGATTCTCCATAGAGCAGGGGCACAGAGTGCAAACAGATATTCCCCAGCTTTACTCTCTGTGTCCTGTATCTGAGGTACTGTATCTCAGGTAGGATTCAAACCAGCACATGTTTTGCTGGAGAGCCCTCTGTACTCCCTCAGCTGGTCCAACAGCAGCCTATCATCCACACTATCAGACTCTGAGGAAAGATCAAAGAGAATGAGAATTAACTACTCTCCTCCATCCCTTGCCCTGCACATGTCATTACGTATCTAGAATAATGCAGTTTTAGTGCTGTATTCTGACCTCAGTCCAAACCAGAGGGGCTCAAAGATTTCACATCACACCACAATTTGCTCAATAACCTTTTCCAAGAAGGGCCAGATAGAGACACGTCTATAATTTGCCAGGATCACTGGGTCCAAAGATGGCTTCTTCAGGAGGGGTGTTACCAGTGTATTTGACAGTGCAGGAAGATCTACTCCAACAAGGAATGCTGAATGATCCCAAAAAACACCAGACCCAGTTGTCCCATGCAGCCTAGCTGTAGCCCCATTGGGCCTGGTTCCACTTCACAAAAAGTGGGTCACAGCTCTGAAATCACCCCCACATACCTCTTCCACCCTAAATAGCCAAAAGTCTCCCTAGACAAGGCAAGCATTTCCAGTACAGCCAGACTCAACACCACCAGTCACCATAGCCTACTTGGAGAAATTGCAGCACCTGTTATAGAAGATCTGAGGGATCACATTTTGCAGATGGCAGAGCCCCAGCAAACTCTGGACAGGTTAGGTGCGACAACATGTCCACCATCCGTAAAAGCTGAGCCGGTTGATTCTTACCTGCAGCATTCTTCCTAGACAGAAAAAGCTGCCTTCTTCTGGGTGATTGCCCTCTGGTACTCCTCATAGTGAGTACTCAGGGCTGTTAGTCCACCAAAGCACTGGACTTCCTCCAAAGATGCTCTAACCTCTGTCCCCTGGTCTTCAGTCACCTTAGCTCACCATCAAGCCATAGTGACCCATGACAAGATATCGCAAGACATTCATGGTACACTGCAGTGGAGTTGAATGAAGCACCAACAGGCATATTACAGGCCTTCACCACCTCTGCCCACATCTCACTGGCCACCAACATACCCAAGATGTCCAGTACCATTGGAATCTTTCTGGCTCCAACCCTCTTAAAGAGTGGTACTGAATTCTCTCCACAGAAGGTGGGCTTTGTGGGGGAGAATGTCACCACACAATAATCTGATCAAATGACCAAATCAGACTCAAGATCATAAATCTTGAGCCCCAGAGAAACACCAAGTCCAAGATATGGCTATATTGATGGTTCACAGAAGTAAACACTTGTGCAAGGCACAATGAATACATCAACCAGAGACAAACCTGACCAAAAATGTAAGAATTTGTCATTGATTCAGGCATTGAAATCACCCAGAATTAACAATCTGGGCAATTTCAATACCCTGTTGGCAACAAAGTCTGCCATTTCTTGCATGAAATCACCTCCCCCCATGTCTTGGGGGCCAGTACACCATGAGTATTCTGCTACCTGCATCTGAACCCCTGCACATGGCCACATATTCAAAAGGACAAGGTTAGTGTCACTCAGATAGTATGCTAGAAACTAGGATACCAGCAGATACTGCCCATTTTGGCCAAATAGTTGCTGTGGTAGGATACCAGTGCTATCTGACCATGGATCCTACAAGCATTGTGGCTCCTGTGGATCCTAGCGACAAATGTTGTGGATCCTGTGGATCCTAGCAACAGATCCAGCTCAGATCCAAATTATCTGACCTAGGATCCCTGGATCTGACCTAGGATCCATCGCTATCTGACCCTGCATCCTAACTATCTGACCTAGGATTCCCAGATCCTAACTAGGATCCATTGCTATCTGACCCCAGATCTTAACTACCTGACCTAAGATCCCTGGATCTGGCCTAGGATCCCTGGATCCTAACTAGGCTCCAGTGCTATGTGACACTGGATCCTACATCTGTCTTTGGTAGGATTTCTGGTAGGATCCTAGGTAGGTTACCAGCACTATCTGACAGATAGTGGTAGGATCCACAAAAGCACCATCTGAGCAACACTAGACAAGGTCTCTCATAGGTGCACCGTGAAGTTCAACCTCACTTCAATACAGATGCCACCCCCAATCCCTCCTGTAGCAGTGCACCACAGAATAACCTGACAGTATAGTCACCCCCAGTATAGGTCCGGAGTCGTCTCCCAGCCAGGTCTCAAGAGATACACCCCAGGTTGACTGAGGAAGCAGAAATAAACTCTGACATAACAGCAGTCTTGTTTCTCATCTACATGGCATTACAAAGAATTACCCGAAGGAGATGAGTCATGCTAGCTGACCCTACAGCTACCTGCCTATACAGACCAGTGGAAGCCCTGGGTATGGGAACCAAACATGTCTGACCTCTCTTTTTGTCACATTTCCCCCCATGGTGTCTCCTGGTCCTAACTATCCCAGTAGTGCCCTTCCCCATCTCTTCCCCCAAATCCTTGCACTGCCCGCACTTCTTCTCCCAACACTCACTTCTCTGCAATGGTGAATTACTACATCCAAGACAGGCAAGTCCCTGAACAGATGTAGCTGGCACAGCAGTGCTGTGGAATAGCAGAGCCTAGGGGTCCCTGTCCCTAAACACATATACACATAATGCTGCCTAAAACAAAGCAAAAAAATCTTTAAAGTAAACAACAAAACCCCAAATTCCACAACCTTACACCTCCCAAATATACCTCAACCTCCAAACACAGTCACCCTCACTCACACCTTACAACAAACACAATAACACCCCAATACCCTCCAATTTAAATAAGACTTAAAAAAAGTGTCCAGTGTGGTGCAGAAATTCTCAGTGGCACAGTTGCCCACTTTTACATCCAAAGAAATTAAAAGTTACTGGGAGGGGAATTTTCTGGGAGATTGTCTGGCTCCTAGATCCCCACTCCTCTCTCACAGAAGAGGCAGTTAAGTTTATGAAGTCTTTATCAGCCACAGTTAATGACCAAATACATCTTCTCTCAACAGAGCCAGTCACAAAGAAAGCCACAGGTGCATATCTGAATGCTCAGCACTGCCATGTTACAGCACTGGATTAACATACTCATGGAACTATTCACACTTTGAAGTAACAAAAAAACCCAATATCAACCAGTTGGTTCTCTCACCTCCTCCAGTCCATTGTTCAGCATGCTGATCCAACTCCTAACCCAGTACATAGGCCCCTAGTCTAGTAGCACCAGTCCAAGCCTAGGCACATGACATCTACCACAGATCTTCCCCTGCCCCTGATAACTCCCGGACCCTTCTGGGCCCCCCCTCTCCTCCAGCCGCCGCAACTCTGACCCTTCCACTTGCGGGCCTCCTGCCATCTTGCCATGCTTCAGTGTGTACCTCACCAGGCCTAGGCCAGCTGCTCATTGAAGGAAAACATAAGTTCACAAAGGGGTAATCAGACAGGAATGGGGGAAGGCTGTACAGACCCCCCCCCCATCAACCTGAAGGCCACAGCAGATAGAGGCCTCAATATCATCTTGTCTTAACCTACACAGCTGATGGTCAACAGTATTTCAGTAGCTTTTTCAACAACGGTTCTCAAAATTAAATATTCTCACTAACAAAAGAACAGACAGTCAAGAGTTGAAAAAAAAAAAGTACTACACCATGCATCTTGCCAGACCTGACCTAAAAAAATAACCTCTATATTCCTAGCTCTGTCTCATTAAAACCCCTAACTGCACTAAAAATTGTTATCTGCCATTACTTTAAGCTAAAAGCTATTAAAATAAAATAAAACTCCAACCATGTGCCAGCTGCAGAACCCTCACACTTTTTTTTTCTCAAGCTCGAGCTCCCTGCTCAAGGAGCTGACAGCTTGCCCCATGGATGACTCCTCCTACCACCAAACTGATGCCAGATCTGCATGCTGGAAGTCGGAATCTGAGCAAGTCTTGCCACGGGAGGTGGACTGAATTATGTGGATGTGAAATGAATACTAGTAGCAGAGCTAAGGTGAC
Source organism: Neoceratodus forsteri (assembly GCA_016271365.2). Lineage (NCBI taxonomy): Eukaryota > Metazoa > Chordata > Ceratodontiformes > Ceratodontidae > Neoceratodus > Neoceratodus forsteri. Next base: position 141,928,663 of record CM057457.1, on the reverse strand, counting down.
AAGTAGGTAACCTCTATTTCTAAACTTCCTAGATTCAGTTCACCATATACACTTACACAGACTAATAGCAGTCTTCCAGCAGGAGGAGGCAAGGTGTGCACCTCAATCAGGTGAAAAGAGACTGAAGGATGGAGATCACAAATGAAACACTGCAACAAATGAGCATGCTGATGTTATGCTGGGATATGAATGTATGCTCTGAACCTGGTAGCAGCCTTGCAACAAGAGACAAGGGAGATATTGCTAATGGGGGACCTGAATATGCCAGATGTTAAGTGGAGCAACTTTGCTGCAGCTGCATCCAAGAGCAGGGCCATTCCCGATGTCCTACAGGGGGCATGCCTCAGATAGCTAGTGTTGGAACCCACTCAGGAGGGAGGCAGCAATCTTAGACCTGGTACTCTCAAATGGGGACGGAGAGAGGAACTCAGATCTAGAAGTGGGTAGCCATCTGGGAACAAGTGACCACCAAACAATGTGGTTCACGATAAACTTAGCTGTAGAGTCAAGCCATACAAAAGTGAAGGTACTGGACTTCAAGAGGGCTGATTTTTTCAACATGGGAGAGTGCCTCAGAAAAGCACTAGCAAACAGGCAAGAAGGAGGGGTGAAGCAACAATGCAGAACTATCAAAACTGCCATTGCAGAGGCAACAAGCCTTTGTGTGAAGCAAATAAACAAATCAAAATGAAAGAAAAAAACACTATGGTTCTCAAAAGAGGTGGCGGGGAAGGTTAGGGAGAAGAAGATAGCATTCAGGAAGTATAAGGAAACATAGAAGAAGCAGGACAGAGAACTGTACTAGTTAAAGCAGAAGGAAGTGGGGAAGGCAGTCAGAATCACAAAGGCCCAAACCGAGGAAAAGATAGCCAACTCAGTTAAGAAGGGGGATAAAACCTTTTATAAGTACATTAGAGAGCAAAGAAAGACAAAGGGAGGGATATGGAGGCTGAATAAAGAGGAGGGTGGGTGGGCAGAGAGGAACAGTGAAAAAGCAGGGAAACTGAACGAATACTTCTGCTCAGTATTCACAAAAGAAGAGGATGGGGAGGTACCTAATCCAGTCAATAGAAGCACTCTGGATAGGGGGGTCAATAAGAGTCCTTTCACAGAAGAAAGAACTCCTAAAACTGAAGGTGGACAAAGCAGTGGGGCCTGATGGGATTCACCCCAGAATTCTAAAAGAACTAAGAGGAGAACTAGTAACATCATTGACTACCCCTTAACAAATCATGTGAGGATGGTGTGGTACCTGAGGACTGGAGGAGGCAGATGTTATTCCCCTCCACAAAAGTGGGAGCAAGACAGAGGCAGAAAACTATAGACCTGTCAGTTTGACCTCAGTAGTAGGGAAAATGATGGAATCACTTCTGAAGAAAAGAACTGTTGAGTACTTAGAGGCCAGTGGGGTACAGTACCCAAGGCAGCATGGATTCACAGTGGGAAGGTCATGTCAGATAAATCTAATCGATTTCTTTGACTGGGTGACCAAAGTAGTAGAACAGGGAAGGGCTGTGGACGTGGCCTACCTAGACTTTAGCAAGGCATTTGACACAGTCCCGCACAAAAGATTAATAAACAAAGTAGCCAGCCTGGGAGTGGGTCCCAGGGTGGTAGCCTGGGTAAAACATTGGCTGGACAACAGGACACAGAGGGTAATAGTAAATGGAGTCCACAGTGAAGAAAGGGGGGTTACTAGTGGGGTACCACAGGGTTCAGTACTGGGTCCAGTCCGTTTTAATGTCTTTGTAAGTGACACTGCAGAGGGACTGAAAGGAAAAGTATGTCTCTTTGCAGATGACACAAAGATCTTCAACAAGGTTGATACACAAGGAGGGGTGGAAAGGATGAGAAGGGACTTGGCAAGGTTGGAGGAATGATCAAATGTATGGCAGCTTAGATTCAACGCAAAGAAGTGCAAAGTAATGCACCTGGGAAACAAAAACCCAGGGGAAGAGTACACAATTGGTGGTGAGATACTGACAACAACATAAATGGAAAGGGACCTGGGAGTAATTATATCAGATGACCTAAAGGTGGGCAAGCAATGTGAGAAGGCAGTAAGGAGGGCTTGGGGGATACTGGGATGCATAGGAAGAGGCATCACCAGTAGAAAATAGGAAGTTGTTATCCCTCTGTACAGACAGTTGGTGAGACTCCATCTGGAGTACTGCGTGCAGTTCTGGAGACCCCATCAAAATACATAGACAAGGTGAAGGCTGTCCAGGGGAGGGCAACCAAAATGGTGCAGGGTCTGCACCAGAAGACATATGAAGAGAGACTAAAGGAGCTTAATATGTATACCCTCGAGGAAAGGAGGGAGAGGGGGGGCATGATGGAAACTATCAAGTACCTCAAGGGAATTAACAAAGTCCAAGAGGGTAGTGTTATAACGGGTCCCTGCACCCTAACTGGCATTCCACTGTACACTTTAGACAACCTATATTACTTATAAGATACACTAACACATATGGCACAGACATCTAGCATATAAGAGTAGATGTCAGGATATGTAATGATTGTAATCCACTTTACTTTCTCCATGCATGGAACCTGCATGTATGAAACCAAGATATTTATGTATTTGTTACATTATTATATCTGAGACGGCACTGCCACCTTTTGGACTTATGTATATTTACATTACAGTATGTACTCACTGTACTTTCTTTGTTCTTAGAAATGATGAGAACGAAATTGTATAATGTTATCTATAACTGTGGAGCCACCTCTATTTTAGACAATAGGGCTCATCGCCTGCAACTAGAAATGTTTCTATCTTATGGGTAAAAATAGCAATAAACATAGTATATAATGTAAGAAATTACGTTTTCTCCTTGGAGACCTTCTTCACTCTTTGGGGTATAGGAAACGCTAAGCTTTGGCTCCCAGTTCCTAATGATAAGAACTACTTAGGGCAACTGTGATATCCTTTTTGGTAGTAATAAACAAGTTTTATTACTGATATGCAACATGACTGTGACTTCTTTGCATCTCTATCATAGCCAAGAACCTGAGAAGGGTTAGACTCCCTAACAAATTGGCGACCACGTGCAGGTGATTTAGAGTTTGCAAAGTTGCACTTGTTGCTCACTAATCTTTTACCTTCCTATGGGGAAAGTAGGTGTGCATGACCGTATCACCTCTCTCATTCTTTTACCCCCTGTAGCACCTTGTAAAGTCTGACTGCTTACTGGGCACGGGAGATGCCATCTTACCATGCCCCACAGCAGTTTTGAATTGCAAGACTACAAGAGTATAGTAGCCCACATGTTTGCCGGCTTTGCCTGTTGTGGATCAATACCCGGCATGGCAACCTCTTACAGGTTCGATTTTGAGCTTCCCTGTTGTTACCGGTACCATGGCCACTATGTCAAATAACTGAGCAGACCTGAGACTTGATGTCTCTAATTTCATTGCCTCCTATGGAAGATGGGCTGACTTTGTGCTGATGCTAGTTAATCTGTCAACCCTGTACTGGGGACCTCAACCCAGTACTCCTAGATGAGACAAACAGCCAGAAAGCATGAGGCTAAAGGGTTGTTGGTCGTGGCTCTTTATGCTGCTTTAGAAGCCTCTGAATCAAGGTTTCATACCTTTGAACTGCAACTCTGTATGGGAAAAGAGCAGGACCTGGAGACTGAACTTCAGTCCCTGTGAAAGAGAAAGAGAATATTTTGCTCTGTTCTGGTCACGGAAATCAGCAGGAAATATGTATGTTGAGGAATGAATGTGAAAGTTTGAGACAGGATAAGAGGCAGACTTTACAAATGAATGATTTGTTAAGTAGGACAAATGACCAGCTCTGAGGGGAGTTGGGGGAACTGCAAGATGAAATGAACCAGGTATGTGATGATTTGGACAGGGAACATAGGGATAATTGTGAGTTGATCACCACGTACAGAGTGATACAAAAGCGGGTTATGAAGGGTGTGGAACAGAATATTGCAAGAGTTAGTCATGTGATTCCAAGAAGGCAAAACTGCACCATCAGCGGGAGGTTCTGACTGGTCATGTCAAAGCGATGGGTGGCTTCACCCCCATCGACATTACCTCATCCGAGGAGGATGTGTCAGATGATGACATCTCTCAATACAACAACCAGTCACGCCCCTACTATGGTCCAGTAACCCCACCCTGCCACTCACAAGATAGCAGGTCCCCAGCTACGACACCACATCCCTACATAGTCAACGCAATGACGACTTTCATGTGTGCCACTAACATGGCGACCCCCATTATGGGGGGGGCTTAGGCCTACCATCGCCCTCTCAAACTACCATTAGCACCACCGGTTGCCATTATTTCTGTGGACAATAGGGAGGAGATTGAGAAAATTATTGAAAATGCTTTAAGTGATGTGAATATACCTGAGAAAAGCAAATGAACCCTCTGTACGCAGATCAAACAGATGCTGCGGGAGAGTGCTACTGAGAATATAGTGGTCCATACTGTGGCTGATGCTGCAGTGAAGGCCTCTCTTTGGGTGCCCATACGCTTCCTCCAGCCAACCATCCCAGTAATCCCTACAGATGGCCCACTCTCTCCAGCAGATAGCAGACAGCATAGGCCATATGAGTCCCTCCGATAACCTTAGTTGTCATTTGGAAAAGGTACACTCTAAATGCGAAATGCTTAGCCTGACCGCAGATTACCAAGTACAGATCCTCCACCAGACTATCGATCCTGGCCTATTGGTAAGACTTCCTGACAATGTCCGCCAAGATAATCGAGCTACCTTTAACCAAATCGCAGCTGAACTTATAACCGCACACAGGCCAGCTGTGGTTGGGGTTATGCTAGCTTACCCTGTGAAACAAAATGCCAAAGAAAACCCCAATCCATCAGAGATTATGAATGGCCTACCAGTTGGGCAAGAATTTTGCAGGACAGGCTGCAGACACGGACCTCATCCAATACAAAAATGTGTTTTTCCAGAACATGATCCCTGCTGTCCAAGAGAAGATAGCGCCAACAATCTTCCCCACTATGGACAATTTTGCCGATGTCCTCTGGAAGACTGAAAGAGTTTATCAACTATACACCCAAGATCTAAACTCCAGTTCCAAGAAAGTGGCTGGGGTAAATCTACAGACAGGTCCACTACCCACTGCATGGTGGAGAGACAGGCCCATGAGACTCAGCCTCCACCTGCGGATAACCAATAGTATCATCAGTCCGGGGAGGGACTGGAATTACCATAAAAACAAACATCATTGGAACTCAAAATTCAATAAGGGCAATCGTAATAATTGAATAGGCCCCTCGTATAGAAAAATTGCAGAGGAGAACCAAAACCTCCGAGACTTACTCGGTCATGTCCGTTCAGTAGCAGGTGCAGTCCCAACGCGGGCCCTTGCAGCTATACACCCAGGAAGCCAGGCCTCTACAGGCCATGGAGACACTGGAAGCACAGGACACCAGGCTGAGGCAGGATTAAATCCTGACGCCACCCCCTATGTCGCAGCAATACAGCATAAGGAGGAGATCCACAGGGAACAGGCCAACTCGCTCTTCCAGGAGCACCCTCATGCTGATAACACGGACTGACAATTACAGGCCCCAGTCCGTATTGTGTACAAGCTGGCATTGGAGACAAACGGAAGACCTTGCACTGAGGCCATGGTCTGGGGCTACCCATTTACAATGCTTCTAGATACAGGCACGACTGCATCTGTAATACATGATGATCATCCGGCACATTCTCCCTGGTCCACCAGATGGCAGATCAACACAGCCAACGTGGATCGAACACAGCTATCCATGTATTGCTCCATAGTCCTGTCAGTGACTATAGGCTGCTTACAGGCATACCATACCTTTCAGCTTATGGTATTGCATGACCACATGGGTATAATGGGAATTGACTTCTTAGCACCACACGGCTGTGTGGTCAATCTAGCGAACATGCTATTGATCCAGATCAGAGGACAATACCATACTGTCATGATCTTTCATTCACACGTGGTTGCAGCCCTAACCATGAATGACAAAGAGTATGATGTCATCAAACTATTTCAAAAACACGAGTTTTTCAAAAGACTTCTCCCCATTTTGCAAAAGCATTTGGATGCATTTGCCACAAACAAGCATGACTGTGGTAGAATGCATACTGTCATCAAAATTCTAGGCCCAGCCCATGAAAGGCAAAGGCAATACCCTTTTCCAGCTGAGGCCTTACCATCACTCAAAGAAACTATATGGTCACTCCTCAAACAGGGAGTAATTAGGACTTTTGTTTCTACTGCCAATTCACCTATCTGGCCTGTGCAGAAACCCACGGGAACTTGGAGGCTTACAATCGATTATAGGAAACCCAACACAGGAGAAAACCCCCAGTAAGGCATCTGCTACTTTGTCTGTCCTCAATGAGGATAGGGCAACTACCTCTGGGTACCGGGTGGCATAATCCACCACAGTCAGGATGAACCTCTTCCCAGGGGAGCTGGGGGTGTTTAAAGGTCCCACAATATCCGTTCCCACCCTCTGGAATGGCTCCTCCACTATGGGCAAGGGAATTAGGGCAGCTTGGGTTTTCTTACTTGCCTTCCCTATTCCTTGGTACCGGTGACAAAACCCGAATACTCCTTCACCTGCTGGGTGAAGTTGGGCCAATAGAAATTCTGGGCAAATCACTGCATAATGCACATGATTCCCAGGTGACCAGACATGGGAATATCACGTGCAACCTTGAGCAACTGCTCACGGTACCCCTGGGGAATGGCAAGCTGCCTGCCTATCACCCCTCCATCTGTCTTAGCATCCTGCATATACATCAGTCCATTGCCCCAATAAACTTTATGTTTCCCGTCACCTCCATGTGCTCCGTCAGAGTCTGCCCAAGCCCTCCACTTCTCTAGACTATGGTCACTTTTCTGAGCAGCTGCAAACTCCTTACACATTCCCAAGGCATGGGACAGGTCCCCTTCAGTGTGTCAACTAGGGTCCCTAGCTCTAGCATCAGGGCATTCAGGGTCACTGCCATCCCTAACCCTCTGACAAGCGGTCACCCCTTCCTCCTTGGAGTAACCCTCTGTAGCTGTTCTGTTAACTGCTGCCTGGGGAATTTCTACACCCATTTCATTATTCTCCATAGCAGGAGATACAGGGCCTTCTATGGGTCCAGGGAACCACAATTTTCCTTTGCCGCTTGGCTACGGGTAACTGCACACACCATCCCCTGTCTGAGATTGTTGCCAATAATTACATCAACAGCTAAAGTTTCAGCTACAGCAACCTTTTGTACCATTCCCCCTGTCTCACCCCAGTCTAGGAGGACACTAGTGAGTAGCAAGGTTTTCTCCTCCCCAGTGAACCCCCGTACAGTCACAAACTGATTGGGTATAAGCTGACCAGGCTCTAGACGATCCCCTTTTACCAAAGTCAGGGATGCTTCCTTGTCCCTTAACCCATGTGTCTGTACACCATTCACAGTAACTGGGTGCATGTGTTCCCTCATGTTTACTGGCATGCTTTCAGGGACACACAAACAACCCACCTCTTTTCTAGCACCACTCTGCGCACTGCTTGTTCTTTTGGGACACTATCTTGCAATATGTCCAGTTTCTTTGCAAACCCAACATTCACTTCTTTTCTCAGGTAAATCTTTTCTTTGTAACCTGGGGCTACCTAGTTTTGGTGGAGGCAGGGAGGGTTTTAGCTGCCCTGAAGGCACACTTTTCCCTTTCTGCACTGCCACGCCTGCCCCATTCACTCTCAGAACAGGTCTGCTCGTGGCATAGCAGTCCGAGAGTTCAGCAGTCTCTTGCACTGTTTTTGGATCTCGGTCCTCCTGCCAGGTTTTTAGCTGTCCTGGGCATGCCCCAAAAAACTGCTATAACAGTAAAACATTTTCAGTTTTTTCTACTGAGTCTGCCTCAGTTCCTTCCAACCAACATTTTAAAAATTGATGTTTTTTAGTGGCTAGCTCCTTGTAGCTTATGTCAGGGCTTCTCCTGAGCTTATGGAATTTAGCTCTGTATGCCTCTGCTGTTAGGTCATATTTTTTTGAAGTACAGCTTTAAGTTTACTGAAATCATTACTGTCCTCATTGTCCATTTGATCCAATGCATCCCGAGCTTTCCCGGTAAGTAGCGTGGATAGCTGAAAGCTCCAGGACCCTCTAGGAATATTTGCCTGAATGCGTACTTTTTCAAAGGAATTTAAAAAGGCATCCATATCTTCTCCCACTTTAAATTCAGCTATCAATTTAGAATTTAGTTTGTAACTCAGTCCTGGAGTTCCAGTTAAACCCAGGCTGGTGTTTGGAGTCGTAGCTTCTCCAGTTCACATTGTCTCTGGTGCTCATACTCTTCTCACTCAGTTTCTCTCACTGTTCTCACTCTGCTTCTCACTGAAGCTGTCTTTCTCTTTCCTCTGTGACTCGCTGAAGCTGCTCCCTCTTCTCCTCTTTTTCCATCTGCAGTTGAAACTTCTGCTCAAATTCCAACTCCATTCTCTGCAACTCCATCTGCAGCCTGATCCCTTCTGGCTCTAGAATGTTGGTGACCTTCCCCTCAGTGGCAGAGCCAGGTTTGGGAGCATTTGGGAGCCAGGGGGTGCCATTTAGTCAATCACGGGCTCCACAATTGGGCACTAAACAATGAATAAAGTTGGTGGCGGGGTGCCACTACTTACACTGGGGCAGCCAGGAGGGGCGACCACCCCCACAGCCCCCCCAGCTCCGCCACTGCTTCCCCTGCTGCTGTGGCCCTTGGCTTGCACTGGCCCTGCTGTTCTCCTCACCATATCTGGACACTGCACTAGACCATGGACCCTCCACGCCCAAGGCTCAGTCCTTTTCAGTCACAAACTGTGACTTGTGGCTCTGGGCATCAGCTGCCACTAGAGCCACTATGAGGTGCTTTTTGGGTCTGCCCTCGGGCTGGACTCCTCTCTCCTGTCACAACTGCTTCAGGTAGTCTGCAGTGTGTTCACTGTAGTTGGAAGCCATCTTCTTCCCTAACTATGGCTACACTAACTTGCACTCGAAAAAATAATAAAACAGGTAGGAACTTAGACTATAATCAAAATGACATAGATCTATTTACTTTTTTAAAAATCACTGCCTTATTTTGCACGTTAGCTGTACAGTATTAATCTGACACACTGAACTATTAAAGCTTGTGTTACCAAATACTTTTAAATCACACCACTGCCAACCAAATCTGTCACAAATGAACTCCACAGATCAGGCACCCTGCTCCCACAGTGCCAACCTCAGAGTGCAATAGTGTGAACAGGGACAGACAGGGTAACCCTCCTGTCTGTTTTGGGTCTGAATCACCTACTAGCATCGAGTCCTGGGGGTCAGATGTGCACCTTATGCTAGCATACCCAGTTAACAGGTTCAGATATGTACCCTCTCCTGGAGATGCAGTACAATCCTTCACCCAGGGGTACCAGCCCAGTTTCCAAAATGTACACTTATGACTCAATATGAGACCTAAGTATATTCTTACCTTTAAGCAAGCTTAGTAACACATTCAAGCCCTTAACAGCTGTCAGATGTAAACACAGTTTCAGCAGTCACATGTACCGAGGTGCAAAAGGGGGTGGAGTGGCCCTGTATGTCAATGAAAATATCAAAACTACATAAATTCAGAATACACATAAGGAGCCAGAAGAACTGTGGGTCACCCTGGAAACAGGAAATGGGATAGCCATAAGAACTGAGGTTATTTACAGGCCCCCAGACCAAGGGGAAGGATGTAGACACATCACTGTTAGAAGATATGCAAAATATGACAGCTAAAGGGGAGGTTCTGATAATGGGAGACTTCAACATGCCGGTTACAGATTGGTCAATACCAGCAGGAACATCTGCCAGAACTAGACACATGGTGGATTACCTGCAGGGGGAAGGCCTCAAACAACTGGTACAACAACCCACAAGAGACAGGGCTATCCTAGATCTAGTGCTGACTAACAGGGATGGGATCACAGATCTCCAGGTAGAAGGTCACCTGGGGGGCCAGTGACCATCACATGGTATGGTTCAATTTGGCCACTACATCTAAATCATACCATTCCAAGGCAAAAATATGTGACTTCAGAGGAGCTGACTTTGATAAGATGGCCAACAGGGTTAAGCTAGCCCTGGCAAAAAGAAACACAAGTGAGGGGTACAGGCAAAGTGGGCAAGCATTAAGGAAGCATTATTTGAAGCAACATCCCATTGTGTTAGACAGAAAAGGAAGTGCGAAAGAAGAAGGAAACCACTTTGGTTCTCAAATACAGTAGCAGAAAAGGTCAGAGCCAAAAGGCTGGCCTTTAGGAAATATAAGGGAACACAGCGGGATGAAGATAGGGAGACATACCAAACTTCCCTAGGGGAAGCAGGGAAGGCAGTAAGGCAGGCAAAGTCCCAAACTGAGGAAACACTAGCACGAACAGTAAGAGAAGGTGACAAGACTTTCTATAGATACATTAGTGAAAGAAGAAAGTCCAGAGGGGGTATTGCTAAGCTCAAAGGAGAAAAGAGAGCATGTGAGGAGGAGGACCCTGTAAAAGTATCTATCCTAAATAGATACTTTTGCTCAGTATTTACTGAAGAGAAGGTAGGACAGGGCCCACAGCTCAGCACCATGGACACAGAGGGGAGGGAAGTGAGCATTACTCCCTTCAGAAAAGAAAGGGTCCTACAAGAGCTCACTAAGCTCAGGGTGGACAAGCCAATGGGACCTGATGGCATACATCCTAGGGTACTTAAGGAGCTAAGAGTGGAACTAGCAGAGCCATTAGCAGAACTGTTTAGTGAGTCTCTGAGCACAGGAGAGGTCCCAGAAGACTGGAGAAGGGCTCATGTGATCCCGCTTCACAAGAGTGGTAGCAGGGAGGAGGCAGGAAACTACTGACCAGTCAGTCTTACCTCAGTAGTGGGCAAGATTATGGAGGCACTCCTTAAGGAAAGGATAGTGCAACACCTGGAATCCATAGGGGCACAGGATCCAAGACAGCATGGGTTTACAAAAAGAAGGTCCTGTCAATCTAATCTCATAGATTTCTTTGACTGGGTAACCAGAGTGGTGGACCAAGGGGGAGCAGTTGATATCACCTACCTTGACTTCAGCAAAGCTTTCGACACTGTTCCACATAGAAGATTGATAAATAAGTTGGGTAGGCTCGGGGTGGGTCAGAAGTTGGTCAACTGGGTGGCAAACTGGTTGACAGGCAGAAAACAGAGAGTGGTGGTAAATGGTATACAGTCAGAAGAGATGCAAGTCACAAGTGGGGTACCTCATGGATCAGTGCTGGGGCCAGTCCTCTTCAATATCTTCATTAATGACATTGCAGATGAACTAGAGGGTAAGGCTTGTCTGTTTGCAGATGACACCAAGATCTGCAGCAGAGTAGGTGATCCAGATAGGGTGGGCAGAATGAGAAGAGATCTGGATAAACTAGCAAAATGATCTGAAGAGTGGCAACTGGGATTTAATGCAAAGAAGTGCAAGATCATGCACATAGGGAAGAGAAACTCTGAAGCCACCTATAGGCTAGGAGGGGAGTTGCTGGCAGTTACAAAGGAAGAAAGAGACTTGGGCATCATCATCACCGATGACCTGAAATCATCCAAGCAGACCTCTAAAGCACTAGGCAAGTCTATGGGATGTTAGGGTGTATTAGTAGGGGGTATCACAAGTTGTAAGAGGGAGGTAATAATCCCTCTTTACAAGACACTGGTTAGGTCCCATCTGGAGTACTGCATGCAGTACTGGAGGCCACACCTACACAAGGCCATTAACCAAATTGAGGCAGTCCAGAAAAGGGCAACCAAAATGGTGAAGGGACTGCATCAGAAGACATATGAGGACAGATTAACAGAGCGCAATATGTGTACCCTTGAGAAAAGGAGGGAGAGAGGTGATATGATCGAAACATTCAAACACCTTAAGGGCATTAACAAGGTGAAAGAGTCTAACATGTTTAAATATAAGAAAAATAGCAGGACAAGAGGAAACAGCATGAGATTAGAGAGAGGCCGATTAAGGGGGAATGTGAGGAAATTCTTTTGCACAGAAAGAGTGGTGGATGCATGGAATGGCCTCCCTCAGGAAGTGGTGGCTATGAATGCAGTGCAGGGCTTCAAACAGGTATGGGATAGGCATAAGGGAGTAATACAGATGAGTATGAATAGATAGGCCACTGACAGGGGAGTAATACAGATGAGTATGAATTGATAGGCCACTGACAGAGCAAAGGCCGATGGCACATTTATAAGGTAGAAAAAGAAATGGGCAGACTGGATGGGCCTTGCGGTCCTTATCTGCCATCAACCTCTATGTTTCTATGTTTCTATTAAAATAACTGAGAAAAAGCGCAGGCAGTAGTTTAAAGACATTGTTGTTTACTAAAAAAATTTGAACAGGTAAAATCAAACACAGAACAACTGTATCACTGACTTACAGTCACATAAAATAAATGGGAAGTTACAGAACACAAATATGCCTACCCCAAATACTTAAAAGTTCTTGCCTAGCTAGATGTTACCATTAAGTGCTTTAAGTCCAGAGAATTAAGTCGCTCTCTCTGAGTCCAGAATATTATGCTCTGTTTCCCTCTGATAGCTGTTCATTTCAGGATCCATCTCCCCACCCCTTTCAGTGAGGTCACAGTTAGATCCTCCTAGCTTCCACTTCTTAGCATATTTATCCACAAGGATGTATGTTATTGCTGTGAAAAATCAGCAACTAGCCATTTCCCAAATATAACAGTCTTTGATCACAACATTCCCTTTGATGTTTCACTATCCCACAATCACGTCACTAGTTCTTGACTAGGTGAGAAAACCAAGAGGAATCAGCAAAATTACTTCCCTTCCTGTTAGGATCATAAAATTTATATTTAGTTTCAACTTCAGAAGCAGGGGCAGATTATAGGTATAATAAACTGTCCATCTGGAAGAAAGGCTTTTTAATTAGGTTTCTCTAGTCTGTTTACCATCTCTGCTGTTTCAGCAACCCTGAAACTTTTGAGGTCAAAGGTCACTCACTGCAACAGCCAGCTTGTTTTGTACCTAAGCAGACATTCAAACACATTTGTTTATAATACAAATATTATTGTAAAACTAGTTATTTTCATGCAAAGCAATTTTTGCACAAACACAAATGGAACCATAATCAAGTAAATTAAATTTAGCGCCAAGTCATTAGCACCACTCACTACAATGGAAAAACTGCTAATTAGCAGAAATAAATTTTAGCGCAAATTAGTGCTTCAGCGAAAATAGTGAAATATATTTGACAGAGAAAATTTCAAGTTTTACAGTATACAATAACAATAAGCAGATGGCAGAGTGTCACATGCGACACTTTGCCTTTTGTATGGTGGCTTGTGTCAAATATTTAGCACAAACCCCGTAAAAAGATCCACAAAGTTAGACCAGCAAAAGTTGGTCTAACTCGTGGCATGCGGCGCATGGGGGGCTCCAGGATTGAGAGACCAGATTGCTGGCCATGGACTGCTGCAAGTCCCATGTGCCATGTGTTTGGTGCATGTGGGGCTTGCAGCAGTCTAAACCCTTTGAGAATCAAGCCCCTAGTGTCCTGGAGGATCATTCCCTTCATGCCTCTACCAGCAATCCTCCCCCCAGATCCCCCCAGTGGGAATATGAGCCCTCTTACTTTGTCCCAGCCTAGTTTGAATCTATTTAGGGTTCCTACTCCCACCACTTCTGCTGGCAATCTGTTTCATGGCTCCACCACCCTCTCAGTGAAATAGAGCTTCCTCACAACCCTCCTGAATTTACCTCTGACAGACCTCCAATCGTGCCCTGTTGTGACTGCCTCCTTATCTCTAACTAACATGTCTACACATTTCACCTTATTTATACCCCTCAGAAACTTTTTTTTTGTAATTTAAAGTTTATTCATACATTTTCCACCATAAAAGGCAGCATACAAAAAAAAAAACTGGTAGAGACTCATTGATACATAGTAAAAAGATGCTGCCCCCCCACCTCCCCTTACTACAGTAACCCATCTCAGTGCCCATAAATGCCGAGCCTCTAATCAAAAAACTGTATAGAAGCATCAAGCCTAGTATAGGTTTAATTTGGAGCCAGAGAGATTAGTGAGTGAAGGGGATCCCAAATTCTATCATAAACTGCCAGTGTGTTACGTAGGCTGGCCATTGCTTTTTCTGTGCGCAAATTGGATAATACTTCTCTTACCCATTCCTAGAAAGAAGGGGAGGACCTGTCTTTCCAATGACGGAGAATTATTTTCTTAGCCGACAAGGCAACCATGGATATGTGAAATTTACGCATCTTGACTCTAATAGAAGAAAGTTCCCCCAACACACATACCTCAGGGATAAAGTATTCTTGAAGGCCCAACAAGGGGTCTAAGGAAGTTTGGATTGAAACCCAAAAGGTGGAGATACTTGGACAAGACCAAAGCATATGAAAAAGTGTGCCCTCATCTTGCAAACATTTATTGCTCTTATTAGAGTCTAAGTAGCCCCACTTATGACGCTTAACCGGGGAGTAATATAAGTTGTGCAATACATGATATTGCATGAGATGCAGTCTATCCCAAGAAATAAATTTATGACATGACTTCCAGAGAGAATACCAATCCAGCTGTAGATGGGGGAGAAAGTTACGTCAAAAACTTGATGGCCCAAATGGGCCCCCAAATATTTTGTGAAACAAAACCTGACATAGTTTAGAGATTACACCAGGAGACCCAGAAAGTAGTGATACCTCGGGTATCAGAGAGGAGATGCTCTGAGAGGGAGGAGTACTCCCCAGGGTGATTACCAGTAAATGTCTCAATTGCAAGACTTTGAAGTAAGAAGAAGTCAGGATGAGAAATTTCCTAACCATCTCCTCCACTGATAACCAATGCCCCTCACCATCAGTAAAGGTCGAGAGCTTCCCCTCTTCGAGTTGAGGCAACCAAAGATGGGAGATTTGATTCTTGTTAACAGTAAATGATGGAGAGTTCCAGATAGACTGGCCAGGTCAGGTGGGAGAGTACTGCAAAAGAACATATCTGTAAGTAGACCTTTAAGGAGGTCCTTATTAAGGGAAGTCTACAGCCACACTTACTTGGGATAACTTAAGGAAAAATAACACGAGAGGATCCAGATTTTTGGCCTTAATTGCAACCAATTCTATTTTGAGCCAAATGGGTTGCGCTTCCTCTGAGCCGGGAGATACCCACTGCAAACATTTCACAAGGTGACTAGCCCAATGATATATAGCCAGATGGGGGATTCGCAACCCCCCTTTCCAGTTTTGGAGCTGCCAGCTTATGGTAAGCCAAGCAGGGATACCTGTTGGCCCAGATGAATTTAGTAAAAATACCATGAGCCTTTTTGAACCAGAGTAAAGGAACAAAGGCATTGAGAAGGGGTAACAGATAAAAAATCCTAGGAAATACATTCATTTTAATTATATTAATTTGGCCCCACAAAGAGATAGGGAGTTTAGACCACCTCTCTAGGTCATGTGTAATTCCCTGCAATAAAGAATCTAGGTTTTCCTTGAACCATACTAGGGGGTTATGTGAAAGTTTGATACCCAGATGCTTGAAAGACCTGGGTGTCCAGCATTGCCCCAGGGGGCTAATATCAGTCTTAAAAACTTTGTGATTTAATGGAAAAAATAGGGACTTACTGGCATTCAATTTATAGTTAGACAGAGCACTAAACCTTGCCACTTCACTCAGTAAGGCCGGGACGGAGGAAACCGGATGGGACAGATGTATTAGCAGATCATCAGCATATGCAGTGACTTTAACTTCATGCCACCCAATTCTCACTCCTTGTATAGAATCATAATTGAGAATGTTTTGGATAAGAGGTTCCAGATATAAGTTAAATAATAAGGGGGAGAGGGGGCACCCCCGTCTAGTACCTGAGTGAAGCAAGAAAGCATGGGAAAAGGCCCCATTCGCGGAAATTCTTGCCATGGGGTTTTTCTAAAGGGCGGCAATCCAGGAGATAAACAGAGAAGGGATGTGGAAGGCCTCCAAAGTGTGGAACAAGAAATTCCAGTTTGCATGGTCGAATGCCTTCTCAGCATCCAAGGAGACCAAGTCTGCAGGGAACTCCGCATCCCTGGTAGCCGAGAAGACATGTGACAAAGTGCGTAAGTGATTGGAAGATGAGCGCCCTTTCATGAATCCAACCTGATTTGTACCTATTAACCCAGGAAGAACCAGTGCCAACCTGTTGTCCAGTATTTTAGAGAGAATCTTAACATCCTGGTTTAAAAGAGAGATGGGTGTATAATTTTGAACCTTATCGAGGTCTTTATCAGGTTTGGGAAGGAGAACAATCAAGGCCTCATAGAGATACAGATCTGTCTCCTCCCCAGATAAGATTTGATGAAATAAACGACCAAGTATTGGTACAAGAAGGTCTCGAAAGACCTTGTAAAATAAAGCAGAAAATTCATCTGGACCAGGGACCTTATTGGCAGGCAGTTCACTAATAACCTTAGCAATCTCCTCCTGAGAGATAGGGACAACCAGGATTTCACCGCATCTGTCAGGAAGAAGGGGCAAGTGAGAATTTCTTAGATAACCTTGTATATCTTCTGGGCAGGGAGGGTGCTCCATGTCGCTATACAGTTTAGAACAATAAGCAGCAAATTCATGAGCTATTTCAGTAGGAGACACCTTTAGAGATCCGTCTGCTACTGACTTGATAGGTGGGATAAATCTCATTGATTCCTGTCTCAGAAACTTTTACTTCTTTTTCATGAACCACCTTCTCACATCTGGCCTCTAGCAAGTACATCTACAGGGCCACCAACTGTTCTTTATTGGATCTGTGCTGCTGGCCCTGAACCATTTTGGTGACCCTCCTCTGTACTGACTCCAGCCTGTCTATGTCCTTACTCAGACAAGGTCTCTTTAACTTGGCATGGTATCCCATGTGAGGCCTCACCAGACCAGAGATCTATATAGGAGCAGTATCAATTTGCTTCTCCTGCTATCAAATCCCCTCCTGATACACTCCAGCATCCCAAATGTCTTATTGCATGCCTTATTGCACTGGCTGGTTTGATTGTGGGAGACACTGAGGATGACACCCAGATCCCTCTCCTCTGTTATAGTGGTCAGCCAGACCCCTTTTATCCAATAGTCCCAGGCATGGGTTCCATTTCCCAAAGTGTATCTCCTTGCACATCTTGGCATTGAATCTCAATTGCCAAATCTTTGACTACCTTTCCAGTTTCTCTGGGTCCTTCTAAAGTTCCCTCACTGCTTTCACGCTGTCTACCTTCCCACAAAACTTTGTGTCATCTACAATGAGGATCTACAACACTGGTGGGACATCCCCAACGCAACGTCCTCAACAGCATCAGAAACCCGTCAACACCCCCGACACTGATGCATCTCCACAAAGACTAGCAAAACCACAATGCCCAATGTGGGGGGGCTGCATCCTCCTACACCCCCCCATGTGGAGGGCTGTGCCCTCCGCCCCCCCACTATACACATCTAACTCCACGTCACACAAACAGTGGAGTTAAGTATATACCCATCACCCCAAAATCCATCGAAGTGAAATCCCCATCACTGCCGATATAGGCACAGTCAGGGTTTTGCTGTGCCGGTGTCACCGTAGAGATAGCATACCCTGCAAAAAGACACATCTTGCCCCAATACCCTCCCCTATATCACTAATGAATATATTTAGGGGGACAAGTCCAAGGACCAATCCCTGCATCAGCCTGCTCATGACCCCTGTCCCCAGATTTTGCTTCATTTATGACCACCCTCTGTTGCCCCCCCAGCCAATTCCATACCTATCTAACTAAAGCCTTCTCTATTCCAAAGTTTTCCATTTTTTTCATCAGCCTCCTGTTTGTCACCAAATCAAAGGCTTTGCTGAATCAAAGTAGAGCAAATCTTCCATCTACCTTTTATCTACCACCCTAGTGACCCCATCAAAAATCAGTATCAGGTTGGTCTAGCACAGCCTTCCTGAAACCAACCCATGCTGCTTGTTGTCCTGCGGCTCATTGACATCTAAGTAGGCCACCAGACTTTGGTCTCCATTAGCTTACCAGCAAGTAAGGCAAGAGTGACAGCTATGTAGAAGCCCATGTTATAATTGTCTTCCCCCCATGTAGAGTGGGACTGTATTGACAGATCTCCAATCCCCTGGCACTACCCTAGATGCCACCAAGTTATTAAACAGTTGGGTCAACGATTCAGCTAGTTTTAAAGTCAATTCTCTGAGTATCCTCAGATGCAGACCATCCAAGCCTAGTGCTTTATCCACCCTGAGGGATTCCAGAGTATTTTTACCCATTCAACTATAATTACTACCCTCCCTTATTTCATGCTCCCCCCTGCCCATATGGCTGCCTTGATCCCGCATTCTGATAGAGGCCCATTATCTTCAAGGGTAAATGCTGAGCAGAAGTAACTGTTTAGGACATTGGCTTCTGCTCATCATCTTCTACTGCCTTCCCCTTTCAGCTGTATGGACAATCCCCCCCACAACTTTCTCGTTTTTTTGCCTACTGTATCTAAATCAATATTTTTCCCTCCCCTTGCACCATTAGCAATCAGCAGTTCTGTGCCTGCCTTTGCCTTCCTAATCACTGCCTTCACCCTTTTAACCTGGTCTGGCACCACTCACATTTTTCCTTCCCCTTATTCCCCTTGTACCTTATGAAGGCCCTTCTTCACTCTCACAGCCTCCCTTACTTCCTTTGAGAACCAGAATGGCATTTTATGCTTATTTCTTTTGGTGACCTTTCTTGCACAAGAGTCAGTTGCCTCCAGAATTGCCACTTTGATCTTTCTTAACATTCTTCTACTCCCTCCATCTGGTCTACACTCGCCAAGTTTTCCTTAACCTTTTTCTGCATCTGAGTAAAACTGGCCTGTTTGAGGTCCTTGACCACTGCTCTTGATGGGGGAATGGTGTTCCCCATTGCCAATTCACACCGTACTGAACTGTAGTCACTGGCCCCCATGGTTCCCCAACAGCCACCCCACCCACCACTTCCAAGCTGGTAGGTACCGAGAATGGTGTCCTGCCATGTAGAATCCCAGATCAGCTACACCAGGAAGCAGTCCTGCACCATATCAAGTAGTTCCTGACTCTTGGTGCTCTTATCCTTGAGGATATTCCAGTCTATGTCTGGCAGTTTCAGGTCCCCTATGAGTACTAGACTCCCTTTTGTTACCACCTCCTGATTTCCTCCACAAATTTCTTATCTCTGTCTTCCTTTTGCTCTGGCAGTCTATAGACTACCCCAGTCTAATCTTTCTTCAAACAGCTATAGTCAGCTGTATCCAAATGAACACCGCTCCCCCCTTCCATTTAAATTGTCCCTTCCTCTGAAGCCTCTGTTCTCTCCCTGATATACGGGACTGCTCCCTCCTCATTACCCTTGCATCTGTCCCTCCTAGATAAGGTGTGCCCTGGAACTGTCCGACTGCAATCATTGTTCCAAGACTGTCTCCATGACAGCTATCAAGTCCAACTTGGCCTCTGCCACCACTGCCTGTAGTTCACTTATCCTGCTGTTCAGGCACCTAACATTTAGGCAGACTGCCTTTTGTGCTCCCATCCTATTCCCTATCCCCTTAATAGTTGCCTAGTTCATGCTTGTCATACTATTCCTACTCCACCCATTTTCCCTCTTGCTAGTTGGTTTTTCATGACTCCTACCCTCCCCTTCTTTTTTGTCTCTTTTCTGTTCCCTGTCCATGCCATCAGTAGCACCCTCTTGTCCCTTTTCCTTTTCAGGGGGAGTTCCTGTTGGATTCTCCCTGTCTATCACCTTTGCTAGGTAATTCCCAGCATCTGCCTCCCCCTCCTTCAGTTTAAATGATAGTCAACTTAGACTTCAAGCTTCTGCCCAAGAGCACTTGTTCTCTTCTTCATGAAACACAGATTATCTTTAAATTGCCTTAATTCCCAGAGGTTCCTACAGTCTTCCACAAATCTATACCTCTCTGCCTGACACCATCCCTTTAACCAAGCATTGAATGCCTTAGTTTCCTCCTTCCTCACCCTTCGCTGTCCTCCCTTCACCCTGTCCCACACTAGTAGCACCTCTGAAAAGACAGCAAAGCTTCCTTCCCTTTCAGCTCCCTCCAGTTTTTGGAGTTGGATTTTATTTCCTCCAGCCCTTGGTTTGCCAGGTTGTTTATACCCAACTGTACAAGAACTATTGGCATAATAGGCAGTATTACAGTCTGTCTGGTGAGAGAGACTGGTCTGCAGGAGGACTGCATACATCAATACTTATTTCCAGCTATCTCTACAAGCGCTATCTCTGGGAAGAGGAGGCTGCAGGTCGGTGTCTGGCAGCCAAGGTAAACAGCTACAGGTTCACTTCCCACAACAGGGAACTGTGGGATAAGTGGAGGAGGCTTCTGTGCTCCTCGGTCTACAGAAAGCTAGGGGAAATAGTCTTGTCACCTACTGTTATTCTGCTGCCCTTTTAAGGGCTACTGTAGTTCTGCACAAGCCCACCGCATGAGGTGGCTTGTGTTTCTATTTTTAACAAATTTTATTTAGTGCCTAGCTGGGATGAGGAACTGGAAGTTAGTGAACATACTTCTGGTCCTAGGAAATAAAAGCTAGTGGCCTGAGTGAATGGGGTGAGCTTGAGTGGGTGAGCACACATGACTGCATGCGAGACATCAGCAGAGGCACACATTGTTCTGTACATGTCTGCTGGGATGCAGGGGACCAGGGCAAGTGATTAACACCTGTTGGAATGAATTACATATAAGTAAGTACACTCCGAACTTGCTATACATAGTTTACACAGTACACAGCAGGCTAACAAGGAAGTACTTTACCAGTGAACTGTAGGAAGGCGAAATGGAGGGGATCATGAACAAATGCAATCATTGCTGCATGTATACCCATGGAGAACCACTTCCTATGTTTATTTGTAGCAAGTGTTTACTTATTCAGACTTTAAAACAAGAGATTGAAATTTTAAATCAAAGACTCACAGTTCATAACAAAATAGGCATATTTGAGCAATTTATAGATAAAATTACCACAGAGGTAACCCCCCCCCCCAAAACTGATAAGAAAATAGGGTTTGGTGCTAGCCATTAGAAAAACTGCATGGATACAAACAAATTACACAAAGTAGAACCAGAGATTAAAAAATGATCCTTAGTGCAACCAAACACAAAGAGGAGAAGAGGAGGTCAAAGTTATAATAGTGCCCCAATGGAGATGCAAAATCATTATAACCCATTTGCTAAACATTCAGCAGAAACAGAACAAGCATTTGAGGAAGAGGAAACTAAAACAAACAGACAGAAAGAAGTTCACATTGCAAAATCAAAAAAAAAAAAAAAGCCAGATAAATGGGTTAAATGATAAACAAGAAGCTACAGATAAAGAAACAGTACAAATCCAAGTGACACGTCTTACTAAATAAGACAAGGGGAGAAATACTACTCTACCTAAAGCACACAGAGATCTAATAATGGGGGGTTCCATTTTAAGGGGAACTGATGCAGCAGGTTACAAGGGTGGGAAAGAATACATCTTCGTTAGTACCTTTCCAGGAGCCAGAGTAAGTGATGTAAAATAAATTTTAGGTGGATTGATGGAAATCTCTGGTCATTTTTCATGTCGGAGTTAATGACATAGGCAAAAGGAAGCTGCATGACACATTTAAAGACTGTGAATTTATGGCATCAGAAATAAAAAACATAAAATGAGACTTCATAATATCTGGCATTCTTCCCTTCCACTGGTATCAGTCCAATAAAAGGTGGGAAATAAGCTAAATGGATGGTTAAGGAAAATGTGCAAAAAAAAATAATTATGCATTTATAGACAACAGGGATCCATTTGGGGATGAGCAGCCATATAAACCAGATGGACTCTATCTAAGCAAAAGGGGATCCAGACTTCTAGCCAGGAGGTGTAATGACTTCATAGCACAGCATTTAAACTAACAAACAGGGGGATAAGAAATACATGGCTGTTGAGCCAAGGGATCCAGAACCTGGCATCAAAAAATCTATCAACAGCAGAGGATGGAAGGGGTTATTATTAAATGCAAGAAGCCTTATCAAAAAAATTGAACTCAAAGACATCTTAATCTGTCAAAACATGCAGATCTGTGCAATTACAGAAACTTGCTGGGATAAAAATGATAACATGGAATCAAAATATAGAGGGCTACAACTCATTCACAAGTCGAGGGAGTACAGAAAAGGTGGGGGAGTAGCAATTTATGTAGCAGACAACATACAATTTGAAGAAACAGAGGTCAGTACAAATGAACTGGAACAGATTTGGGTTAAAATAACACCTTATAATGCCTCCTAAAATTATAGTAGAAGTAGTCTATAGGCTACCTGTTATAAAGAAGGAAGATGACCTGGCCTTATTAGATCACATTCAGAATCTCAACCCAGCAAATAGACCACTGTTAATGGGAGACTTTAATCTACCAGACATCAACTGGAACAATCGGCAGGGATTAAATAGGACTAAAAACAATTTTGTTGAACTATTTGACCATATAGGCCTGGAACAGTTAGTGGTGGAAAATACCAGCGGGAGTAATATCTTAGGCTTGATCTTAACTAATACGGGTAATACAGTTTTAAATTGTAAAACAACCGCACCCTTCAGTAACAGTGATCATGAAATAGTACAGTTTGAGATTAATAAAATATGCCCAAAGAAAACAGGTGATACTACAGTGCTTTATTTTGGGAGGGTTGATTTCAAAAAGATGAAAAACATACTAGTAGACTGGGACTGGCGAAAAGATTTTAAAAACAAATCTCTACACACCATATGGGATCTTTTTTGTAAAAAACTAAATCAGGAAATCCTTAAAAATATTCCATGAAGAGCTAAATACTGCAAAAAAGGAAGTATACCAAGCTGGATAACCCCCAGGCTTAAGAAACTAATTAACAAAAAATAAATAAAACTTACTACAAAATAAAGAAAAATAAACAGGAAGCCAGGTGGTCTCATTACAAACAAATGGCTAGGAAAGTAAAAAAAAGTAAAGATCAAAAAAGCCAAAGCAGGATATGAATTAAATCTGGCAGCTAAATCTAATGATAATTATAAAGTTTTTTATGCACACGTAAATTATAAAAAAGGGTGGAAGCAGCAGCGTAGGGCCATTAAAAAATCAAAATGGGCAAGTAGTATCTGGCACTCAACAAATGACACATATACAAAACACTTCTTTCTCCTCTGTATTTAATACCAAGCCAAGCACAGGATCAAACAACAAACAGGTAAGTAATATTAAACACAGGTCCACATAGATCTTGAAGCTGTTAAAACAAGATTAGGAAAACTAAATCCAAATAAATCCCCTGGACCAGATGGCTTACACCTAGAATACTCAAAGAACTGAGTGATGAGATGGCTCCAGCCCTTACCCATATGTTTCAGACCTCATTAGACATAGGACAGGTGGTGGATCCATGGAGAGAGGCAACAGTGATCCTCTACACAAAAAGGGGCCAAAATCTGATCCAGCAAATTATTCCCCCGTCAGTCTAACATCTATTACATCTAAAATTCTGGAAGATATCCTTAAAGATCACATTACCAGTTTCATAGAGCAGGAAAACCTAAGAGACAGGACTCAGCATGGTTTCATGAAGGGAATCAAGCCAAACAAATATGCTAGCGTTTTATGACAAAGCAAGTAAAGCCTTTGATATGGGGGATTCCGTGGATATCATATTTTTAGACTTCTACAAAGCTTTTGACAAACTCCCCCATCCAGAACTAGTGGATGTCCTCAAAAGCATGGGAATACATGGTAATATCGTAGACTGGATCCATTCCTGGCTAACAAACAGAAGGCAAAGGGTTAGTATCAGGGGAGTTTTCTCGGACTGGGCCAAAGTGACACGAGGAGTGCCCCAGGGATCGGTACTGGGACCTTGCTTGTTCAACATTTATGTGACATCAATTCAATACAACCATGACAAAATATGGCTCACAAAATTTGCTGACAATTGCAGACTGGGAGCTGTTGTACAAGATAGAGAGCATGCTAACCCACTCCAAATAGCATCAGAATATATTCAGGACTGAACCTCCAAATACAAACTGCACTTACTGTAAATCAGGACAAGTGCACAGTGATGCACATGGGGAAAAACAACCCAACACAATCTTGTACTTTAAATAATAATAAACTCAAAAGGAAAACTGAGGAAAAGGACCTTGGGATCATTATCTCACAAAACTTTCAATTCAAAACACATTGCAGGAACATAGTCCAGACGGGAAATAGGGTAGTAAATATTATTTTCAGGCACATATACAATAGGGAAAGGGAGGTGATGGTTCCTCTATATACAATGAAGACCACTAGGATGAAACACAGCACTGTAGAATTCTGCAGTAGAGTTACTGCAGCAAACAATGCAGTTTCAATGGGAGTTAATCCCTTTTGTCATGCAGTAAACCTGTGACACTGCGCTTCATCCTGGTGGGCTTCACTATATGTTCCTGGTGAGGCCCATCCTGGAGTATGGAGCTCAAGTATGGTCTTCCTATAAAAGAAGGGAGAAATTGCAATGATAGGGTGCAGCAAGATCTATAAACAAACTCAGGGGCAAGGATTATGAGACCAGACTGAGAGACTTGAACGTATATTCATTACAATATAGAAGGACCAGAGGTGATCTGTGCTTAGTGCATAGGGCATAGACAGACAATGACCTGTGGGCTAGCCTAGGGCTGGAAATTAAGGATCAGGCCTATAATATCTGCATGCATCCGCTCCACCTTATTGCTAGAAGGTGCAAACTAGTAAAAAGTCAAATGCGGTTTACCCAAACAGTGGTACAGGTGTGGAACAGGCTCCCTCTTGAGGTGGTAGCTAGCACATTTATGCACCAGTTTAACACTAATTTAGGCAGATTCTTCAGGGAATCAGGGAACCTTTTTTGATAAAGGTGAGCATCATAGATGAAAGTCTAGTTAAGCTCTGAAAATACATATGATACTTCCCTCAAACTGTTGATTATCCTCCCTCTCCTGTCCTTATCTCTTGAAGCTGTTGCACCTGGCAGGCATCTGATCTCCTCACGCACTGACCAATGTTGATACATTCCCCTTTCCATGCCACTTACTATAGAATACCCAACGGTTAGTATTTTACTTGCTAGCTACCTTTTTGATTCCCACACCCTGCTGCTATCTTCTTATTTACCTCTACATTGTTCGGTGTTGCTTTCCCTGTCTGGATCTTCTCAGTGACTGGCTCACAGCCTCCCCTGGTGCAGTCAGATAATTGTGCCTCCTACAGGGGTGCAAAATGATCTCTGGTCGCTACCAAAGGGCATTGCTTCACACTCACAACCTGCTTTCTTCCCCAGTTCCCTTCCCACCACCCTTCATCCCCCTGAGCAGGTGAGCCTCTTTGGGAGAGGGTAGTGGTTCTAAATGCAACTCAGCTGTCTGCATTGAGAAAGTATTTTTCCCCATGCTACCTGCTGCTGCTGTACATTGAGCTCCCTAAACCTCCTGCATATGGGGCAGTGACCAACCTTTCAGAGCAAAGCCCAAGGAATACTTGTCCCACAGTCACTGCACCTGGGTAATCCCCCTTCCCTGCCATGCTGACCTTCCATTTCTATTTACTGCACCATAGTAATTCTTAGTCACATGTTAGCAGCAAACCTTAGCCACTGATTAAGTCTACTTCAATAAAGTCTTTCCCTGGATGAGGGATGGCAGTAGGCATCTACTGGTGGGACATAATGAATATAAAAGGCTGCCACCTCTTATCAAGGGAGTTAATTAAAATCATGTAAGATACACTGCCAAGTCCTTAGGCCTCATCTTGTTTCAAGTTTAAACGACACATTTTGAGACTGCTAACTTTCTAGACGATGTGTAGATGCAACTTTTTTTTTTGCTTCCCAGGTAAGAGTAAGTGAAGGTGGTCAGCTGCACGTCTAGTTCAGCTTCATGGTGGACTCCCAACTTCAGTTTGACTTCAAAAGTCAACTAAGTACATTTTAAGTTAGTGGTGTGTAAGTCTAGCAGGCTACAATAAGAGTATTTAACATCAATTCATGACCTCCTCCCCACCTTAGTCTCTTCCCGTCCCCACCACTCTCCCTCAGACTGTTTTTTATACAGTACATACAGTACACTGTATATACCAAACTCTGGTCAGAGCCAATATGGCTACTAATAAACTAACTGATAAGGGATTTGGAATAATATGTGGCTTAGTTGTAATTTACTTATATTACTGTAAAAATTCCACATTTACTGGATAACAGGGAAAAGTTTATGGGGCATGGATTCAGCTACCATCCTGGAACTAGTTTTGGGGGGGGGGTAAAGCAGCTTGTATGCAGTGTTATACACTTCTGCACAATCTATAGCATGGCATAATCTGTGCTGGTAATATTGGCAGACTGTGAACCTGTGCAACTAGTGTAGTGGTACATTATGGAATTAGCGTACATTACGCTATACTACTGCTATGGTACTTGCCACTCTGCTGGTTTTGGTACAGATTTGTACTACTTACATACCAGCTTATGGTACTCGGGGTTAGCTTGTCTGGCGGTGTAGTTTTTTATCAGTTTGAGTCAGGGGCTCTGCCCCCCCCCACCCTTATTTTTGTTTAACACAGAAGATGTGAGGGCAAAGGCCCCAACTCAAATAAACTGATAAAAATAAAAAAAATGTTAGCACATCATTGTAAATGCTGGGCCATTTGCTGGCATAATGCAGCCTAATTTACATCGCCTACTGCATTATTGTTACGATGTTTTTACCATTTTGTACTCTATGTATCTCCATTGTTATTGCCATGTTTCTTATCATTTTTGTACATTGTATCCTTGTTGTCCTTATTTTTATGTACTGTTCCCAGAACGCATCTGGAATTGAGCAGTACTCTGCTCAGCATGCCTTCCTGATAAAACTCTTAAATAAATAAATATATTTCTTCACTATATATTGCATTTTTCCACTTTTATTTGATCAGTTTTGTGCCTTAAGGGTCATATATTTTATACAGAAACAGTCTTTCCTCGTTTTATTCCTGGAATTAGGTCAAACATTTAGGACCTGTTCACACTGCAGAAACCTTTTTAATAACTTTTTTTTAAATGTTGCTATGCTAAACTCATCACTGTCACCCATTAACACTCTGGTGTGCATGACATGTAGCATGGTAGTGGCGTGTCCACTTGTGGGAGTGGTAAAGGTCTGTGTCACAGTTGGTGAAGCACAGTTTGTCAGCAGTAGAGTCACAATTCCCAGTATCCAACTGATGATGTCCCACAATTACCATGGGCCATTTCCAATATAAACAAATAGTGAACCATTGGAACCTCCTTCGTGGAAGTGTGATTTTAGCAAATGAAGCAAGTATAGCATAAATGCAAAAAATTAAACACTGCAGGCGGCAACACGGAGAAGTCAGTGGTGTTCATTGATGCTGAAAGCTTAATATTATGAGTAGATTAGCAGTTCATGGTTTTTTTTTGTGTGTGTGTGTGTGTCTTTGAATGGGACTGCATGGGTTTCCTAGCATGGGATTTTAATGCATGTGGGATGCCAAAACAATCGCCCGTCTGCACCTGCAGGTGAAAACATTTTTATGTTTAAACCTACATCTACTGCAGAGTTTAAACACAATTTTAATACAGTTCCAGAACTGTATTACATCTGAATACAAACTATGTTACCACATTTTAAAATATTTTACTGCTTTCAAAACATTTTAAAACACAAAGTGTGAACAGGGCATTAATTTCATGCCTGGAACTGAGTCCCCCTGGGTTCCCTTCCATTTTCACTACTATTTGCTTTCAGCTGCATTAAGCAGCCTTGAGAATGTAATAAAGGGATGGTATTGTGGTCTAGTTGTTAGATTACAGGTTTAGGAAATAGC
This sequence comes from Neoceratodus forsteri, assembly GCA_016271365.2. Taxonomy (NCBI): domain Eukaryota; kingdom Metazoa; phylum Chordata; order Ceratodontiformes; family Ceratodontidae; genus Neoceratodus; species Neoceratodus forsteri. The sequence goes on along the minus strand of CM057457.1, from coordinate 141,900,789 downwards.
AAGCAAAGGTTAAAATCCTAACAAAGCCACTTACTCACCACTACTTGAGCAAAGTGCAGCAGCTCCAAGTGTACAAGCAAGGTACATGAGATACGTGAGTGAGTTTCAAAAACCTGTGTCATCTTTAACAATTCAGTTATTCCGTAATTGTGCTTAGTGTTATGCAATTGTTTTATCTTGTGTTGTAATTTTTTGAATGCTGGAGGCATTTGAATATGGGCAATTGGCTCAGCATGCACTCCAGGGTAATTGAAAAAAGGAAAAGAAAAATCAGAAATTACAATGTTTTGCAATAGGTTAGACATGATTTTGCTCTGCTTCTCTTGAGAAGCAGACAGTGAAGTGCACTTTCCCAACAAAACTGTTGCACTTGAGACAGCCTAGTGGCGCAGAGGGTTGAGGTGCAAGACTCCACACCTTGCACCACACCAGTGATCCGGGTTCAGGAATGGACTCAGGTCATCTGGGGTCAGAGGGGGGAGTGAGGAGGGTTCATCCCAGTGGATGCTCTCCTCTTCCTCCTCCTCCAGGGTGAGATCCTGGTGTGTCTTGCACACCCGGTGCACCCGTGTCAGTGGAAGCACAGGCACGACCAGTGCACAAGGTGGCTCTTCAAGGAGAAGAGTCAGGGAGGGGAGGTTGTTGCGAGCATTTGTCAGAGACATGCGACAGCACATCATAAGACTGGATGTCAGTCCTACATGCTGACGTCCTCTGAGGGTAGTGGGGACTAAAAGAAAGGGGAAAGCGAAAAACAGAAAAATACCCCCTCGAACCAAGATGACGACTGATCCGCCTCTGGGATTACCAACCCAGGACAGACCCCGCTGTGCAGACACTCCAAGAAGGAAGAGAGTTGGAGAAAAGATATCGGAGTAAGCCTGACACTCTAGGGGCAGATTCTGAGGGAAGGGACCTAAGAGGATTGATCAACAGTCTGAAGGAGTGGGTCGAGGGGACAGGAAGGAGGTGTAAAAAACAAACAAAAAAAATTAAAACTATTGCACTCACTTTTCGTGCTTTCTGTACCACTCCCCACAACCACTGATTTCTGCAGAAGACATGGTGCATAACAATATGGATCCAAGTAAAGGTGTAACTTTTGCATTAGTATGTGAAAGCAGTATTTGTTAGACATCACGTATTTTTATTTTTTTATTTTTATTTTTTTTAACAATAATGATTTTCTGGCAAACACATCAGTATTCCTTTTCCTTTTCCTTCTCCTTCTCCTTCCTTCCTTCCTTCCTTCCTTCTCCTGTGACATGCCCATCCTGAAGCAATTAAATCTCTTGATATAAAGCTGAGCTGTTTACCATCAGAAACATATGGTTACACCATCTTAACACATCCACAGTAAGAATATAATATGTACTTTCAACAGGTAGCTTCACTGGAAGAGATTTTTAAAAACTATGAGTGGTGACCATCTTTCATGACATGAGTCAAATACAAAACTATCAATAGAAAGGGTTTCAAATAATACATGGGAAAATTAAAAATACATAGAGGATGTCAGAACTACATTTTTGCTGTTAATCTATATGAGGAACATTTTTGCTAACAAATGCTGCTGCGTTAATGAGAATAGAACAACACAGTTTCATCTGTGCGAATGAGAAATGTGTCAGCCGTGTTACACCAATCTATGATGCAGAAGGAAAAAATCAAATATACTGCAGGCGGTGTTGAAATTACTGGGGGAGGGGGGCTTGCCAGAGCATGATCCCCCTTGCACTAAAGTGAGCCCTGGTAGCTCACAAATCACTGACATTGCCTTATAATGGGAAGGGGAGATTCAATTTAAAGAAAGGGTTCCTACGGGCCGTCCAGCTCCCAAGGCTCCCAAAGTGTAATTCCAACACTGGCAATAGGTGATACCTTTTATTGGCCTAACAAAACTGTTTTGAAACTAGCTTTCGAGAGTGGAACTCCCTTCATCAGGTCAGTGGCCAGTGGAAGGAAGTTACGAATATGTGAACACACAAACTAGTCATCAGAAGAAGGCCATACAGTCTATCCAGCCTGCTCAATGCAGGCCCTATGTACATTGAATTACAGTGGGTTTTGCACCCCTTCCCTTTAGTCTGATCCTCCCATTTTCTTTGTCCCAACCCCTCTTGAATCTGTTGACTGTCTTCAGGTTCACAAGCTCTGCTGGAAGTTGATTTCACTCTGACCTCCTTCTTGAACATGCCCCACCAAAATGTAACTTTGCTCCCTTGTGTTTCTGTTCCCACTCAAGGTAAAGAAGCTCCAGTGATTCACTTTGTTGATACCTCTGAGGTACTGGAAGGTTTCAATCATGTCCTCCCTCTCCCTTCTTTCATCCAGGAAGTAGATATTTAGATTTCTAAGCCTGTCCTAGTATGTGTTGCCCTGTTAACCCTGAATCATCTTCATCAACTTTCTTTGTGCCATCTCTAGGTAACTTACCTCCTTTCCCAGATTGGGGCTCAACACTGCCTGATGGTCAAGTGTGAGTGCAGCATCATGCCACAGCCAGCCTTAAGAGTATGTGGTGCCCTAGACAAACTTGCCAATGGTGCCCCCTTGAATTTTCTTTTTTAATCTTCACCCTTCCCCCCAAGAAAGACAACATTCCAAACGGCAGTTTATTTCCTTCAAAAATAAAAAACTGAATGATTTAACTTTTTTCCATGCTATGAACTTCTCACATTAGTGCTGAATGTGCATTTTGATTGATATTACTATTGTTTTCAGATGGTCTCTAACTGGTTCTGCTCTGTGTCATTGCCGAGATAAGCAACTGCAACAAGTGACACAACCTCTACAAAGAATACCTAACTGAATCGTAGCTGTCATGATAAAGGATATCATTACAGTTAGAATTAAAAAAGCTAAATGCAAATGAACCCAAAAAAAGATTACTAGTGTGGTGAACAGTTCTTTAATTAATTTTTATGCACTGGCAGTAGCATGCACAGTGCATTTATATCTATCTATCTATATATATATATATATATATATATATATATATTTGGTTTGTTTTAAAAGAAAGGACCCAGTAGTACATGGGTTTACAGACTGGTCATGTGGAATGACTATAAATCAGTGTTATCCATGGGCTAAAAAGGAGCCTCCATCAGCTTGGTAAGACAGATATTTAAAGAGCTAGTGTACTGTATACAGGTAATAGCTTTTGAAAGCAGCCAACCTTCACTTTTTATATCTGACATACTTTTTCTTTTCATTTTGTTTAATTAGAAGACTGTTTACCTGATGTTAGGAGGTGTGATGTGTGGAACAGCCCCATGCCTGACAGCTGACATATCTAGCTCTGTGCCCCCCCCAACTCATCATTGGCATTGTGACCTGGTTGGCAGGGACTGGTTTTTAGCCATTGGTAGTGCTCTCTGAAGGCAATGGTTAGAACCACATCTAAGCCAATCAGGACACAGGGATTTCTTTCCCCATGTTTACGTTCGCTTGCGCGCATGTGCAAGGAACGTCTTGGCAGAATGGGACACTTTGGAGTTGTGCCTCTCCTGAGCAATCCCCTGCTCCCTTGAGCAGGTGTGGCAGTCCTGCACCAATCCGCACCGGTGCTGTGTATGACAGCGGTGGTCTTCTTTTCAAAGAAAACCTCCGCTGTGTGCTTGCACCGAGTCACGACCCCCAAATCTTTGCTGCCACGCTGGAAACCCACCCCAGCGTGGCAAACATCCCGTGTCATCTGCCAACGGGGGTGCCCAATCCCCCATCGGCTCCATGGCCCCAACCATCCTTCTGCCATGCAGGAGCCCACCCAGCGTGGCAAATGTCCATCGTCAAAGTACAAAAAAAAACCTGTAAAATTAAAAGCGGTCCTACACAGTCTCCGCCCCTCTCCCACAACCCGCACCCACTGTGCACCCTGCTTCCCCACCCCATACTTACCTCCAGAGCTCATTGCAACAATCATCATGCTGGACCGTTACACGCCTGCACTCTTCAAAGCTGACCGCGAACTGAGGAAATGCCGGTGAGCTGTATAATGGCTAGATGGGTTTTTCAACTTTGTTGCATATCTCAGGCATTTTTGGAATGTTTGCACCAAATTTTCAACATGGGGTTTTGGGACCCCTTCTGTGAATTCTGTCACTGTCATGGCGTTATTCGGGCCCGAAGGGTGATTTCGCCTGTCACTGTGTGAAATCACCTTTTGGGATCCATGCGAAATGACAGTGCCAGTATTCATAAGGTGGGTTCTCAAAAGCCTATTTTAATTGGTGAAAATCTAAAATAGCGGTTTCTAAAACCTGCGTTGCGCCAGTTCTCATGAGCTCGTGAGTCCTAATTTTTTCTGTATTTTCACTCCAGATTTTCCAACATTGCCATTTTACCACACTTCTTATGAGTAGTAGAGCTGTCATTTTCATCTCACCCAAAATGTGTTTCCGCCCATGCAGCGCACAATGGCGCGGTCGGTGTGCAAAATCAATGTATAGGACACATTAAGAAAATCACAGTGTCACTGTTCATGAGCAGAGGTCTTAAAATGGCTATGTTGAAAATTTGGTGAAAAAATTCCTAAAAATGACTGTTTTACAAACATGCATTGCGCAGTTCCTACGCACGCTCGTAAGTTTGCAAATTTTCAATATTTTCACTCCAGATTTTCAACATTACCATTTTATGACACCTCCTCATGAGCAGTACAGCTGTCATTTTTCACATCCTGCCCAAAACATGTTTCTGTCCATGTAGCGCACAATGGCGCAGTCGGTGGGCGAACTCAATGTATGGAACACATTAAGAAAATCACAGTGACACTATTCATGAGCAGAGGACTTAAAATGGCTGTGTTAAAAATTTGGTGAAAAAATTCCTAAAATTGACTGTTTTACGAGTGTGCATTGCACAGTTCCTATGTACGCTAGTAAGTTTGCAAATTTTCAATATTTTCACTCCAGATTTTCAACATTGCCATTTTACCACACCTTCTTATGAGCAGTACAGCTGTCATTTTTCACAACCTGCCCAAAATGTGTTTCCGCTCATGTAGCGCACAATGGAGCAGTCGGTGTGCAAAATCAATGTATGGGACACATTAAGAAAATCACAGTGACACTGTTCATTAGCAGAGGTCTTAAAATGGCTATGTTGAAAATTTGGTGAAAAAATTCCTAAAAATGACTGTTTCACGAGCGTGCGTTGCGCAGTTCCTATGCAGGCTCATAGGTTTGCGAATTTTCAATATTTCCACTCCAGATTTTCAACATTGCCATTTTACAACACCTCCTCATGAGTAGTACAGCTGTCATTTTTCACATCTCACCAAAAACGTGTTTCCACCCATGTAGTGCACAATGGCGCAGTTGGTGTGCGAAATCAATGTATGGGACACATTAAGAAAATCACAGTGACACTGTTCATGAGCAGAGGTCTTAAAATGGCTATGTTGAAAATTTGGTGAAAAAATTCCTAAAAATGACTGTTTTACCAGTGTGTGTTGAGCAGTTCCTACGCATGCTCGTACGTTTGCGAATGTTCAATATTTTCACTTCAGATTTTCAACATTGACATTTTACCACTCCTCATGAGCAGTACAGCTGTCATTTTCACATCCTGCCCAAAATGTGTTTCCGCCCATGTAGCGCACAATGGCATAGTTGGTGTGCGAACTCAATGTATGGGACACATTAAGAAAATCACAGTGACACTGTTCATGAGCAGAGGTCTTGAAATGGCTATGTTGAAAATTTGGTGAAAAAATTCCTAAAAATGACTGTTTTACGAGCGTGTGTTGCGCAGTTCCTATGCACGCTCGTACGTTTGAGAATGTTCAATATTTTCACTTCAGATTTTCAACATTGCCATTTTACCACACCTCCTCATGAACAGTACAGCTGTAATTTTTTCACATCCTGCCCAAAGCGTGTTTTCCGCCCATGTGGCGCACAGTAGCGCAGTTGGTGTGCGAACTCAATGTATGGGACACATTAAGAAAATCATAGTGATACTGTTCATGAGCAGAGGTCTTAAAATGGCTGTGTTGAAAATTTGGTGAAAAAATTCCTAACAATGACTGTTTTACGAGCGTGCACTGCGCAGTTGCTACGCACGCTCGTAAGTTCGCGAATTTTCAATAGTTGCACTCCAATGACTTGCAAATAATTCCAAATATTCCAAAAAATGTTTGGGAGGCAGTATAGAGCAGTGGTTCAAGGCTCTGAGCTGCAAATCTAGTGACATCCAGCAGACCAGACCTGGGGTTGAAACCCATAGCTTCCACTAGCATACTGTGTGACCCTGAGCAAGTCACTTAACTTCCCTGTGCTCCCAGGTTGCATCTGTAAAAAAAGCTTTCAGCTTAGTGTGTTTCACCTGGTTAAATAACTAAACAAACAAAAAAAAAAACCTAAACAGCACATAGAAGCAAGCAACACACGGCATTGACAAATGCTTGTACTTCTTTGTCACTGATTTTTTTAAGCCATGTCCAAGTGCCAAATATCACTGCAAATACCTGCAAGTGAACATTCGGCATTGACAAATGCTTGTATATATTGTTTTAAGATGTGGTGGAACTGAGTTCCTGTGGGCTCCTGCCCATTTTAACCCCTGAATAGAATATCCTGTCTGACATATTAGACCAAGGCCCTCGCCCTCACCCCATACCCAGTAAGCACATTTCATTCAGACTGTGTAAAAAAACTACAAGGTCATCATCTTCACTGGGTGCACCCACTCTTTGTAATCAGGGAGCCCAGCTCAGCAAGTGCTGAAGGAGGGAATGGTAAACTGAAATCCTACCTCAGGGGAAGGGATTTACAAAACAAGTGCTGAACTGCTCAAAACTACTTTTGGTAAGTTACCATACCATTTATGTCAGCCAAAAGAAAAACACACACACACACACACACACACACACACACACACACACACACACACACGAATACTATTTTTGTAAATACCCAAACTGCAAATTGAAATCTGTTTATTTGTTTGGTGTTTGACACCCAGGCAAGTGCACTAGACAATAAAATGCCTAGTTACTGCTGGCAGATTCATGTTTGTATGTATGTAGTCTTCAGGGCTTATAGATTTTGATCACACATACCTCAAAAGTTACTGAGATCCACTGACTTCTTGTCCTTGCCTAGTGAATCTCCAATTTCGTGTCTGTGTGTGTGGGGAGGGGGATGCAAGTGAGGGATTTATAATAGAGATGTAATCACTTATTTTAGGCAGTGTGAGCACAGGCAGTAGTTATCCAGCACTCATAAAGGCAATGCTGTACAGTGGTTACAGTATAACATTACTTAAGCATATCCCAGGTTTGAATCCCACAGGGTTAGTCTTTTTTATGTTATCTTGCAGATGAGCAAGCAACATATTGTGGTAGCTTGGAATAGCAGGTTTTGGAGGTGTGGTCGTGTTGTGGCCAGTGGCGCCACTGCTTTTTTAGGCTGGGCTCTGTGGCACGAATTAGACTGCACGCTGTCTATGACAGCAGTTGAAAGCATGCCACCAACTTAAAATGAATTCGCCGCTACAATGAGAGAGTGACCCCTCATTGCAGAGTGTGCCTTCCCTGGTGTAACATATCAATAAAACATGGCAGCGGCTGTCGCCATCCGCCTCTCACACTCTCCAACCAACCGACGTAGTGGATGCCCTATCCCCTGTCGGCATGCCTCCTCCCCAGTTCTTTTGCCAATGGGGGAGCCCAAGCCCCATTGGCATAATGGCCCCCATATTCTAGTTTGCATGCCGAGGTGGTTGCCCAATCCCCCTCGGCATCATATCTCCCCCCCCAAACACAGACCCTTTTTTAGTTGCCGAGGATGCCCAGTCCCCATCGGCTCCAGTCCCCTTCCCTAAAACATGCAGGTGGCATGCTGCAAGCCCACTTTAGCTTGCCAAATCTACCTGTAAAGAAAGAAAACCTTCCCGCTGTGTTTTTATTTTATTAACCTGAAAACTAGAAAACAGTCCTCGTTGTCTGCATTGCCCCCCTCCCTCAACCCGCACCCACCCTCTGCACCCCCCCTCCTCACACACCCCCTCACCCCCATGCCTCTGGAGCTGGTGCGATGGTCTTTGGTGGACCGGGAACACGTCTGCACTCATCAAAAGCCGACTGCGGGCAGTGAGAATGCCCGGTAAGCTAATATAACAGCATAAATGTTTTTTTTTCAACTTAGGTGGATACGGTGACCATTTTTGTGAATTTGGACGCAAATTTTAACATGGGTTCTTGGGACCACGTCATGACATGATCACTGTTATTTTGTTATTCGGTCCTGAAAGGTGTTCACGGTCACTGCATGAAATCACCTTTTGGGACCGACTAACAAAATGACAGTGTCACATTTCATGAGCCGTACTCAATACTTATGACAAAGCTTACTACTAAGCTGCTAAGGACAACATAACTCTGGTATTGTTTGCATCAATCCTACCTGTACCAGCTTGTTTGTATCTATGTCTTAAGTTACTGTTATACTTATGTGTTGTACTGCTATACTGTGTATTTTCGTTTGTCTTACTGTGACAAGGTACCTTTGTAAATGAGCCTATGGCTCAAAGGTTTTCCAAACTGCTGTTTAAATAAAAATAAATAAATAAATGAGGTAGGCTCCCAAAAACCCTATGTTGAAAATCTGGTGGTAAAATTCCAAAAAGTGACTGTGTTACGAGTGTGCATTGGGCAGTTCCCACGCACGCTCATAACTTCGAGAATTTTTAATATTTTCACTCCAGACTTTCCACATGGCCATTTTTCCACATCTCCTTATGAACAGTACAGCTGTCTTTTTTCATATCAGGCTCAAAATGTGTTTTTGCACGTGTGGCACACAATAGCGTGGTCACTGTGTGAAATCAATGTTTGGGACAGATTAAGAAAATCACAGTGACAGTGTTCATAAGGAGAGGTCCCATAAAGACCATGTTGCAAATTTGGTGAACAAATCCCCAAAATGACTGCGTTACCAGCATGCATTGTGCAGTTTCTACTAACGCTCGTAACTTCTCCAATTTTTTATATTTTTACTCCAGATTTTCAACATCGGCATTTTTGCGCACTGCCTGATGAACAGTACAGCTGTCATTTTTCACATACTGCCCAAAACGTGTTTTCACACCTGTGGCACACATTGGGTGCAGTCACTGTGCAAAATCAATGTTAAGGGCAGATTAAGAAAATTACAGTGCCACTGCACATGAGCAGAAGTCCCAAACTGCCAATGTTGGAAATTAGGTGTAAAAAATCCCCCAAATAATTGTATTACGGGTGTGCATTGCGCAGTTTCTATGCACGCTCGTGACTTCACCAATTTTGTTACATTTTCACTCCACATTTTCAACATTACCATTTTTTTACTCCTCCTCATGAACAGTACAGCTAGCTGCCATTTTTCACATCCTGTTCAAAATGTGTTTTCGCACCAGTGGTGCCAAATGGCATAGTAGTCATGCAAAATCACCTTTCAGCTAACGAACTGATAGTGTCACTGTTCATGCAGTGGGGTTACAAAAAGCCTGTGCTGAAAACTTGGAGTGAAAATACTAAGAAACACCCAGGGCATTAGGGTTTCCGACCATAATGCCCTTCCCTGTTTTTCTGACCATAACGCCCTACCCTATAGGGACTGACAGGCATCAGGGGTGTGACTTGGGATTGTCGACAGTAATGCCCATGCCATTCCACCCCCAGCCTGCATCCAGTGACAGTATCGAGGTGTGCCTTGGACTCTTTGTTCCCAAAGTTCACCCCATTCTCCTATACTGCACCCATTTCCACGTATGTCCTTATGGAATGGGGTGAGTGTAAAGCCCAAACACCCCAAAGCACAACTCGACACTTGTCAATGTCTGCAGAGTAGGGTGAGGTGAAATTGCATGACCGTTATGGCTGACGACCCAAAGGCACACCCCAATGCCTGTCAGTCTCTGCAGGGTGGGGTGGGGTTGACGTTGGTTCAATACTTCACTGCCATTCCTATTATGCATCTCTCTAACTCCTGCACTACTAATGCCAATGCCAGCAAGACAACATTCGGCATTGGCAAATGCTTGTTTTTGCTGTGTCACTTCACTTGATTTCCATATGCTTACACAGTAGTACATTCTTGCAGCTGTATCTTTATTGTATAGAAGCAGGACTCTACTCTAAATGAGATGATGCAGCTCCAAAATGTGAACCTGCAGCCCAGCATTTTAATTAAATATGCACTTTTCCAGATATGATCTCTCAGTTCTTCCAGTTCATTGAAAGCAACAGAAATACAGTAGATTATAGTAACCTTTTACAGCACTGCACTCTGACCAATAGGTTAGAATCACAACCTCAATGACAATAAGATATTGCACCTCAGTGGGGCTCCCCTCTCTAAACAAACTGTAAACATTTAATGGCCACCTTGGTAGCCTAATGGGAAAGCTGTGCCTAAGCATACAATAGGAACCTATGTTTTTCATTGTTCAGTCTTTGGTAACTAGGTAAGGCCCACTAGGCACAAGTGTCTGTTTCAGGGGTGGCTTGGGAGCACTGAGGAGGTTAAGTGACATGCTTAGAGTCACACAGTATGCAAGTGGAGGTTGTGGGAATCAAACCCCAGGTTTGCTGGATGTGCCAAGACCATTCACAGCTCATTATTCTAACCTCTAGGATATACTGCCAGCCCTGATTACACGTTGCATTCTTACACACTTTATAAAGTCAGTTTTATGCCTTTAGGGGTACAAATACAATTTACACTGTACACAGAAGCAGTCCTTACGTGTTTGAGTCCTGTAACTGAGTCTAACTCCACTCTTGCAACTGAGTTTCCCTCAGTGCCCCCTCCATTTCCACTATTGACAATGTGTTGTTCAGCTGCTCTGGCTGCTTGCCTAGAAGGCAGCTGTTGTCATCCTGATAATATATACAGTATCCAGAGGTTCTGTCATAAACAGAGAATTATCATGTCACTTGTAAGTTGTAGACAAGCAGCAAGACCAGGTAAAGAACATGTGGGCAGAGGTCTTGTTTACATGAAAATGTTGTAAGTAATAAAGCAACAGAGGATAATAAGCATATTAAATACAAAATCACACATGCCCACACAATGCAAAGCATCATGGGCTGCATATGCAAATCACCACAGAATGTTATGCTGGTTCAACTTTAAGCAGAATTGCATGGTGCCGAAAGGCCTCTCACACAGTTTGCAAAGGGTGCTAACAGATGTTCGATGTGATTTGCATATGCAGCCCATGATGCTTTGCATTGTGTTGGCATGTGTGATTTTGTATTTTTTTGAAACTTGGCTTCCCAGCCAAATGCCCTTTGGGGTAACCCTTGCCTCAGTGTTTGCACACAGAGGTTCTTTGTCTTTTTCATACTAAATAAAAACTACTTTGTGTGTGCCGACTGTACTTTTTGCAAAGTTTTCCCTATGGTGTCAAAAGTTCTGTAAAGCAGTTTCAGTTACATCCAGGGGGATCTGCTAAGCGCTTGCACTGCCAGAAGCCACACTTAAACTTTGCTGCCCCACTTAGCCTATGTGTTGACTGCCATGTCAGCTCATAGCCAGCTCCACACACACACACACACACACACACACACACACACACAACTTAAAGCAACTGCCAACTAGCAGTAAATAATGGTCAGCTAGTCATATATACTGATTGTGTGTGTGCGTGTGTGTATGTGTGTGTGTTTATGTTCGTGTTCCCTCCAGGCTTGATCTTCACTTTTTTTCATGAGAGTCTGAGATGGACAAACACTGGTCACTGTCTGGGGCAAGACAAGTCCAGACTTCCAAACCGTAACACACTGACCCGACCTGTGAGTGACCCAGGCAGCCAGCCAGCAAAACTCAAAATGTCACTGTGAAACTTAACTTTGCTAACTCATGCCCTGAACCGCATCACAACAAAACAGTCCAGCTTCAGTTTCCCCAACTCCTCCTCAGAAGTCTGCCTGGGTAATGTTCTGCTGGCTGGCTGTGCCTCCATCTCTTTCTGTTGCCTGCCCAAAGTGATTAATGGTTCCTGTACCTATCTCCGTATACACTGATGCACCCACTGTTTGCACTAATTGGCCATTCTAGCTCCCAAAGCCAAGAGAATTATGGGTGCTAGGCACATGGGAGGTAGGAGGGGTGGCTCACACTGTGCACACAGCTGTGAGTTGGAGTCTTCAATCCCCCCCCCCAATAAATTTGTCAATGTTAGTTGTCCTGGTTAATGCAAAAAAAATAAAAAACACCATCATAAATGGAGGTCTTTCATGGCACCCCCCTATTACATGACACCCAAGGCAGCTGCCTAGTTCACCTATCCTTAAGGCCGGCCCTAGCACCATGGATCTGTACAGCAGCAGGATCACCTCCATCCTTCTGCTTGTGAACCCTCAGCTATGAACCCCAACTTCCTATTGTATGGCCTGCTGCTATTTTGCACTGCACAGACTATTTATTGGTTATTGGTTATGGCTACCCCCAGATACTTTCCCTGCTGTGTCATCATGACTTCACCCCACCCAAAGCCAGTATTCAGTTCCCGGATTCCTGCTACCAGTGTGCATGACACTGCATGTTTTTTACATTGACCCCAGCTGTCAGATACTAGACCACCTTTCAAGCTTTGCAAGGCACTTTCTAAGGTCCCTGACCCCCTCTTTAGTGTACACCCTCCCACTAAGTTCAGTGTCATTCGCAAAGAGTCAAATCTTGCCTCTAACTCCCTTCCCTATGTTGCTACTGCAGTAGTAGTAGTAATTTTTATTCACAAAGTCATGAACACGAATAAAAAGAACTCAATCGAGCACAGCTCATTTCCAGTGAGGTCCCTTACCATGCATACACTGCTCATAGGACCAAGTTAAGAATTCTAAAATATCATGTAATTCCAAAGCACATACAGAAAGGATCGAGAAAAATCTTAATTTAGGAACATCATGTTAACACAATAGGTTGAGGTAAATCAGTTACACACTTGACAGGAATATAGCAGTTAATGATATACACATTTAACACATAGTACATAACTAAATTAAGAAAGCAGATTACACTCCACTAGTCACAAGTTTCAACACTTCCAGTGTCTCATTCATGAGAAATGTGTTTGAGCAATTAAGGCAGTAACTGACTAGTTACGACTATCAGATGGCTGCCCCAACACCAGTCCTTCAATGTCATGTAACCTCGGAGGCTTGGTCTTGGGGCAGTTAATGAACACATTAAAGAGCATAGGTCCCATCACCTACTACCACAGGACCCTATTGGTGACCTCCCTAGCTCCTGATAGCTCCCCTCCTACCATCACCCTTTAGATTCTACCATAGGGCCAGTTTTCCACCCAACTTATCAAGTTGCTTTCCAATCCTAAATCCTACAACTTTTTGGTTAACCTCTTGTGGGGAACCAAATCAAAGACTTTACTGAAATCCAAGTATAGTGTACCAACTGCCTCCCTCTTGTCAGCAGCCTTTGTTACCCACTTGAAGAAACTGATTAAGATGGTCTGCAACAACATCCCCAACACAAGCCCATGCTGCCTCTCTTCCTGGAGACCATTTGTTTCAAAGGAATTTAACCAACCATTCTTTCAGGATGGTCTCCATCAGCTTGCCCACTATATACATCAAGCTGGCAGGCCTCCAGTTCCCCAGGGCATCCCTAGTCCTGCTCTAATGCAGCAGCACCACGTGTATTATGCTCCACTCTAGTGGCACCTCCCCCATATTTAGTGAACTGTTAAAGAAGTCCACCAGCAGTCACACTAGCTCTGCTTCCAGTTTGTTCAATACCCTGGGGTGCATGCCATCAATTCCCAGTGACTCACCCACCTTCAGGGTTCTGAGTTTCTTCAGGACCCAGTCCATTGTGAGCCTCTCCTCAACTATACTTACACCTTTATAATGTAAAAAGTACCTCACTGATAAGAGTTAGAGTCCTGCTGCTTCATTCTCTGCTTGCAAAGACAATACTCAGAAGTCCAGTATGCCCCCCACCACCACCAAACTGCCCAAACAGGCCTGTAATGGAAGATTGTTTGTTCATATTGGTCACAACCAGTAGCCTCTTTAAAAACAATTAAATAAATTTATAAAGCTAGGGTTGAGCAGACCACACATTGAATTGGTTTATGATTGGGGGAAAGCTGTTATTACTTTCCTAAGTGAATTGCTCCCATCCACACCTAGTAGGCTGCACTTTATAAATGTGAGACAAGGAAGCTGGAGTATTGTCTTTGCAAGCAGAGAATGAAGCAGCAGGACTCTAACTCTTATCTGCGAGGTACTTTTTACATTATAAAATGCAGGCCCAAACCAATTGGGGCCACTTTGATGTAGTGGTTTGGCATGTTCACATTTTGGCCAAAGTTTGATTACTAAGAGCACCTGTTTGGGACATGAGAGATTGGAAAAATCCTCCATTACAGGCCTGTTTGGGCAGGTTTTTTGGGGGGGGCATACTGGACTTCTGTTGTTTGTTCATATTGGTCACAACCAGGAGCCCCTTTAAAAATAATTAAATACCTTTATAAAGCCAGGTTTGCGCAGATCACACACTGAATTGGTGTTTGCACTATTGCTCATTTTGTATTGCTTGACTGTTTTGCATTTATCTTTTGGATTGCATTCACTCCCTACCCATCCCTGGGTACACCTAAAATGAGCCTTGGCCCAGTGTGTCTTTCCTGGTCACTGATTTGTAAATGAATACATAAATTCTCCTACTTTTATCCTCTTTCAGTTTGCCTCATCTCTTCACACAGAATGTCTAAAACTCAAAATTTAAATACAGTACTTGTTCAGACTTGTTTGAGCCTCCCCTGTAACAGGCTGGGGCTTCCCCAGGGAAGCTGGCCTCACCATTTGAGAAACCCTGATCTAGGGCATGTTGAAGTCCCCCACTATCACCACCTGACCTCTGCCTTCCCTGCTGCATGCCTGATCATGTTTGTCAGCTTTATCTTTTCATCCATCCTGCTGCAGCATACAGTAGACCACTGCTGACCTCAGATTTCTTCCTGCTCTGTCTGCAACTTAACCCACATCTCTAGGTCCCCTTCCCTCAAGTCCTCCCCGTGACTGTTATCTCTTCTCTAACATTAACTGCCCCCCCCTTTCCCCTTCTTGTTTTTTCTGAAGAGTGTGTACCCTGGAATAGAGAGATCCCAGTCATGGTTTGGGGTGGCTGAGGTCTCAGTGAATGTTGCCAAAGCAACCTTTCCTTCAGCTACAAAGGCCTAAAGATTATCCATTTTGTTTCCAAGATTTCTAACATTAAAACCCAAATCCTTCCCCCTTCTCAGGACCTGAGCTCCCCACCTTTTTGTCATAGTCCCCTCAGGATCACGAGAACAGCTGCATGGGAGTCTGAGCTGGACGTCATTGTCCACCTAGGGACAAATGACTTGGCTCAACATGAGATTAGAGCAGTGCAGAAGGACTTTGTAGAACTGGGGAGAGGCCTAAGACAAGTAGCACACACAGTATCCTTCTCAGAGGTGCTGCCTGTCAATGGCATGAGTGAGGCGAGGGTACTTTGCACCATGCAGTTTAATGAATGGTTGAAAAAATGGTGTGGAGCACAGGGGTTTGGCTTCATTGGCAACCAGGGTTCCACCTGGAGGGACACCAGCCTATACTGGCAGGATGGTCTGCATCTGTCCAGGAAGGGAACAAGTCTTTTGAGCAATCAGTTTAAATGCTTCATTGGCAAGCTTTTAAACTAGTCAAGGGGGGAGGCACTGATAAGCAGCAGGAAAATCCCAGCCTTTCCCTACAAAACAGGGTACTAAATGAGAAAAAGACCAAGGTAGAAAGGTCAGTGGGGGATGCTGCAACTGAAGGTGAAGCCATCAAAAAATGGAAAGCAATGAGTACCAATGCCCGTAGTCTGAGTAACAAGCTTCCTGAATTAGTGGCCTTGATGGAGGAGGAACATCTGGATATCTGGCAGTCACAGAAACATAGTTCACAAAACCATGACTGTGGACGTAAACATACAGGATACACTATCTACAGGAGGGACAGAGAGGGTAATAGGAGGAGGAGTAGCTCTTTACATAAGGGAAGGAATCAAAGCAGCAGAACAAAAGGGAAAACAGGGAGGAGAAGAAGCACTGTGGGTAAATTTGGAGACCGGCAATGGTACCACAATCTGCACAGGGATTGTATACAGACCCCCTTCTCAGGGGGAGGAAATGGACAAGGAAATGATAGACAGTATACTTAGTAAGGCAGAAAAAGGGGAGATATTGCTGATGGGTGATCTGAATATGCCAGATGTTAACTGGAGTGCAGTTGCAGCAGCCACTTCCAAGAGTGGGGTTATTCTAGATGCCCTACAGGGGGCATGCCTTAGACAACTAGTATTGGAGCCCACTCGAGAGGTAGCAATCTTAGACCTGGTTCTCTCAAATGGAGATGAAGAGAGGATCACAGATGTAAGTGGGTAGCCATCTGGAACTAGTGACCATCGAACAGTATGGTTCACAATAAACACAGCAAGAGAGTCAAGCCATACAAAGGCAAAGGTACTGGACTTTAGGAGGGCTGACTTTACTAAAATGGGTGAGTGCCTAAGGAATGCACTAGCAAATGGGCAGGAAGGAGGGTGGAAGAACAATGGGGAATAATAAAAACTGCCATCACAGGGTAACAAGCCTTTGTGTGAAGCAAATAAACAAAACTAAATGATAAGAAACCACTATGGTTCTCAAAGGAAGTGGCAGTGAAGGTTCAAGAAAAGAAGCTTTCAGGAAGTACAAGGAATCACAGAAGAAGCAGGACAGAGAACTGTATCAGTTAAAGCAAAGGAAACTGGGAAGGCAGTCAGAACAGCAAAGGCGAACTGAGGAAAAGATAGCCAACTCAGGTAAGAAGGAGGATAAAACCTTTTATAGGTACATCAGGGAGTGAAGGAAGACCAAGGGAGGGATAGTGAGGCTTAATAAAGGGAGGGAGGGTGGGCAGAGGGTGACTGTGAAAAGGCAGAGATACTAAACAAATATTTTTGCTCAGTATTTACAAAGGAAGAGGAGGAGGTACCTAAAACAAACAGTAGAAACACTCTGGATACAGAAGTTGATACCAGCCCATTTACAGAAGAAAGGGTTCTGAAAGAACTCTTAAAACTGAAGGTGGACAAAGCAATGGGGCCTGATGGGATTCATCCCAGAATTCTAAAATAACTAAGGGTGGAATTAGTGACACCACTGACTACCCTGTTTAACAAATCATGGGAGGATGGGGTGGTACCCGAGACTGGAGGAGGGCAGATGTGATTCCCTTTCACAAAAGTGGGAGCAAGGCAGAAACAGGAAACTACAGACCTGTTAGTTTAACCTCAGTGGTGGGGAAAATGATGGAATCACTTCTGAAGGAAAGAATTGTCGAATATCTAGAGGCCAGAGGGGGCACAGGACCCAAGGCAGCATGGATTCACAGTGGGAAGGTCATGCCAGACAAATCTGATAGATTTCTTTGACTGGGTGACCAAAGTAGTAGATCAGGGAGGGGCTGTGGACATGGCCTACCTAGACTTTAGCAAGGCATTTGACACAGTCCCACACAAAAGATTAATATACAAGTTAGCTATCCTGGGAGTGGGTCCCAAGATGACAGCCTGGGTAAAGAACTGGCTGGAGAATAGGACACAGAGAGTAATAGTAAATGGAGTCCACTCTGAAGAAAGGGGGGTTACTAGTGGGGTACCGCAGGGTTCAGTATTAGGACCGGTCCTCTTCAATGTCTTTATAAGCAACATTGCAGAGGGACTGGAAGGAAAAGTATGTCTCTTTGCAGATGACACAAAGATCTGCCACAGAGTTGATGCACAAGGTGGGTGGAAAGGATGAAAAGGGACTTGGCAAGGTTAGAGGAATGGTCAAATGTATGGCAGCTTAGATTCAATGCTAAGAAGTGCAAGGTAGTGTACCTGGGAAACAAAACCCAGGGAAGAGTACACAATGGGGGTGAGATACTAACAACAACAAAATGGAAGGGGACCTGGGGTAGTCATATCAGATGACCTAAAGGTGGGCAAACAATGTGAGAGGGCGCAGAGGAGGGCTGGGGGATACTGGGATGCATAGGAGAGGCATCACCAGTAGAAAACAGGAAGTTATTATCCTCTGTACAGACAGCTGGTCAGACCCCATCTGGAGTACTGTGTGCAGTTCTGGAGACCCAGTCTTCGCAAGACATAGACAGGATGGAAGCTGTCCAGAGGAGGCAACTAAAATGGTGCAGGGTCTGCGCCAGAAGACATATGAAGAGAGAGACAAGGAGCTTAATATGTATGGCCTTCGAGGAAAGGAGGTGGGGGCATGATGGAAACTTTCAAGTACCTCAAGGGAATCAACAAAGTCCAAGAGGGTAGCATCTTTCAAAAAACAGGTGTGCAAGAACAAGGGGGCACAATTTGAAGATGGGGGGATGGCTCAGAGGTAATTTAAGGAAGTATTTTTTCACAGAGAGGGTTGTGGATGCATGGAACGGCCTTCCGGAGGAGGTCGTGGAGTCAAAAACAGTGGTGGAATTCAAGCATGCATGGGACAGTTTAAGGCAATTCTAGTGGGTGGGGGTAGAAAGAAGTAGGCTGCTGGTTAACTAGGATCTGCAGCTTATCCAGTAGGCAGGGAAATGGGCAGACTGGGTGGGCCAAGCGGTCCTTATCTGCCGTCAAATTCTATGTTTCTATACCCCCCTCCCTGCTGTGACAGGCATGAATAAGACCCTGTTCCATTTGATATGTAGAAAGATGTATTACATAGAAAGGGTTAAACACAAGCATCTGTTTTATTCTCTTCTGTTCTGTCCTGTCTCTTCTCTGTCTGACTGCACAGTCAAATTTTCTTGTGAAACCTAGGAACTGGCTACTTTGATGGTCTCACTATCTACCCCCTCCAACACTATCTCTCTGCCTTTACTTGCTGTTTCTATTTTTTCTTCCCCCTTGCGTATCTGAAGTTATAAAATATGTGGGAATCTTTATGTGAAAGTGGGATCCCTTGGTTTAAAACTAATATGGTTATATTGTTGAAATGATTGCAAAAAGCTATTTGGAGCTCAAGGGGTTAACCTGAGATGCTGGTTTGCAAACCCCTTGCAGAACTTTTAACAGGAGGTGAGTTCTGGTGCACCAAGTACTGTGTTGTTGCACCTGCAAGGAAGGAAACTGATAAGAAAATTTTCTGAAAAAACAGGATGTCTTCTTAATGAGTTCCCAGACTTATAAAAAGAGCAGCAATATTTTTGCTAGAGAGAGAGAGAGGGAGAGGGAGACTGAGAGACTGGAACTTAGAATTAGAGATACCCTCAGAGGAAGGACTTTGTTTTCTGTGCTTGTGCTGCCTTTGTAAATAGGTATACTGAAAAAATTGCATTTTTCGTTTTACTGTTATTGGAAAAAATAAAACGCTACTTGCGAATTTTATACCTAATTCTGGTCTTCCTATGCTTCATGACCTGTGCCTTGATGTCAGATGGTGTCAGACTAAATGGGATGTACGCAGTACATACTCTAAGCCAGGAGTTTTGTGTGTGGGTACTACACTTGGTACCAGGGACACATAGCAGAAAGGTATAGATTCTGCAGCAGCAAGCCCAGGAATCATTACTAGAAAGATGGCAGCCAAACTAGCAGAGAAAGAAGTCCAAGTTGAGACTCTACAGCCCACATCAGTGATGGAAAAGAAAGAACAAGCAGTTACAGAACCTGAAAGCCTGTCTGCCTTCTTCAAATGATGGGCTATACAACAAAGAGAGACAGCGAAGCGGAGAAAAGAATAGATGCAGAGACAAGAGCAGCAGAGAAAAGAGATGCAGCGACTGGAGCAGCAATGGATGGATGCCTTGCAAGCTATGAAAGCTGGAGGATCTGGCACAGGTCCACCAGAGCAACAAAACGCAAACAACTTATAGGACATTAAACTCACAAAGTTGTGTTCCTCGGATGACCCTCAAAGCATACCTCACTTTTTTTGAAAGGGTTGCCGGAGCCTGCCAGTGGCCAAAGCAGCAATGAGCAATCAGGCTGATATCTTACGTGACAGGTAAAGCTCAACTTGCCTACAGCAATATGGATGCTGCACAGCTGAAAAATTACGACCTTGTGAAAAGAGAAATCCTGAAAAGATATGACATCTCAGGAGAGACCTACAGGGAAAGATTCCAGTTCCTAAAGTATACCTCATTCAACAATCCTTGAGAAGCCTTCACCCGACTCAGAGAAGTCCTTAGCAAATGGTTCTAACCAGAGGGCAAAATAGTCCCACAGATCACTGATACATTTGCAATGGAGCAATTCATCAACATCCTGCCTACAGACATAAAACTCTGGGTAAAAGAACATTGACCAGAAAGTGGGGAAAAAGCTGTTTCTTTGGCCGAGGTCTATGAGATGGCCAGATAGACCATGCAGCAGTGAAGTAACAGCCAAAGAATGGTAAAATCCATTTTTTCCTATTCGATCTCCAAATCAGATAAAAACTGTGGTGGGGTTAACAAATCTGCACCCAAAGACTTTATTTGCTATAACTGTAACAAGCCAGGCCATATTGCAAGAAACTGCCATAAAAATAAGGAGGGTACCACTGCAGCAGATTTGGCCTTAGCAAATTGGGACAAGTATTTGACAGATATCAAAGTGGCAGATAAGACTGTAAAGGGACTTATTGATTCAGGAAGCAGACAGACCCTAGGGCATGCTGGGAAAACACTGTGTAAAAGGACCAGGTACAGGTGTCATCTGCATTTACAGGGACACGCGATATTATCCCACCACACAAGTGGCACTGAATATTAGTGGGGTGTCGCACCAAATGAAAGTGGAGGTAGCATCCAAGTTGCCTGAGTACTGGGCCAATTCACTGTCTGAGGAATAGTGTAGTGAAAACTGTGCTGGGAAGTATGGCAACAGGGTACAAAACACCTCAAGGCAGAAATGTAGCACACGCGTTTTTTGTACCCTGTTGAAGATGTCTGGAGGGGAGGAGTGATGCAGAGGTAAAGACCTCTGCAGGGAGGTGGTTCACCCAGCAGCTGTTGTGGCTCAGAGGGATGAGCCACAGCAGTGTAGGGTAGCTTTGCATCTGTGAAACAGGGCTCGAATCCCAGTCCCAGACTTCTGCAGACCGCATTGTGCGGTATTGTTTTATTTGGCCCCTGCTGGTGTTTCTCCACACCCCCATAATGCCCCCCCGAGTTGATTATATTAATGGGAAGGTTCGAGGGGGTGGTACCCCTACAGAAAATGCTTAAGTCTGTTGCATTTTGCACCACATTCCTGTCGCCATTGTGTTTCAGTGCCAGCAAAGTATCCACTGTATTTACAATGTAGTATGTTGCTGCACTGTTGTGTACGCCGAGATGACCCTATGCCAGTTACCTGTAGGTGTGATTACTGGAAATGACTGTCCAGGATTTACTGAGTTAATTTCAGAGGAACTGAAACCTACAGTTCGGCAGCAGTGGTAACAAGAGCACAGGCAAAGAAAATCCCAGATGGTGGAGACACTTTTCCTTTCAGTGACTTTGATATGGACTTGTTTGAGCCTAGCTCCAAGATCCGGAAGTCCAGGAAAGAAAGAAGACACCTGAAACAACAGTGACAACAAAGGACTGATAGACATAAGGGGTTAGAATATGAAAATGCTGAAACTAGACTGGTAACTGATTATGATTTTGATTCAGAGCAAACTAATGATACTTCTCTCCAATGTTATTTTAAGCAGCTGGGGATGAAACAAAAACAGGATGAACCAATGTTTAGAAAATGTAATGGGTTACTGTACTGAGTTTATGTCAAACTTCAGACACAGGACCACATAGAACAATTGGTTATATCACAAAAGTATAGAACTGAGTCATTACAAATAGCACATGATAGCCCTAAGGCTGGTCACTCAGGGAGGGATCACACCCTTGCCAGATTGCTGTACAGATTTTAATGGCCAGAATTCATAAAGATGTCACTACCTATTACAGTTCTTGTGCTGAATGTCAGAAAGCAGTCCCAGTGACTAAAATAGACAAGGTGTCCCTGGTGCCCCTACCCTTGATTTATTTATTCGGTTCTTGGATTAATACCGTTGAGCTATAAGCTCGTTTACAGACATTCCACCTCAACAGCAAACAACACAAATACAGCAAAACAACACAGACAGTGGTTACAAAATTACATTGCACACAAAAATGATGTTCAACTCTTTTGTAACTAAAATTACAAAATTCAATCACATTAAGATGTGCCTTTTGAGAGAATTGCAATGGATGTGGTTGGTCCCTTAGACAAAAGTGAAAAGGAAAATCGATTAATTTTGGTAGTATGTGACTAGGCTACTCGATACTCAGAGGCAGTTCCTATGCATACTGTCACAGTCCCAAAAGTGGCAGCATAGCTTGCCAAAATTTTCAGCAGGGTGGGCATACCTAAAGAGATTATTACTGATCAGGGTAGTAATTTTGGTCCTGCATTACTAAAGGAGCTGTACTGACTATTAGGTATCACTGCCATAAGAACCTCCCCTCATCACCCTCAGACAGACAGTCTTGTTGAGCATTTTAATCAAATCCTAAAACACATGTTAAAAAGGTTTGTAAAAGGGGAAGGGAAAGATTGGGACCAATATTTACCTTACCTGCTTTTTGCTTACAGAGAAGGGCCACAAGTCTCAACAGGTTTTTATGTTGTCTTGTGCCTGCGCAAGAAACATGTTGCGGTAACTTTGGAATAGCAGGTTTTGAAGGCACAGTCCTGTTGTGGCCTGTGGCACCACTGCTTTTTGGGGCTGGGCTCTGTGGCACAAATAAGACCGCACGCTGTCTATGACAGCAGTGCAAAAGTGCGTCCACTACCTTGAAAGGTTTTAGCCACTGCAGTGAGGGAGCTCCACCTCACTGCAGGGCGTGCCTTTCCTGGTGTAAGTTTCAGTGCAACATGGCAGCAGCTGTGCCATCCACCTCACATAGTCCCCAGAAAAGCCTACTTAGGGGGTGCCCAATCCCCTGTCAGCAACATCCCCCCAGCACTCATTTGCCAACGGGGTGCCCAATCCTCGTCGGCTACAATCCACTCTCCCCAGTTCATCTGCTGATGGGGAAGTCCAATCCCCATCGGCATCATCCACCCCAACATTCTTTATTTGCCAACGGGGTGCCCAATCCCCATTGGCTACAGCCCCCCCAAAAAAACTCAGGTCACACCCCACCTTCCCAGTTTATTTGCCAACAGGGGAGCCCAGTCCCCATCAGCATCATCCCCCCAACACTCTTTTTTATTTGTTGATGGGGTGCCCAATCCCATCAGCTTCAGTCCCCCAAAAAAACATGAAGGTGACACACTGGGAGCCCACCCCAGCATGTCAAATGCCCTGTAAACAAAAACCTTCCTGCAATGTTTGTTTTTCCTGTAAAGTAGAAAACAATCCCTTGCAGTCTGCAGCCCACTCCCCAACCCGTGCCCACCCACTGAGTGCCCCACCTCCCCACATCCCCTCACCCCATACTTACCTCCAGATCCTGGCGCAATGATCTTCTGTGGACCAGAAGCACGTCTGCACTCTTCAACGCTGACCGCAAACTGAAGAAATGCCGGTAAGCTGTATAATGGCATAAATAGGGTTTTTCCAACTTTGATGCATATCTCAGGCATTTTTGGGAATTTTGCCACCAAATTTTCAACATGGGGTTATTCGGACCCCTCCTCATGAATTCAGTTACTGACATGACATTATTTGGTCCTGATAGGTGATTTTGAGGTCACTGCGTGGAATCACTTTCAGGACCAATTAATGAAACAACAGTACCACTGTTCAGGAGGTGGCCTCTCAAAGAGCCTATGTTACAAATTTGGTGAAAACAAAATTAAAAAAATGACTTCTACGAGCGTGCATTGCTCAGTTTCCATGCACACTCGTAACTTTGCAAATCTGTAATATTTCCACTCCAGATTTTCAATATTGGCATTTTCCATGCCTCCTTAGGTACAGCTGTAATTTTTCACATCCTGGCCAAAATGTGTTTTTGCACTTCCAGTGCAGAATTGCATGGTCGCTGTGGGAAATCAGTGTTCGGGACAGAGTAAGAAAATCACAGTGACACTTTTCATGAGCAGACATCCTAAAATGCCTATGTTGAAAATTTGGTGTCAGAAGTCCATTAAATCACTGTTTTACAAGTGTGGATTGGGCATTTTCCACGCATGCTCATAACTTCGTGAATCTATAATGTTTTCAATTCAGTCTTTCAACATTGCCATTTTTTCCATACCTCCTTAGGAACAGTACAGATGTCATTTTTCACATCCTGACCAAAATGTGTTTTTGCACTTCCTGCGCAGAATAGCGTGGTCGCTGTGGGAAATCAGTGTTCAGGACAGAGTAAAAAAATCATAGTCATACTGTTCATGAGCAAAGGTCCTAAAATGCCTATGTTTAAAATTTGGTGACAAAGGTCCATTAAATGACTGTGCTATGAACGTGCGTTGCGCAGTGTTCACGCACCCTCATCATTTTTCACATCCTGGCCAAAATGTGTTTTTGCACTTCCAGCGCAGAATAGCGTGGTCACTGTGGGAAATCAATGTTTGGGACTGATTAGGAAAATCACAGAGACTCTGTTCATGAACAGAGGTCCTAAAATGCCTATGTTGAAAATTAGGTGACAAAGGTCCATAAAATTACTGTTTTAAAAGCATGCGTTGTGCAGTTTCCACGCACGC
This sequence comes from Neoceratodus forsteri, assembly GCA_016271365.2. Classification (NCBI taxonomy): domain Eukaryota; kingdom Metazoa; phylum Chordata; order Ceratodontiformes; family Ceratodontidae; genus Neoceratodus; species Neoceratodus forsteri. Next base: position 141,876,112 of record CM057457.1, on the reverse strand, counting down.
TCGTAACTTCAATAATTTTGAATATTTGCACTCCAGATTTTCACCATTGCCATTTTTTCACACTTCCATATGAACAGTACAGCTTTAATTTTCCACATCCTACCTGAATTGCATTTTCACACATCGGGCACGTCATAGCGTAGTCGCTGTAGAAAAACAATGTTCAGAATAGAGTAAGAAAATCAATGTGACAATGTTCATGAGCAGAGGTCCCAATATGCCTATATTGAAAATCTGGTGAAAAAATTCCATTAAAAGACTGTTACAAGTGTGCATTGCGCAGTGTCCATGCATAGTCATAAGTTTGAGAATTTGTAATATTTTCACTCCAGATTTTCAACATTGTCATTTTTGCACACCTTCTTATGAACAGTTCGGCTGTCATTTGTAACATCCTGCCTGAAATGTAGTTGCGCACATCTGGCACACAATCACACGGTCGCTGTGGGAAATCAACGTTCAGGTAGATTCAGATAATCATAGTGTCACTGTTCATGAGCAGAGATCCCAAAATGGCTGTTAAAAATTAGGTGAAATAATTCCATTAAATGACTGTTATGAGTGTGCGATGTGCAGTTTTCACACATGCTCGTAACTTCAAGAATGTTTAATATTTTCACTCCAGATTTCCTGCATTGTCATCTCTTCACACCTCCTTATCAATGGGGCAGCTGACATTTTCATGTGGTGCAGAATGATGTGATCACTGTGGGAAATCAACGTTCGAGACAGATTAACAAAATCAGAAGGGCACTGTTCATGAACAGATGTCCCAAATGCTTTCATGAGGTGGGGTCATAAAAAGGGCATGTTTTAAAATTTGGAGTGCAAATACAAACACACGCTCAGGGCATTAGGGTTTCTAACTATTACATCTCACGCTGTACAGTCTAACAGGCATCAGGGGTGTGTCTTTGGATTGCCTGCTGTACTGCTCATGCCATTGGTCCTCCACCTCCACCCTGCAGCCACTGACAGGCATCAAGGTATGCCTTGGACTCTTCAGCCCCAAAGTTCACGCCATTCTCCTATGCTGCACCCATCTCAATGTACTTCCTTATGAAATGGAGTGAGCATAAGACCAGATGACCCCAAGGCACAATGCAACACTTGTCAAACTCTGCAGGGTAGGGTGAGGTGGAATTGCATGAGCATTATGGCCAGCGACCCAAACGCACACCCCAATGCCTGTCACTCTCTGCAGGGTAGGGTGGGGTTGATGTCGGTTCAATACTTCACTGCTACTTCTACTATGTGTCTCTCTAACTCCTGCACTAACAATGCCAAAACCAGCAAGACAACATTTGGGATTGACAAATGCTTGTTTACCATTTGAAATGCTGTTTAGTAGACAGGCTAGAGGGCCACTAGATGTAATAAGAGAAATGTGGGAAGATAACCCCACTCAAAAACAATCTATTACATCTTATGTGTGTGCCCTAAGAATACAACTGGCAAAATATGTTGAAATTGTCCATAATAATCTGGAAGAAGCCCCAAAGTACTGCAGCAGAAGGCATATTATGATGGTGGAGTAAAAGAAAAAGGTTTTGAGCCAGGTGAAAAAGTTTTGCTACTGTTACCCACTACAGAAAATAAACTGTTAATGAAGTGGCAAAGTCCTTATAAAGTGCTTAGACATATTGGCACATTAACTATGAGACTGAGACCACTGAAAGGAAAAATCCTACCAAGACATACAATGTTAATCTCCTGAAGAAATGGGCTGAAAAAACACCAAAGGCTGCGTTGCTAGTTCTACCAGAAGCTGGTAAGGAAGATATTGATATAGCCTATGACAGACTGAAACAAACTGTAACTGCTGATGCTGTAAAGGTGAATGTTTCCTTACCCTTCGAACAAACTGCAGAAATTCATAACTTACTAAAGACATTTAATAGTACTTTTACCACAGTGTGAAGCCAAACAAAAGGGGTCAAGCATGTAATAGTGACAGGGAATGCATGCCCTATTGGACAAAAGACATACAGATTACCAGAGTGGTTATGAGCAGACGTGGTTAAGGAAATACACAACATGAAAGAGTTGGGTGTCATAGAAGAGTCAAGAAGTGCTTTATCATCACCAATGGTGATTGTAAATAAAAAAGAGGGGTGTGTAAGAATCTGCCTTGATTTTAGGAAACAATCAAGTATCCGAATTTGACAGTTATCCTATGCCAAGGACAGATGATTTGGTGGGCAAATGGGGAAGTGTCAAGTACATCAGTACCCTCAATCTCGCCAAGGGTTACTAGCAGATTCTCCTAGCTAAAGAATCCAGAGACAGAACTGCATTTGCCACTCCTGTTGGATTCTATCAGTTCACCACCATGTCATTTGATTTACAAGGTACACCTGCTACATTCCAGCAGTACATGGATGTAATTTTATCCCCTCATGCTGGTTATCAGGCTGCGTACCTGGATGATGTTTGGTGTACAGTACAGACTGGAAAAGTCACTTGAACACCTATGAGCAGTTATCCAAGCTATCAAAAATGCATGTCTGACCATTAATCCTACCAAATGTGCATTGGCATGCAGGAAACCAGATATCTGGGCTATGTTTTGGGAAATGGAGAAGTAAAGCCAGAGATTTTTAAGATAGAAGCTGTGGCTAACAGTCATATCCCTAAAACAAAGAAACATGTCAGGTCATTTTTAGGGCTGGCTGGTTACTATTGGAGATTTGTTCCCAGCTTTGCCCAGTTAGCTACTCCCCTCACTGAACTCACAAAGAAACGGTTTCTGAATTATGTTAAACTATCAAACTTTAAGACATTTAACCTTTAGGACCATATTTAACCTTTAAGAGCAAGTTCATTTAGGCTGCAGGTTTGTAGACTGTAAAATATTACAACTTTTTTACAGATTGTAAAATATTACAGCTCTCTGTTTTAAGGTCCAGTGGTACACTACCCTGGATCAGAAACTAAGTTTAAAGTGATACAGTTTTTTCTGTTTAGACCAGATTCCATTTGGGTCACAGTTGTAAGCTTTGCCCTGCAAATAATTAAAGGGGCACTGTCAGTTTTTCACTCTCGTTTTTCAGTAATTACAAACAGTGTACTTCTTGGCACACACCAATGAAATGTGCACCTTAGAATGCCCACATAGAACTAAAAAGTATGCTGCCCTACTTGTTTTTGTAATATTTAATGCAATTCCCTTTTTGAGCATCCTGGCTTTAATTGATCCGTCACCAGAAGCAGACGGAAGTTGGGAACGTGCATCATGAACGAGCACAGACCTGAAGTGCAGTTTTACAGCATGCATACTCTAAAAATACTTTGCCTTTGTAATTTGTCCTAAAAGGAACTGCTCCCGGTGTTTAAAAACACAAACTGAGCACCACAAGTCTTACAGTTTACAGTTTTAAACTGCAGCCGAAATCCCGCACATGCGCAAGGGCAGGATACTCTTGTCCATGCGCTGAGATCTTCCGCTGTGTTACTTTTGCAAGCAGGCGGATTTTCGACTATGGTCTAAAACTGTAAATGCTTTGTGGTGCTTAGTTTGTGTTCATAGGCACTGGGAGCAGTTCCTTTTAATACAAATTACAAAGACAATATATTTTTAGAGTGGGCATGCTATTAAACCACACTTCAGGACTGCACTCATTCATGATGCGTGTTCCCAACCTTCATATGCTTCCGGTAGCAGGTCAAGTAAAGTTGAGACGCTTGAAAAGGGAATTTCATTAAATATTACAAAAACAGGTAGAGCTACATACTTTTTAGTTCTATGGGGGCATTCTAAGGTGCACATTTCATTGATGTGTGCCAACAAGTACACTGTTTGCAATTACTGAAAAATGCAACTGAAAAGCTGATAGTGCCCCTTTAAATTTCTCTTTCACTTTCTGTCCTTCTGTCTCCTTGCTGCTTGAACTTTTGTGCCCACCTCCCGTACCCCACTTCCAGCCTTTATTAAATAATCTCCCTCCCACCTCGGCACCGCCCCTAGCAATGTTCATCCTCCCTTCTCACTAATATTGCAACTCCTCTTAAAGATACAGAGTGCAGCTATTAGGCCTAACACTTGTCCTGTCTTCCCTTTAAAGACATCTTCCTATTTTCACCACCTGCTTGCCTATGAGCTTTGCTTAGCACCTGCTCTGCTATCTACTGTGCAGTTCCATACCTGAGCTTCCTCCCTTGCTACCCCGAGTAATTTTTAAGTTGCCTTGGTACTCCCTGCCCTAGCTAATAACATCCTATCTTAACCTACATTTTATATCTTAAAATAGATCCACTGCGCCTGATCGGGCTCTCTGTGAGCAGCACATCAAATCCTGCTAGCTGCCCGTATCTCCATCCTCCTGATGAACAGGACACCTTCAAATCCAGTTAAGTGGCTCGGCTGCTCTGGGGTAGCACTGTGCTGGTTTGATAGGCGGCCACCTGCTGCCACTCTTCTCTAATTGGACTGCTGCTCTCTGCTCGGCCACTGTTTGGCCCTGCCTTTTCTCTGTCAGATTATCAGTCTCTGGGCTTTGGCGCCTTCTGCTTTGCATTGACTTTTGCCGAACATTACTGCTGTCTGTCTAGTCTCCCATTGGTTCCTTATAAAATTCCACCACTAGGGGGTGCCTTCTAACATATCTTGAATAGGTCTTCATTTCCTCACTGTATTCTTTACCACAAGTAGCGCCTCCAGCTGATCTGCTTTCCTAATTAACCTTTGCGGGGCTTTACTTTCTGCTTCTCTGATCCACTTCTTCTAAATAACTGCTACGCTAGCAGGAAACACTTAGTTGTTTTTGCTCTATCTCTAATTTTGACCAAGGGTTAAAATGGTGTAACACGATCACCCTTGGCAGTCTTAATTTTACACACACTATCTCTTTATCCATAAGAGCTAATCCTCTGTCTCAGTATACCACTATCCTTCCTACCCAAGTCAAATAGTAACACTGTGGTGAAGTATAGTCTGCTATGGGCACTCCTGTCATTTGCCCTTTTTCTCAGCTGGGATACTGCCACATGGGCTGTCCCATGTAACCAAATGGCAAAAGACTCCTCAGAGGCTTACCGCACCTATAGTTTCTCTAACTTGATTGCAGAGATAAAGCCTGATCTTCAACCTAACACTATCCTCCTTGTTAGAGGCAGCATCTATTACCCTCTACATGCCAGGAGGAAGTTGCCATGGAGATGTGCTTTCCCCCTAACCTGCCACTGTGCAAGGTTTTGGTTCCTAGCCATGATAATTATTCTGTTATCTGGGGACATCAAACTAAATCCAGGTCCGTCTACCTGTTTCTTTTCCCCAAATGAGTTATCTGGCATGTCCAAGAAAGGATTATTAATTGCCAATATCAATATCAGAAGTCTTACCTGTCACCATGGGGAACTCGAGGCCTGGGTGAAACTCTACAATCCTGATGTACTCTGCCTCACAGAAACTTGGCTAAAACCCAGTATACCTGATGACATTTGCTCCTTGCCTAACTATTCCCTGTTCCGGCCGGATAGATCCTCATCCAAGCATGGAGGTGGAGTTGCCCTATTCTTCAAAAACCACCTCAACATCTCTATTGTCCCGGCATCTGCCTCTCCCGCAGTGCGCAAATTCATACAGGCCACTATTGTATTGGGGGAAAAGAAGCTTCATATTATCTGTTCCTATAATCCCCCTGCTGGGGGAATAGTAGGTCTTCAAGAACTCCTTGACATCACCTCCCAGACTGTAAATCATAATGAGGCTGTCATCCTAGGTGATGTTAACCTCAATTAGTTAGATCAGCTCAAATATCCTTGCAATCACTCACGCTTAGTTATAATTTTCACCAGTTGATCTCTGAAGCAACTAGAGCCACGTCATCCCATCAAACGGGTACACTCCTAGACTGGGTGATGGCTAACCATAAGGAACATGTGTCAAAAGCAAAAATCCTTGCAGATGCACTAACAGACCACTCACCCACTTTTTGCATCCTATCTATGGTTGCATCTCCATCTCCTCCATCAAGACTAATCACGTTTACAAATCTAGTTCATATTGACCAGGATGCATTTCTCTATGATGTCTCCAACATTGACTGGACAGGTATCTATCAAACAAAGGATGTGGAGGTTGCTCTATGGATATTCATAAATTAATTTCTTACCATTCAATATAAACATGCCTCCAAGATTGCTAGGAGGGTCAGAGGAAAACAAATGAGGTGGCTGCATAAAGACCTCCTTGCTAATCTGCGCCAGAGGGACAAGCTCTGGATTCTCTACAAACAAACTGGCCTACAGTCAGATCTTATTGTCTATCGTGAACTAAGGAACAGATGTAAGAAACAAGTTAGAGCCGCTAAAAGCAAATACTGCAAGGACCTTCTACAAAGCTCAGCCTGCGACCCAAGGAAATTCTCGGCCCATGTCAAAACATTTCTGGGTACCTCGCAGTCAGTCACTCCTAATGAAATTATCATAAATGGGGCACATTGTAATGACCCTAGGACCATCTCAAACACTTTTAACAATCTTTTCTCTGATCTGTCACACTATAACTTGGCTTTACAACCTAGTGGATCACAGTCCCATCTACCTACCATGCAACCATCAGACAATCATACTGCCCTATCGTATGATGCTCCTATAGCGCCATCATTCTATTTCAAGGCTATATCAAGAGCGGAAGTTCTGAAATTACTGAGATCCATATCTGCCAATACCAGCTCTGGTTCTGACTCATTGGAATCTCATCTTCTTAAGCTGGCTGCTCCACTCATTGCCTCTCTGCTTGCCAGAATCTACACTTTATCCCTTATCCCTAGCATCATGCCGGACCTATGGAAATCTGCAAGAGTAACACCTGTCTTTAAAAAAGGTGACCCAAAGGACATGGTCAATTACGGACCTATAGCAATTCTCTCTGTCCTTAGCAAGATCCTAGAGAAAATAGTTGCATCACAGACCATTGAATACCTTACACGCTACAATCTCCTCTCAGACACCGTGCATGGTTTCAGAAAAGGTCATAGCACCACCATGGCTCTTCTTCAACTAACTACTGATAGTCTGTCCAACACGGATTCTGGAAAACTTACAGGTGCCATCTTCATTGACCTCACTAAGGCTTTTGACCTTGTAGACCATCCCCTGCTTCTCTCCACTCTCCATAAATTCCATTTCTGTACCCCTGTTGTGGACTGGTTCTGTAGCTACCTGTCAAACAGGTTGAAAGCTGTCAAATTTAACTCCTCCCTGTCCAACACGTCTACTATCAACCTTGGAGTCCCTCAGGGCTCTATCCTTGGGCCCCTTCTGTTCTCAATTTTTATCAACAGTGCAGCTGAGGTCCTGGAATCCTGCTCAGTTATTCTCTACGTTGATGACCTGATCATCTATACTAGTTCTTCAAGTATTGCCTGCATAAACACATCACTTACTTCAGACTTCAATAAGGTCTTAGACTGGCTACTAGACCGTGAGCTTGTACTAAATGAAAAGAAAACGAAAGCCATGCTCCTAGGTTCCGCACCAAAGATTAAGACCTGTTCTAGTTTGCTGGAGGTTCTTCACCCAGGAGGATTTCCACTTGAAAATGTTACTCCTTCAAGTACCTTGGGATCCTGCTGGACCAGTCCCTGGATTTTAATCTTCACATTCAGTCCTCGTACAAAGCTGTAAACTTCGAAAACTGAGAATAGCTTACAAAACGAGCTACATGCTTACACCCTTGGCCAAATTAGCAATTGCCCAAGGTATTCTGCTCCCAACCCTTACTTATGGTGCCTCTGTTCTTACCTCTGCCCATAAAACCTCCCTACTAAAACGGGACATAACTTATAACTATATATGCCAATTTGCCTCTTCATCACCTCGACTCAAACATCACTGCCTTCTTTATAAGGATATGAATTGGGTCTCACCCTCTGCCAGTAGACAATACTACCTTGGATCACTAATGGACTCGATCATCCGGGAAAAAAACCTCTCCCAGCTGGCTGCGTTGCTGGTCCCTCAACCATCCTCCCATGGCCTGCGATCAGCTGATAAATCCTTGTTCTGTGTTCTGAGATGTCGGATGACTAAAAGCACAGGGGCCTTCCAATTATCTGCTCCCAGGCTATAGAATGCTCTTCCACTCAACCTCCGGCTGTCCCAGTCTCACTTTGGATATAAAAGTGAATATCGTCGATAGCTGGTCTCCAAAATCTGAAAGTTTCCCACATCCAGCAGAAATCCTATTGTTATAATGCTACTTAATTTAGGTTTTGTTTGCTGTTTCTCATTTCAGTTTAGTCACTGATGTACCATCAGATGAAAATAACTAATGTAATTTTATCTGTTTCTCTTTGTCATCACTGATAATGACTGTACCTGGCTGTATACTGTTCAAATGTTTGTTCTCACCTCATGCTGCGTAATGAAATACTCTTTAATGTTGACTCTAGTCTCCCCTGTCTGTACTCTCCCGGGTCGTGCCTGAATATAGGCAACATCGTTGTCTAGTGTACTTACCCGGTTAACAAAAAACAAATAAATAAATTGACCCAACCTGAAACTCTTGAGATTTACCAGTAATGTCACCCCAGCTCTAATCCAGCTCCAAGACTGTCTTCTCTTCCCCAACCCATATTTTTCCTTCTCTTTGTAAATAACTTCTTGACTACTAGCTCTCTTCCTTCTTGAATATTGTTGCTGACCATCTACTGATTTGCCAATTACCACCCCTGACCTTCCCTCTGTCAGTCTTTCTTGTTATGTTTGAATATTCCTCACATTTCTCTCTCTATATTACCTTACTATCTTATTAACCCTTTCACTCCACAGGTCAGGTCCATGGTTTCTGCACTTTTTATATATCTTACTGCCATTATTTGTTGTTGTTTCTACTCCTTGTATTTTTGTAGCACTGCTATACTGTTCCTCTATTTGTATTATTGTACCCATGTTGCTGTTGTTCAGCTGTTCTCTTTTTGTTGTACTCTCCTGGGTCGTGCCTGAAAATAGTCATTTTATGGCTAGTGCACCTACCCGGTTAACAAAAACTAAATAAAAATGAAATAAATAAATATTTAATCAGTCCCTTAAGGATTCATGCAACTGTATTAGATGAGGAATAACCTCCGCCTGTCATACTCTCCACCCTTCCAACTACATCACCATATACCACCCCTTCTGGTTCCTTCATCTCCTCTCCTCTTCTTCGCCTTCACCTCTTCAGTCTTTAGGCACATACTCCTACCTAGCGACTTCACCAAAGCCACTGTAGAGAATAGTCTACTACTTCTAACTGCCTTTCCTTTCCCTTTGTCTTCCCCTGTCTAATTCCAAGGTAGTTTGACCTTTAGCAGCTCACCTCCTTATATTTTGCATCCTGCTTGGCTACTTGCCAAAAGTTCATTGTACCAAAGATTATTAAACCTTCTCTTTCTCCTGATGTGTAACTACTGTATGAAGCTTACTGTCCAGATTAATGCCGGACTATAATCCTTCTGACATGCTTATACTGTCTACCATGTTATTTTGTATATGCAACAGCTGAACTAATTCAGTCACACTAACCCCACTCCTTTGTTTTTTAACTTGCCTAGATCCACCTATATCGAGGTATATTGCGGTATATGTACTGTATCAACTGCTCAGACTTGCTGTAAATAGTATATATTGTGTCCTATGTACTGTATCTACTGCTTGAACTTGCTGTAAATTGTATATATCATGTTCATATGTGCTATATTGAATGTAAAAAATTAATGTCAACTGTCCTTGTACTTGCCCAGGTCCACCTTGGAAATGAGTTTTTCTCAAAGGTGTTTTGCCTGGTTAAATAGATTTGAATTGAATTGAATTAATGTGACATGGTCCCCAGAGTGTGATGAAACTTTTCAGACTATCAAGGCTGCATTATGTTCAACCCCTGTTTTAAGAAGCCCAGAGTTTGAGTACTCAATTTTGTTACAGACAGATGCATCAGAGGTAGGCCTAGGTGCAGTGTTGAGTCAAAATATAAATGGGAAGGAACATCCCATTCTATATATCAGTAGGAAGTTGCACGGCAGAGAAGAAAGGTACTCCACCATGGAAAAGAAATACCTTGCAACAAAGTGGGCCATGGAGTCTCTTAAGTTTTATTTGCTAGGAACTGACTTTGTACTTCTAGCTGATCATAATCCTCTCTGTTGGCCTAACCAAATGAAGGATAAATATTCCAGAATCACAGAGTGGTACCTGGCACTACAGCCATTTAAATTCAAGGTGATACACAAATCCAGAAAAGAGAATGTCAGTGCTGATTTTCTGCCAGGATATGGATCAGGAAGAAAAAAATACTCACCTTAGTAATCTTGTTTCTTCCCAGTGATACTCAGGCATTCATAACTTTCTGCAGTAAGCCTGGAGGGTTGGACTGCCCAGAGAGAATGGAACATATGCAAATGATGGAATCATCTGCACGTGACAATTTTCAAATGCTGCTCTATACTAACTGCCAATGTTCTTAACCTCCACAGATTTCCTAGGAGCCTGAATAGACAAAGCCATGCAGTAAAATACTGCAAGTATTTATGATGAGAGAGATCATTCAAAATAATCCCAGTTTTAATCAGAAGAAAAACTCCAACTGGAGAAAGCACAAAAATTTCAAAGAATCAGCATGTCAGAAAAACATCTGAAGAAAAGTAAAGACCATAAGCCTTGTTCACTAACTTGTACCACTATGTGGTAATATGTATACAGTCATACTGATGTACCATTTTGTGGTAGCACAGCATGCGGGAGTGCAGAATCTTGAGTTCTAAGGGAGGTAGTGTAGGAAGTTATGAATGCCTGAGTATCACTGGGAAGAAACAAGGTTACTAAGGTGAGTAATTGTTTTTCTAACCTCAGTAATACTTAGGTAGTCATACATTTCTGCAGACTACAAAGCAGTACCTCTGAAGGTGGGCACAGAACATTTACTTAGGAAATAGACTTTGCAGGACTGCTGTGCCAAGCCTAGCATCACTTCTAGACTGGATATCCAGATTGTAATGCTTTGTAAATGTGTGCACTGTCTTCTAGGTAGCTGCTTCACAGGTATCAACCAGTGGAACATCCCTTGCAGTTGCCTGAGTAGCAGCTGTTCCCCTGGTAGAATGTGTCCTCAGCCCTGTTGGAAGCTCCCTACCAGCTTTTGTATAGCAGAATTGAATACACTGGACTATCCAGTGAGAAATAGATCTCTTAGAAGTTGTATTACCTTTTTCCACATCCCCATAGGTCAGAAACAACTGTTTCCTGTCCTGCCTATGGTCCTTAGTGGCTGTACTGTAATAACTGAGAGCTCTTTTTACATCCAAACTATGAAGTCTTCTTTCACCAGGAGTATAATGCTCAGTGAAGAAGACAGGTAGGGTAATGGATTGGTTAAGGTGAAAATCAGAGACTACCTTTTGTAGGAATTTTCTATTTGTTCTCAAAACTACCTTATCTCTGTGAAAAGACATATAATCCTGCTCCACAGAGAGAGCCTGGTGCTCACTTATTCTTCCTGCAGAAGCCATTGCCACTAGAAAAACTGTTTCCAAGTGACATATTTAAGTTGAGCTGTAGCCATAGGTTCAAATGGATGCCTCATGAGCTTGGCTATATAAACATTAAGGTCCCATGCTGGCACAGGTGCCCTGTGAGGAGGGTGCAACTGGGCCAAACCCTTGAAGAACCTTCTAAAAATGGGGTCTGAAGCTAGTGATATCCTGGCACCAGTAGAAATGTAAGCAGACAATGCTGCAAGGTGTACCTTGAGTGAATTGGGTTGTAGACCCAGAAAATGTAAATGAGAAAGGTAATCCAAAACAGCTGGGACCCAAGCCTGTAATGGAATTAAATCCTTAGTCGAACACCAGACTGAAAACCTTTTCCATTCTGAAGAATAAGTTTTCTTAGTAGAGGGTTTCCTATAACCCCTCAGAATGTGAAGCACTGATTCAGAGAGTTGCAAGTCAGCATATTCTACTTCCTCAAAAAACCAAGATTTGAGGCTGAGGGACTTGAGGTTCGGGTATAACAGGGTCCGCTGGTTGGAAATCACTAGATTGTGCCTCAGAGGGAATCATATCGGTCTGGCCACAGACATGGAGAGCATTAGAGAGTACCATGGCTGCCTGGGCCAGTCCAGGGCTATTGGGATTAGAGATGCTGAGTGGGACCTGAGCTTCATTAACACTCTGAAAACCAGGGGGAAGGGAGGGAAAGCATACTGGAACCTCCCCTGACCAATCTAGAGTCAGGGCATCCAGGGACAAAGTGCCCTGATCTGGTGGCCTGCAGCAGTACTGAGGCAAGTGGTGGTTCTGGTGGGATGCAAATAAGTCCACCTCTGGAGTGTCCCACCTTCGGAAAATTATTTCTACCACCTGTTTGTTCAGAGTCCATTCGTGATGGGCCTGGTTGATTTGAATTAAGGCATCTGCCAAGGTATTGTCCTTTCTTGGTAGATGGATTGCCTGCAGGGAGACTCCCAAAGAATATGCCAGGGTCCAAATTTTCATGGCCTCTGTGTAAATGGACCCTGACCTGGTGCCTCCCTGTTTGTTGATGTAGTACATTGTGGTGGTATTATTTGTTCTGACCTGTACCACCTTTGACTGTACCAGTCCTGAAAAGGTTTTTAGAGCCAGAAAAACAACCCTGAGTTCCAGCAAGTTTATGTGCTGGAGGGACTCTGTGGTTGACCAAGTACCCTGGGTTGTATGATCTCCCAAGTGGGCACCCCAGCCCAGTAGGGGTGCATCTGCTGTGAGAACAACTGAGGGGTATCCTTCCCTTAAATTGGGTACTTCCTTCCACCACTGCAAAGCTTGCAGCAGAGTTCTTATGACCGGAATGGATTTTGAAAGAGAATCTTTTCTTTGACTCAAGTGAGCCCTGAGGTGGAACCAAATGTCCCTCATTTGAAACCTTGAACCCAGCACTGTGGCCGTGGATGCAGCCATATGACCCAGAAGTTGCAAGAACTGTCTTGCAGGCTTGCTCCTGTTCAAGGTGAAGGAATCTGCCACTAGCTGAAGATTTCTGATCCTGTCCAGAGAGAGGTAGGCCCTGCCCTGCAGGGTGTCTATCTCTGCCCTATGAACTGCAACTTTTGTGCATGAGTGAGAACTGACTTTTTGAGATTGATAATGAACCCCAAGGATTTCAGCAGGCCTTGGGTAAGGCTTAGATACTGAGTTACCTGTTGTGGTGACTTGCCCACCACCAGCCAATCATCCAAATAAGGAAAAACTGTCACATCCTGTCTTCGAAGGTGTGCTATCATTTGTGCTAGACACTTTGTAAACACCCTTGGTGCTAAGAAAGGCCAAAAGGCAGGGTTGAAAATTGGTAGTGACCTGAAGGGAGTTTGAATCTGAGATATTTTCTGTGAGACTCTCTTATGGGAATGTGGAAATAGGCATCTTTTAAGTCCAGTGATGCCAAGCAATCCCCTTTCTGGATTGTTGGCAGAATCAATGCTAAAGTTACCATTTTGAACTTTGGCTTTTTCAGATGCCTGTTTAGGGCTCTGAGATCCAGTATAGGCTGCCATTCCCCACTTTTCTTTGTGGTGAGGAAGTATCTAGAGTAAAAGTCCCTTCCTCTCAGTGGGCTTGGGAGAGGTTCCACTGCTTTTAAAAGTAACAATTTCTGGACCTCTGCCTCCAGCAGATTCTTTTCTGCCAGGAAAGGTGCACTGAAACCCCTGGCTGCTAGAGGAGGAAGGGATTTGAAAGCCAGAGACAGATGCTGATTCACTACCTCCAGGACCCACTTGTCTGTGGTGATGCTTAGCCAAGCCTGGAGGAAGTGGGAAAGTCTGCCCCAACAGGGAGTGAGGAGGCAGCCTGTACTTCAGGGGATCTGCTTGGCTTGGGGTGGAGGCTGTGCTTGAGCTCCATGCCTAGAATCCCTTCGACCCCTGCCCCTAAAGTGTCCCTGCTGTGGGTACTGTTGATACTGGGGTGTGGCCACTGGCTGGAAAAAGGACCTAGTGTGGAAGGATCTGCCCTGGCCTCCTTTTTCATAAGGCCTGGTGGATGGAGAAGCTCTCTCTCTACTAGAGTTGTTTCTGTAAGTGGCCTTATACTCATCCACCTTCTTCATGTATGCCACTGTAGATTCTCCAAAAAGAGCATTTCCCTCTAAAGGAAAATCCAGGGCCTTAGATTTTGTATCAGCTGTAAGATTTGTGGCCCTCAGCCAGGCAAATCTCCTCTGGGCTACCATATTTGCAATCCATCTTGCTGCAGTGTCGGTATCAGCAGCCATCTGTAATTGGTACTTCGCTGCCTCTAGCCCAAGCCTAGCTGTTTCTGCTAGGTCATCAGATGGGGTGAAGGAGCTTTCTGAGAAATGGCCAAAACTGACTGCCACAGGGACTTTTGGTACTAGCAGCATAGTCCTGAAAGTTAGCCTGCCGCATGGCTAGGGAGGCTGACAGTATCCTTTTCTAGCCATGCTATCTATTTTCCCATAGTCCGTATCTGGTGGATGGGATGCCAGAGGGACTCTAGCCTTATCACAGGCTGCTTGTTGAATGACCCCTTGGTGATCTGGATGGGAAAAGAGGAACTCTGCCCCTTCCCTCTCCAACTGATATTTCTTGTCCATCCTCTTATCCGGGGATAGAATTTGGAGTTTGCAACAATTTTAGAGCATCTTTCTTGAAAAATGTATTGACTGGGAGGAGGAGGGCTTTGGTGGGAGTCAAACCCATCACCTCCAGATACTCTATTTCCTCCTCATCCTCCACTTCTTCCCTTGTGGAGATGTCAAGGGCATCTGCCATTTTTCTCACGAAAGTGAAGTGAGAAGAAAAATCCTCAGATGTCCTAGGGAGTGAATCAAAATCTTGTTCCGGGGATACCTCGGGTAAGATGGGTTCCCCTTCATCCTCCTCATACTCACTGTATTCCTCCTCTTCAATAAGGGAAATTCTGCCAGGCTATCCTGCTGGAACAGGTGGTTACTGAGCAGGGGGCACTAAACCCTGCAAAGCCTGAATGACTTTAAAAGCCTGTGTGATTTCTTGAGGAGTAGACATGATAGTAGCGGATACAGAAGTCCCCTGATCAGTATTTGGGGGTTCTGTAAGCTTTAGCTTGTGTGCTTTTTTAGAGGGAACCGGGGAGCTAGCCAGTTCAGAAATCCTCTTGATAGCTTTATCACCTGACTTGGGGTGGAAGTAGCAACAGAGGGTATCGGCTGGTCAGAGCCAGAGGGACACTTGGAGAGCTTCTTTTTCGGCCATTCCAGGTGTTTTTCAACAGTTTTTTCAGGGAAAGTCAGGTAGATGTGACAATCCTCTTTAAGATGCTCATATCCCAGATAAGCCGCACACATAATGTGCATATCTGCCTTTGGAAAAATGCCCCCACATTGTGTACAGTTTTTAAAACTGGGCTCACCAGTCTTTTTCTTTGTTTTTTCTGCCATTGAACCAATAAAAAGAGAACTGCAAAGTAAAAAAGATTTAAATAATAACAATTGCAGTTGTGGTCAGTTCTGGAACCAAAAAGGAACCTGAGGAACCAAACTGACAGAAAAATTTGGAACTGGTGCTAGTGGTTCAGTAACCAAAATGTACGGTTACAAAAAACACTTTTAAACTAAATTTAAGCAAAAAATAAAACTGGTTTTGTGTTAGAAAAACCCTAAGATATATAAAACTAACCCTGTCGCCCCGGTTATTCCGAACAGAGAGGAACTGGCAAAAACAACTAAATAACTACAAATACTAAGTTTAGCTAAAGTAAAACAATTAATATAAGTCAGCAAATTAAATAGAAATGATACTTATATATTCTTATACATTTTTTCACTTCAGACAGTTAACTGAAGAGTGACACTCCGGGCGACCAGACTGTTCAGGCAGAGAGTAAAATCTGAGGAGGTTTAGAACACTGGCAGTTAGCATAGAGCAGCATTTGAAAAGTTGTCATGCGTAGATGATTCCATAATTTGCATATGTTCCATTCTCTCTGGGCAGTCCAATCTTCCAGGCTTACTGCAGAAAGTTATGAATACCTGAGTATTACTGGGGTTAGAACTGAGAATTCCAAAGGTTGAAAAAAAAATATGAGTTTAAACTTCACTGTTTGCTGTAGTGGTTGTTATGGAGAAAAGGGATACAGCAAATGCTGAGAAATGTAAAGGCTATAAGCTAATGTTGAAGGTGACTTTAAAGAAAGTTTTGGAATTTTTTTTTTTTTTAACAGGTTCCCTCTTAAAGAAGGGGGTATGTGACAGGGGTGAATAAGACTCTGTCCCATTTGTTACGAACAAAGATTAGTTATATAGAAAGAGTTAAATGCAAGGATCTGTTTTATCCTCTTCTGTTCTGTACTGTTTTGCTGCACCCGCAAGGAAGGAAACTGACAAGAACATTTTCTGAAAAAAAACAGGATGTCTTCTTAACGAGTTCCCAGGCTTATAAAAAGAGCAGCACTATTTTTGTTAGCAAGAGAGAGGGAGTCTGAGAGACTGGAACTTAGAATTAGAGATACCCTCAGAGGAAGGACTTTGTTTTCTGTGTTTGTACTGCCTTTGTAAGTAGGTATACTGAAAAATTTATTTTTTTTATTTTACTGTTATTGGAAAAAATAAAATGATACTTGCAAATTTTATACCTGATCCTGGTCTTCCTAAGCTTCCTGACCTGTGTCTCGATGATACCCTCCTGTCCAACTTCCAAGTTCCTCTTTTAATTACCCCTCTTCCTGTTCCTCTCTCCATCCCATCATGCTACTCTCCCTATGCTGTTTACCTGGGGGGGCAGACAGCTCCATCCTCCAAGATTCCCCAAGGTGCTGCACCCCCTGGAGCCCCCTTCCCCCACTTCTACTTTAAATTCAGGCTGCTGTTAATGTAGTCTCTGATTTAGTGACTGAGTAGCCTTGTTTCCTTCCTACTTGGGTGTAACTAGTCTGTCAAGCAGACAGTCCCATCTTCCCACTCCATCCCCACATTCCCAATTGCCCCACAACCTTCCCCCCATTCATCAGTCCTGCAACCAGGAGTTGAATTCCTCTGTCCTGCCCTTTCTTGCTGAACTGGCCCTAGGAACCTGTAGCACTTATACAAAGGCTACTGATTTGGTGTCTCCCTAGCAAATCTACCCTACCTCTCTAAATCTTTCCTGCACTGCTCTCACTTTGCATCCAGTCCAGTTGTTAGTTCCCAGGTGGGTGACCATGTGTGGCTTTCCTCCCATCAGCTAGAAGAATGAGTGTACCTTTGGATGAATCCTATTCACCATCATACTCAAGAGGCACACCACCCTCCCCCTATGCTGCTCCCTCCTCCCATTAGCCCACCCCATTCCCCTCACTGTTGAATTGTCTATAGCCACTACCTTACCGTTATTTAGCCCACCCCTTACCCTTTCATCTGGGGCTCCTGGATCCCACTTCCTAACTGGCCCTCCTTCCACTCCTGAGCTCTCCTCTCCATTCAGTCCACCTTTCCTCTGCAGTGCTGTCTTCCTTTTCCTGCCATCCTCCCCTCCCTTCTTTACATCCTTTTGTTTCTGATCAGTCCTCAGTCCTTCTCTCCTCCCTCCCTTGAGTGTCTCATGCTACACCTTTTTATGCTTCCATTCCCTCTGGCCTCCCAGGACCCTCTCACAACTCCTCCCTAGCAGATTGTAGGATTGTGCCTCTTTTCTTCCTCCTGCAGGATATCCTGGGTACATCATTCAATTGCTATTGTTACTCCACTCTCAGACCCACCCTTACCTGCACTTGCTGAGCCTACCCTTTCCCCTAGTTGTTTCCCAACCACCCCCCCATGCCTCCTCACTCTTTAAGGTAGAGGGACTCCCAGCATCATGTCCTTTACCCCATCACCACCACCCTTTCCTGTCATTTCCCCTTGCGTAGCTTTGTCTACCTGTCTCTCCTCCAGCCTTCTGAATTCAACTCTAGTCCCTCCTGCCTCCCCCAACCTCCCATCCTTGTCTCTTGCTCATTCCTACCAATCTGACACCCCATGGAAGAGGTTCACCCACGAAGCACAAGGGTAGGTGCTTTCTATGTTGGAGATGATACTTTTCCACTGAAATAAATTTTTGCCAGTCTTGACATCAAGTTGTCCAGGAATGGCTTGCAGTTTTTGGAATTCTCTACCTACCTGCCACCCTGCTAGTGCTCCCAGCTCAGTTCTAAGGCTGGATGGGCCTTAAGGTCCTTTACTGTTGACAAAATCTATGTTTCTAAGCATCCTAACTTGGCTATCAGGACACCTAGCTTCCTACACACTGTGCAGCCCCTGCCTGCCATATTGTAATGTTCCCAGAAGCACAACCATCCCACATCCCCCACAGCCCACCACCATCCCGTTCTCCGTCTCCTGTCTCTGCATTTTCTCAACCTGTACAATCCCCTATCAGCTCGGTGCACCTTTCCCCTGCCTTGAATGCCTGATTTTTCCTATTTCTCTGTAGCTAGGAAGTGGTTCATGTTTCCTTCTATCTGCCTCCTGTATGCCTACCCCAGATTGGGAATAGTGGCAGCTAACTGTCCTCCTGTCACTGCAGACCCACCCCAGATAGGGATTAGGTAACCACCTATTTACCTGCTTCCACAGTTCTACCTTAGGTAGAGAGTAGCTAAAACAACTAAATGTATCTATTTCTGCAGGGCTGTCACAGATAAGGAGTAGATTTTCACCCTATATGCCTGTCTCAGCCAGCCTACACCAGAAAGGGGGTACCTAGGTAGCAGCTGTTCACCCTTATTTGCCTGTCTCTGCAAGCCTACCCTAGATAGAGAGTACCTAGGGAATCAGTTCCTGCAGATAAGGACCAGCTATCCCCTATTTGCCTCTGTCAGGCAGGCATACCCCAGATAGGGAGTAACTTGCCTGTAGCACACACACCCAAATGCTGGAGTTTGCCTACCCTTTGTAGCCTTTCAACCTTCCCGCACCAATGAACCTATGCTGCAATGGGTCCAGTGGAAGTTCTGCAGAAGTCCTAGGTAAGATGTCACACTCCTGCTTCATGGTACTCATGCTTCATGGTCACTCAAGACAGGGGGTCACTAGGAACTCTGAAAATACAGCAGACTGCAGCTGCCCAATTGGCTAGCCACAGTCATGTGACCACTATCTCCCAACAATGGTGTAATAGGGTGGGATCAAACAGACACAAAGACAGGAGTATAATGCATAAAATAAACGCAGCTTGCATTTATAATTTTTATTCAGAAATCAATATTTACAGAAATAAAAAAAAATGAAAATAAGCTGATGTTAGTCACCACAATTAAAACAAAAGAAAATTCCACTAATGCAACTTCACTCTTTTCTTAGTGATAGAATTAACTGCTGGTGTGTATTCTAGCGCACCTCCTTCTTCCTCTAAGACAAGCAACCAATATTGTTTATTTGTATAATGTAATGTTAACTCTCTTTACCTCAATTTTGTTCATCTCTTGTAATTTTATTTCACCAGCCTGCTCTGTAGTTTCCTACCTTGACTAGTTGTGATCCTATATATTGTAACCTGTTATTGTAAATGTTTTGTTTTGTACCCTCCCGGGTCGTGCCTGAAAATAGTCATTGTTGTGGCTAGTGCACCTACCCGGTCATCAAAAACTGAATAAAATAAATAAAAAACCTACTGGCCTATCCCTCTACTGTGTCACAAAGGCTGAGTATTTATCCCTTCCAGAGTATGACATCACTGTCAGCTGACTAGGGCAAAGTCCCTCCCCTTTATGACATCACACATCTCAGTATCTTTAAAAACAGCCATTTTGAATCCAGGCAGCTCTTTAGTAAGCAGTGAGCTCTTTTTGAAGGTAACTACAGGTTTATTATTTCTGGAATAATCCCTTCTCATGACTATTTGCAAATGTCTGGGCTAACAAAAAGAATGGGGGATAGAGGGTGCACTCCTCATCTCCCTTCTTTTGTTAACTCAGGACATTTTGGATTTTAAACTTTTGGTTTTTTCTCTAAACATTTCTCCACACTAGATTTATGTAACCAGTTCATCTTTTTCTTCAGAAACTCTTTGCAAGCTCCTATTGTGCCCCAGCTACACAGTCTGAATTAACAAGGTTCCTGATAACTGGACTTGCAGCCATCGGCTTACATTTCATTTGGGCCTTTTTTATGTTTGTTTGCACACATGTGCAAGAAACATAGTACCATCATCCGAGTGTTTGTAGGTGTAGCACCCTGTCTTCCACTTCAGTCAGTGTGTTTGCAGGTGTAGCCACAGTTCACCAATGAATGTTGCAGCTGTCTATGACAGCAGTTGAAAATGCAGTGCCGTACAGTTGAAAGGGAGAGCTCCGCTTCAGTAAGCAGCAATAAGATAGTGTTGATTAGCATATTGCCGGCAGTCCTGCTTGTATATGTCTCTGCTTTCTCTTCCTTTTCTTTCTTTTTCCTCATTGGTGCCCAATCCCCCATTGGCTAAATGAATGCCCCCCCCGGAGAAACAGACTTCCAGTTGCCACACTGCGAGCCTACCCCAGTGTGGCACCGTCTGTATGGCCGACGGGGTTTCCCAATCCAGAGGCTCCACGGCCCCAAAAAATCTTCCAGCTGCCATGCTGGGAGCCCACCCCACTGCAGAAGTTCCCCTCAGGGACCCTTTGTTTCTCAAAAAGAATGATATAAAAACAATCATCATTATTATATACTGTTTCTGTCATTCATTTCCCTGAGGTTTACAATCAATATTTCATTTTACACTCAGCACCTGAGGTGCCTTGCTCATTTCCATTCTACTGGCCCCAAATCTAGACAGAAAATTCACATTTTGATGCTGGGAACCAGATCTGTGTTTTACCATAAAACGGTAGGGCTGCAAAGCCAAATACCACCGCATTATTCGGGTATTTCTCGCCTTCATTTGGTTTAGCCATACTAAAGGGTTATGATTGGTTAGAACCATGAATTCAGTCCCCCACAACTAATACTTTAGGGCCTCTATTTCCCACATCATGGCCAAGTTTTCTTTTTTGATAGTAGAGTATTTCCTCTCCCTTTCATGTAACTTCTGACTAATATCTATAATTGGGCGTTCACCCTTCCTGTCATACTGTGTCAATACTGCCCAAATTCCAGTGTCTGATACATCCATATGTACCTCAAAAGGGATCGAGAAATTAGGACTATGAGCATGGGGCAGAACATAAAACTGACTTAATGCTGGTAAATGCTTCATCACATTCAGGGCTCCATGTGACTTTATTGGGGTATCTATTCTTGGTTAGTTCGGTTAACCAACTCATTGTACCCAATAGCTCCATATGAAGTCCGAACCATCCATTGATTCTACTGATACAAAATGGTCACCATGGGTATAATGAGTTAAGGGGTGTGGCCAGGGTAGCAAAGTCAGGGATGAACCGCCAGTAGTAACCAGCCAACCCTAGAAAGGAGCAAATGTGTTTTTTCGTTGATGGTCTGGGACTGTTAGCCATAGCCTCCACTTTGTTCTGTTCAGGCTGAACAACACCATTACCAAACATGAAACCTAAATATTTTGTTTCAGTGTTAGCCAATACACACTTTGTTGGAGTGATGGTTAAGTCGGCCTCAACTATAGCCTGGATGACTGCCTTTAGATGTTCTTTATGGGTTTGCCAGTTCTTACTAAAAATTACTATGTCATCTATGTATGCTGCACTGTATGAAGTGTGAGGTCTGAGGATGTGATACATATATGCTGAAATGTCGCAGGTGCCCCATGTAACCTGAAAGGCATTGTGTTGAATTGAAAAAGGCCTGTATGGTGCAGAAAGTGGTCAACTCCTGCACTTGGGTGGCCAAGGGTATTTGCCAATACCCTTTCATCAAGTCTAAGGTACTGATGTACTTTGCGGTTCCTGTTTTATCCAGTAAGTCATCAATGCGAGGCACAGGATACCCATCGAAGGAGGAGATAGCATTCAATTTTCAAAACTCAAGACATAAACACAGTTCTCCTTCCTTCTTTGGGACCACTACCACTGGTGATGACCAGGCACTACAGGAAGGAACAATTACCCCCATTTGTTCCATCTTCCTGACTTCCGCTATGACCTCAGCTCTCATCTTCTGTGGTAGCCTATAGGGGTTTTGATGACTAGGCTTGTCTTGTGTAATGGAAATAAGGTGCTCAACCCCTTTTTCTCATCCTGGTGTGGTGGTGAAGGTATGCTGGAAGTGATGTACCAAATGTTCTATTTCTTCCTTCTGCTCTGAAGTTAACTCAGGGTTAATCTGAATTGTCTTCCTTTATCTGGGGACATAACCTATCATACATTATGTCAAGCTTGGTCTCATGTTGTTCAGGGTATATGAATAAGGTAGGGAGGATCTCCTTTTTCCACCCATTTCCGCAAAAGATTGGCGTGATATATGCTTTTTTGATTCCTCCTACCTGGTAGTTCTATTTCGTAATTAATTATCCCTGTTCTTTGAAGAATTGTGAAGGGACCCTGCCACTTAATCAGGAGTTTATTTTCAACAGACAGCAACAACAATAGCACTTTTGCCCTGGGGATAAAACATTTTTCTTTCAAACCTTCATCATACACCTTTTTCTGTTCCTTTTGAATGTCAACCACATTTTCATGTGCCATGGTTACAAATTTAACAAGTTTTTGCCTTAGCAAAGTAATGTAATATAAAATGTTAGCAAACCCCACCGTCTGACCCTCTTCCCAGTGTTCTTTCACCACATCTAAGGGGCCCCGGGGATTTCTTCCATATAGTAACATGAAGGGTGAAAAACCTGTGGTGGCCTGTGGTACTTCTCGATAGGCAATCATTGGGTAAGGGAGAAACCTATCCCAGGTTCGCCCTTCTTCCTCCACATACTTTTTTAAAATCCTTTTTAATGTTTTATTAAACCTTTCAACAAGGCAGTCTGTTTGGGGATGGTAGGGGGAGGTGCGAATTGCAGATATGCCAAGTAACCTATATAACTCCTTCAACATTTGGGAAGTAAAATTACTTCCCCTGTCTGCCAGGATTTCATGAGGTATACCTACATGACTAAATATTTTGGCAAGTTCCTCAGTAGTCCGAGGAGCCTTTGCAGTCTGTAAAGGTATAGCCTCTGGGTACCTAGTGGCGTAATCAGAGATAACTAGGATAAACCTATTCTCCTTGGTGCTTGTAGTTTAAGGTCCCACAATGTCCATGGCAATGCATTCAAAAGGGACCGTAACATAGGGTATAGGTTGGAGGGGTACCTTGTATCTCTTCCCTCCTGGGACTACTAAGTGGCACTTTGGCAAGCACAACAATATTGGGCCACATCATCATGGATGCCTGGCCAAAAGAATCTTAGTGTCAACCTACCCAAAGTCTGGTCTCTCCCTTCATGACCTGCCATTGGCAGGTCATGGGCTAATGCCATCAGCTTGTTCCTATACACTGTTGGAACCATCAGTTGTTCTACACTCATTTGTGTCACTGGGTTTATACAGTATCAATACAACACCCCCTTCTTTAACACATAATGAGGTTGTTCATTTATGCTGGCATCTTGCATCTGCAAAAACAAATGGTTTTAAGGATTCATCAGCCAACTGTTGCTTTTTAAACTCAATGCTGGATATTCCAGCCACATCTGACTGGTGCCTCTCCATCTATCCCATCTTCTCCTTTTTTTTCCTTTTTGGGACTTCCGATCTTTCCCTGGTGCATCAAAAAGTTTGCCTTCAAATGGAAAAACATCAGTTATCTGAGAAACCTTAGCCTGAGAGCGGGTAGTCACTGGTACCAGGTTACCTGTGGCTGCATGATGTTGCAAAAGGGCAGAAAACTCAGGGTAATTCTGTCCAGTAATGATCGGGACAGTCAACCTAGGAACTAAACCCACAGTTTAGCAATGTTTATGGTTTTCAACATTTACCTCCACCTCTCCTGTTTGGTACTTATGCGCACTCCCATGTACACATATAACTGTAGTTTCTTTAGGGACACAGTTTGCAGTAGGGAAAAGATCTGCCCTCATCAAAGTCTGGCAACTCCCAGAGTCTAGTAATCCCAAAGTCTAATGTTGTCCTACTCCCACTGAGGTCACATATTCAATACTGACCAGTGCTAGATGTGAATGTTCTGAACATTTATTGGGTCAGTTCCTAACCATGTGCCCCTTCCCTAAACACCCATGGCATAAGATAAGTCATGGCAACCCCTCCACCTCTATCTCATCTCACATACATGAATTGTCTCTGGGGGTTAGAAGAAAAAGGTCTTACCATATCAGCTGGTTGGGGCACCCCCTGTTGTCCTCTTGGTCGGGAACATTGTGCTGCTAAGTAATCCTCTGCAAATCTGATTGTTTGTTGTGCTGTGTCTGGTTTATGTTCTTTAACCCAAACTTGCATCTCTTGGGGAAGAACTTGTAAGAACTGTTCAACTACAACCAGCTCAGTCAACTGTGTAACTGTCTTGGAGGATGGTTGTAGCCATTTACAACAGTAGTTCTTAAGTTTAGCATAAACCTCTCTGGGAGCATTTGTATATGACATCTTTAACAACCGGAAGCGCCGCCAATAAGTTTCAGTGTTAATGTCATATCGGCGCAAGATTTCCTCCTTGACCCTCTCATAATTAGTTGCATCCAGTCCACTCATCTGACCAGCTGGGCCCACCCTGATAAATATGGCACTAGTCTTATAACCCACTAATCCCTCGGCCATGTACATGTCTCTGCTATCCATTCAAATGTCGTCAAATGTGCTTCAATATCATCCCCTTCCTTTTGCCTTGTTAATTTAATGTCTCTGGGTACTGACTGGTCAGGATGTCCTGGTATTAATGCCTGAAGCAGATGGATAGTATCAACCCATTTAGCCTCCTGGCACTGGCGATCTTCCTCCTGTCGTCATTGATCCTCTTCTTGCTGTCTATCTTCCTGCTGTTGCTGGTCCATTTCCTGCTGGCGAATGCACAGCCAGCACAATAGCTCACTCGTGTCTTCTGGAACATCCTTTTTTGTCAGCTTCTGGAGATCCTCCTCGCTGTCCTCTTCGATCTCCTTCTCTATTTTCTTCTTCAGCTTCACACTGAAGTCCAGTCCTGGTCCAGGAGTTATCCCTGTTTTTTTCCGCTATTGATCTCATCAGGTGTATGCCCTCCTGTCCCTTCTGCATCTGTTGGGTACTAGATCCAGTACCCCTGATAGTGCCTCCTAAGCAGCCTAGACACCATCAGCGATCCCAGTGCTGACACCACTGTAATAGGGTGGGATCAAACAGACACAAAGACAGGAGTATAATGCATAAAATAAACACAGCTTGCATTTATAATTTTTATTCAGAAATCAATATTTACAGAAATAAAAAAGATGAAAATAAGCTGGTGTTAGTCATCACACCTAAAACAAAAGAAAATTCCACTAATGCAGCTTCACTCTTACCTTAGTGATAAAATTAACTGCTGGTGTGTATTCTAGCATACCTCTTCCTTCCTCTAAGACCAGCAACCTACTGGCCTATCCCTTTACTGTGTCACAAAGGCTGGGTATTCATACCTTCCAGAGCATGACATTACTGTCAGCTGACTAGGGCAAAGTCCCTCCCCTTTATGACATCACACATCTCTGTATTTTAAAAACAGCCATTTTGAATCCATCCAGCTCTTTAGTAAGCAGTGAGCTCTTTTTGAAGGTAACTACATTTTTATTATTTCTGGAATAATCCCTTCTTATGACTGTCTGTCTGCAAATGTCTGGGCTAACAAAAAGAATGGGGGATAGAGGGCGCACTCCTCATCTCCTTTCTTTTGTTAACTCAAGACATTTAGATTTTGAACTTTTGCTTTTTTTTTCTCTAAACATTTCTCAGCACTAGATTTATGTAACCAGTTCATGTTTTTCTTCAGGGACTCTTTGCAATCCCCTATTAAGCCCCAGCTACACAGTCTGAATTAACAAGGTTCCTGATAACTGGAATTGCAGCCATCGGCTTACATTTCATTTGGGCCTTTTTATGTTTGCTTATACGCATGCGCAAGAAACATTATGCGACCGCTTAGGTGAGAAACGGGTTGTGGAGGCGCGGGACTGTTACAGCCAAGGGAGGCACTGCATTTGGGGGCTTGGCACTGGTGGACCAATGGAGGCACAGTGTGCCAATGACACTGGTCTCCAAAAGTGCCACCAAGTATAAACATTTTCAATGCAGCAATCGGGGGCTGCCTCATCATTGCAGCGTCAGTCATTCTGCTGCAATGAGGGAGTGACCCATCACTGCAGGGTGGAACATTAGCTAGTGTAATACTGTTTTTGAACATGTCGGGTGGCTTGCCGCCACGTTCACAAACAGTATTATGCAGCCCCTGGTGCCGAGGGGGTGCCCAATTCTTCTCGGCAGCATGTGCCCCCCCCAAACAGTCTTTGTTTGCCAACAGGGGCCCCAATCCCCGCTGGCTTCAGTCCCCATCTGAGTTTCATTTGCTGACGGGAGAGCCCATGTCCCCCATCCACAATTAATGTGCTGATGGGAAGTCAACTCCCCATCAGTATAATCTCTTCCCACAAAAACGTATGTTTGTACCGGCGCACACTCCCTCTTGGCTATTGTGCTCCCCATATGCCGACAGGGTGTCCATCTCATGTCACAGTGGCCTCCCCAACAAAACATTAGCTTGGCATGCTGGGAACCTACCCCAGCATGCCAAATGTCCTGTTAAATGTCCCTGTTACAAAAAAAGTCCTGCGATGTTTGTTTTTTTCCCTGTAAAACAAAAAATAGTCCCTCGTCCAGTCCGGCAGCCCCTCCCCAACCCGCGCCAACCCTCTGTGCACCCTGCCTCCCCACACCCTCCTCACCCCGTACATACCTCCGGAGCCCAGTCTGATGATCTTCAGTGAACTGGGAACACGTCTGCACTCTTCAAAGCCGATCGCAAACTGAGGAAATGCCGGTAAGCTGTATAATGACATAGATGTGGGTTTTTTTTCAACTTTAATGCATATCTCAGGAATTATTTTGAATTTTGGCACCAAATTTCCAGCATGGGGTTTTTGGAGCCCCTCCTCATGAATTCAGCCACTGTCATGGTGTTATTCGGTCTCGAAAGGTGATTTCGCGGTCACTGTGAGGAATCACCTTTTGGGACTGATTAACAAAACAACAGTGCCAGTATTCATGAGGTGGCTCTCAAAAAGTCTATGTTGCAAATTTGGTGGGAAAATTCAAAGATGACTGTTTTATGAGTGCAGCATTGCACAGTTGCTACGCACACTCGTAACTTTGTGAATTTGCAATATTTTCACTCCAGATTTTCAACATTGCCATTTTTATACACCTCCTTATGAACAGTATAGCTGTCATTTTTCACATCCTGGCCGAAATGTGTTTTTGCACTTCCAGCGCGAATAGCGCGGTCGTTGTGGGAAATCCATGTTTGGGATACATTATGAAAATGACAGTGAAACTGTTCATTAGCAGAGATCCTAAAATGCCTATGTTGAAAATTTGGTGACAAAAGTTCATAAAATAACTGTTAGAGCGTGCATTGCGCAGTTTCCCTGCATGCTCGTACCTTCGCACATTTGCAATATTTTTACTCCAGATTTTCAACATTGCCATTTTTCCACACCTGCTTATGAACAGTACAGCTGTCATTTTTCACATCCTGGTTGAAATGTGTTTTTGCAGTTCTGGCACAGAATACCGTGGTTGCTGTGGGAAATCAGTGCTCGGGACACATTAAGAAAATCACAGTGACACTGTTCATGAGCACAGATCGTAAAATGCCTATGTTGAAAATCTGGTGATGAAAGCCCATAAAATGATTGTGTTATGCACATGTGTTGCGCATCTTGCACGTATGCTCGGAAGTGCGAGCATTTTTAATATTCCTACTACAGATTTTCACCATTGCCATCTCTTCACACCTCCCTATGGATGGTGTAACTGTCATTCTTCACATCCTGCCCGATCTGTGTTTTCGTACATGTGGCACAGAATGGCACTGTCACTGTTGGAAGTCAGTGTTCAGGACACATTGACAAACTCACACTTCCACTCTTCATGAGAAGAGGTCCCAAATGCTTTCATGAGGTGGGGTCACAAAAAGGCTCTATTGAAAATGTGTACTTTAAATACCAACAAACGCCGGAGGCATTAGGGTTTCTAACCATAACGTCCTACCCTGTACAGACAGACAGGCATCGGGGTGTGCCTTTGGATTGCTGACTGTACTGCTCATGCCATCCCACCCCCAGGCCACTGACAGGCATTGAGGTGTACCTTGGACTCTTCAGCCCAAGACTTCACCCCATTCTTCTATGCTGCACCCATTTCACTGTATGTCCTTATGGAATGGGGTGACTGTAAAGCCAAACACCCTAGGGCACACCTCAACACGTGTCGGTGTCTGCAGAATAGGGTGAGGTGACATGACTTGACCATCATGGACGATGACTCAAAAACTTACATCAAATCCTGTCCATCTCTACAGGATGGTGGTAGGGTTCGCATGAAGTTCAATACTTCACTGACATTCCTATTCTACATCTGTCTAACTCCTGCATTTCCAATGTTAATACCAGAAGCAAACATTCAGCATTGAGAAATGCTTTTTTGTTAAGGAACAGCCCAGTTACAACACCTCTGGGCTGTTCTATTCATTTAACTAGATGTCCTTCAATCTCTGGGACACACTAGGGGACTGCAGCACTCTGCACCTAGTGTCCTTTGCTACTGGCACTTTAGTTCTATTATTTACCTAGTTCCCTTGAAGTGGAACAGACTCAGCTACCAAAAGCAAACCAAAAATGCTTTTATTTACAGGTGTTCCTGGTGCCTCCATACACAGTACAAAGTGCAAGGGTGCTTTTTCTGGTGATCTATTCAGGATTTTTACAGGAATGATTTGTGCACAATGACAGGGGATTCTAGATAAAGGGGACAGAAAAGGAAAGAGATGAGAATTGTCAGGTTGGCCACCTGGACAAGAAACAAGGACAGAAGAAGAAAGAATAGAATAGAAGACAGTACAGAGTGAATGAAATGGGGAAGGGTTCACAATCCTCAATCTTTTTATTATTATAGCAGGAACATCCTGTTACAAATGACACTGAGTTTAGCAGCCAAATGACACTGAACCTTCCTCCCACAGTGCTTTCCTCCCTTCCTTCCTCTCCCATATTGCACAGGCCAAGCTATCAATGCAGAGTACACTGGTTCCAAACAAAAAGGCAATCACTGAGTCGGCCTACCTACTAACTCTCATTGCAGCTCGGCTTCTGCTCCTCCTGGATGGCCATAGGAAAAAAGCTGCAAACACTCACGTTTATTTCACAGACTGCAGCCAGGTAATTGGTTGACTGCAGTAACGAGACAACTACTACCCTCAACAATGGTGCCCGGTTTGGCAGCCAAACTGCTCTCAACCCCTCCTCCCACAATGCTTTCCTCCCCTTTTCTCCCCTCCCACTTCAGAGCCCACTTATCGATGCATAGCACACTTGTTGGCAACAAAAAAGACAATCCCAGTGTTGGTCTATCTGCCAAAACTCACTACAGCTTGGGAGTTGTTCCTCCTGGACTCCAATGTAACTGTCTAGAGCGAGTTTAAAAAAAATTGTTAGTCCAACAAAAGATATTACCTGCAGCACATGTCTTGGCCTTTTTATATATTCTGATGCCAAGCAGTGTAATTACTTGTATTATGAAGATCAGTTCTTAAACAACAAGCATTTGTCAATGCTGAACGGTGGCTATTTTTTTTTTTTTTTTTGACCCCAGCTTTTGAAGATACTTGTTTTAGGATTCCCCTTACAGACATGACGTGTACCATTTATAGTAGACTGGCCGAAACAGCATTTTGCAGCAGAATTGCGAAAACACATTTCGTCCAGGATTTTAAAACTGACACGTCACATTTATGAGATGCTGTGGAAAAAATGCTATGTTGAAAGGCTGGAGTCAAAATATTGAAAATTAACAAAGTTATGAGTAAACACTGAAATACTGTAATGTTCATTCATAACCTGGACATTTTACCATATTTGTACATCAAATTTTCAGCATAGCATTTTTATATCCCCGCCTAATGAACTCTAAAGGTGAACATTTTCAAATCCCTGGTAGAACGTCATTCCACGTCACAGGTATGAAAACACATTTTGGCCCGAATTTGAAAAATGACAGCTGTCACATTTATGAGGTGCTGTGAAGAAATGGATATGCTGAATATTTGAGGACAAAATACAGTATTGTTGTTTTTTAATATTTTTAAGCCAAATTTTCAACATAGTCTTCTAAGACCCCACCTCATGAACAATGGCAGATAAAATGTTTAGTTCCTGCCCAAAAGTTTATTTTGTGCTGTGACTGCAAAATCACCTCCCTGGACAGATTTGCCTTCATTGCATAGAAAATAATGGATTGGCAAGTGTGTTATGAATATTTTTTTCACACCTGAGGTGTGTGATGACTCATAAATCTCGAGAGCGAAGATCGAGAGATTCATGGAGTCATCACATACCAAGGGTGTGAAAAAAATATTCATAGGCGCACATTTGCCAATCTTTTATTTTTTATAATTGCTGGTGCTTTTTACTGTAGCACCACATGAACGAGCAGGCAGTCAGTCGCAGTCGGTTCCCAATGTGACTGACTGCCGAAACACTGCCCTATGCGCGAGTACTGCAGGATCAACTGGATAGTATATGGGGTTATTTTTTTTTGGTTCTGAAGGCAGGATCAATCACATAAATATATTTAAACAGTAATACATTACTTGTGTGAGGGCTAGAAAGCAGACAGTCAGCACAGGTGCTTCAGTCCAATCAAAATGGAGCCGCCATATTGAAAGTGTTGAGCGTCCCAACCACTGACAAACTAAGGGCCAATAAGGTGGTGTGCTAGGTTTGAGAGACAAGAAACGCAGGGGAAGTGAACAGATTTTTAAAGCAAAATACCATAATAACTCATTTTTGGGTTATTACGGCATTTTGCAGAACCTGAAAACAGGTTGATAAAGGGGGTCACCAGTAATTATACTGCCATTGTTCATGAGATGGGGCCTCAAAAAAGGCATGTTGAAAATTTGCTGGAAACTATTTAAAAATGGCCAAGTTATGCCACTACATTCAAAACTGCATTGAAATTCATTGAACTGCATATCTGGTTTCCTCAGCTGGTGGTTTGGCTTTAAAGAGTGAAGATGTGTCTGCGGTCTAGAAAGGATTATGGCATTTGACCCCCAGAGCATAAGTAAGGGCTTGGGTGGGTGCTAAGTGGGAGAGCCAAATGGGAGGGACTAATGATGCAGCAGACATTGATGGACAGTTTTCTTTTTTTATGGGGTCTAAAAAAAAAAAAACATTGAGTGACAGTTTTCTTTATTTTAGAACATTCTGACACTGGGATTGGCAACCCAGTGCCGAGCTTGTTGGAGAACGGGGTTAGGTGACCTGTAGGGGGGGTCAAGTGTAGTGGTACCGGGGGTGGGCACCCTAGACTGTTTCCATTAAAAGCTATATATAAATAGTTATAAAGATGGCAAGGTCAGGCAGAGGAGTGACCTGGAGGGGATGGGGAGAAAAGCGGTAGCAGGGGTGGGTACCCCGCTCCATTTACATTATAAAAAAATATTTATATTTATTTATGTAATATTTATAAACATGAGAAGGGTGGCAAGGTTAACCACCTGGAGGGGACACAGAGAAAGGAGCTGAAGCGGGGGTGGGCGCCCCGCTCCACTTACATTAATGGGACACTGTCAGTCCCTTACTTAATCCCCATAAATGCTTATTATACTAAACCCTGAAACTGCCACTCTGATTGTCCATGCATGATGCCAATGCATGCTCACAGCTGTAGATGGTGCTGAGGCTCAGGTGTGGATCACTGTACCAGAGTTCAGTTAAATATGTTTCCAGGAACTAGAAAGAAAGCTGATCTCAGGAAGCTACTGTAGTTAGTTTTTTTCAAACAATGGCCAAAAAGTACTTTAATCACGATACTGGCCATACATGCATGCTCAGTATCACAGCTCCACTTTCAGGGCACAACTAAAATACTTTTTAGTCCTCATTTAAAAAACTAACCAGCTTCCCGAGTTCAGCTTTCTTTCTAGTACCTGGAAACATATTTATCTGAACTCATGTATAGTGGTCTGCGCACAAGCCTCAGTGCCATTTACAGCTAGTGTTGACAGTCAATCAGCTGCTTACTGACCGGCTTCATGCAAATGAAAGAACCAAAGCCCTCTCTGATTGGAGTAGCTCGGTACTTTGAAGTACAAGAAGTTTCCACCCAGCAAGTAGTGAGTAGTGTCACGACCATAGTGTGTGGTCATTTGTGGGCCCAGTAGTCCTTATCTTCTATAACATTTTATGTTTCTATGTTTTACCAGTTCTTTCTCTCTCTCTCCCCCCCCTTCATCTCTTGCTCTCTCTCTCTCTCTCTCTCCCCCCCTCTCTCTCTCTTTCTGTCTTCTCTCTCTCACCCAGTGTAGACAAACTGCTCCAGGCAGCTGCTGTCTTTCCTGACCCAAACATTGAAACATGATGGGGTGGGGGATTAATCAAGATAAAAGCAGCAGTCATTACCCTTCTTAAGCTAGCTGCTGGGAGCTGTGGAGAACTCTGTTAAAGGAGTACTACAGTCAAAATTTGCAAAATCATTAGTTGTGCAGAGTGTTTTGATTTGTGAGTTTAAACCTGGGGTGCTCTGCCCTTTGTTTTCAAGTATTTTTTTTTGTCACAGTTACTTATAAAGTCATATTTTTTTTGTTTCAAAATGTGCCTACTAGTTTAATGGCCTCTGGGGATCTCCATGTTAGTATGGTTTACTGCTCATCTTTATCATGCCATGCTTCCTGTCTCATGTGACAGTGATGTGTCTGGGACCACTGATTTAGTGAGAGAAAGTACTGCAGCAGTAATCTGAAGATAGGAGCCTAGTGTTCTGTCCTCAGCTAAATACCTGTAGTTCAGAATGTTTGTTTTCTATATATTTGTCCAGGTCTGTTAAACAGGAGTAAATGTTTTGTTTTCAAAGCTTTTAATTTCATCAAACTACACCTAGCCACAAGAAGCATACAAATCACCCTAGGTCATCAATGCTATAATTAATAAAGACTATAGTTGTTTTCTTGCAGAATACCAACTCAATTAGACCACAAGTGATTGCTAAGCTGTAACTGCAGCCTTCATTGCTCACTGAATAAGGAATCACAGCTGTACTTCTGTAAAAACTGATTGTAAACCAGTACTTGCTGAGTATATGGTCCCAGATGCATCACTGTCACATAGGACAGGAGGCATTGTAAGAAAAAGAGCAATAAACCATGGTAATGTGGAGATCTGCAGAGGCCATAAAACTAGAAGGTGGGGCCATCAAACTAGCAGGCAAATAGGAAAAAAAACCTCATAATAGCAAACAAAGGGAAGGACACACCAGGACCAAACACATTAATCAAACCACTCTGTACAACATATGTTTTTGCAGATTTTGACTAGTATTCATTTGACTTTTGAGGAGGAATGTCTTACTAAAATCATTAAAAAAAATCTTAAAAACTATGACTGTAATAATTTATGACATTTTTTAAATTATTTTTTACATAGCATTGTATAATCACAGTAATCCATACCAAGGTGTGGCGGTATGGTGGGATTTATTCACTTCAGTAATGGTTTAAGTCACTCAGAAACACAGAACTAGTGCACTGAACAGTCACTCCCATGAATCTGCTAGTTCAGGAGCAAGTCAGAACAAAAACAAACAAACAAAAAAACAACACCCCAACTGATGAAAAGGGTCATTACCCTTGAAGTACCAGGGAACCTCCGTTGAATGTCCTAATAAATTATCACAACTCGAAGCTTTTCTCCTGCGTCTATTGCTGTTTTTTTTTGCTTTTGTCTTTAAGTCATTCAGCCTGCAATCTTGTGACTCACCATACCAAGGCATAAATAAATCCCAGCATAACCCAAATTGTGTTGTGGATTATTGCTCAAGTACAATCTTTCTTGGTCAATATCTGACAAGAACCATGTATTTTTGTATGATTTTAGGAGTGTGGTATCAGTGTGTGCTTTTGAAGTCAGTAGTTTTAGGAAGGATATTTGTATTTTTGAGTTACTGTAAGCACCAGAGAACCCGCAAACATGATGAAAGAGGACACAGGAGGGGGTCTTGGTTTAAATATTTAAATAAAATATGAGGTAGCAAAACACAATATAATGAGGTGTTGCAATTAGCAATGCATGAGCGTGGTAGTTGTTTTAGTTTTAAATGGCAATAGTGCAATTTAAACAGATGGGTTGGAGCCCAACATAGTTTCTTATCCAAACCTCACAACAAATAGCTCTAGACATTTACTGTAGTTACATCCTCTGTTTCCTCTATTCACGGTTTTTGATTCTTTATATGGATCATAGCCAGAAATATCTAAATGAAATATGAGGCAGCAATATGAAATAAAATTAGGTGCTGCAACTAGCAATATATGAGTGTGGTAACCCATGTAAAGGACAACAGTGTGATTTAAATGTGCAGTTTAAAGTGCCACACAAACCTTGCTGCTATTTCAAGTCTGAATTAATGGTTACTAGAGTTGTTTATTGAAAACTGCTTTTAATAATAAAACTAAATTGTTTTTAGTTTATGATTGGTTAGAATTAATTAGCAACATGTAATTTAATCACTATTTATATGGAGGCACTGTTGTGATGTTTTAGATTCACTCTGATGATGCCTGACAGCGGTCAGGGGAAACGTTAGCACTGGAACAGCTTCTACCGCTTATTTTTGGGACTTGGTACACATGTAATATGCAGTTTTATATTTAAATAAAAGGACCATTTTTTCATCAAAGTCCTGTGCTCTCTGATTTTTTGTGGGTGCTGTTACCACTTCCTCTGTTACAGCATAATTAATGAGTTTTCATATGCATAACCTTTCCATTCATGTTATTTGCTAGACATACTAAAGCTAGCTTGGCTTGAGGAAGGATGAACATGGTTAGGACCCCTTAGCAATTGAGATGCATATGCAGCAAATAAGTCCAGATGTGCTAACTTACCCTATAACTCTTAAATGTCACAGTTTGCATTTTCTTATTGAAATGGTTACTTTTGCATTCATGTTTATTTTAAAATATTTAACATTCTGACCATGTGGTTATGTCATGGACTATAACTGATCTCCAGCATTAACCCCCCTCTCTCATGCTCCAACTTACA
Source organism: Neoceratodus forsteri (assembly GCA_016271365.2). Classification (NCBI taxonomy): domain Eukaryota; kingdom Metazoa; phylum Chordata; order Ceratodontiformes; family Ceratodontidae; genus Neoceratodus; species Neoceratodus forsteri. The sequence goes on along the minus strand of CM057457.1, from coordinate 141,840,981 downwards.
TAGAAAATAATGCTTATAGACAAATCTAATCATTATGCCACTGTGTTTTGGCATGTTCGTGTGTGTGTGTGTGTGTGTGTGTGTGCGCGTGCTACTGTTACTGAAGCAAGAAATGTACAGCTATAATTTTTATGTTTGCTTGCATGCATGTGAAAGAAACATAGTGCCATCATTGGAGATTTCAGAGGTGTGTCACCTCCTCCTCCAATTCAGTCAGTGTATTGGCAGACGCGACCCCTGTAAGCCAATGCATTCTGGAGCTGTCTATGACAAGCTCCAAAATGCAGTGGCATACAGTTGAAAGGGGAACTACACTTGAGTGAGCAGCGATAAGATATCGCCTGCTCATGTACGCTCCCCACACACACACCACCTGCGCCATCTGGTATCGCTTACGCACACACTGAATAGCCGATGGGGGTGCCCAATCCCCGGGCTAGCTGTGCTGTGTTCCCCACCCGCCTCCCCCACAAAGCTCTTCGGAATGCCATGCTGGGTGCCTACTCCCAGCGTGGCAAGTAATGATATAGCCGACGGGGGTGCCCAATCCCCCATCGGCTCCACTGTCCTCACCCCCCCCGAGTACTAGGTGCTATGCTGGGAGTCCACCCCAGCATGGCAATCCATCCTTTGGCCAATGGGGGTGCCCAATCCCCTGTCAGCTGAATGGCCCCCCCAACCACCCTTGTGCCACGCTGGGAGCCCACCCTAGCATGGCAAATGTCCCTCGTCATTCTGGTTTTTTTTTCAACCTGTAAAGAAAAAACGGTCCCACGGCGCTTCTCCCAGCCCCCCCCCACAACCCGCACCCACCCACTGTGCACCCAGCCTCCCCACACACTCCCACCCCATACTTACCTCCGGACCTCGGTGCAACGATCTTCGGTGGACCGGGAACACGTTTGCACTCTTCAAACCCGACTGCGAACTGAGGAAATGCCGGTTAGCTGTATAATGGGCAAGATGGGGGGGTTTCAACTTTGTTGCATATCTCAGGCATTTTGGGGAATTTTTGCAGCAAATTTTCAACATGGGGTTTTTGGGACCCCTTCTTATGAATGATGTCACTGTCATGGCGTTATTCAGGCCAAAGGGTGATTTCGCATTCACTGCGCAGTCACTGTGTGAAATCACCCTTCAGGCCTGAATAACACCATGACGGTGACATCATTCATGAGAAAGGTCCCCAAACACCCCATGTTGAAAATTTGGTCCCTAAATTCCTAAAATGACTGTTTTACGAGCATATGCTAGCAGTTCCTACGCACGTCAGAAGGTCACAAATTTTTTAATATTTTCACTCCAGATTTTCAACATTGCCATTTTATCACACCTTCTTATGAGTAGTACAGCTGACATTTTTCACATCTCACCCAAAATGTGTTTCCGCCCATGTAGCGCACAGTGACGCAGTCGGTGTGCGAAATCAATGTACAGGACAAATTCAGAAAATCACAGTGACACTGTTCATGAGCAGAGGTCTAAAAATGGCAATGTTGAAAATCTGGTGAAAAAATTCCTAAAAATGACTGTGTTACGAGCGTGTGTTGCACAGTTCCTATACATGCTCGTAAGTTTGCAAATTTAATATTTTCACTCCAGATTTTCAACATTGCCATTTTATTACACTTCCTTATGAACAGTACAGCTGCAATTTTTCATATGTCACCCAAAATGTGTTTTCATACATGTAGCGCACAATGGTGCTGTTGGTATGCGAAAGCAATGTTTAGGACAGATTAAGAAAATCACAGTTACACTGTTCATGAGCAGAGGTCTTAAAATGGCTATGTTGAAAATTTGGTGACAAAAGTCCATAAAATGACTGTGTTACAAGTGAGCATTGCACAGTTTCCACGCACCCTCGCTAGTTCATGACTTTGTAATATTTTCAGTACAGATTTTCACCAGTGCCATTTTTCCACACTTCCTTATGAACAGTACAGCTGTCATTTTTCACAACATGGCTGAAGTGTGTTTTACAGCGCAGAGATGCGTGTCGCTGTGGGAAATCATTGTTCGGCACAGATAAAGAAAATCATGGTGACACTGTTCATGATCGGAGGCACCAAAATGCCTGAGTTGACAATCTGCTGTAAAAATCCCCAACCTAATTATATTACGGTGTGCGTTGCACAGTTTCTATGTACGCCGTGACTTCACCATTTTTAAATATTTTTACTACGGATTTGCAACATTGCCATTTTTTCACCTTCCATGAACAGTACAGCTGTCGCTTTTACATCCTGTTCGAATGTTTTTGCACCTGTGGTGCTAAATGCCGTAATCACTGCATAAGCAGCTGGCTAATCAAACTGATATTCCCCTGTTCATGAGGTGGGGTCACAAAAACATGTTGAAAATTTGGAGTGAAAATACCAACAAATGCCTGAGGTATTAGGGTTTCCAACCATAACGCCCAACCCTGTAGAGAATGACAGGCATCAGGGGTGTGACTTGGGATTCTTGCCTGTGATGCTCATACCATTCCACACCCTGCAGTCAGTGAGAGGCATCGAGGTATGCCTTGGACTCTTTGGCCCCAAACTTCACCCCATTCTCCTATATTGCACCCATCTCACCATATTTCCTAATGAAATGGGGTGCGCATAAGGGCCAAAGACCCCAAGGAACACCGAGACACTTGTCAGTGTCTACAGGGTGGGGTGTGGTGAAATGGCATGGCCGTTATTCCCGACAACCCAAACGCACACCCCAATGCCTGTCACTCTCTGCAGGGTGGTGGTGGGGTTGGCTTCAGTTCAATACCTCACTGCCATTTCTATTACGCAGCTCTGTAACTTCTACACCACCACTGCCAATGCCAGCAAGCAAACATTCAGCATTGACAAATGCTTGCTTTACATCCTGTTCAAAATGTGTTTTTGCACCTGTGGTGCCAAATGGCACAGTTGCTGTGCAAAATCTCCTTTCGGCTAATGAACTGATAATGTTACTGTTCATACGATGGGGTCACAAAAAGCCCATGCTGGAAACTTGGAGTGAAAATACCAAGAAATGCCAAGGGCATTAGGGTTTCTGACCATAACACCCTGCCCTGTAGGGACTGACAGGCATCAGGGGTGTGACTTGGGATTGTCAACAGTAATACTCACGCCATTCCACCCCATCCCCACCCTGCAGCCAGTGACAGCTATTGAGGTGTGCTTTTGACTCTTCATCCCCAAAGTTCACTCCATTCTCTTACACTGTACCTATTTCAGCGTATTTCCGTATGGAATGGGGTAAGTGTAAAGTCTGAAGACCCCAAGGCACACCTCAATACTTGTCTGTGTCTGCAGGGTAGGGTGAGGTGAAATGGCATGAGCGTTATGGGCAATGACCCAAAGGCACTCCAATGCCTGTCCATCTCTGCAGGGTGGGGGTATGGTTGGTGTTACTTCAGTAATTCACTGCCATTCCTATTCTGCCTGCCTGTCTGTGTCTCTCTCTATATATATACTGTATATATCTATATATATGTAATTATCTTTCTATTAATTGCATGTATCACTATTTTTAGCTATTTCTAAAACAAACCTGCATATCACATTTGCCTGCACTCTGAGCACATACCTGTACTTATGAAACTGTGCATATTTGTACTCCACTTCTGCATAGACCTCATACTTTCCTAATAATTCCATTATCATAAGTTATCACAACTACCTTGCCCTTATCAAAAGCGACCCCATCTGAAAGTTAATATCACATTTCCTCTAACAGTCCATCATCATTACACCTGATTTTCTGACATCAACACATTGCTTAAATATAACTTACATCACCTCATGGACAAAAACCCAGTTTCTCTTGGAAAAAGAAATAATAAAAAGTGTAAATAATCCCAATGCTGAACATATGCCAGCCATTACTTTTTCATGTACTGCCACCATCATGGGGATTTGCTTATGTTTCTCATGATGCTTTGCATTATTGTGATACGTGCAATTATGTTTTCTTTAAAATTTGGCTTTCTGCCCAATATCATTTGGGATACCACATACATCAGTAGCATTTGCTCTGTGGTTCTTGTCTAAGCTTCCTATTCCTTCCATTAAATGTACACAACCATATATTTTCCTAATAATGTGTACAGTATGCCTTCCTTAGAACAGAAATTAAAACAAATCTTACTACTTACAAATCACGCCTCATTAACAATTCCTCCCAACTTCACTAACTTCATTATGCAGCCGTGGTGGATCTCACCAGATTTTGTTTAAATAATCCATAGGTTTTAATAAGCCATTATTTTTTGTTTGACCACTCCACAAATTTGAAGTGCAGCCTTATAAGGGTTGTCTACTTATTTTTATTTATATATTCAGTCTGACAGAGATTTTTTTTAGTGATAATAAGAAAAAAATGGAAGACAGTGGTAGCATCAGTAGTGGTAACTGTTATTACTGGTGTGATGAGGAGACCAGGATTTTCTTGAACTGTTTCCTCAAATTAGACATAATGAGAGTAATTGATGGAAGATGCATAGAAATGCTGATATTAAAAAAAAATACAATCAAAAATGGCATCCAAGGGTTTTTTCAGGTCATTTGAGCAACTTCGAACCAGATGGAAATTCCTAAAAAGAACTTATAAGTTGTCACGTAAGAAGAGGGGTAAGAGTGGTGCATCAGGTGAAAAAATTAAGTCTTTCAATGAACCGGACAAAATCCTGGGTGGACAACCATTAGACTCAGTTGGGCAGAAGTGCGTCAACACATCAGCAACAAATGATGATATGGAGTCCGTGTCAGGGCAATGCCCTGACGTATGTATTCAGACTGAGGATGAAGATGATAGTGGCAGAGAATTTGGTAAAGTATAGTTTTACTATTAATACCCATGATAACATTTATTTATTTTATTTAGTTTTTGTTGACTGGGGAGGAGGACTAGACAATGTTTGCCTATTTTCAACCTCGTCCCGGGGGAGAGGGGGATTTGGCTAGGACACCGGGGTAATTCTTCTACTCGTCAGTAGGGGGAGATGCTGCTGTTCTGAGTCTGAAATGGCAGATGGAGCCAGGTCAGCGATGGAGTAACAGGTTGGAGAAAATGTGCAGTTTGGGCTCGCTTCCCGTGCTGTAGCTAATGCAGGGGATGAAGCAAGAAATTCGGGTGAACCCTTAGAGCGTTATAGTGATTTGCATGGTAGCAACCATGTGGCGGGAGAAATGGGCTCAGAGGATGGGTCCAACATGTTTCTGCCTACTACACAAGGGAGCACTGATACAATTAGAAAACAGACTGCAGCTCAGAATGACTTACTGAGGACTGCAGATCTTCCTTCAGTGATGCAGGATAGAACAGCTGTCTGTCAGGAGCAGGGTTTGACAGACACGGCTGGGATGACTCATCCAAATGATGCTAGTGCTGGAGGAATGCAGAAGGGAAACATGTGAAAAGACAGTTTCCCCAGCTCAGACTGGTCAAAGGAAAGCGCTCTAACAAATGCTGGCTGTACTCTACAGAATGGCAAGTGGATCCCGGACTCTACCTGGGAGACGTTCTCACAATACACACCACCAGGATCGGGGGCCCCCATGGACTCACAACAAGGTCAGAAAACTGTTTCATACAAAACTAATAATAATGGTGTGGGAGATACTGAATGAACTGCTACTGAAGCAGGAACAGAAGTTCCTATGAATTCTCCACACCATTCCCCTCATATATCATCATGTAGAGAGCAGCAAAGATCTAGGGCCCCATTTCTCTGACTTATTTAAAAACAATAGGTGGGAGCAAGCACACAGAAGAAATGCAGTCCGCCTCAGGTATCAGGGTGGACTTGAGGAGCATCCAGATAGCCATTTTGTGGCCACAAAATTACTGAAAGAATCGATGAACTTCCAGGCAAATTACATTTATGCCTTGATAAATGTATGCAGGGAGGACATATTTGACATGAGCTTCAAAACTTTTGCTGGGTTAGATATGTTTTGGCAACGTTATGAAAACTGCAAAATGTAGCCTTTATGGCTACCCTTTTGGGCTATACCTATTGCAAAACCCCTCTATAAAACAGTTAATATCATGTTCCAAAATTAAGGGGTAAATGTAGGGGACATTTTATTCTGGTTGGAACAAAAATGTACTGTTCAGGGCTTCCTGAAGCAATTATTGATGGGGAAGGGATTTGGACAGGTAGCTGGAAGTTCAAAGTAAAACTGCACATAATAGGGAATGAAATAAACCATATGCCTAATAGTTGTTCCTGGGAAAGGATGGGGGTTGTTTTTACCTGGGGCAACCAAAAGCCTGCTACAAATGTAGCAGTAGGAGACACCTCAGCAGTGCCTGTGACAAAGTAAAGTGCACTTTTTGTGGAGAACTAGATCACGATAGTGGGAGAGTAGGAATACATTCCGCTGCAATTTGTGCAAGGAGCAGGGCCATGCCTACCACCAGTGCCCCTGGGCTGGACAAAATAGGCAGGGAGGTATAAATAAAGAAGACTTAATTAATACAGCACAAAATAGGTATCAGAGTAAGAACATACCCGGTGCAGGCCCAAATGCTTCAACACCTCCACCTACTGAAGGCCCCACTGACCCAGTATCTACTCCTAGTGCAGGCCTATCAACCTCTGAGCACACACAGGCCCCTGGGCAAAAACCAGGAGAAGCATCTCAAGACAACACATAAAGTGTCTTAACTCTTGGGCTCCCCAGCTCTCGCCTGGAGGCAGCTACCACTTCCAAAATTCAAAACAGGCAGAGCAATATGCCACCACCCCCTTCCACGTCAGAGTTCCAAACCCCACCCCCCATCCAAGAAGAGTGACCGGGGCTTCTAGTAAACATGTTAGTCAGGTTTTGGATATCCCCATTGGAAACTCTTCAAATTTTGCAGGATCAGAAGGGAGGTTCTAAATCCGATGTATCCTCGAAATCTGGGTTTACATCTGAAATGGAGTGTGGGGGGGGGGGGTATCAGAGACTAAGAACAAAAAAGGGAAAAAACTGAAAAAAATTGCCCAGAAACCATAAGGGAAACCAAATTAACAATAACCTACGGCTGCAATTAAACTTGCTTCCTTAACTGCTTCCAGCATCAAGAATTATTAAAAAAGGATAGCGTGCTTGCATTTTTGCCAAACCTTAATTGTAGATATTATATATACTACAGGAAACAAGGTTTAACTGTTTACATGACATAGGTCAAGCAAAAGACTGTGGACCTGAAGGCCTACCTTCTGGTTCTATGGGGAAGATACAGCAGATGGTCTGGGTATTCTGTTTAATCACACAAATGTACAAGTTACAAGATTAGTGGAAATACACCCAGGGAGGGCCCTTACATTAGATTGTGTGTATAAGGGGTTTCCACTTCGAATCATAAACACATATGCCCCTCAGGTTAAATCATCCTGAGTAGATCTATTTCATAGCATACAAATATACTTGTTTACACAAAAACAAATCATATGGGCAGGAGACGTGAGCTGCAGCTTGGATTTAAAAGTCAAAGATCAAGTACAAAAAAAAGTCTACTGCAATACCCATGCTTTACAAAATGTCTTAAAATGAACTTCCTTTAAGGATGCTTACAGATAGCTATACAGGGACGCAGGAGCTACCTACAGACTAAGTGCTTTTTTTACCAGGATAGACTATGTTTTCTTGTCCAAAAATTTCTCCACGTCTGGTTTTAAATTACAACTATGTGAATTCTCAAACCATTTGGTAGTAAAATGCATTAAAAAACCTTTTACATTTTCCCATTAGGTTTCCTACAGTTGCAACAAGGTGGAAACTGAATTTCTCTGTTAGAAGCTCCAGAAATACAGAATAAATGAAATGCTCTATTCACTGCTAGGAAGTCAACAGCTGTAATTTATTTATTAACTTTTGTTGACAAAGGTAGGTGCATTAGGCAAAAACCCTGCCTATTTTCAAGCATGACCCGTGAGAGTACAATATACAGTTTACAAAAAGACAAGCAGTAAAATAATACAGAACCAGTAAATATCCTCGCAGGGATAGTCATGGAAACAAAACATACATGTAACAATGGCCATCCATGCAGGGATGGAAGGAAGCAGGCACAGAAACAATATAAAGCAGTAATTAATTGCAGAGACAACAGTAAGCTAGCTTAAGGAAAGCAAGAGAAAAGGGGGGGTTAGGTACAAACACAGGAATCAAGTGCATGTAGGTAGGAAAAAAGTGCTGTCTTGAGGGAGGAGTGAGATGGAGAGCATTTAAGACTAGAAGGTAGAGAGTTCCAGAATTTGGGAGCAAAGTTAGAGAAAGCTTGTTCACCCATTTTTGTAGAGCAGAGCGGGACGGCAAGTGAAGAGGAATTAGAGGATCTCAGTAGGTGGGAGTGTGCCACCGGGGTGAGCATAGCCCCCATCCTGCCTGGGCGAGGGGATCTAGACATGTAGTCAGTGAAGTAGCCCAGAGTATATAAGCACAGGTTTTTTGGGGAACAGCCAGTGTAGGGTGGAGTACAGGAGACAGTGATGAGTAAGGCGAGGGGCGGACAGGGCAAATCTGCAGATACTGTTGTAGGTGGTGTCCCATTTATGAAGAATACCAACGCTGGCATGGGAAAAGATGGGGAGGGCATACAGAAGCCTCGGAAGCAGGAACCCTCTGGCCACAGAGATCCTAGCAGCAGGGTTAGGGAGTGACGCACCCGGTATGCTGCGCCAATCTTAATGTTAATGGATCTGCACACCTCCATTAAATGAGAAGAGAAATCAAGGGCAGGATCCAGTGTGACTCCGAGGTATTTGAAGGAGTCTGTGGACAGGACTACAGACCCATCACTGCAGCACACACAGAGCTTAGGGGTCCCAGCATGGATTTTTCTAGCAGACCCAAAGAGCATGGCCTGTGTTTTTGGCAGGTTGAGAATCAGGGAGTTGGTTTGGAGCCAGGATTAGAGCGTTTGGAACGCAGATGACAGGCGAACATTAAGGTTGGCAACAGAATGAGTGGCAGAGTACAGCACCAAATCATCAGTGTACATGAAGGAGTTGCAGGGAATGAAGATGAGCAATCATTGACAAAAATAGAGAAAAGCAGGGGTCCGAGAATGGATCCTTGAGGGACGCCACAGGAGATGGGAGCCAGATATGAAAGGACTTTACTGAAGGAGACAGATTGGGAACAGTTTGAGAGGTAATTGGAGATCCAGGACAAGGTTGAACCAGAGGCCCCAAGAGACTGCAGTTTGTGAACAAGCAGAGGGTGATTAACCAGGTCGAAAGCTTTAGTAAGGTCGACGAACACGGCCCCAGTAAGTAGGCCTGAGTCCATGTTAGACTTAACCTCACTAGTGAACAGGGTAAGAGCTGTACTGGTGCTGTGACCAGTCCAGAAACCATGTTGAACTGGCAACTGGAGATTGAAGTTTAATAAGTGGGCAGAGATCTGACGGTGAATTAGTTTTTCCAACGTCTTGCTGAGGGTAGGTAGAAGCGCAATGGGGCGATACTTGGACAGAATTTTAAGGTCACTTTTCTTGAAAACTGGTATGATTCTGGCAGATTTCCAGGCTAAAAGCACTATGAAGGTGCTAATGGACAAGTTAAAAAGCCGAGTAACTGGAGTGGCTAGGACACAGGCGCCAAGTCTGAGTATCCTAGGTTCAGTACCATCTGGTCCTGCACTGCCACGGAGAGGAATGGACTGTAATGACCAAAGAACATCAAGGCAAGAGGTAGGGGATAGCACCAGAGTAGGTGGAGTATGTGAAGGAGCTGTGGGAGGTGGCAGGGAGCCACAGGATCCTGGAGGGGAGATGTTGGGAACCTCCATGAAAAGCAAGTTGAAGGCATTGGCAATCGTGTGGGCATTATTGCAGAAACAATCAGTAATAAACATGTCTTTTGGAGACAGTGGTTTAGTATTACCCAGGATTTCATTAATCTGGGTCCAGTATTTCCTGGGGTCAGGAGCCGAAGAGTGAAGCAGACCGCCTTAGTAATTGCTCTTGGCAACCCGGCAGACTTCTTACAGGAATTATGCAAGGTGTGATACTCGTCAAAGTCAGACTGACTGGAAGAAGATTTCTATTTTAGCCACAGCTTATCACGCTGCTTGAGCAGTTGCAGGAGAGGGTGGTTCAGCCATTTGGTCACCTTGCCTCTGACCCGACGCTTACAGTATGGGTTGTGCTGGTGCTGTAAGGCAAGTAAGGTCAGGTTGAAGTAGTTGGTGGCCTGGTTGATATAATTTGTAGTGAACATGGGAGACCAGTCAGTGTGATTGAGATCAAGTAGGAACTTGGCTGGGTCTAGTAGAGAGAATTTAGCAAAGGATAGGACTTTGTGGGGTCATGAGGACGGGGAGGAGCCACGAACACAGAAGACAGGGCAGTGGTCACTCATCGAATCGAGTAAAACCCCAGCAGAGGAGTAGCAATCCATCTAGTTAGTAAGAATCCAATCTATCATAGTACAGCTGCAACTGTTTGGTGACTTCTGAGTGGGGGAGGAGATGAGTTGGAACATGTTGGCCTTACTGATGGTAGAAGTGAGAGAGGAAGAGGTCGGTCCAAGCCAGTCAAAGCTGAATTCCCCCAGACAGATTACCTCATTTTTTTTGGTCAAGGTAGAAATATGTTCTATGAGCTCCTCCAGACCAAGTTTGCTAGTACGTGGAGGTAAATAAGTCCTGAGTATGTGCAGCTTAATGGCTCCCCCGAGAAGTAGTACCACGTGTATTGCCTCACCGTTGTTGAGAGGGGGGTAGGATGGAGGGTGACATGCAGGTGAGTCTTGTAGTACAGAGCAAGTCCATCCCCTCTTTTGGTGGATGGTCATTCAGCCCAGTGCATAAAATAGCCTGGTAGTGCGCAGCTATGACCCAGAATGGCTGGTTTCAGCCAGGTTTCCGATAGCATGAGGATATCCAGATTATTCACCTGGACCCAAGCCTCCAGGTCAGTGAGACTGGTCATGAGACTGTGGACATTAAGTAATGTGTGACTCCTGGGCACAATAGTAGGCAGATACTAAATTAGATATTATTACTTAACTTATTTAGAGTACCGTAATCAGTATTACAAGTTAACATCCCTACCAAATGTGTCAAATCTAAGGATAAAAGAACAAATTGAGAGGATAAACAGTCATATGAAGCAGTACCAATATGATCGGGCTGTTTCTCTGCAGGCTGAAATGAAGTATGGAACTGAGAAAACACCCTCAGCAGACCCATTTGCTGCATGTAAGCAGAGATTGGATAACAAATTAGTAAAGGGTCTTATAAACAAGACTGGGCATCGGAAAAATATTAACATAGAGATGTTAGAAATTATAAGGAACTCTTTGCAGGAACAACAAGGGTCAGCTTTTACAGCATCAGCAAAGTGGGGAGACATTCTTAACTGTGATCTGCCTGAACCATCACAGGAGGAGAGCCATGAGTTGGAGAAACCCATTTCTAAAGCGGAAGTAAAACTAGAAATCACTAAACTGAAATTAGATATATCACCAGGGGAAGATGGCCTCACAAATTATCTTTATAAATTCTTAGTAGAAGATATGTGTTAGATCTTACAAAATGTGTACAATGAGATTTTAGACACAGAAAAGATGCAAGGAAATTTCTCAGCTGCAATGAATATTATATTTACATAAAAAAGGGGATAAGAAGGATTTGGGAAACTGGAGGCCAATCAGCTTATTAAATAGTCTACAAGATATTATCTGCCATTGTGTGTCATAGGTTACAAAATATTGCTTTTACATTAATACACCCAGTTCAAACATGTTCTATCCCAGAGAGGAACATACAGCAAAATATTGCTTTTCTAAGAAATATTTGTGAGTTTGGGAGAAAACATAAACTGACAGGTTACCTATTAGCATTGGATCAAACCAAAGCTTTTGATAGCGTTTCCCATGAATTTCTCTTGCAAGTACTTGAGAAGTAGGGTATACCACTTAGCTTTAGATCTTGGATACAATCTCTATATAAGAGGGCCACAATGATACCCACAGTTAATGGGATGATAGGGGAGGAACTATTCCTGAAAAGGGGAGTAAGGCAGGGTTGCCCAGTAAGTCCCTTGCTGTATACATTCACATTGGATCCCATTGTTTGGAAAATCTTCAGCGATAGGACAATAAGAGGCCTGACACCAGCACCAGAAATAGAGCACCCAAAATTAGCAGTATACGCAGATGACATAGTAGTGATAGTACAAAATACAGAGTCAGGAACGAATGCTTTAAGGGCTTTAGAAAGGTATGCATGCATAGCAGGGACAGAAATAAATTACAAAAAAAAGCATAGGAGAGCACAGTACATAGGAGCAGGGGTGCATGAACCCAAAATCGAGCAAATAAATATAGCAGACACAACAATTAAGATTCTTGGCTGCCATTTTGGAAATGGTGACTTGATACTTTTAAACTGGGGAAAAAAAGTAAGAGTGGGGAAGCTGAAAGTCCAAATTTGGAAAGCATGGGCTCTCTCAAAAACTGAGTTTTGATTATAAAAAAATTCTTACTCCCAATATTTTCATATATTTGTGCCATATTTTCTATACCAGGGAATCTGGAAACAAGACTGTTTAGTATTTTTTTTTTCAAATGCTTTGGAGGAGTCACCTCAGTCTGGTCAAGAGAGATTTTACTTATCTATCAGCTAAACAAGGGGGCTTAGGAATGTTACACCCACTGGTATTTTATTTCACCTTTTTCTTTACAAATATGTATCCAGGAGTGGTGGGATATGTACATCAATGGGGCACATGGACAGAACTATTGTTTAGGCCCTTCCTACAGTAATGGGGGGAAGACATCCCTAAACTTCGAGTAACATTAGAGGTCCCAGATTTTGCAGTAGCTGCAATTAGAAAACTTAAGCTTTCGAGGGGTCACAAAAGGACATATATGGGATCTACATAGAAAGTCCCTAAATGCTGATATCATGGGAAGAAACTTTGCTACACAAGTGGACTTTCCAAAATGTGTACCCACAAAATTGAGGAGTGCCTTAAAGGGCACCTAAACAAGCATTTTTTTTCAAACTGCAAACTCCAGAATCTTGCTTCATATGGAGGTAAAGCAAAGGCTGTTGTTTACATGTATACTAAAACTGCATTTATGTAAATAACATAAACACAGTTTCATAGTTTTTGCAAAATGTAAACATCAGCCTTTCACATTCAAAAAACAGCCTTGCCTTCTCCCTAAGATGTCTGCCAAGTGTGTTAAGTGATGAGTCATGATGACATCATTTGAGCCAGAAACAGAGATCAACATATATTTCTATAGTGTTAACTAGTTCTTCTTTCCTTCTTTATTTTGAATTGTTGTACCAGAATGATCAACACCATGTATTACCTCATGGATTATTTTGGTCAGTACACATTAGGCTATGATTTTGTTCATTTTAACCTGCAGAAAATGTCTTGCAATCCAGCTGATTTTTTCTTTGGCAGACTGCATTACAGTACAACACTTCAAATACCTGATGATCTAGTGGTTATATGATGCACTGAATTTTGTTTTGTGTCAACCAGGAGAGACTCACTAAGCTGAAAGCTTGTTTACAGGTGTGGCCTAGGAACACAAGGAAGTTTAGTGAGTTGCTCAGGGTCACACAACCAATCACCGGTCTTGTTCAGTTCCAAAGCTCATGCTCTCTTGTTAATCCACAAATAAGGCTTTCTTTTTCCATGTGAACCCCCTGCACCTAGCCTGCCTTCTGTTGAACACCCCACCATCCATACCCTGTCCTTAGTACTGCCTGGGGCCGCATATGAGCTTGCGGTCTCATGAAGAGAATTATCACACCTCAGATTGTAATCTTATACTTCAGAGAGTTTTGCACACCTATACCGAAATGCATCATAAGCTGGCATGGTTAAAAAAGGCCTCCCAAATCACTCTCCAGTTCACATTCTCAATGTTTGATTTCTACTCCCACAGTAAATATTAAGTGGATCACCACCCTTCTGCACAGTGATGGTAGTATGTACAGTTCCCTGTTGTGTTTTTTTCTCACCTTATTAACCAACAACTAGGTCTTCCTGGAGGGCAAAGCAATAAACATCATGACCCACCAGAAAAACTGCTGTTAATGCCCTCATAAGGGCTGCACTTACAATGGATAACAATAGTATTAGCAGGAGAGGCATACTAATACCTTGAGAGAATCTACCTGACTTCCAGTTTCAGTCTACTCCTTTACCTGTGATCTGCAGAACCCCACAGAACAGTTCCCAGCAATTCTTCTCCAGTACTTTTCTGTGCTCTACTTGGCAATGCGAATTGACTGGCTACCAGCCTTCCAAATCTTGAATGAGCTATAAACAACTCCCTCAATACTGTCCTAACAAATGTCAACCCCCCCCCCCACACACACACACCTGAGGGTAATCTCTCTACACTGAATTCAAGTAACAGTTTAGGGGAAGCCCTGCCACGCTGAGTATTTGTCATTGTTGGCTACTCTCATCCACAGTCAGGTAGTGATCATGATACCGGCAGCCCCAAATTTCAGATCTCACAGTGATCTGCTCAGCGTCCTCCTTCATGTCTTCAACTAACCTGAATATAGCTGTACCCTGCTGGAATGGCCTCTTCAGTTCCTCTCTGGCATTCATTCTTCTCACCTGCTCCTCACACGAAAAACTGGTGAGTTCACTAAACTTCTGCATCATGAATGTGGTTAGTAGTCTCCCATGTTGTAGTTACATATTAATAATAAACATGATCTTCTGGTAAGCCAGGCTGATAGCAGCATGGCACAAGTGGAAAAATAGACTTTTTTACTCATATAAGATCTAAGCCACCTATGATTAGGCACTATTAAATCACGTGCATAATGATGTGCACACCTATCATTTAACAGTGCTTAATCAAAGGTAGCCTAGATCTTTTAAGGATAGGAAAGACCATCATTCCCCTTATTCCCTGCTGATATGACTATGACTTACTGGAAAGATATGTTTATATGTGATATGTCAAAATAAAATGGGAACTGTACTACTTGCATTCATTATGCAGAAGGGTGATGAGCTCACCAGTTTTCAGTATGAGGAGGAATAGTGAAGAATGAATACCAGAGGGGGACTGAGAAGGCCACTCTTGCTAGGTACTGCTATATTCAGGGAAGGGGAAGACAGAAGGAGAAAATATGAGCAGATTACTGTGAGAAATAAGATGTGGGGCTGCCAGCACTTTGATCACTACCTGACCCCATTGTCCTGACCAACATTCCCCTTCCTATAAAACCAGTGCATGCAATTGTCCAAGGCTGTGTGTGGATATTAATGTATGGAACAGCTGCCACTACACGTTCAGTCACTTCACTATCAGTCTAGTACTGCTTGTAAAGCACTTTGGAATACAATGTGTATGAATACCACTATATAAATGCTGATTCTTCTTATTATTGTTAATATTTCCCATGGAAAAAGAAGACACGACAAGCATATATTTGAGTTTCAAAAAAGTATGAACTCTAACATTGGACTGCACAAGAACTTTGCTACAAAAAAGTGGTGGCTCTAGAGGGTGGTGAAAGGTGTGGGTGCAACCCCCATAGTAACGTACTTGCTTGCTGCTGCTGCTGCATTTCACTTTGTTGAAGAAGTCTGATGTATTGATTGCACAAATGTTTACATTCAAACTAGGGATTACATTTGTAGGTTCTGTCAAAAATGTACTAGAAAAGAATAATAGCAGAAAATATAAAGGTTTAATAAAAATGTTAAAAAGTGCATATTAAGCATGCACACCACCCCAGCACCCCCACTGTAGCATCATGGATCAACTATAACCACTAAACCACCAGGTTATTCAAGATTTGTACTGCACTGTGGTTTGCCACAGAGAAAGTCGGTTGGATTAAAACACATTTTCAGCATGTTAAAGTAAACAAAATGAACAGAACCATAGTCTAACAAATGCATTATACAAAATAATGCACATGGTTTTGACCATTTGGGTGAAACACTTCTATACAAAGGGAAAAAAGAACTAGCTAGCCCTACAGAGAGCCATATATCTCACTGACTTTGGCTCAGATTATGTCATCACATCACATTTGGCTGCCATTTTAGGAAGCAGGTAAGACAGTTTTTTTCTAAATTGGAAGGCTGATTTTACAATTTTCAGATGCTCTGGAACCACATTTAGGCAAATTATGTAAATGTAGTTTTAGCATTAATGAAATACAGCAGCCTTTCCTTTAGTCACCTTTGGAGTCAGATTTTTGAATAGTTTCTTGTCTAAATGTTGTTTAGGTACCCTTTAAGAACACTCACAGATATATAGAATAATGGATAGGGAACTGTGCACAACAAGGCTGTGTTTCCATCGAGGGGGTTGATGACATCATAGACCTCGAGAGCAAAACTCGAGAGGTCCTATGATGTCATCAACCTGAATAAAACACGCAATCTAATGTGCACAGTTCATCTATCTATATAGCATATAGTTTGCCCCAAAAATGTGACCATTTTAATTTCGTTTAAGGATTGCGGTATAGTTTCCTACCATGTTGTGTTAACACTGCGCATCCACCCAGTCCTCGCTGCGTGCCACCTGAATATCTCCATACTCCTTGCTGCGGTCCCACTCCATTTTTACTGTAACTGTGCCAGAGATTAAAAAATCAAAACAGAAAAAAACAAATGTAAATTGATAGTTTGGACACGCGGCCAATAATGACAGCCGGTGTCCGAACTGTCTGCTCGCCCGCCCGCTCGCTAAATGGATACGCCATTTTAGAATGCATTTTTAAAAGCACTGCCTGTTTCCACCAATTGGGTAGGAGCTCAAGGGGCAGAAGTTGTTGTACTATCGATGTGACGTCAGAACGATAGTACAACAACTTTTTTGACCTTTGAACTGTCCTACAACAGGATTTGGAAAACCATTGTTTTCCATCCACAACAAACCCTAACCATATACTATAAAAGAATTCCAGTCAAAATGTGGGATGTGCAGTGGCTCAGTTGCCACAGCAGGCTGGGAGTAAAAGGGAACCTTAAGCATAAATCTATAATGGAACGGCAGTGTATTAGAATAGAATGTAATGGTATGGAAGAAACAATGGAACATTTTTTTTCTTCAATTGTGTAGATGGGGCTGGATATTCAAAAGAGTTGCGCCATGCGCAATAGGGTTGTGCCTGTGCAAGTCTGAAATTGCACCATTCTGTGATATTCAGCAGGAGGCAGTTGTGCCCCCCAAGTCATGCTGAGCAACAGAGCAATGCTAATGAAGGCATGTTCAACAGGAGGGGGAGGAATCATGCATAAACTGCACAGCCCAATATTCAGCCGGGCTGTGTAGAGGTCATAAGGCGCAACCCCCAACCTGCGCCTGCACAACTTTGAGCCCCCCAAAAAAAGGAGTAAGTCGAGGCCACGCACAGGTGAGCTGCCGCATTGCAGGGCATAACACAGCAACTGCCACCTGTGGGTGGCCCTCCACTGTTCCTTGTACCCCCTGCAGCCCGATCATGGGCAGAGCTCACTTACCCCTCAACTGGCCCGATCGAGGGCATAACAGTGAAACCCACCCCTGACTGGCCCGATTGTAGGCATAACAATAATAAACCCCCCACGCCCAGTCGCGGGCATAGCAATAATGAAACCCACAACCCCACTGGCCCAATCGCGGGCATAACAGTAATGAACCCCCGACTGGCCCGATCATGGGCATAACGAAATGACCCCCAGTCCGATCGCGGGCAGAATGGTGTTCAACCCCCAAGGACCATATCCCTGGTGGTCCAGTGGACGCCCGAAGCCCGATCACGGGCAGTAGAGTCAACCCCAGGTCCAATTTCCCTGGTGATCTGGTGGCCCCACCCACCCACACAGCCCAACCACCCCACTCACCCCGTCAGCCAGCGGATGGCAGCATCCCACCGCCTGCCGCCCGCCGTCCGCCCGACTGACTGCTCGGTAGGGCATACGCCCATTGGTTCGAGCAAGAGCCAATGGTTGTACATACTCTATACCGTCTGGAAGTGGTCAAATATGATTCACATATCTGGACTGCCTTGTACAATATAAACTGCTGCATGGCTCTTGCTCGAACCGGTGGGCGTGCGCCTCAAGCAGTCGGTCGGCGAGACAAGCCAGGTAACAGCGAGTAATACCGCCAGCTAATGACGAAACAGTGGTGAACTCGTGGTGGTGAGGCCACTGGGCTCGGCGAAATTGACGAGGTTGTTCGAATGCCTGCGACTGGGCCGCGGTCACTGAGCCTCAGATGTGAAGAAGTGTGGTGGGCTAAGTCAGTCTGTTATGTCATGATCAGGCAGTGGGGTCCATTCCGTTTTGCCCAGCGGTCCAGGCGTGATTTACTATGCCCGCGATCGGGCTGCAGGGGGCGTCGGTCCCCGACGGCTGCTGCCTGTCAGAATGCCAGGTGCAAGTTGTCAGGGATTGGCGCACCTACATGCTAATGGCATGCAAATGGGGCCGTAAGTAGATGAAAATGGTCCCACCTGCACCTTACATAACTTATGGCCCCGTTTGCATGTCACCTTTTGAATATCAGATATTTGCGCATGGCGCACTGGAACTTGCGCCACTTCATCATGAATGCTCCACTCTGACCACTTGCAGTGGCGCAAGTTCCACTGCGCCATGCACAGTGGTTGTGGCCGGGAGGGCGATATTCAAAGGAGTTGCTCAATAGCTCAACTCCATTGAATATCACCCCGGCCACACCCCAGCGCAACTTTTTTGAGCAGCACGAGGGCTTGCACCACAGAATGGCGCAGTTTGAATATCCAGCCCATACTAAACAATTCTGGACAGATTTGGCAACTAGATGGCGATGGAGATTAGGAAAGCACATCACATAAGAAAGTTTGGTACTGGGAGATTATGCTGGGGTATCATCTCATTATCACCCAAGCACTTTAAATTTGATATTTGCTTGTTTAAAGTGCTATATGTGGCAAGCACGGTGTCAATATTCTTTACAGCATGTAAATATGCCATTCATGGTTTTAATGAAACAAATACAAGCAGCAGTTTGTAAACAGAAAGAACTGGAGAAATGATATTTAGATACACAGAAATTCTAGATTTTATGGAAGTATATACATTGGTTATAATTACAAAACCATGCAAAGTCCAGGAAATGTAGCAATTTTTCTTTTAAGCTTCGTTTGAACAGAATCTATGCAAAAACTCTGTATAATATGAGTGATCAAATGTGTCTGTCCTGGTGTTAGATGGGGAGGGTGCGCTGGGTGGGGAAGTGGGAAAACTGTTATGTATATGTGCATTTTTGTACTTTGTTTCCCTCTGTAAATTATGTTTATGCTGTAATGATGTAATGTTTGTCACTGCACCTGGTGGCTAAGGGGTTGCAGATGTACTCCATCTGATTTTAAATTTGTTCCTGGAAGTATATCCATGTCTCCACCCAACCAACCCCCCCCCAAAAAAAAAACAATTTGAATTGCTCTCACACTGGGAATGGCAGTGATTATCTGGCATCTGTATGTTTAGCTGAGCACCCCCCACCCACAACAAGACTCCCTCCACACACCCCTGTTCACATGACAGGACTCATCTCACCCCACAATGGCTCTTTAAGAATCCTTGAGGATGATTGCCAGGCTTTGTCTGTCTCTGCAACCCCTCTCTGATGTGGCTGCAGCCTGACCGCCCTATTATATGACTTACCATCTCCTGCTCCTACTCCGTTCTACTCACTGAATGGATAATGCTAGGTGCCAGGGGTCCAGTCAAGTGTTGATATCACACAGTTGTGTTGAATGTCACATCATTGGGTCATAGCTAACACAGCATGGGATGTCGTATGTCCTGGGTGCTGCTGCTACATCAGGCCTCAATGGTGTTCACCGTGATTTGAGAACGAGACATCCAAGATTGGAGAATGTCATATTAAACTAATCTCATATGTTTTGGCCTGATTGCTGGCATGGTGTTTTGGTTTTCTTCTTTGACGCTGACAACCTGATTTTTGGAAAGCACCCTTGTGGTGGGCCGGATCGGTGTGCGATGCCTGAGCGTCAGATTGACTGTTCACCTCTTCTGGTGGAATGTGGTACATTTGCCTGTGGGTGGGAGGGGCTTGCCTGTCCTCTGGTGATGACCGTAGATATCACAGACCTGGAACATGAATTGGTGGAGAAGGCATGAGGGGTGCAAGCATTATATATGGTGTTGTTATGGCACGTCACATTCTGGGAGAGAGTACAACAAAAGAATCCTCTCCTGGCGTGATACTAACATGGTGGACCAATGGAGTATCTTCTCCTACCTGCTGCTGCTGCTCACCATGTCCCCTGAACCAGACTTGATTCCCAATGGTGATGAGTGGGGGTGCACTAGGGGCCCTGACACTTCATCGTGTTCCCGCAGGTGGGGTAAGCCATGTATCCATGGATTGTCGGGCGGGAAGTTCCGATGGATATGAACATAGGAAGAAGCCAGCAGAAGAAGGCCATTTAGTCTATCAAGTCTGCTCGTTTTGCTGGGTTCACAGCTTGAGCTATTGTCTTTGCCCCCTCTCCCCACTCCTACCATCCTCCCTACCCATGACCCTTCCGTTCCCCTTATACCTGTCCCAGTCTCTCTTAAAGCTGCCCACTGTGTTCAATGAGATTACCTCTTTTGGCAGTGCATTCCAAGTGTTCACCACCCTCTCTGTGAAGAAGTGCTTCCTGACCTCCCTCTTAAACCTCTCACCCTCCGGCTTAAGACTGTGCCCCCTCGTGTTATGTTTGCCACTCAGCATGAAGAGACTCTCTTTATCAACCTTATTTATCCCTTTCAAGTACTTGAAGGTCCCAATCATGTCTCCTCTCTCTCTCTCTCTCTCTGCTGTCTTCCAGGGAATAAATGTTCAGTGCCCTCAACCTCTCCTTGTATGCCTTACCCTGCTGACCAGCTATCATCTTTGTAGTCTTCCTCTGGATCTTCTCCAGTAGGTTAATGTCCTTTTTGAGGTGTGGGCACCAGTACTAAACTTTGCACTCTAGATGTGACCTTACCAGTGACCTGTACAAGGGCAGTATAACCTCATCTCTCTTACTACTGATCCCCCTTGATATGCATCCCAGCATCTTGTTTGCCTTTGCAGCTGCTTTCTTGCACTACTTGGCATGCTTCCGGTCACTAGAGATCAGCACTCACAATTTCCCCTCCTCCTCTGATGCAGATACTCGAACTCCACTTAGGTAGTACTCTGTATGTAGGGATGTAGGGAGTCAGATGACAGCTCCAGGTACGAGGAGCATGTGTTGTTTGGGAGGGGGTGATAGTACTCATGTATCCACACATGCAGAGTCGTATTGAGGTTCAAATTCATAGGATGAGTTAATTTAGTATCTAGGTGTTCTGGAATATCAGTAGTAAAACATTCAGCCATGAGTTATCTCTTAAAAAAATCCAATATTCCACTGACTAGTCATAGATGAATATAATTATAGAAGCTTGACAGCAGAAAAGGATCATACTGGCCCATCTACTCTGCCTTTTTTCCCCCTACACCTCCCCTCCCTGCCAGCCCCCATCCTCCTCCTGATACTCAGCCCCATATGTTTGTCCCATGCCCTCTTGAATTCTTCCACTGATTTAAATCTGGTAATCTGTTCCAGGGTTCTACCACCCTCTCCATAAGGAAATGCCCTCTCACCTTGCCCCATATCGTTTTCTGTGCAGTCTGAGGCTGTGCCCTCTAGTTTTGACCCCCTCCTTTCTCTTAAGTAAACCCTTTTCACCCACTTTACTGAGCCCTTTTACATATTTAAATAATTTCCCTCATCTCCAGCTTGTATAGATCCAGCTCCTTACATCTCTGCTCAGATGACTTTCCCTGCATACCCTGCACCATCTTGGCTGCCCTTCTCTGAACCCTCTCCAATGTATCTATATTCTTGTGGAGATGTGGCCTCCAGAACTGAACCCTATACTCCATGTGCAGCCTTACCATGGCTTTGTAAAGTGGCATTTTTGACTCCCTCTTTCTGCTAGTAATGCCCCTACCTATGCATGCCAACATTCCATTGGCCTTTTCAGCCACCTTGCTACACTGGATTCCTACCTTAAGGTTCAAGGAGACTATGATCCCTAGATTCCTCTCCTGTTCTGTTGCTTTAATTTCCACCCCACTTAGGGTGTACCCTGCTCATCTGTTCCTACTCCCCAAGTTCATCAGAGCGCACTTCTTGGCATTCACTTTCCTCTGTCACATCTCAGACCATTTTTCAAGTGTCTTTAAGTCCTCCTTTAAGTCCTCCACTCCCCCTGGGGTGTCCACCCTATTGCATATTTTTGTATCATCAGAAAATAGGCACACACTCCCCCTCAAACCCTCAGCAATATTACTGATATAGATACTGAAGAGAAGCAGACCCAATACTGACCCCTGTGGCACTCCACTCTTCACCTTCACTGTCCCAGAGTGCACCCCATTTAGCATAACCCTCTGAGTTCTTCTTGACACACAGACCTCTACCCAGCTTGTTATTTTTCTACCTAACCCCAGACTTTCCATCTTGCTCACCATTCCCCTATGGGGGATGGTGTCAAAGATCTTACTGAAGTCCAGATAGACCATGTCCGTTGCTCCCCCCCAGTCAGTCACCTGAGTCACCCAATCGAAGAACTGAATTAGGTTTGTCTGACAAGACTTCACCTTCGTGAAGCCATGCTGTCTGCTGTCCTGCAAGCCACTCTCCTCCAGGTAATCCACCATCCTCTCCCTGATTAATGCCTCCATTACCTTCTCCACCAATGACGTGAGGCTAACAGGTCTGTAGTTCCCCAACACCTCCTTACTACCTCCCTTGTGTAAAGGCACTACGTCTGCCCTCTTCTAGTCCTTGGGCTCTCTCCCCCTGTATCCAGGGACAAGTTGAAGAGCCTTGTCAAAGGTGTGGCCAACTCCTCCTTCAATTACCTGATCACCCTGGGGTGTAACCCATGAGTCCCCATTGCCTTGTCCACCCTCAATCTATCTAGCTGTGCCCTAACCCTATACACAGTGAATGGTCTCAGATCCACTCATTTGCCCTCCTTTCCATTTGACTTTAGTGTATGTCCCCTACCGTTCTCCTCCTCCTCCTTTACTACCGAGCTAAAGTACTTATTTAATAACTCTGCTTTTACATAGTCCCTTTCCAGTTTTATTTCTCCCTCCCCCACCAGCCTAGTGATCCCTTGCCTTGCCCTTCTGTTCTCTCTCACATATCTAACACATGTTTGATCCCCCCATTTTGCCCTTTTTGCTATTTTCTCCTCAGTATCTGATTTTGTCCTTCTGATCTTCTTCCCTGCCATACTCTTCCTTCCCTATACTCTTCCTTATCTTCCTCTCTAAGTGTCCTCTTTAATTTTCTGAAAGTCCTCCTCCTTTCCTTGACTGTCCCCACAACCACCTTTGTAAAACAAAGTGGTCTCCCTCCCCCTTTTCCTCTACCTAACCTTTCTTATTTACATTTATGCAGTTTTCAGTACCTCTCTCCATAGCCTGCCATAAGTCCTCCACTGCCCCTATATTTTCAGTACCCTCCATTGTCTCCCTTATTATCCTTCTCATCTTGTCAAAGTCTGTGTTACTGTAGTACTGGTTTTACTTGTCTCCCTCTCTGCCCTGACCCTGAACCTTACTGTGCTGTGGTTACTGCTGCCCAAGGTTTCTCCTACCTGCACCTCCTCCACACTCTCCCCGTTTGTCAGGATCACATCCAGCTGGTTGTTGCCCCTCGCCAGCTCACTGACTAGCTGTTGAAAGAATAACACTTGTCTTGAAGCACAACTAGTATCTCCCTGCTCCTTGACGATGCTGCATCCTGGATTTCCCAGTCTACGTCTGGGAGGTTTAAGTCCCCTAGCAGCAGTAACTCTCCTTTTAGGGCCAGTCTTGTTACTGTCTGAATTAACTGTTGATCCTCCTCCTCCCCTTGCATAGGTGGCCTGTATACCACCACCAGTTGCAAGGATTCTCCTGTCCTCCTGCCTAGCGTTGTCCACATTAGTTCAGTCTCCCTGTTCTCCTCTTGTCCTTCAGTTACAATTATGCCTTCTCAGAAACAATCAGACTGGTAGAAAACTGATGTCACAGAAGGTAGAATCCTAGCTCTAGGTACAATAACAAACATTGATGGTCTACACATAAGCAGGCTGTAATTCCTTGATTTAGTGTTCTCTGGTGCCCCAGATGATGCAGGCTCTTGTGAGAGAGAACACTTTACACCAGGAACGCAAAGTCAAGTTGGATCTTCTCCTCTCTCAGACACAGGGACAGACTAGTGATATAGTTTAGCTATAACTTCCCATGGTGCCTGATTCCCTACCTCAGTCAAGTTGTTATTAAATCTTTGTGCCACTGGTGAGCATGCTGTTCTTGTTTTTGTCCTCACTCTGTGATGCCCTCAAATGAGAAAATGAACAATATAGGATCTAGCACTGACCCATTTGGTTCTCCACTAGCTAGGGGGATTTCAGTATGCCAGTTGGTGATTGGACTAACCAGGTAGCTGCTTCAGCCAGAATCAGCGGCATCCTGGATTCAGTGTAATGGGTAGGAATCAGACAGCTCGTGCTTGATCCCATCAGAGTCAGGGCTATTCTCGATCTAGTAATGACAAATGGGCAATTATACAATGGGCAAGAAAATATATGCTAAATCCTGCATTCTGATTGGCTGGCTGGCACCTTTTAACCGTGTGCCAGTAGTGGGAGTTGACGGTCCCGGGGTACATGATATTCAGAAAGGATAGGACCAAGGGGAGAGGGAGTATGGCGATATATGTATGGGAAAGGAAAAATATTTGCAAGGGATGAGGAGGAATAGGGCAGGACAGAGGCCCTATAGACACGTTTTCAGGACTCAAAAAGGCAGGACACTGAGGATAGGTGTAGTTTATATACCACAACCTCAGTTGGAGGAAATGGACAGGGAGGTAACTGAGCAAATCCGAAGAGTCTGCATGAAGGGTAACACGGTGGTGGTGGGGGACTTCAACCTATCTGGAATGTATTAGAGTACCTCAATCACCACAGGTGCAAAGGAGCAAGCCCTGTTAGAGGCATTTCATGACAGCTAATTGATGCAGTTGGTCCACGGGTTAACTCGGATAGGAAATACTCTGGACCTTGTACTATCCAATGGGGATATGGTAAGGGATCTAGGGGTGGAGGACCCATTCGTGGGGAGCGATCACTACTTGGTGTGGCTCACAATCAACATTGGAAGGGAAGTTTGGGGTACAGGCACCAAGATAATTGACTTTAGGTGGGTGGACATTAAAAACATGAGGATAATTCTGGTGGGCCATCTGGAGGGGATTCAGCCAGGCTGGGATACAAGTCATAAGTGGGATGTCATAAAAAAAGGGCTAGTAGATGTTATAATGACGTGTACTACAACACAGAGCAAGAAAGGGAGGGCAAAGAATCCTAGTTGGATGACTCAGGATATCAGGGAAGTGTGAGGTCCAAGAGAGAGGCATTCCTGAGGATCCAAAAGTCAGGGAAGGGAGAATACCCCCCCCCACTTCTCCCATTCTCCCTACCCATTATCCCCATATATACCCATACCTTACCTTTCCCCATGTTTATCCCAACCTCTCTTAAAGCTGTCTACTGTCTTCAATGAGATGTCCTCTTCCAGCAGCACATTCCAAATGTCCACCACCCTCTCTTTGAAGAAGTGCTTAATGACTTCCCTCCCCTGGGTCGGAGCTGCTGACAGTCACCAAGTACAAAATAGACCTGTGTGTCACTATTTCAGATGAACGGAAAATGCTGAAGCACAAATGCATCAGGGAGGGCCAGTGGCATGCTGGGTACATACAAATTTGCATCACCATCATAAGGCATGAGTTAGTGATGCTGTTGTACAAAACCCGGTCAGACCTCACAAGTAGTACTGTGTGTAGTTCGGTAGGTCTCACCTTCACATTGGCATCGTTAAACATTAAGTATTAAGTGGGTGACATATCAAAAGCTTATACAAAGTACAGGACTTAGTTACAGAATCGTTGGGACTAGCGGATCTTAACTGCTGACAAATTCTGTAATCTACATAGGTTTCAATGTCTGTCAGATGGGCATGCAAATACCTATGCCTATTCCTTTTCAATAATGGACCAAAAGTTGTTAAAATAACCATTTAACAATGATGGCATAAATGGAATAATGCATACCATTCCATTACGGAGTAGTTGAGGTATTTATATATATATATATATATATATATATATGAAATGTATGAAAATAGCAACATGTTATCTAATGCATCGCAATGACATGCTCACTGTTGGGTTTTTCTTTTTTGGTTTTTATACATATAATAGAGGAAAGTACTCCTTCATCATCTACTTCAGCAGAAAATCAATCAATGACAGAAAACACCTATGGTCAAAGTGACGGCATGTATGAATTTAAGCTGTCATTTATACAATTGTTTTCTTGTTGTGAGAACTGGTTACCTACAGGGAGCATGAGGGACGTTGGCATATGCATTGACATCAGAGGCACATCACGTTCCCACAGGGAAAAATGAGAAAATGCCTCCTGGACGGCCAGATGATGGCCACTTGTCCACAGCATGCCATGAAGATGGGATAACCCTGATCAGTCCACCCTACTGCTTATCCCAGTGTTAACTGAATATGCCTCTCATTTTTCTATCTCTGATGTGGGAGTGAGGGGGGATCCCACAGATGGTAACATTGGGTCATCCTGATGATCTGTTGGTGGTGGGGTGTGGTTGCCTCAGTGAGTGGGTGGTGGTGTGGGGGGTTCACTGGACCATCAGGGGTACTGGGGGTCTGCCACTGCACCGTGATCATGTTTGGATAGGGTGGGGGGTACCACAAGACTACCAGGAATGAATGGGTGAATTATGTGCAATATTGACGGTGTTTGGGGAGGGGGGGTACCACAAGACTAGCAGTGTTGGAAATGTATTAATACCACTCGTGGTATCAGAGAATGAGGGGTAACTAAATTACTGGGGATAGCAGACAATAATAATACGCCAGATCGGGTACAGGGAAGGTGTAGGGGGTTCACTTGTCTACCAGGGACTATGGCCTGCACTCATTCATGCCCACCCCAAAACCAGCAAGGTACCTCCTAATCCTCTGGCAGCCCAGATTTGAATTCTGGCATCTTTTTTGTAGTGGCTCCCTGCTCCACCCTGCAGTGGACTCCTGAACTTTCACTGCTGTAGCAGACTGGTGGAGGTTTTAACTGTACTTCATTCCTGCACTGCAGTTCCCAGTCCGCCTCTCACTGAACCAGCAAGTGAAACACAAGTGGATTTATAGGCACAGCTCAGTACCTACACTTAGCTAATTTTGTTAGCTCTGAGTTGCTGCTGCTGCTAATTTCTTTATTCATGTCACCAAATTAGAGGCACGCAGCTCGCATCTGTGCAAGACTCGCACTCTGATTTTGTTTTACTACAAAGCGCACCTGAAGTTAGTATTGCTTGCTTAATTTTAATTTCAGCTAAGGGAATTAGTGCATCCCACTGATGCTTTGCACCAGCTCCCCACCCTATTTGGGCATTTTTATTTATAGCCCTTGGTCATCAGGTGACCTGTCTGTTGTGAATTTCTAAGTGTCTAAAATCCCATTAGCAGGTTATCCTGTTCTGCCTCTTGAGGGCAATTCATTGACTACTGGATTCTCACTCCCTTTCCTGCTCCATCCATATCAAACCACAGCAACTTATTCTACTCAGCCTCCCTCCACCTGGATCTCTGCTTGGCAAACCATATCTCTCCTAATATTCCTAATCTTCTTAATTCCAGTCCCCCTGGGCAATGCACTTACTTCTTTCAT
Organism: Neoceratodus forsteri; assembly: GCA_016271365.2. Taxonomy (NCBI): domain Eukaryota; kingdom Metazoa; phylum Chordata; order Ceratodontiformes; family Ceratodontidae; genus Neoceratodus; species Neoceratodus forsteri. The sequence goes on along the minus strand of CM057457.1, from coordinate 141,813,201 downwards.
CTCTCTCCTCATTTCTATTCGTATATCTCTCTCTCTGTTACCCCCACTTGCTCACTGCTTGCTAGAGCCGAATAACTGTCACCCTCCCTGTCCTCTATCTCCAGTCCCCCATTTACATCCTTGCTATTACCCCTCCTCCCCCTTTGAAATGTGGTTCTATTTCTCTACTACCCCTCATGCATCATTATTAAATGTGCCTACTTTCTTTGCTGTTCTTCACCTTCTGCTTCCATGCTCCCCTGCCCCCATCTCATCCAAATCCCTGACTTCCTCGACATCCCCTCCTAAATGTTCTAAGCTACACTTCCTCATCCTCGCTCTTCTCTTGCTCTCCATTCCTCCTCCATAGGACTTTACTGGAGGACACATCCTCCTTTAGATACCTTGGCGTCAGGCTGGACCAACACCTCAACTTCTCTGGCTATACTGACACCATCCAGAAAAGACTGCGCCCCAAGCTTGGTGCCTTGTTCAGGAACCATAGCTGCATCCCACCTGTGGCTAGGCTTGACCTTTTCCAGAAGATGATCCTCTCCATTTTTGACTACTGCAATGTAGTTTACAGTGCTGCTCCCAAGTCCTCCATGACCAGATTGGACACCCTCTTCAACTCCTTCTACCGCTTTGCCCTTGATGCTCCCTCTCACACCTACCACTGTAACCTCTATCAGACCCCATCCTTCCCTTCTCTCACAAATAAGTGCCTCTCCCGCTGTGCTAAATTCACCTCCAAGCACTAGTTGGGTGAACTCCCATCCTACCTCTCATCCTCATTCCTTACCCCTCCCACTCCCTTAGATCTACTGACTACTGCTCACTGGCTGTCCCCCACAGAACCATCCTCATCGGTCAGTCTGGGTACTCCTATCACTTACCAAAACTATGGAACTCCCTCCCCCCTCAAATTCACCACTTGTCCTCATTCTACTCCATCAGCACTGCCCTCCATAACTACACTGCCCATGGGTGTTCATGCTACAACCCTCCTTAAATCTGTCCCCATAAAGTCTACTAAAAACTCCCACCCCCTGCACTTATCCCTCCCTGTTGGCACTCCACACCCCCTCCTTCTTACCCCTCAACACCCCTTCTCCCTCCCCAGCTGGCCCTCACTGTACCACATTGTGACGCCCAGCACCCTAAGTTGTCTTATAGGCATAAACTCAGCCTCTACTGGTTTTAAGCTCCCACTTCTTCTACCCATCTCTCTCATTCTCTCTAGCCTTCTCTGTCCCCTTGCAGGGTTCTCTGCATCCTGAAGGGGTCCTTTCTGGGATAGGGTTCCCTTTCTCTCCCACTTTTACTCACTTCTACTGGCCTTCCCTGCCCCTTGCAGGGTTCTCAACATCCTGAAGGGCTCATTTGGGTTGGTCCTATGAGTATCCTAGTTGCTAACCCTCATTTTGTGCCCTCTATACCTACCCTTCCAAAAGTCCCTATGACATTCCCTCCACCCTTCACTCTAAACCTGTCAGTCCTCTTGCAGGGTTCTAAGCATCCTGAAGGGGTCCCACTGGGACTAGACTCCTCCTTTCCTCCTCAACTCACCCGTCCTTTTTTTTTTTTCATAATAGCTAACTCCTTATTTGCTTGCTTTCAATGTTCATCCATGTCTGCCCTGTCCACTTCCCTACCTCTCCTTGCATTTATGTTAGTTCTCTCAAATTAACACACAGCAGAAGGCATCAGATTGAACTAGGGTTTCTGTTTCATCTGTGGCAGCTTAAACAACACAGACTTCCCTAGCAAGCATGTGAAGATATGAGGGGGATTTTTCATGGTCAGTAAAGAAATGCCAACACTTACAATTCTAAGTACTGTAGTACTTAACTTTTTAAAGTTATGTATGTGTGTGTAACAACAGTATTATGAGGGCAAATACACTTATAAACATAAGAGTTAAATGTTAATACTTTTATTTTTAGGGCCTGGTTGGAGGTTTTTAGTGACTAAAGGTGACAGACACATTTGTGATGGCAGTCAGGAATGGTTGATACTACTGATTTTATTGTAAATAGGTTACATGACCTTTTTCCAGTGCTGTCATCATTGAATATCAGCAATGAGTTCCAAGCTCCTCAACCAAGTCAGCTGCATATAAAAAGAAAATGAATCAGACCTGATAAAGGAAAACTTTTAAACCACCATCTTGTTTTCCATGCTAACCAACTGCCTCCTCTCACAAGTGGAACATAGTATAAGTGCAATAAACAATTACAGGATGAGGGTTATGCTGGGAACTACACACACCTTGCGTTGTTTGGTCATGAGGCCACAGCCCAAGTGACCGAACCACGCCAGGCATCAGTAAATCCAAGCATAACCCTCACCCTTTTGTGGTTTATTGCTCAATTAAAAAATGTATTTAAAAACAAACCAACTACATGCTAATTGACTGCCTGACACTATTTTCACTGTTGTATGACTGGATTAGAGCATTCTGAATCTGAACCAGCATTCTTATATTGTTGGTGAAACAATTTTTTTTTAATTAAAAAAATAAACCTGTACATGAAGAAAGCATTCAAATTGTTAACTTTTCAAACTTTTCTGTTGCAATAAATCTTAAAATTGCCATACTGCACCACCAGGAGTTTGAATAGCAGTCAGTTAATAACACCTCATATGCAATATGGCACTTGGCTGCACATCGTGCCGCATTACACCACAAGTGAATTATTAACAGAATACTGCTCTAAAACATGATAATGTTTTATTGCTTAAATGATCCAAGTTCTTAACTATTTGCCCATTTCATGTAAAAAAACACTAATCACGCTTAGGTGTCCAGGTAAGTTTTAGGAAAGAGACATATTCTATGTTATCTGCTCCAAACTGGTAGTATTCTCATTTATATGGTGCAGACAGTAAGAAATGGCTGGGTGTTGATAGTACTGAGATACCAGCACACACAGAATTGTGGCCATGTGTGAGATCATGAGTTGATTGCCTTCATTTTCTGGTTGCACAGGTATCTAATTACTACCAACACCCAGATGTATTATTGCTTATATCATGCAAAGACCTGTATCACACACATCTATAATTTATATATCAATGAATATATCAATTTTATGCTAGGTTTCAACTAAGTTATGTGTAGCAACAACTTGTACACTTTATTAGCACAGTTTGACTATCACTGCATGAAAGCATATTCTCATACAGTAAATATACATACATTTATTTTTTTAATACTTAAACGTGTCATTGTCAAAAATTTAATGAAGGAAATATCAAACATTGCACATTACAATATACATAAATTAGCACACAAACAAAAACAATTGCAGATAACATTAACAGTGTAATGCAATAAAAAATACAAATACATTTGCATATAAAAGAGCATCATTAATGCGTTGTAAGTATATTGTCAAATGAACAATATACAATTAACTGGTCAAACAACAGTGAGAAAAATGAATTTAATTTATGTGACCAGCTTCCTTAAAAAGGTGTTGTATGCAGCAACTTTAATAACGGGAGGGGGGATTCGAGGCGATATGAACAATGTATCTCAGTTCAGTAATTAGCTTCTAGCTGTATGACTATCCATATGAAAACATTCAATAAGTGCTCTTCCTCAAAGGGACATTTGCAGCCATATAACTGCATAGCCTGTCTCGGAGGTCCTTGGTGACCTCAGAAACATGATGTACTGGCGCTACTTGTGGCTGCTGAAAAAGTTCCCTGTGAACAGAAATATACTCCATCCAGCCCAGGGTCAGTGCCTCTTTTTCCCATTCACAAAAATTGTGTAAGCCACAGTATGTTGCTATCACGAGTGGCACAAAAGTAAAATGAAAATCGTTGCATTTAGGAAACACCCTCCATCTCAGTTTTAGACTACCAAATGCGATTTCCACACACATCCTTGCTGAGCTAAGGTAAACATTACAAGATTCCTGCTGGGCCATTATATGTCCAGCTCCAACATCCCCTTCAACAACCAGTCCAAAAGAGTGTATGCAGGATCTCCGACAAGATAGTATGGAAATTGTTCTTCATTAGTATCCACACTGCCCTGTGTACTAAAAAAATAAAACATTGCTAAATCAAAAACATAGAAGAGGCATTCAAAATATACACCATTACAAACATTGGTTAGAAATTTATAAATAAAAAACAGAGACATGTTACACCTGTAACCATGAATTGGAAAAAAATGGCATATGTCATATTTAGGATTTATTTAATGGTTAGAAGAAATCTAGCAATTTCATTGGCCACTGACAGTACATTAATATTTGTAACATACATGAAATAGTACAAGATATAAACTGAACAGGAATTTTAGTAATCATACAAATCTATAGTTTAGGTAGCCATTTCATAAGTGAAATAAGCCAATCCAGGGTGTGTGTTAGACATTTAGGATGCTGGACGTACTCGTCCGGTGGCCTCGTGCCTCAATACACCCCCTAGCCATGTGTTAAAGTGTCTAGCAGATACACTGCCGTGTCTTATGGTTTACATATAGGGGAGTCAAAGAGGGAGGGGAAGAAATGGCCATGTACATAACTTGAAGTATAAAAAGCCATGGTAGTGTAGGGTAGACAAGGGGAGGCCGCAACACTGTAGGTCAGCCTTGAGCCAGACAATGGCACAGCAGAATGCACAGGGGTGATAATCCTACATCAAGTGCAGGGAACGAGGGGGAATGGGGAATGAGTGGATCAGAGTCATGAGATTGCAAGAAACGGTGCAGCATTGCTGCTGAGTGATTTCAATATCACAGAGGTGACTTGTACAATCCCAGCACATGCTTCAGCCAGGAGATGTGAGATACTGTGTTCCCTACAGAAGGCATGCCTCGGACAGCTACCGAGAGATCCCAACAGGGACAGGGCAATTATGGACAATGTACTGACCAATGGGGCCAGAGTCACAGGGATCACTGTCAAAATTGAGCATGCAATATTGCGTGTGCAACTATAGCACGTACTAAATAGCGTCTATCAATAATAGTGCGGTGCAATAACCTCATCTCTGCTATAGCACCACAACTGTCCGCAAACTGTCAGCAAACTAGTTGTCCTACCTTTCACTTCTGATTCATGTCGAATCCTTTCTTGTATTAGGGGAAGTGCATTACTACCGCAATAGCTGGTGCACATGTGTTACACACTGCTACTCTCCCTACACACATAAACTTCCTGTGCAGAGCTAGCATAGCAACAAACTAGTGACAACTCATCTCAGGTAAAGCAAAAATAGTTATGGATCTTTATTAATCAACACGCACTTAAAATAAAACATTCATTAGTAGCTTTAGTAGCATTATTAGCATTGCATTTGAACTTCTAATGGGACATCATTGTTTAAGCCTGAAGCTGAAAGTTGTATGCAATTCCTCTAAGGTATTTGTTTCTTGCGCGATCTGTATATTCAGCCACAATACCAGCTATTCGTTTTGCAGTGTCCTTGTACTTTTTCTTTGTATTTGGCACCGTACTCCCTGCAACAAGTTGCTCGATGACAGTGCGGTTGTAATGTCACTCTGATTTTAGGAACTCAATGAATCACCAGATTGAAGGATGGTAAGCACCAATGAAATGATTAAACTTATGGTGCCATGCTTCAACAGATTTAATAGTGCGAGGGAGGTCATAATGTACAGTGTCATAGCAATTCCAAAGTGAAATGTTAAATATTGGCTATCTTCTACCACTTCGGGCTAGAGGCCTGCCTAGCCATGTATCGTCAAAATAATCAAGCAGAGCAGTTAATGACTCTGCATTGCTTTGGTAAAAATCAGTTCTCATTAGCTCCTCAAAAGCTGGCAGTACATCTGGCACTGGTACATAAGACAATGATGGTAATAGATGAATATGTAATGCATAGTTTGGGTCAGATGTGTATTGACTGCACACTTCTGGTATTTCTTGTACTTTTCTCCAAACTGCTTGGCATAGGTGAAAAAAGCACCCTCAAAGTGTTGCATTTGGGAAAGCTTGTTTGAATGATTTTAATGCAGCAGCTTCAAAATCAATTAGTATTGTTTCTGGGTGCAGGTCTCCACCTAAGTTTTTTAGTGCTGAAAAAACCTTTGAGTATGTAGCAGCAGTCCAGTTTACCATTAATATGTACACAAGTGGAATTACAGTGCCATATTTTACCACATGTATAGTGTATAGCTGGTGAAAAATAGAGGGGCAACATTTAAAGGTCCCGTCTGCAAACCAATGATTACTTGCCTGCAGGAATGCCATGTCCTGATGCATGGAAAATATTAAAATTCTGTCACTGCTGGGATCAGAGTCAAACAGTAAAAACTTTTCATTTTGAATTGTGACAGTAAATTCCACCGGTATAACAAGTGTGGCAGTGTCCTCTGGGTCAGGGGGTAGACGTGCAGTGGCCATTCTGTTTCGTCGAACAGTTCGCTTTATAAGCAACATTGGTGGTAGTTGTGAAGACACAGAAGGGGATAATTCAGAAACACCAGATGCCACAGTCTGATGTATGCTCTCACAAGTAGTTTCAGCTCTCTTCTTCATACTGGCCACTGCCTCCTTTACAGCAACCTCAGCTGGGTCCGATACATGAAATGCTCACCCAGTTTCTTTAGCAAAGTACTACCCAGCAAATGTAGACGTGCACCGCAGCATCCTTTGTCATACTGCAGGCATTTGTAGTATGCTTTTTCTTGGGTTACACATTCTCGACGGTATTGGAACCCATCCAGCACAGCAAGCTCCTTGCCCTTTTGGCTAACAATGAAGCGCACATCAGACATGATGTCAAAGTGAAACACATCTGAATTTTTACACTAAGGGTCACTTGTTTTATGTCATCTTTAATTAGGCAATTAGGCAATGTGGAACCCCTGACCCACTCTGCACTGGGATGCTAATCTGGAGACCTGGGTTTGAATTCCACAGAACACAGTGTTTATCAGGTTTAGCAAGAGGAGTAGTGCTTTTAGTGCTTTTAAAGTTTAAAAATGTGGAACCCATGATGCTATTCTGGAGAGGACAAGTTATGCTTTTAACATTTAAAAATGCAACCCTATTTTGACTCGCGCTATACTGTCACAATCGCTAATGACATTGCACTATTTTGACCACGCGCAATTGACTCGCACTATTTGCACACGCTATTTTGACTGGATCCCGAGCCACAGACATCCAGGTTAAAAGTCAGCTGGGATCCAGCAAACACAACATAATGTAGTTTAATGTGAGGACGGATGAAAGCTAGTCACACAATGGCAAAAACATTGAATTTCCTAAGGTTGGACTACAGTACACTTAAATGGATATATGTATCAAATTAGACATGGAGAATGAGGAGATACGAGGGAGGAGGGTGGGGGCCCAAGCATTACAGGCAACTAAAGGGTGTCATAGATAAAGTGACAAACCAATGCACCATGTCGCATCCAAAGGCAGGAGGAGGAAGAAGACACTTTGGTTCTCTAAATAGGTAGCTGACCAATATATGCTTAAAAATGTTAATTTCATGAAGAATAAGGGTGCCCAAATGAAGAATTACAATGAGGTGTACCGTTAGTGCATAACAGAAGCTGAGAAGGAAGCAAAGAGCAGAAAAGCACAGACTGTTTATGGATTATCGCAGGCAGTGAAAATAAAAATAATAAAAAAATAAGAGGGCAAGCCATTCTGTAGAAACATCATGAATTAATAACAACTATGTAATGGATAGTTATAATCCTAGGGGATGAAAGAGAGTTAAATAAGGGATACATAGGGAAGGCAGTAACACTTGATAAACACAAGGACATTAACAAAGTGGAGGCAGTCCAGAGAAGGGCAACCAAAATGGTGAAGGGACTGCATCAGAAAACATATGAGGACAGATTAACGGAACTCAATATGTATACCCTAGAGCAAAGGAGGAAGAGAGGTGATATGATCGAAATATTCAAGCACCTTAAGGGTATTAACAAGGTAAAAGAGTCTAACATGTTTCAATATAAGAAAAATAGCAGGACAAGAGGACACAGCATGAGATTAGAGGGAGGCTGATTATGGGGTAATGTGAGGAAGTTCTTTTTCACAGAAAGGGAGGCAAATGCAAGGAACGACCTACCTCAGGAAGTGGTGGATATGAATACAGTGCAGGGCTTCAAACAGGCATGGGATAGGTAGGGAGCAATACAAATGAGTATGAATAGATAGGCCATTGACAGAGTAAAAGCCGATGACACATTCACAAGGCAGAAAAAATTAGGCAGACTGTATGGGCCTTGCGGTCCTTATCTGCTGTCAATTTCTATGTTTCTGCACCAGCCCGGTGACACAGAGGCTTGAGTTGCTGGACACAACATCTCGTGCCACATCAGCGACCCGGGTTCCAGAACGAGCCTGGGTCAGCTGGAGAGATCAGCTGGGGAGGGAGGATGGAGTGGTCATGTGGCTGCCAGTCCTCTGCCTTGGGAGGGAGGGAGGAATATGTTTCCTTGGAGCTTTGCCACCCCCTGGTGGAGGCCAGAGTAGCAGTGTTGCTCTGAGGACTGCCGGCGCTAGGCCAAGGATGGGTTGAAGTACTAGTACTGATGCTGTTGTGTGTCTGTGCACCTCCACGCACATGAGTCACTACTTCTGGGGTCTCAAGAGTAGGACTCATGGGGGCAAAACTGGAGGAAACATTAGGGGGCCACCAAGGATGAAGCCTCTGGACTGGATAAGATCCCAAAAGTCCCCAAGACTGGTAGGGTTGGCAGATGATGATGGCAGGCCTGCCAAAAGGAGGATAAATGGAATTGCAAAAATTAAAAAAATAAAATAAAATAAAACTTCTATGTTTCTATGTGGAACATCTACACACACACAAAAATTGCAATAAAAATGTTAGTAATGAGGAAGAGGGAAACTACAGGCCTGCCAGTCTCATCTCAGTGATAAGAAAGGTAATGAAGACACTGCTGAAAGAAAGAAAAATGTCAAATTTGAAAGTTACCAATGCCCCAAATCCAAAAACTATCCAACAGACAAAATTCAGATGTGAGAGTGGAGTGATCAGCAGGGTACCTCAGGTATCAGTCATTGGGACAGTCCTGATCAATGACTTCATCAGTTGAATTACAGAAGGGCTGGAGAGAAATGTCTGCCTGTTTGCAGATTACCCAATTTCTGCTACAGTGAGGGTACTCCAGAAGGGACAGAAAAAATAATGATGAAATTGGGGAAACTGGGAAAAAAGGTCTGAGGTATGACAACTGAGGTTCAATGCAAACAATTGCAATATAATGCACATGAAAACAGTAAACCATGGATAACTATACAATATGAGGGAGGGGAGTTGCTGATGAATGTCACAAATGCACCCCGCAGGGCAGGCCCTCTGCTCCCACAGTGCCAAACCTCAAAGTGCAATATGCGAACAGGAGACAAACAGGGTAACCCTCCTGTCTGTTTTGGGTCCGAATCACCTACTAGCCTCAAGTCCGGAGGGGTCCAATATGAACCTTTATGCTAGCACACCCAGGTAACAGGCTCAGATATCTACCCTCTCCATGGAATGCAGTACAATCCTTCACCCACTGGGCAATCGGCCAGGCTCCCCAGTGTACCCCTATGACTCAGTTTGAGACCTCGGTATATTCTTACCTTTAGCAAGATAGTAACACACCCTTTTTGAGCATTTAACAGTTATAGAATTTCCCAAATACAGTTTCAGCCTACACATGCAAAAGAAAGACAAAATAGATAAAATACAAAACACATACAGAGCATATAACCTGTACTTGCAATCCAGAAATAATTTAGAATTTTACAAAACAAAATGCCTGATGTTTTAAAATGGTCTAGTCTAGCTAAGTTACCTATGTTTTACAATAGTGCCTTGCTGTTAGCTCATATGCGGACGATATTCTTCCTATTGTCTCTAACCTGGCCCACTCCCTACCCCAGATTCTTGCCATTCTGTGGGAGTTTGCTACTCTCTCTGGTCTGACCATTAATAAAAAAAAAATCTCTCCCCATTGAATCTGGCCCATTCTAAGGACTGTCTTCGAGGTACTGACATCTCTTGGGCCCCCCGGGGGTTTTCATACCTGGGGGTCTTCATACCTGCTAGGTGGAAAGAGCTTCAGAGTGCTAACTTCTCTTCGCTGCTCCTCTCACTGGCAGCTGAAATTGATCACTGGCACAAGCTTAATCTGTCAATTAAAGGCAAGGTTGAGGCAGTGCAGATGTTTCTTCTCCCAAGAATATCCTATCTCTTCAACAACTTGCCCTTTCGACTCTCCCCCAAGCTGTTCCAGTCCTTAGGAAAAATGGTCTCCCACTTAGTCTGGGATGGCAAGACTCCACATTGGGGGAAAAGCAAGCTTTGTGCACATTGGTCAAGGAGCAGCCTTGAGCTTCCCTGGTTCCAGGCTTACCAATGGGCCTACAGGATGGCTCAGGCCACTAAATGGTGTGTGCCTCTCCCCACTCACTCATCTCTATGGGTCACTCTGGAATCCTCTCTGCTGGGGAAGCATCCCTATGGTCTCTTCTGGGGCAGAGGCACCCCCACCCTTGTCAGTCACCCCTAACATGGTGGAAACTGCTGTTGCCTGGCGGGCTGCCATGGCTATCTCTCACACTCCTCCCACTGCTAGTGTTCCGCATCCAGACTATACTAAATGAAATCTTACTATAACTTACCCTCCCAGGACTTTTGGAGAAACATAGAAACATAGAATTTGATGGCAGATAAGGACCGCTTGGTCCACCCAGTCTGCCCATTTCCCTACCTACTGGATAAGCTGCAGATCCTAGTTAACCAGCAGCCTACTTCTTCCCACCCCCACCCCCCAGAATTGCCTTATGACTATCCCATGCATGCTTGAATTCCACCACTGATTTTGACTCCACAACCTCCTCCAGAAGGCTGTTCCATGCATCCACAACCCTCTCTGTGAAAAAATACTTCCTTAAATTACTTCTGAACCGCCGCCCCCTCTATCTTCAAATTGTGCCCTCTTGTTCTTGTACACCCCTTTTTTTGAAAGATACTACCCTCTTGGACTTTGTTGATTCCCTTGAGGTACTTGAAAGTTTCTATCATGTCCCCCCTCTCCCTCCTTTCCTCGAGGCTATACATATTAAGCTCCTTAAGTCTCTCTTCATATGTCTTCCAGTGCAGACCCTGCACCATTTTAGTTGCCCGCCTCTAGACAGCTTCCATCCTGTCTATGTCTTTATGGAGGTTTCTCCAGATTAGAAGTGCCATCAGATCTTATCTCGATCATCAAACTTTGGATGACAAGTGGGCTTGAATGAACAAGCTTCACAAACCTAAGACACACAAGGGTATGGCAAGTAAGATATATTGAGTCATTCGTGATTCTCAGCTTGTTACACTGGAAAATACCAGCAACACTGGGAAACAAATACCCAGATGGCGATTTCTCCGTACCTCTGGTCAAGATGTATCCAAGCCTCCCACACTGGTTACAGGGATGCCCAGAGTCAAGTTATCCTGCTTAAAGTTTTGCTAAGATGGTACAGAACCCCTGCCGTACTGAGCTCCATGGGCCTCCTCAACAACTCCCGATGTCGGATGTGCCAGCAGAGTTCAGCCCACTTACTTCACCTTCTGTGGTCTTGTCCATGTCTGGCATCCTTCTGGGTGGCAGTGATGAATGACTGCTCTCGGGTAGTAGGCACCAGACCAGACCCAACATCTTCTTCAGTCCTATATGGAAATCCTCTGTGCTTGGCTCCTCTACCCGCATCTTCAAGACACTGGGTCCTTGGAGCAGTGATGGAAGCCAAAAGAACCATTTTGATGCTATGGAGAAAGTTAGACCCTCCCTCTCTCCTTACTTGGCATGCGGCCCTGGCTAGACTGGCCATCTTTGAAAGGCTTTCCTTTGTCGGATCGAATCAGCTCTCTAAATTTCACAAGAAATGGGGTCCATACCTGCAGTCTCATCTGTGCTCTGTCCCACTGACACCATCTGGCAACTCTCCTGTTTGAGGCTTCCTGACCGTCCCCCTGCTCTCTACCCCTTGGGTCGATAGTTGATCTCTGGCTGTTACAGCTTGACTGGAGCTTCATATGTCAACAGCTGTCGATATCCTCCAAATACCTCTCTGTCTTGGGCTCCCTGGGTCTTCCCACCCCACTATTTCAGCATCCTCATTTCCTACTAGATCGCTCTAAGCTGGTTGGACAAAGCCCGGTTATTGTAGGTACTGCCTTTTGTTAATTACCACTTGTACCACAGCATATTTGCTGTGGTACAAGTGGTACATGAGATTAGAGGGAGGCCGATTAAGGGGGAATGTGAGGAAATTCTTTTTCACAGAAAGGGTGGTAGATGCATGGAATGGCTTGCCACAAGAAGTGGTGGCTATGAATACAGTGCAGGGCTTCAAACAGGCATGGGATAGGCATAAGGGAGCAATACAAATGACTATGAATAGATAGGTCACTGACAGAGCAAAGGCCGATGGCACATTTATAAGGTAGAAAAAGAAATGGGTAGACTGGATGGGCCTTGCGGTCCTTATCTGCCGTCAACTTCTATGTTTCTATGTTTCTATATTGTTTCAGGTGAGAGGTAATTTGTTGTTACTGATAGTGGCTGCTGGTTAACGTCTCCTGTATAAGTTGTTAACATTTACTACACAGTGGAAAATAGTAACTCTACCTCTCAAGTTGCTTCTAAGTACTGGATGTATAACTGACATCTCAGCTTATTTTATTGCAACAGTGTGTGGGCCTGTAATGTTTTATTGTATTGTATTAATGGAAAACTCAATAAAGTTATCTTATGATAAAAAAAAAAACAATAGTGCCTTGCTTTCAGTCCAGAAAATAAAGTGTGTCCTTGAATTCAGAGAGGGAGTCTGCCTCATCCCTTCAAATGCTGGCAATATTCAAAGTCAATCTCTTCACCTCCTTTTGATGTCACAGCACACATGAGGTCACTGTTAGCCCAGTGATTACTCTGTAATCTGAGTAGGAATATCCAAAAGGATGTTATTTTACTGCTGGCTGGAAATCAGCAGTTACCAATTTTTAAAATATGACTGCCTCTTTGATCAAAGCAGTTCCTTTGATTTCTCTCTGCTAGCTTCCTGGCCTACAAAATGATTTCAGTTTTACAATTTAACAGGAATCTGTTAAAAGGTCCCCTTTTCCTCCAGGATTATAAAATGCATGCCTTGTCCCCAGCAGTTCAAAGTAGGAATATTTTACGATGTGCTATCACCTGGCATTTGGAAGGAAACCGTATGTGTTAAAACAGATCAGGAAAACAGCCATCTGCTATTTCAGTGCTGAGGTCAAAAGGTCAAGCCTGCTTACACTTGCTGGCTGCAGTTTCCTAAGCAGACATTCACATACACATTTATTTATATCACAAATATGATACAATAAACAGTGCACTCCCCTTATAACATACACTGTTATAATGGACAATCAGTTATACTGGACAAAAACTGATTTCCCAAACCAAATATTTAAAATCCAATGCATTTTTCTCTGGTTAAAATGGACAGAAACATTGGTTATAACAACACTATGAAGCTTTTATGGGTATTTGTATTGCTTTTTTGGGGGAGTGCAGAGATGAGATCTGGCAAATGTAGAATTTAGATGGAGGAGCTACAGAGATTAAATTTACAACAAAATAATTCTCCACACGCTGCATAAACCTCTTTAGTTAGTTAATTTCACTAAAAGGAAATTATTCTATATTTGTATACTGTAAAACCCTTACATTACAATTGCCTTTGTTCTTACTGCTTAAGAACCCCAACATGTAGCCACTAGAGTTATAATCTTCTTCCCTTCTGCAATTAACCTCCTTAAAAAAGGCTTGTTCCCAGACAGTTAAATAAATAAACACACCAAATACAGAAATATACATGCTAGGCAGGATTCTGAGTTATCTGTGACATTTTATAATAGGTTCTCATTCACTCTGAGCTCATGCTGACATACATAGACACACCTAACATATAGTATCCACCTCCTCTGGATATATTGGACACTGGATATAACGGACAAAAGTTGCGTGCGCAAATGCATCTGTTGTAACAGGCTTGCACTGTAATTATTAGAAGGTTTATCCAGGGCTTCAGTTAACTCTATTTTGTAAGTATTTGAATCCGAAAAATAAGGCAAAAACTTCCAAAATAAACGGGGAGGGAGTCATCGACTTCCAAATGTAAAACATTTAATTGGATGACTTCCAAAACTGAAGGCACAGAAGCTAAGAAAGGATGGATTTTTTTTCTTAAAGAAACTGTATTTTACCACTAATATTTGTATTAATATCCATAAATTAATCATTCCTAGAATACTGACTTTCAAATTGTTGGATCTGTGAAGTATTTTGACTTCCAAAATATTGGAATGACTTCCAGATTTTGACTCATGGAAGTATTTGTCTTCCACTAAAAATAAAGTAACTGAACCCCTAGGTTTATCATGTGACACTCCTCCCTCCTTAGACTGAATTTGGGGGATCTATTCCTGCATGGTATGAGTTCCCCAAATTCAGTTCACCTCTCAGACTGACAGGATAAACCATCAACATTTTCGTTTGCTGCCCCTGCCCTGTGTGAGACAGTCATGTCATAACTTTGCAAGGCAAGGCACTATCTTAACAGCCTACCATTTGTTTTACCCAGCTGTGCCAGCCAAACCAGAGGGTTGTGATCTGTTTGTACCTCAAAATGTTGCCCGTATTGGTATGGCTCTAACTTCTTCTGTGCCCACACCATGGCAAGACACTCTTTTTCCACTGCAGAGTACACCTGCTCCCTGGGAAGTAACTTCTTACTGAGGTACACTATGGGGTGATATTTCCCTTTGTTGGACGTTTGACAAAGCACTGCCCCAATACCCACATCTGAAGCATCAGTCTGGACTACAAAGAGTTTATTATAGTCTGGACTTGCCAATACAGGAGCTCTGCACAGTGCTTCCTTTAGTCTTATAAATGCTTGTTCACAGGCTGGTTCTCAGGTAACTTTTTTAGGCATCCTTTTCCTTAACAGGCTGGATAGGGGTGCGGACAGGGCATTGCAGTTTGGTATGAATTTCCTTTGGTACCCTGCTGTCCCTAGAAAACTCTGGACCTGCTTCTGTGTTTCCGGTCTGGGCCATGCCTTGATTACCTCTAATTTTGCTTGGTTAGGATGGAGCTGTCCCCGGCCTGCAATGTGTCTGAGGTATGCCACCTCAGCCATGGTCACCTGGCACTTCTCAGCTTTTACAGTGAGTCCGACTCTCTGTATCCTGCCCAGCACTTCCCTAACATGGCATAGGTGTTCCTCCCAGCAGGCATTAAAGATGGCAATGTCATCCAGGTATGCCACGCCATACTCCTCAGTGCCATTTAACACCTGTTTCTTTAACCTTTGGAAGGTGGCAGGGGCATTCTTCATTCCAAAAGACCTTACTTTAAATTCAAATAACCCTATCGGAGTGATGATGGCTGACTTCTCCTTAGCTCTGACAGTTAACTCTACCTGCCAATACCTTTTTGTCAGGTCAATAGTTGTAAGATATGCCGCCCCTCCCAACTTGTTGAGGAGTTCATCTGTCCATGACACTGAGTGGGCATCTGACTTCGTGACTGGACTGAGTCCATGACAGTCCACACAAAAATAAGTGGAACCATCTGGCTTGGGGACAAGTACTACGGGTGAGGCCCATGGGCTGTGGGATTTCTGGATTACCCCTAAATCCAGAATTTCCTACACCTCCCTCTTAAGGTCCTTTTGGATAGCCTCTGACACCCAATATGCTGTTCACCAGATGGGCACCTGCATCCCTCTCTCCACATTGTGCGTCATTAAGGAATTTAGTCTAGGCTTGGTGCTAAACAATGGGGCAAAGTCTGCTAAAATCTCCCTTACTTCCTGGATCTGGTCCGGGGTCAACTGGGGTGACATTTTTATTGCCTCCACAGAGGACTCCCACTTGCTTTCTCCCAGCAAGTCCAGAAGGGGATCTCCTTTGTCCGTCCCCTTCCCAGGACTACACACTGAAAACACCATGTCGGCCCTATTAGCATATGGCTTCATCATGTTGACATGGTACATTTGTTGTGTATGTCTTCTGTCAGGTAGTTCTATAATGTAGTTATATCATTTACTGTCTGACTACTTTGTACGGTCCTGCCCATTCAGCCTGCAGCTTATCTTTCCAGATCGGGATTAGAACCATGACTTCCTGACCCGCAGTATATTAGCAAGCTCTGGCTCTGGTCCTACCACACCTTTTGTTTTTGTTGGGCAGCTGCCAGGTTGCTCTGAGCTGTTCCCATAAGCTCCATCAGCTTTTCCTTAAACCTAAGGACATAATCCACTATGGGAGTTCCCTGGGTGGCATGCTTGCCTTCCGAGTCCTCCCAGATCAAGTCTAGGGGCCCACGTACCCTGCGTCCATATAAGGGCTTGAAGGGGGGAACCCTGTTGACTCTTGGGGCACCTCCCTGTATGTGAACAGCAGGTGGGGAAGATATTTCTCCCAGTCCTTCCCATACTGTTCAGCAAACACTTGGAGCATTAATTTAAGGGTAGCATTGAATCTTTGCACAAGCCCACTGGTTTGTGGGTGATAAGGTATCATGCATCTCTGCACCTCCCACACTTCTCTCATAAACATTTCATCAGGTGCAACATGAAGGAACCCCCTAGATTGGTGATAACCTCCTGTGGAATACCAACACAGAATAAAATCCCTAGCAAGGCATTTGCCACTTTGTCTGTCCTCAGTGAGGACAGGGCGACTGCTTCTGGGTACCACATGGCATAATCCACCCAGTCAGGATAAACTTCTTCCCGGAGGAGCTGGGGGTATTTAAAGGCCTCACAATATCCAGTTCTACCCTCTGGAATGGCTCCTCCACTATGGGCAGAGGAATTAGGGTGGCTTGGGTTTTCTTACCCACCTTCCTTATTTCTTGGCATCGGTAACAGGACCTGCAATACTCCTTCACCTGCTGGGTGAAATTGGACCAATAGAAATTCTGGGACAATCACTGCATAGTGCATACAATTCCCAGATGACCAGACATAGGAATATTGTGTGCAATCTTGAGCAACTGCTCATGGTACCCCTGGGGAATGACAAGCTGCCTGCTCATCACCCTTCCCTCTGTCCTTATATCCTACATATACAGCAGTCCATTGTCCCAAAAAAACTTCATGTTTCCCATCACCTCCCTGTGCTCCATCAGAGTCTGCCCAAGCTCTCAGCTTCTCTAAACTAGGGTCACTTTCCTGAGCAGCTGCAAACTCCTTACACATTCCCAAAGCATGGGGCAGGTCTCCTTCAGTTTCTAAACTAGGGTCACTAGCTCTAGCATCAGGGCATTCAGTATCATGGCCATCCCTAACCCTCTGACTATGGATCACACCTCCTTCCTCAGAGTAACCCTCTGTAGCTGTTCTGTTAAACTGCTACCTGGGGAACTTCTACTCCCCTTTTACTGTTCTCCATATCAGGAGACACAGGCTGGGGGACCAGCCTCTCAGCGATTTCCACAGAGGCTTCTATGGGGTCCAGGGAATTACAAGTTACCTTTTCTGCTTGGCTGCAAGTAACTGCACACACCATCCCTTTTCAGAGACTGTTCCCAATAATTACATCTACAGCAAAGTTTTCTGCTATGGCAACCTTTTGCACACTTCCCCCATCTCACCTCATTCCAGGAGAACACTAGCAAGTAGCAACATTTTCTCCTCCCCAGTGAATCCCCGTACAGTCACAGATTGATTGGGTATAATCTGATCAAGCTCTACAAAATCCCTTTTTACCAAAGTCAGGGATGCCCCTGTGTCCCTTAACCCATGTGTCTGTACCCCATTCACAGTGACTGGGTGTATGTGTTCCCTCATGTTTACTGGTATGCTTTCAGGGACACACAAGCAACCCACTTCTTTCCTAGAACCACTTTGTGCATTCTCTGTCCTTTTGGACACTGCCTGGCAATATGTCCAGGTTCTCTGCAAACCCAACATTCATTTCTTTTCTCAGTTAAATCTTTTCTTTATAACCTGGGGCAACCTGGTTTCGGTGGAGGCAGGGAGGATTTTAGTTGCCCTAAAGTCATGCTTTTCCCTTTCTGCACTGCCATGCCGGCCCCATTCCCTCTTAGAGCAGGTCTGCTCGTGGCATAGTGGTCCGAGAGTTCTGCAGCCTCTTGCAGTGTTTCTGGATCTCGTTCCTCTAGCCAGGTTTTCAGCTCTGCTGGGCATGCCCCCCAAAACTGCTCTAAAAATACAACATTTTCAATTTTCTCTCAGCAGAATTTGCTTCAATCCCTTCCCACCAACGTTTTAATAACTGACATTGGTGAGTGGCTAGCTCCTCGTAGCTCATGTCAGGGCTTCTCCTGAGCTTACAGAATTTAACTCTGTATGCCTCTGCTGTTAAATCTTACTTTTTTAACAGTGCAGCTTTAAATTTACTATAATCATTACTGTTCTCATTGTCCATTTGACCCAATGCATCCCGAGCTTTCCTGGTAAGTAGCAGGGATAGCTGGAAGCTCCAGGTCTCTCTAGTAATATTTACCTGAATACATACTTTTTCAAAGGAATTTAAAAAGGCATCCATATCTTCCCCCTTTAAATTCAGCTATCAATTTAGAATTCAATTTGTAACCCAGTCCTATAGTTCCAGTTAAACCCAGGCCACTTACCTGCACTAGCACTGGTCTTGGGAGTTGTAGCTTCTCTAGTTCAAATTTCTGCTGGCACACTCTCTTTTCGCTCGCCTCTCACTGTTCTCATTCGACCTCTTGCTACTCTCGCTCAGCCTCTCTCTGATGCTGTTGCTCTCTTTCCTCTGCAGCTCGTTGCTCTCACTTCTCTTCTCTCTTGAATTCCAGCTCCATTCTCTGCAGCTCTATCTGTAGCTGGATCCCTTCTGGCTCCAGAATGGTGGTGACCTTCCCCTGGCACTGTGGCCCTTTGCTTACACTGTTCCTGCTGTCCTCCTCACCAGATCTAGACTCTGCACTGGCCCCTGGGTCCTCCATGCCCAAGGTCTGGTTCTCTCCAGTCACAGACTATGACTCAAGGTCTTGTGCATCAGCTGCCACAAGAGCCTCCATGAGGTGCTGCTTTTTGGTTCAGCCCTCGTGCTGGACTCCTCTCTCTTGGTACAACTGCCTCAAGTAGTCTGCAGTGTAGTTGGAAGCCATCTTCTTCTCTAGCAATGGCTACACTAACCTACACTGAAAACAAATAAAACAGGTAGGGAACTTAGACTGTAAGCACAATTATATAGTTCTATTATTTTTTTAAATCACTGCCTTATTTTGCAAGTGAGCTGTTACAATATCAATCTGACACACTGGACTGTTAATGCTTATATTACCAAATACTTTTAAATCACACTGCTGACAACCAACTCTATCACAAACACACCTCACAGGGAAGGCCCTCTGCTCCCACAGTGCCAAACCTCAAAGTGCAATAAGGTGAACAGGTAACAGACAGGGTAACCCTCCTGACTGTTTTGGGTCCAAATTACCTACTAGCCTTGAGTCTGGGGGGGGGTCCAAAATGAACCTTTTTACTACCACACCCAATTAACAGGTTCAGATATCTACTCTCTTTGGGGGATGCAGTACAATCCTTCATCCAGTAGGCACTCAGCCAGGCTCCCCAGTGTACCCCTATGACTCAATTTGAGACCTAGGTATACTCTTACCTTTAGCAAGATAGTAACACATCCTTTTTGAGCATTTAACAGTTTCAGAATTTTCCAATACAGTTTTAGCCTACACAAGCAAAAGAAAGACTCAAGCAGGATATAGGAGAACCAAAAAGGTTTACTAAGATTAAAAAAGAATAGATAAAATACAAAACACATGTAGACCATATAACCTGCACTTACAATCCAGAAATAATTTAGAATTTTAAAGAACAAAATGCCTGATGTTTTAAAATGGCCTAGTCTAGCTAAGTTACCTATGTTTTACAAAAGTGCCTTGCTTTCAGTCCAGAAAATGAAGTGTGCCCTTGAATTCGGAGAGAGAGTCTGCCTCATTCCCTCAAATACTGACAATATTCAAAGTCAATCTCTTCACCTCCTTTTGATGTCACAGCACACATGAGGTCACTGTTAGCCCAGTGATTACTCTGCAATCTGAGTAGGAATATCCAAAAGGATGTTATTTTACTGCTGGCTGGAAATCAGTAGTTACCAGTTTTAAAAATATGACAGCCTCTTTGATCAAAGCAGTTCCTTTGATTTCTCTCTGCTAGCTTCCTGGCCATCAAAATGATTTCAGTTTTACAACTTAACAGGAATCTGTTAATAGGTCCCCTTTCCTCCAGGATTATAAAATGCACGCCTTGTCCCCAGCAGTCCAAAGTAGGAATATTTTATGATGTGCTATCATCTGGCATTTGGAAGGAAACCCTATGTGTTAATACAGATCAGGAAAACAGCCATCTGCTATTTCAGTGCTGCGGTCAAAAGGTCAAGCCTGCTTACATTAGTTGGCTGCAGTGTCTTTAGCAGATATTCACATACACATTTATTTATATCACAAATATTATACAGTATAATTATTAGAGGGTTTATTATGTGATGACGACAACCTGGAAATGAAGGGACATGGGGTTATCATTTCATATGAAATAAAGGTGTCTAAGCAGAATACAAAATAAGAATGGAGGGCAAATTGAATGAAGAGATGAATAGACAGAGCTATCACTAGCATAAGGAAGGAATTGTTGATTCTATTATATAAAACACTAGTGAGGTCTCAACTAGAGTACTGTGAGCTATACTGGAGTATACACATTCGAAATGACATCAATATGATGGAGGCAGTGTAGTGAAGGGTGGCTGACACAGTACATGTCTTGATCCACGAAACCTAGGAGTATATATTCAGAGAACTCAATATGTACTCACTGGAGTAAAGGACAGAATGTGGTGACATGATGTGAACATTCGAGTACCTCAAGGGCATAAACAATAAACAATGTACAATGGGAGGAGGCATCTTCCAATGTAGAATGAGTAAACGAAAATGGGAGCATGATTTGGAATTTAAAGAGGGTAGATTAAGAGGAAACATGAGTAAGGTTTTAGTCTAGTCACAGAGAAAGTGGTGGGCACATGGAATGATCTGCCACAAGAGTTTGTGGGAGTGAATAGAGTATGGGGTTTAAACAAGCATGGGTCAAGCACAAGGATATATATATTTTTTTCAATATTTTCTTTTTCACCTCCTCAGCTGGGGAGGGTGATCATATGGGTCCCTATTTTTCAGGTGACTTTCCTCAGCTGCGATACAATGCCTGCCCATGCCAGTCCACGCATTGATCCTCGGGCCTGTACTAGCCCCAAGCCACCACCAGGAGCCAGTGACTCAGCAATCCTCCCCACCTTCCCTCCGCGAAAGAAGGACAGCAGTCTGTGGGATGCTCGATCCTCCTCCCCCCCCGACCGACCCCCGATGCCCCAAGTCCATTCTCGAACCTGGGTTGCCAGCGTGGCATGAGGTGTGGCATCCAGCGCCTCAACCCTCAGCCCCACCGGGCTGGCCCGGGCACAAGGATACATTGAGGTTTGAACAGAGAAGTGCAAAGACACTGACCAGATAGGGTCAGAGGCAGCCAGCAAGTATATGGCATACGGGCAGAACAGATGGGTCTGGCGGTCCTTAAGTCCTAAAGAAGGCAGTATAGCTCAATGTGTTAATGTTCTGATCTGCAGATATGGAGACCTTGGTTTGAATTCCACAGGTGCATACCGTGTGATCCTGAGCAAGTCACTTAACTTCCTTGTGCTCCCAGGTCGCATCTAGAAACAAGCTTTGGCTTAGTGCGCTATATCTAGTTAAACAATTTGTCCTTATCTGACGTCAATTTATATGTGTCTATGCTATACATCTCTCTAGCATTTTCTATATTAAATTACATATCACAGAAAAATCAACATAATTACAGCTGAGGAAAATGATAAAATCTTCTGTCAATGTAAATACGCATAATTACCTTTGGCAGATGAATCAAATTCCTAAAAATACCCAAGTTCTTAAAAACTGAGGCATCATGCGCTGATCCAGGTGTCCCACAGTAAATGTCCCAGAAACTGTAAGATAAACAATACTAAAATATAAATTACAGATTTGATCGACTTGGTATGAGAAAACCACGGATGTTGCTGTCAGAGTATCAACAGGTTGCACACTGCCTATAAGACCAGAAATTCAGATGGATGTAGGCTATATTACCACACCAGGTGCTTGGAAAATTAAAATCCTGCACCATTTTCATCATTTGTCACCCGAGAACACCAACTTATCTTGAGTTGACATGATGTAACACTTCTGCGGATCCACGCCCCCCACTCAGAAGAAAAGTGCCCAATGGTACGACAGCTTACACAAATGATTGGCTGGATGAGGGCTGCACAAGGATATCCTGTACTACCGTGGAATGCTGGGGACTGGTGGTCATCATCAGGCTGGGTCAGGGTACTTCTTCCAGATTTCTTTACGTGCCCACTCTATTCTAAATACCCTGTGTGGGAACTTCGACATTAAATGGGAACATGCGGGGCATGTCAATGCTTCACATACCCTAGAACACATCAAAGTCCGCTAGCAGGAACCAATGCCCTGCCCCCATCCCCCCAGCATCACTTGGTAAGGAAGCATCCAATGAACAATCCTGAAACAATCCCTGCTGGTCTTTCCTCCTGTCACCAGGTATGAGTGCACCAACATGTGTCGCAAGCATGTTGAGCTAACTAATTTGCTTGATGCAACGACACCAACACCATGATGCTTATTATTCCTTGAGTGTTTGACTATCCCTCTAGTGTTAGAAAAACAAAACTTACCAGTACTTGTCATCAACAACTGCCTGCAAGACAACAGACAGCCAGTCTTTACGGTTCACGCAATCTTTGTAACTGTCCGATGGTGGCAAGATTGGGATATGTATCCCATCAATACACCCTATTATTCCAGGAATACCAAACTTCTTCTCACATGATTCACAGATCATTCTTGCCTCTATCACAGAAGGTGTCCTGATTAGAGACAGTAGAAGTACAGATGAGAAACCGTGACAGAACTGATGCAGGAACTTCTTAACTATGGTTTTTGGGGACCCCATATTGATTTCCAACCTCACAATATCCAATGTTGCTGGCCAATTTACAAAGAACTATTGCAACACGGAGATCACAAGGAACTGCAGCTATTACAGGGATTGCAGATGGTGTCATAAACCCTTCTGACATTCCACATAACTTGTTGAATGAGACTTGTGTCATGCAAAAGTTATCTTTCCATTCACGACTGGTGAAACTCTTCAAGAAAACATTTTACCACCAGTCTCTACTCCGGGGGAGTGCCCAACAAGACCTGATCTTACAGTAGTACATTCTAAAGGTCTCTAGTAATGTCAGTCAATTTAAAATGATCTCAGAAATAAACTGAGTGGACATTTCCATTTCCCTCTCCACTTCAGCATTGGCATTAGCAATACACATACGTATCAGAAAATACCACTTTTCCTGTATCATAGGAAAAATTTCTGTCAGCAAAGCAGCAGATGCCACAATTACAAGCTGTAAGCAATCCATTACTACTCCTGACCACAACAAAACAACCACCAGATGTCGCTCTTTGCTCAAATCCAGCGCATGCCCAGAACAACACCAATTGACACTGACGTCATCATTACAAGGATGCGCACAGCAAGAATCTCACTACAGAGATAAACGCAGCATGTATATGAGGATACAACATCAATCTGGTAAGTACATCTGTTACTGGATTACTTGTTCCCCACTAACGCCACCACATATGTAAACGCAGTGAATAAGGCTTCAGTACATGGGATATTTATAAGCAAAGGAACTGTCATCTACAGTATATGGGGAAACATCAACTGTAGAGAGGGGTTATGTGCAGTATCCAAACTTGGCATTTAGTACAGCGTCAAGCATACCGTATCACTGAGCTAACTGATAGGTGTATAACAATATACAAACATACATACACCTGGTTATTCTCACTGTTTTCACATTTCAGTTCTCGATTCTATTATTATAAATGAACTTTTCAAAGAACTTCATTAGGAATGAGCTTTATGGTATGCCATCTCCTTTCTTTCATTTTATCATACACACAGTGTGTAAATAAATAATGAAATCATACTGTCCTTAATTTGTTTAACATACATGATTGTTACAGATTTTGTACAGAGCCATTAATGCTGTATTGAATTTATTACATTACCACATCTAATTAATTAGCATAAATATATTTAGCATTAAAGTTGAGTCCTACTATCATTATACTTATGGATATACTTAGAAAAAATTAAGGAAGCATATATGTTTTAATGCCTTGTGAGTGCTGCTTTGCAGCTTAAGGAGTTTGGCAGATGACACTTCATTGATGCACAAAGAACCCTCCCATTTCACCAATGAAGCCTCTTTGGTCTCTGGACTGTATGGATGCTCGTTTCACTTCTGCCCTGGTAAAGGCTCGGGTACTTTGGTCCGAAACAACTGACAATGCTTTAGTGTGAGCCAAAAAGCAACCAAGGAAGTGAAGGCACAAAGCTGGTTTTAAAAACACCTTAGAAGCCATTCTGTCATACAATGAGGAAGTCACTGCTGCTGCACTGTCAGGCGGCCTCACCTCTAGAGATCAAATATGGCAGCAGGAGCAGGGGGAAGCGGGTGAGGGAGGTGGAGCGTGCTTCCAAGAGGGAGAAAGCGAGTGAGGTGGGGTGCCCTTGGAGACAGTGGGAGCAAGCAAAGTGGAGAGTGTGTGGGGATAGAAAGGAACAGAGTAAGCACATTGGGGTGCATGTGCTCGGGCAGGTTAGCCCTTTGAACCGGGAAGAATGAGTCAGGTGCAAGATCCTGTTGCACCTGTTGTGGCAGCGAATGGCCTGAGGCACACTGTACAAAGCGTGCACAGTAAAAGCTGAACAGCTGTCAGCTGGCCTGGCCTACACAGACTGCACATTC
Organism: Neoceratodus forsteri; assembly: GCA_016271365.2. Taxonomy (NCBI): domain Eukaryota; kingdom Metazoa; phylum Chordata; order Ceratodontiformes; family Ceratodontidae; genus Neoceratodus; species Neoceratodus forsteri. Next base: position 141,788,250 of record CM057457.1, on the reverse strand, counting down.
ATTTTCGCCTTTTTTCTGGAGAAAGTGGTCAGTCAGTATATGTGTGGGTGTGCATGGTGGCATGGTGAAGAAGATACTAATTGTATTCCTACAGTCTGAATGGTTGATGAATACAAAGAAGAATCAGCATTTATATAGCGCTTTTCATACATCCAAAGCGCTTTACAAGCAAAGCTAGACTGGTAGTGAAGTGACTGAATGTGTGGTGGCGGCCATATCGCACATCATCACCCACACACAGCCTGGATAATTGCATGAACCGGTTTATGGGAAGGGGAATGTTGGCCAGGACACCGGGAATGTTCCCTACTCTTTGCGAAGAGTGCCCTGGGTTCTTTTACTTCCACCTGGACACCCACCAGGACAATACCAGGATGGGTAGAAGGGACCTCAGTTTAACATCTCATCCGAAGGACGGCACACCCCAGCAGTAGAGCACCCCCCAATACTGTACTCTGATGCCAGCAATTTTTAGGTGCAAGTCCAATCCTGGTGTGGGACGAGAACCCACGACCTTCTGATCCAGAGGCGGATGTGCTACCAGCTGAGCCACACTGACACCCAAAGTGTATTCTGTGTGACAGGCATTTATGTTTGTTGAATTGTAACACATCCCTGTGCTAAATGCCTGCCTAAAATGCAGCAGCGCCCAATCCCATACCTCTGCTAAAAAATTTTAAACCTTTTTAAAGACTCACAACTGATGTAGCGGGAAGCGTTGTTGGATGTCCCAATTGTAAACTATAGTCTGTAATCATGAATTCTCTAGATTTTGGCTTCTGCTATGTGATTCATTTTCGCTAAGATATTTTTTGAAACAATTCATTTAACTGGAAGTTTGATTGTACAGAGATGCAGCATTTCATATTCAGCGGGGTCCTACTTCTACCTATTTTTTCGATACATGTGGACTGGATCACTGGGATGGTAATAGCTTGCCCAAGGCCAAAAATGACATGTTGCTTCTCTGTACAGTCAAATTCCTGGTTAAATGAACTGTTTAAAAAAAATATCTTAGTTAAAATGGATGGCATAGCAGAAGCTGAAATCTAGGAAAAACATGATTGCAGACTAGTATACAATCAGGACATCAGACAGTGTTTCCCACTACATCAGTTGTGAGTCTTTCAAATGGTGTGAAGGAGATTGCTCTTTTTAGCAGAGGTACAGGACTGTGTGCTTCTGCACCTTAAGAAGCTACAGGGCACAGCCAGTGGCAGGGGACAATTGAGCTCAGATGTTGGAACACCAAGGACAGACAGGAGGAGGCAGTATTTCATACTGTATATGACATCTCCGCCCCAAACCAAAAATATGTGGACAGCAAACAAATAAAGAAATGATGTATTGGCTTTTGCTGGATTTATACTCCATCACACCTCATAAAATGACCTGATATTGTGACTGGGGCAGGGGGTGCACTTGAAGGGGGAGACATGAAGTGCAAGGCAGCTATGCGCACACCAGAGTTTCTGGCAGTAGTGGGGATTTCTAGGTGCACTTCCAAATAGCATCAACTACAAGAAAAAAAGTCTGATAATGGGCCTGTGAGAGAGAGAATATGTGTGTGTGCATGTGCACGCATGCATGAGAGAGAGGGAGAGAGAGACAGCAAGTGTGTGTGTGTGCGCACGAGTGAAAGACTGACAAGAAGGGTCCTGGTGTTGAAAGCCAATAAGCTGTTTGCTGACTGGCTTCTTGCAAATCAAAGGACCAAAGCCCTCTCTGAATGGAGTGATTTTGGTTCTTTGAAGTACACGAAGTTTCAGCCCACAAGTCAGAGAGTTTTGTCACCACCACAGTGCGTGATCATAGGTGTAGACTCCCAAGCCCCTTGCAGTTTCAACTGCAAGGGCTTTAACAATGTTCTCTGCATGAAATCTCCTTGTACCTGTCACAAAATGTTTGGTGCACAAGCACATCAACCATAAAAAGTACAGAAGAAGGTTAAACAAAGAAGCCTTGGAATACAGGAAAGGTAAAATAGTATTATTTTGGACAGGCTGTGCCTGTAGTTCAGTGTACAAGCAGCCACCCACTCCCACTTCCTGTCCTATATTGCAACTGCAATCATTATCTGTGTGTTTCAACTAATATCACATAGCTGCTCTTCATGTCATGCACCTTGATTATTTTCACCTGGTTCAGGCTCACTCTGAACCCTAGCCCATGCAGCTCACTCCTGCTTCCTCAACTCATACTACATTCCTCATTGCTGTTGTTTTTACTGCACTGCCTAGCAATTGCTGCTTTCAGAGCATTACCTCCTTCAAGTCTATGTTCATCGAATTGCTACTCCTACAACACATAGTTACTCAATACAGATGCTACACTCTTTTTTTTACATAGCTGTTATGCTCTGGAGGTCAGCTAAACTACTGCTGATGCTGTAAACTAGTTTTAATATCTGAATGTGGGTCTCGGCGCCTTCCATCCCTTTCTTGTTTTTCCTTCGGAAGGGGACTTGGACATGTTGGGGGAGTTGTGGCCTCAGGTGAAATACTTACTTTCTGTTCTAATCCTGCCTCCGCCACCTAAAATCCTCAGAGTATTTGTCACCTTTATTGGCTCCCTTGAATGCTTGGTTGGCGTGTGCCACCATTCATATTTGCTGCTATTCTGACCTACGTGCAGGTCCAACCATTGCTACTCTGATTTACAGACCAACGTGCAGGTCCGACTATTTCTACTCTGCTTACTGACCTACGTGCAGGTCCACTCATTGTTTATGCAATCATTGCTTGACGCTCACTACTACCATCTGACCTCCATGAGGTCCCAGCGATCAATGCTCATTCAGCTCCTCTTCAGTTTTCTGGGGCATGCCAGCCATACCATTCCTGGTGCAGGGCCTCCCTGCAGCTGACGGTCTCACTCTGCATTTATAAAATCTGCATCTTGAGCGTGCTTGATTTGGGGCAAGGTCCTTCTCACCTGGCACATAGCTTGGAATATTCTCGCTCCGGGCCTGGCTTTAGCCATTCGAGACTCGACGGCAGCTCCTGGTGTAGAATTTAAAACTAATCATGAAGGGTGGTTACAGTGATCTTCTTTGGCTCTAGTATTCTACTAGCAAGACACCTTCACCACATTCTCCCTATGACTGCCTCTGGTTCCCCTGGTTTGTTTTTAGGGTGAGTAGGCCAGGTGAGCACCTCAGCAGTTGTTGCTCTCCTCCTCCCACCTTGGTTGCCCCTGATGTTGCAGAGCACTCTCGCAACCTTCCATGGCATTACCGTTAGCGGGATTGTGTGACAGCTTTCCTCTAAACTGGAATATTTTCCACCCCCCTTTTATTGGGTTTCTAAACTGCAGCAGCAGAGCTGTTATAAAATAAACATCCCAAGCCTGGCAGGAAGGTGACCCAGGCCTTGGATTCCCAGAGATTTCCTCTTCAACGTGATTTTTTTACTCTCCTCTGTTAGTTAGCCATAGTTAGTGTTCCCTAGTTCCTTTAGGTAGGTTCCGCTGTTGGATGGAGGTGGATGGTGCCCCTACTTGCCATTCCCTGTCTCCTTAGGAGGTCCCCTCAATCTCCAGTGCAGCCCATTGTCCTCATGTCATTGCTAACCTGTGCATCTCATCACGTTATCAAGCTGTCTGGTACCTAATCTACTACTATACCTCATGGCTGCTGACTGCTAACATGTTTCTTTTTGGGGTTCCGTCCTAAGGTACCTTTACACAAGGGAATCGTCCCATGGCATCTCTAGGGGTGGAACCCTCTCTGAGGGTTCCTTGCCCTTGAGATCCCTACAGGGTGGTAATTCCTCCGGTATAAAGTGCAAATGGCCAAAACCAAGTATAGTTGCACAAGCATAACATCATACTGGCTGAGTGGGCCACTGAATTGGAAGGCAATGCCTGTAGTTCAGTGGACAAGCAGCCAGTCACTCCCACTTCCTGTCCTATATAAGCACTTCCTCTGAATTTCTCTCTCTCTCAAGCACTTTTTCTTTGCCCCACCATCCTCCCCTCCTTCTCCAGTGGCATTGCCTCTCTCCTTAGGATCCTTCCTATGGTACCTTTAGCCAAGGGAATCATCCCGCGGCACCTCTAGTGGTGGAACTCTCTCCAAGGGATCCTTGCCTTTGGTACCCCTACAGGGTGGTAATTCCTCTACAAATGGCCAAAACAAAGTAACACAGTTGCACAAGCATAACATCATACTGGCTGTGTAGGCCACTGAACCAGCTGTTTTCTCTAGATTTCTGTAGTACATTTGTATGTTTCAATGTATTATAAGTAAACTATTTAGAAAAGTTTCTTGAAGTCCTATTTTATTTTGATTTAGTTTAATGAAGTATGATGGCAGCTGTGTCTGAAAATACAAAGTTTCTGGTTCTAGCTTATGTGATTCCTGGGGTGAGCCTGACTGGGTCTTGTATTTATTGTTTGTGTTGTGTGATGTATTTGTGAATCAACCTCCATTACGTGTTTTACTTTGTTGTTGTAACAATATTTCTGATTTTAATTTGAATACAAAAACAAGAAATCTGGGCACTTACTCCCTCAAAAGCCACAACCACTGTAAGTAAGTTACTGTGTAATAAATAACCTTTATTAAGATAAAAGATACAAAAAGTAAAATATTCTTCTGGTGCACCTCTGTCACTGATGTGTTTCACATAGGAAGTGCTTTATTAAAGGCACAGGCACAGTTCCAGTAACAATTTAAATGCATATGCATTTAAAGAGACAAGAACTACTTACGGACATTGTTTTACGTTAAACCCAAATTTTTTCTACCATAATAACTTTTAGCGGCCTTCAATGAAATTGTGCAAAATTTGACATATGTAGTCTGGAAGGCAGGTTCTCAACACATTGGAAGTCTTGTGATGTTCGCTTAACTGGATTCTGAGATCTGAGGGGTCAAAAACTGATACAATCCCACCTTTTTCTGCTTAGTTTTTCTGTTTTATGTTCTCACCTACAGCCTAGAGGGCACATAATTTTGTTTTGAAACTTTTAGGGTTGAAAGAGCTTGTGCCAAGACCAGGGTGTGCCTTTTGAAGTCTTTGTGAAAAAATATTAATTGGTCCCAGAGTTCTAAGATTTTGAAATTTTTGTTCTGAGCATGCTCAGTAGTTTTAGGATAACCCTCTGAAATGACAATAAAATGTTACTTTCACAAGAATTTTTCTTTTGCAAAATTAGGGGTTTTCCTGTTCAGGTCATGATAGCTGCCATCTTGTTTTTTTTTCCCTTAAACAAAAAATATAGAAAATACAGATAAATGATTTCTCAAAAAAGAAACACCCGAACCTAGGCAAACAATGCCTATTTAGTTAGATTCTGGTGTGTGTGTGTTTTTTAAATTCAGCCAAGAAATATTCTGGTGAGTTTTGTTTTTTCCAAATTCAACCTAGAAATACCTTTTCTGGCACCCCGAAATCCTGGTTGCCCACCTTTATGAGGGGATCTGTTTGAGAAGTGCTCAACAATGGACACTGTGAGTGAAATAAGATGGCCAGCGGGCACATATGCCCTCATTCATGAATGAGTTTATTATTTTTCTACCTGTATCAAACATGAGCTTTCAGAAATTTTGTTGCATCCCAAACTTCTCATAGTTGATTAGAAATGAAAACGAGCTGTTTATAATTGTTAAATCAGGCTATGAAAAGTAAAGCTGTGACTCTGGGCATGGGCATCAGTGACAACACTGATGCACATGCCCAGAGTCATGACATTACTTTTCAAAGCTGATCTTTACCTTTTTTTTGGTCTTTTTAGTGTGGCTAATGAATTTGCTCCTTTACAAGCAGACCAGGGTGCCCACCCCGGAACTGTTTAATGCCAGCCCCCTTCCCCTCCAGATTTCTCACCCCCCCAACAGACAGGTGGTGACACCAGGATGCCTACCCCTGGTGCCACCAAAGACTATGTCAATATGGGAGTGCCCAATCCCTGGTGTCAGTCAAATCCCCCTGTAATTAAAAAAACTACCCTCGTAGATCTCTTTGGTTTTAAATGCATTTTTCCTTTGACATGGACAGGGGTGCCTACCCCCAGTACTGTTCAGTTGTAACCCCTCTCCCTTCCAGATTACCATACCCCAACATATAGGTTGGAACACTGGGATACTCACCCTGGTGCAACCAATGACTATGATGACATTGGGGTGACCAGTCCCCAGTGTCACACTGGTTCCCCTGTAAAAAAAAAAAAAAAAAACCTGTCTCTTGTAGATCATTTTTCTTTAAGGACATAAAAAGAAGAAAATGGTCACTTGTCAATCTCTGTACCCTAACACCCCCCCGACCCCCAACTCAGCACCCACCACTCCACATCACCCTACACACCCTCACTCACTTAAAGAGGGTCCCTCATCATAGATCTAGTCTCCAACCCAAAAGACTTCCTCCTCCAGGAAACACGACTGCAATATGAGGCAATAAGACAAGAGCCATAAATGTATGTCAATGCATTTTGGACTTTTACTCCTAACTTTTGTCATTTTTAAATATTGGTCCACCATATTTTTAACATGGCCTTTATGGAACCCACCTCCTGAAGAAGGTAAGTGAAATATCTCAAATTCAGGCTGAACGGTGATTTTGCACTTACTCTGTGAAATTAACTTTCAAGTGGGATTTGAACATTTTCACCTACTGGGTTCATGAGGTGGAATCATAAGAATACTATACTCAAAATTTGAGGTCAAAATATTAAAAAAACAACAAAGATATGAATGTATGTTGAAAATTGTACGTGCTCACTCAAAACTTTGGAAATTTTCAATATTATTTCTCCAAACTTGCAATATAGCCATTTTTTCACACCACCTCATAAACGTGACTGTGTCATTTTTCAGGTCCTGTCCAAAATGTCTTTTCACACTTGTGGCATGAAATGATATTCTGGCCAGTATTCTATAAATGCCATATGCCATGTTTATAAGGGGGAGTCATAAAATTACAACGATGAACATTTGAGAAGAAAATTAAGAAATGTTGACTGCAAGGCCAGCCCAGCAGGTAGTGCTTTGTGATCACATGCTGGTGAGATGAGTTTGGGGGCAAGTTCAGTCAGCCAGCTGGATAGGCCAAGGCTGGGGGGAAGGGGCTGCCACACAGCACCATCCTCAGCCTGGGAAGGCAAGGTACAGGGTTGGCCACTTGGGCCCGAGTACCATATAGTAAAGAGAAGTCTTCTCTGGTCATAAGACTGTGCACCTCTGCACCCATTTCTGCCAGAAGGCCCTTTACTTAGGCTGACAGATGGACTCTTTACCTTGCACATCTGTATCCATACCCACATTGAATCACAGGGGACAGAGGGCCTGCACATCTTCAGCCAGCTTCTTTGCATCTTGCCCTACAATTCTGTAGGCAGGCAGACTCCTCCCTCGCTGCTGGGCCCAGAGGGTTCTGTGTGTCTGCATCTGTTCCTGCAGATCACTAAGAGACCTGGGTGAATGAGAACACAATTCCACTGTCTCAAAAAGAAAGGAAATTCATTACACAAATTTGCATTAATGCACCAATTAGGGTTCAACTTAACAAAAGTAGGGAAATGTGGTATTAAGGTTTCCAACCCTAACTCCCCACTGCCCCAAGCAACAAGAAGATGAGACCACACAAGCAATCACAGATAGCCATCATCAGTTAAGACAAACAACATACACTGTTCCAGAAGATACAAGCGCTCATGTCTACAGCACAAATGGTTTGGAATTTTATTCCAATATTTTCAGGGTAAAAGCAGCTCACCAAAGGACGTGCCTTTGAAGATTTCCTGAAAAAATATTAATCCATTCTTGAGTTAAAAGGTTTTAAAAATTTGGCTTCTGAGCATTGATAGAGTAGGCACTGTGATGTTAACAAGGATAGGAAATGGTTTCTAATAGCTAGCTGTTTATAATGTTCCCATTTAAAGAATCAATAAGCCTAAATGTGTAACTGTACCCAAATTAAAAATGCTGCAAAAATTGTGTTTGCATTGCTTAGTTTTAATGGGAAGTATTTTTCTGTTATAGTTCTCTTCTTGGAACCAGTGATCTGCAGTTTTGACAATGTCATGGGCTGTGCACAGAACTCTGAACATGGTTCTGATAGGACAGTAGCTCATGCTTAGCTCCTATACACAAACAATGATATGATGAAAACTTAAAATCACTAATTCCATCAAATGAATAGTGTAGCATGTTGCCCGTAAAAAGAACACGACTGAAATACAGTTTTTCACATCAGCGTTTTTTTTAGATACAGATAAATATTGCTCATTTGGAGGTAAGTTTTTCATTTCTGTCACTAGGGACACTACAAAGTAGTACACATTTTGTCGTCATCTTTAAACCCCAATTGTTGCACCTTAATGACTTTGACACTGTCTGACAAAATTACATAACATTTTGCACGCTTATCAGTGTACCATGTTCTTATAATTTGCAAGTTTCATGACAGCCTCTTGTCCAGATATTCAGATCCAGTAAAAACATTTAAAAAATGCACTTTGGGGGCATTTTTTTGCTCATATCTAGACCAAAACTAATTTGGAATTGTGTTCCTAAATTTTCAGGTTAGAAGTGGCTCAGCCCAAGGGGGAACCCTTTGAAGATTTTTTGAGAAAACAGTAATTGATTCCCAGGTCATAAAGTTTTAAACATTTTGCTTTTGAGCATGCTCAGTACGGTTTCCTGGATAGCTGTTTCTTATTACACAAATGTGGTAGTGCCTGTATAGTTACAAATGAACAGGCTGTTTAATGTTAAAACCACATTTTTGCAGTTTAATAACTTTGGCGATGTTTGTCAAACTAGCATGAAATATTATATGCAGCGTCCAAGGTGGCAAGTTCTTAAGTCTTAGCAAGTTTTGTGATGGTTGTTCATCTGGATTCCAAGATCCCAAAATTTAAAAAGCCATTAAAAAATGTGCTTTTTTTGGACATGTTCCAAATTTTTCAGGGTAGAAGGGGCTTGATCCAAGGGTGTTTTTCAAAGGTTTTGTGAAAAAATAATAATTGGTTCTTGAGTTACAAGGTTTAAATTTTGGCCTTTGAACATGCTCAGTAGGGTTTTCAGGATAACTGGTGCAAACAAAGAATTTATGGGATGTGTGCTGCAGTACGATTGTTCTGCTATGCATGTAATGCTGGAAATTCTGAAGATGTATGTAACAGCATGGTAAGAGATTGGCATGGGAACTAAAGTGTGCTACATAAATTATATATTATATATATAAAATTATATATTATATATAGAGGACATATAGCACAGTGGTTTAAGGCTCTGAGCTACAAATCTGGTGGCATCCAACAGACCAGACCTGGGTTTGAATCCCACAGCTTCCACTTGCATACTGTGTGACCCTGAGCAAGTCACTTAACTTCCCTGTGCTCCCAGGTTGCACCTGTAAAAAAAGCTTTCAGCTTAGTGTGTCTCACCTGGTTAAATAACTAAATTAAAAAAAATATATATGCACAGAACGGCCCATACTTACATTAAGCCAACATATGTAAGTCCGTTGTACGGTATTTATGTGGGGGAGGCCTGTGTAAATCATATGCCCATGTAATGCATGAGAGTGGCTGTGCTTCTGCAGCCAGAAGTAGGTTGTACTTTGGGCATCATGGATTTCTATCTGTGTCTGCAGTGCGGCCTCTGCTTCTGCAGCTGGAAGTGCATGTCTTGCAGTGTGCATGTGTGTTGGTGGGTACAAAAGTGCTGGCTCCACAGGAGCCTGCACTTCTGCAGCCAGAAGTACAATTGTAATTTGAATTTATTAACTTTCTCAAAAATAAAGGAAAAGAAAATTCATTGCAAAAAACTGCATTAATGCACCAGTTACGGTTCAACTTAATGGGCAGGGCTTCGGGGTGATAGGGTCTAGAAGACACCCTGGGGTGAAATGGAATCCTGACCGTGGTCCATCTTGTCTGGTTTCCATACCCAAGGGCACCACCAATTGTGGTGGGCACATGGTCTGGGTGACTCTGGAAGTTCATCCAATTCGAGCGGTGTTATGCAATGCCAGATCCATTAAAAACAAGACTGCAATTATTACAGCTCTTGTAAATTCAGTGGATGTGGCTTGCATCACCAAGACCTGGATGGATGAGAACTCCGGCCCTATATTAGGGGCCACAATTCCAGCTGGCTACTCTGTGATTCACCACTCCAGACTGGATCACGGGAGGGGGGTGCGGTCTGTTTTAAGACTGAATTCGGCCTCACGAGTGTACCAGTTGAGGAGACTGAGTCATTTGAGTGTACTGTGGTGGCAGGAGTAGGTTGTAGGATCATCCTTATCTACCACCCACCCGGGGATGGGAAACAGTTCCTTCAGGAAGTCGCAGACTTCATCATCAACATGGCATTTGAGTCCCCCAGGTTGATGGTCCTGGGCGACTTTAACACCTGGATCTATGATGAACTCTCACAATTTGGACAACACTTCCTCCAGCTTATGACATCTCTGGGCCTTACGCAGATAGTTAACACTGCCTCCCATAAACATGGTCACTCACTTGACTTAGTCTTCCTCCTGGGGATTGAAGCCTCAGATTTGGGGGTGGAACCAGTCAGATGGTCCAATCATTACACCGTGGGGTTCAATTTTAGCACCCCCCTCGAAGGTCTACCCCTGTGCAGCTGGTCAAGTATCACCCTTTACGAGATGTTTGCTCTGAAGACCTAACGGTGGTACTTGATCTATCGATTATTCCAGTGGCAAACAGCGACCCAGAGGATTTTATGGTGGCCTATAATATGGCCATTTCGGTGGCCCTGGATGTCATTGCTCCTGTCCAAGTTCGGCCTCTCTCTCTTCACCCTCAGTCCCCATGGTTTGATGGGACCTTGAGGGAGATGCGGTGATTAGGTCGAAGGTTAGAGCATTGCTGGTGGAGATCTGCACTTGATGCCGACCACCTTAGATTGATGGAGCATTATCAAGCCTGTCAATCTGCAATCACCCATAAGAAAGGCAGATTTCCTGTCCGGGGAGATTGCGGCCACTCAGAATTGACCAAGTCAGCTTTTCTGAACTGTGGACAGACTGTGCAACCCAGCCTGTCTGCAGGTTTGGAAAGCATTTTCACAAATAGAGTGCAATGAACTTGCTTGATTCTTCGCAACTAAGGTGGCTGACATCAGGGCAGCTCTCCAGCCGGCACACTGTGTATGCATTGTTTCTGATCAGCACTTGGTCACTGGCTTTCAGCCTTCCTGGAGTACCTTTGACCACCCGGAGTTCATGGATGTCATGAGGATTGTCCAGAGTATGCATCCTATGTGCTGTAGTTTGGATCCAAGACCAACCTCACTTGTTTTTGGTTGTATTGATATCATTGGTCTGGTCCTTGCATGGATAGTTTGCTGCTCCCTGGAAACAGGTGAGTTTCCTAGCTCCCTGAAGGAGGCAGTGGTAATACCCCTCCTGAAGAAAGCTTCCCTGGACCTGAATTGCCATGTGAACTATAGACCAATCTGTAACCTTCCCTTTTTAGGGAAGGTGGTCGAGAAGGTAGTGGCCATACAGCTGAAGAACCATTTAACCGTCCATGACATCTATAAACTTCTCCAGTCTGGTTTTCAAAAGAGGCATGGTACTGAGACAGTGCTGGTTCAGGTGCTCAATGATCTCCTGATGGTGAGAGATCAGAAGAGCCATTCTATCTTGGTTCTTCTAGAGCTCTCATCAGCATTTGACACTGTGGACCATGGGGTTCTTTTTGGTCATCTGAGGTTCATCTTTGGCCTGTCAGGTACAGTCCTCAGGTGGTTTACATCTTACCTCACCAGAAGAACTCAGAGGGTAGTGTCTGGGCTTTATTCCTCGGACCCAGTCCCTCTGTCATGTAGGGATCCTCAGGGGTCAGTGTTGTCCCCCATGCTGTTCACAGTGTATATGCTGCCCCTCAGAGACATTGTAAGGAGGTTTTGGCTGAGGTTTCCTTGTTATGCCGATGACTCCCAGCTATATCTTTCCTTTGCACCCAACCAGGATGGAGCTCTCTCAGTTTTTAATAACTGCCTTACAGAAATCCAGGAATGGATGGATTTGAGCTGGTTGAAGTTGAACTTGGGAAAGACTGAAGTGCTGGTTGTGGACACAGGACACACGATAACAGGGGTCGGGGGTAGGTTCACCCTTGGGGCTTTTTCTTGGGGGTCTACCACTCCCGGCCTCTGAATGGGTGCGAAACCTGGGGGTAATCTTTGACGAAGGGCTGACACTGCATGTGCAGGTGTCAGCCATCCTCAAGACCTCTTTTTACCATCTGAGGAATATCTCCAGGATTAAGCACTTTGTTCTGTCCGGTGACCTCTCTACATTGATTCACGCCTCTATGTCCTCATGCTTGGATTACTGCAACTCCCTCTACCTAGGGCTTTCTGGCGTAGAAATCTACTGTTTGCAGCTAGTGCAGAATGCGGTAGCATGGCTTTTGACAGGAACCTCTCAGTCCTGTCATATTTCCCCAGTGTTATGCGGTCTGCACTGACTGCCAGTACAATGGCAGATGACCTTTAAAGTCTACCTTCTTACTTATAAAGCCCTACACAGACAGGGCCCTGACTACCTGAAAGAGCCTCTGGTCCCCTACCGCCCTGGGCAATCGCTTTGCTCAGCTGGTGAGGGGTTGCTAGAGATCCCAAGAGTGTGTTTAAAACTGTCTGGGGCCTGGGCATTTATGCATGCGGCCCCATCTCCAGTTACGTGAGTGTGTGACCATGGAGCAATTTAAAAAAGTCTTAAAAACCCACTTATGGATCCAAGCTTTCGGTGACTGATGCATCTATTTGAATTTAATGTGTACTGTTTTATCTAAGTTAATTGTGTATCACTTAATGTGTTTTTAAAACTGTGAGGCCCTGGTTTTGGAAAAGTGCTATAGAAAAAAAGTTTATTATTATTATTATTAAAAGTAGGGAGATGTGATGCTAGAGTCTCCCACCAAGCAGCAAAAGGGCAAGACCACATAAGCAACCACACACCACCATCATCAGGTAAGAAAAACAACATACAACTCTTTCCAGATGACATCAATGCAGTAGCACTAATGTGGTACCTTCAAAAATATGCATGCAGTATGCTGCTCTTTAAAAAACATTCTCCATCAGTGCTGTTAAGAAACATAACAGTGTGATTGCAGAAGTGGGTGTGAATGTTTTGCAGTGTGCACGTGCATCTGTGGCTGCAGAAGCACTGACTGCACAGGGGCCTGGGCTTCTTCAGACAGAATTAGTATGGTAATTTTGGTATCTTGGATCTGTATTTGTAGCTGCAGAAGTGGATGTGTACATCCTGCACTATACATTGGAATCTGTGGACCCACAGAGGCCTGTGCTTCTGCAAGCAGAAGTAGTGTGATTTTAGTATTGTGGATTTCTATCTGCAGCCAGAAATGGGTGTGTATGTCTTGCAGTGTGCACTGTATACCTGTAGCTGCACAAGTGCTGGACCCTGATGATGGATGTCTTCTCTGCAATCTGGAAACATGTTGCATGTTATTTGTCTTACCTGATGATGTTTGTCTGCGGTTGCTTGTGTGGCCTTGTCCTTTTGCTGCTTACAGGAGGAGTTAGGGCTGGAAACACTAATGCTATATTTCCCTTCTTTTGTGGCGTCAAGTTGAACCCTAACTGGTGCATTAATGCAGCGTTTTGCAACATGATATAGCATATACTGAGGGATAATGAGAAGAGAAGAAGGGCAGATGGAGACTGACTGGGGAAGAAAGAGGCCACAGAACCAGCCTTGACCATCTAACAAGGACTACAGTTCTATCTTTTCTTTCAGCAATTGGCCAAAGGAACCAAGTCACTCAAAGGGGCCCAAGGTTCAGATGGGCCAGTTCAAAGGTGAAAGTGTCAAAGCTCAGCACTTTCACCAAATACAAATTTGGTATCCATTTAGCCTTACTGAATTCTTGGGTCCACTTCTGTTTTCTTAATGAAAGTAAATAAAACTACTATTTGTGTAATCATATTAAAACTTTTTAATTTTAAGTGTTACTGCAAACTTGTTGAACTTTAGGAATGCCCTGACAAGGTCCAGCCACTAATGGTACTACAAGTCTTCCCCGCTCCCCCAAAAATATTGTGGGCTTACTTTTTGGGATCTCAGATCCCCAGCAATGCCCTCAGACACAACATCAAAGAGGTTTTGGCCTCCTGTGGAATGGCAACTGTAGGATTGGGTGTGCACAACGACAGAAGCTGGAATCTATAGAGAAAGTTGGACCTGTGACTCTGTCTTCACTCTTGGGTCCCACAGTCCAAGCCCCAAATCAGTCTGTAGGGTCTGGGACTGAGCAAAGATCACTATCGGGTATGGCAGTCATTTTTCCAGACCCCGGGCAGGCAGCAGGGCAGGACTGATCTGTCACTTCTGCATGCACTGCAATCCAACACAGTAGTACCGGGAAAGCAAGATCAGCTCTGCTGCCAGCTCTGCTTCCTGGCTACCTGACTACAGATCAGGCAGTGTGTTCACTGTGTCAGTACCATTTCTGACCTCAGGATAGGCAGCAGGGTCAGGACAGACAGATTTGCAGACTAAAAGGGCATAAATAAAAGCATCAGGATGCTACACTGCAGCCCAAATAAAATGTTAACAAATATGACGGCATCCATGATGCCAAAAGTCTCTGACACCACAATAACTGCTCGGAAGCAGTCAGAGGTACCATAGTGTTTCTTACTGTGAATTTCTACCAATGAGAAGCTCAGATTTTGTAAAATCTACCCATGCACTGCAAACCACATGCATGGTATCTGTCAGCCTATCAGGCATTGAGATTCACACACTAAAAGAAATGCATCTGAAGTGAAATCTGTGCTTAGTTCAGACCAGCATGCAGCCAAGGAGGCTGTGAGCATAACACAGAGGATAAAGTGTGGGTTAGTGTGTGTAACGTGAAGTTTACACACACCCGAGGGTTGGATGCTCACAGATCCGGAGAGGCGAAGCTTGAGGGGTTTAATTCAGCATTAACCCGGTGTATTCACGTTCATACACTAACCCATATTTTATTTTATATAATTGCTGGTTTCCCTTTTCGCCTCAGCAATTATATATATATATATATATATATATATATATATATATATATATATAAATAAAGACCTTGTAGTGAAACAGCGGTTCAGCTTAGTGTTAGTGTGGTGCTGAAATGGGAATCTGTCCCTGTCTTTTAAAAATGGCTTACCTCTGCCTGAGTGTCTTCCACATCTTTCAGAATAAGCCTTAAGCCCGTTAATGAGCCCAATAGTTCTTATTGCCGAGTTCTTCTTGCGGTGCTGTTTTTGGGAACACGGAAGCTGCGAGCAGTCAGGAACAGTCGCGCTGCTCCGTGGGCTTGCGCACAGCAAGGAAAACCGTGCGCCTGTGTGCCGTTATAAACGCTCCTTTATAACAGCAAATTACGCCACAGTTTCTCCATGGGAAAAAGGGGAAGCCAGTTATTATAGGGTTATAGTGAATGGTGGAACGTTGTTAGGGATGGAAATCCATCCCTTCAACAACATTGTTACACTGTACTAGCTACATCAGCTAGTTTGTTATGCTGCCCTAGCTATGTAGAGATGTGACAGCCAGGATGCAATGCAGAAATGCTGCATAATATCACAGAATGCTGCAGTTTACTGCAGGGGCCATAGTAAAGTCAATGGCAATTAAGCCCTTTTGTCATGCAGGATTTTGTGATATGTCGTTACTGCAAGTTGCTGCCCTTCATCATGGCTAACTCCACTGTAGCTAGTGCAGCATAACAACTAAGAACGGGGTTGCATATGCGTGATATGCAAACCTCCCCCATCTCAGAAGCGGCCACAGTGTTGAGAGCTCAACCAAAGGAGAAAGGAAAGCAACAAAGTAAGAGGAAATTTTCTACAACAGAACAAAAATGTCCATATTTATGCCACAGTGGAAGAGTCATACACTATATAAGACGGTGTATGGTTCTCTATCTACAACCAGTATGTGCGCCATCTCGAGGTTGCCTATGGTAACCAAAACATCTCGTCAAAGTTTAAACGGTCACCATGGGAACCTCTCGATGGATACACATGCTTGCTGTAGCTAGAGAACAACACATTATTCTCTATCCATTAGTGTTGCAGTTACTCCACCTCCTTTGTGTGTTCAAAAAGGTCGAGGGGCCTAGGTCCGTTGAACTCTTATTTGGGGGGGCTGTGCCCAAGGTTATAAAGAAAGTAGCAGGTGCATCCACCCAGAGAAAAGTGTAAGTGAGACTGGTGTAAGCATAGTACCACCCCCTGGGATGGAGAATCTACCCACCTCCCCTTGGGATCAACAACTAGTGAACCAGCTCATTGCAACCACAGTACCTACAAAGCATGCAACTTAATACTTTTTCGGTTCAGTTTAGTTTATTATTTGGCTCTGTGAGTTTTTAACAAGCAGAACTTTACATACAGCAGACACACAAAAATTGCATTGTACGAAAAATGTGTCTCTATAAACAGACATGTTAAAAATATGAGGGTATACATACGTGTAACCCCCTTGTTCCCTGGGGTTAATGGAATACCAGTTAGGTCAGTGGCAGGCAGGGATAGCAGCTTGTGAAATGCCAGGTAAATGGGTTTCACACCATCACACTCTATTTTTCAGTCTCAGCTGAGCTGGAGTGATGATGTTACTTTGGAACTCACGCAGCAGCATAAGCCACATTTGTCCAGCTGGCTTGGAGAGTCAGTTGGAATGTTCAGTGAGTGTTAGGGTTCAGTCTTCAGTAGGAGTTCCAGGAGGAGGCTGCAGCTGCTGGGCAGCTCCTCATCAGCTCTGATATAGAGCTGCCCTTTGCTTTACTTTGAGGTTGTTTGTTCTCACCCTAGAGAAGAACAAAAGAAGACGGCCGTTGAAGTGGTGGAAACCTTATGTTTCAGGTTTCCCAGTGCCCCATCCCAGGAAGGATGGGGTTGAACTCCAGGATTCAGGGGCAACCCCCTGTATCCATTTTTCTTCTGTGGGAGCTGCTATGGACACTTTTAATTTGGGTTGTGAGTGCAAACTTTTTGTTGTGTGAAAGCCAGAGGCATCTGTAAACCAGGGTGAAATTCTCTGTTCGTGGGACCAGTCACCCAGTGTAATTTAAAAAGTTTCTGTCTACATTGGAGTCCAGGAATAGGACCATCCAAGTACAGAACTTTTAGCTGGACACCCAGAGGTGTGTCATGTAATATGTTAAGTGTGAAAAACATTTCGAGATAGCATCAACAAGTTTCTTCTGTGAGGGTGTTATTAACCAGATGAATGGGCGAGTATAAACTTGAAAGCAAAAGGTGGGAGACCCCCCATCTGGAGTAGCCAGTTTACCTCTCCAGGTTCAGTTTGGGCACCAGTACATTTTCATTCAGTGCAGTTGGCCAGTGCCTAATGAAAATAGTTACCTTAAGATGTGGGTTTGGATTCTTTGTCCTTCAGTTCACCCAGTATAGTGGGTGCTGAAAGATTTTGAGCCTAGATGTGCTCAGTGTGGTCCTAAATATCACTTCCATTCCTGTGGGAAATGGGGACAGTACTAGTTCAGGCAGTTGTGCCAGCCTTCAGTTTCAGAACCAGAGTTTCCTGTTTTGTGTCTTCACCCTATCTTAAATGGGAATGTCAAGAATTTCTGGACACTGAAGAAATCTGCAAAACCAGTATGCGTAACCCTGTGGGGGGCCCATCTTTGCTTTGCGATTATTCCAACTCTGTTAAGTGAATAAAAGCCACACTCCAGAATCCCAACCTGATCTGGACAGTAATGTTATTGCTTCCAAGTGTGTGGATTTACTTGGGTGCCCCGGACCAGAAGTGCAAACCTAGCATGACTTTAAGTAAACAGTTTTCTCCCAGGGACCAGAGTTGATGGCCATGGTAAAGGGTCCTACCAGGCATGTGCCAGGTAGATGCCACACTTGGTAGACTTTTTTTGTATAACAGTCTGGTCTAATAGTGGTCAAGTTCTCCTTTCCAAAAAGAGTAATGAATTTTTTTTTTCACTCATGTAAACCCCCACCCTACTCTGTTACCCCTAGATCCTTTGTGGTGAGAGGAGCAGCTCTGCTAGTTAAGCAAGGGGGCCCAGTGGGGAGTTACAAAAATGGGTGTTCATCCATCGATGTGTTTTGAATTTGGGAGGAAACAAAAAAGATAGTTTGCTAAGGTTGTGGCTAGCATTTTGCTTGTCGGGCAGTTGGTAGCCCAAAATTGGAAGCTTTGCACAGAAGGATTTTGCCCAGAGGAGTGTCATCCATATGTGCCTCTGTGTGCTTGCTGTTCATGTGCTGCTGTGTGTAGTGCCATCATTTACCAAGCAGCAGTAAAGCCAATAGTGTGTGCCCCTTGCCCTGCATCACGTAGGAAGTTTACCAGCTTTAATTCTCAAGTTTGAGTGGCAAAAAGTATTGTGGACTTTAGGAAACAAGACAATTGAGCCCTGAAAGTTTCAAATGCTTGCTGTGTGAACCGAGGAAGTCGCTAAAGAAATAGCCAAGAAAATTGGTTCAAAACGGTACTCCTGCTGTGAAATTTCAGCAGAGAGAAAAAGTTGTTTTGCAGTTTACATTTTGCCTGCTCGACGATCGCCATGGAGGAAGAGCGTGAGGAGAGAGAGAAGCTCATTTGCATGGTGTCGAGTGACTGGTGAGACTGCAATCAGTCCGCCCCCAGCCAGCTTCAGAGTGCTGCCCAGTGTTCAAGAGGGAGACAGTGAGTGGTGTGCGAACTGGTAGCAGGAGAATCGTCGTGGTGACTGTGAACGTTCTAAATTCTGTAAAAACAAGACTTTATGTGCAACTTTGGACTCAACCTGGTATCCAACTGACTGGGAATCAAGCATGGTGTTCATAGTGACAATCGGAGGGATCGCCAGCTAGTTTCAACCCAGAGGCTTTCCAGGATCAGCTTAAAGCCGAGATTTTCCAACGAAGCAAGCCAGTTACTGATTCAGTGAGTATCATTCAGAAAAACTGAGCTCAAACTGTGTTGTGATTTAACAAAGCCAGCTGGATCTATGTGTAAACAGTGTGATTGTTTTTACAAAGAAGGACTGTAAAGTAAAATCAAAAACAAACAAGAATTCTGAGCAACAGACTGTGAGCATGTATTATGGATTCAGCAATAGTATAATTTTCTGAGCAATCTGAGAGACTGTAAGTTGTATGAGAGGCTGCAACAAGCAGGCAATCCTGCAAATACTGTGGCTTTAGTGACTTGAAGCAAGTAGAAATTAATTGAAATCCCAAAAATCACATTGATGTGCTGAGGAAAGTAAAGAACAGTGCAATTGTTACAGTTTGAGTAACTTTTCAGTATGGAGAAAGTCGGATAGGCAGTGGCTTGAGTCAGAGACAGATTTGTTGATGCGCCAGGGGTGCTGCCGCCATCATTACAGGGTGGGACAGTAATGTAAACACAGCAGCAGGGAGACATTTTGAGAGACTGTTCCAAGACAGTGAACTCAGTAATAACAATGAACTTTTATGTGTTTATTTCAGACATGGCTTTGAGACCATCCCACTACCCAGATCATGCCAGGGCTATGATGGCTGAAGAGGTAACCAAATTTAAAGAAATTGAGCAATATGTCTACAGTGGACATTTGCCTCCTCAGGTTGCAATTCCCAACTACCCTGTGAGAGTATGCATAATGGCACATTATGGCTGGAAGGGGTGTCTTTTTGATTCCTCACTGTTCAGGGTGTTTAGAGAAGTAAGGTCTGTGTAAAGCACCTAAAAGACATTTGGCTCCCACTTGGAAAAAACTACAAGATCCTACAAGGAGCAGCACACAGCACCAGGTTGAACCTGTTGGGAGAGGCCCAGCAGACTGGGGCACAAAGGAAAAGGGTGTAGATTTACTGTTGGAGCAGATTCCTCATGATGTCTCCACACCCGTGTCACATGTGGACAGTGCAGAGGGAGAGTCAGTGGACTCATGGAGAGAGGGCTCTATCCCTAGCCTCATTGGAGAGGATGAGGCTTGAGAAACACTAGAATGGGAGGTGTCTACCTCCACGCCCGGTGAAGAGTGGACTGTCTCAGAAGTGAGGATGAATGCTCTCTCCTGGGCCCAAATCCTAAGTGAGGAAGAAAAGGAGGAAGCTATGTACCTTTCTGTTGAAGGTCCTACACTGTCCTGAAGTTCTTACCTAGGAGGAACCAGAAGAAGTTGGTGCCTCCACAGCCCTGCCCTCAGTAGTGCTCAGGGACAAGTTCTATGTTGCTTTGAGTATGCAATACTGGCAGTACCAGGACTGGCTGTCCCCAAGCCAGGCTGAGGGCCATAGACTGATGAAGAGCAGTAAGGAGGAAAGACTGGTATGCAGGAGGGCCAATGTCATATGGAATATCCTTTCCAACCTTTCCTCGGAGAGTCTGGGAGGAGTTCAAGAAAAACAGGAGAGCCTAGCTAGAGGAAGATGCATGTGAGAATATAGATCCAGGTGCAACTCATTATGTCAGAAACAAAGTTATAAGAGACATTGGGCAGGACATTGTTCATAGACATTGCACAATATGTAGACCCAGCAGTGAAAGAGACTTTCCACTTTGTTGATTATGAGCACCAAGATGGGGTCATATTTCATACACCTGACCCATTGTGGTACTACCCTCAGTGTTGCAATCCTCCTGAGAATATGCCCGTGCCTACCCAGAGGGAAGCAGAGCAGTGGTAGCAAGTGTCTGCCATCCAGCTGTTGCTGTACCCATGTTGTTCCACCAGACTGGTGTTCCAGTATCCAGGTGCATGCAGATTTGTCAGCCTTGCAGTGTCCCTTTCCAGTTTCATCGCCTGGTCTTCCAGATAGCCCAAGATGACATCAACCCAGCTGTTTTCCTGATACATCTCATGAGATTTCGGATGACAACAACCCAGCAGTTCCTCTCCTGTTCCAAGGTTCCATCTCCAAGATGACATCAACCCAGCAGTTTCTAGATCATCATCTGTTTTCCGGAAGGTTTCCACCCAGCTGTATTCGAAAAATGCTGCCAGGGAGAGTCTTCGGCTGGAGAAGTAGGTGGTGCTCGTTTTTCATTCTTCAAGGGACTAGTAAGTCCAGACTTTTCTTACTTTATTGACATTGCAGTACACATCCTACACCTGGCAGACTACAAACTGTTGAACTCTCCACAAAGACTCTCCCCTTTTGGATTAAGTACTTCAAGAACTGTGCTTCACCGGGCTCTGGCCCAGGAGAGACTCTTTCATGGACCTTGCCTTTGGGCATAACTGTTTGTCACTAGTGTGGACTCTTAGGGCCTTCCATACCCCTAAAAGGTGTATTGTACATAAAGTTAGATATTTTCTACTGTTTTCTACATTTTCTACTTTTCTGAAAAATATTTTTTGGGATTCTCCAGTGTTTTGATGGTAAGGGTTATTGTTGTTATGCTGTGTCTTGTAGATTTGGGGTGTGTTGTGTGTCAGCAGCAACATCAGGATCCCTGAGGGGCCTCAGAGGTTGAGAGGGCTGTTTCAATTAAGGTGCCCTCCCCCACCCCCCGAATCTTGCCAGCAGCAACATCAGGATCCCCCAAGGGTCCTCAGAGGGTGAGAGGACCGTTTGAAATAAAGCACCCTCCCCATCCCCGAATCTCGCCAGCAGCAACATCAGGATCCCCTGAGGATCCTCAGCGATCAAAAGGGCCGTTTAAATTAAGGTGCCCTCCCCCACCCCAAATCTTGCCAGCAGCAACATCAGGATCCCCAAGGGTCCTCAGGGGATCAGTCGTTTGAATTAAGGCACCCTCCCCACCCGAATCTCACC
Organism: Neoceratodus forsteri; assembly: GCA_016271365.2. Taxonomy (NCBI): domain Eukaryota; kingdom Metazoa; phylum Chordata; order Ceratodontiformes; family Ceratodontidae; genus Neoceratodus; species Neoceratodus forsteri. Next base: position 141,766,514 of record CM057457.1, on the reverse strand, counting down.
AGTGTATTCGCATCCTGAGAGCTGAGGAGCTCCTCTTCCAACAGTAGTGAAGGCCTTGCTTGTTTGTTTGAACTTGGTGCCATTTTACTCTGAACTTTACAGTCGGCATATGTTTGGAGATAGTCTCCTGCACCAGCATTTTTATCTTCCTACTGCAGCAAGCATACTGTATTTAACATGTGCCTTAAGGATTAATCTTAGACTTCCAATACTCTTAAATGGTGCTTTAATGAATTGTTTGAACTGGTTCTGGTGCATGCATGTAATGTAATATTTGCCCTTAACAACCAACTTATCTGTGCTGTTTTACTAATTGCTGGAACCCTGAGAACCCACTGCAGCTGCTTTCCCCTGTATTAAGGCTCCCCCCAGGTTTCTGTCTAACAGTACTGGCTCCTGATTTGTAAAATAGCTCACAGTAAAAATACAACAAGCATTTACTCGGCTTACAAATTTGAATTTGAATCAGTTTGTTCGTTCCGTAACCCCTCCCTATGTCCAGCTCCCTGTCTATATAATTCCATAGCCTTCTTTACTTTCCTTCACAGCAGCAACATCAGGATCCCTCAAGGGTCCTCAGAGGTCAAGAGGGCTGTTTGAATTAAGGTGCCCTGCCCCACCCCGAATCTCCAGGTACGTCACATCCTGAGAGTTGGGGAGCTCCTCTTCCAACAGTAGTGAAGGACTTGCTTGTTTGTCACCACCAATGCAGAGTATCGGCTCTCCACCTCCCCTGCCACCACCCTTGCTGAGCATTCCCTTATATAGGGCTCATGAACCAATCAGTCTGCATCTCTATTAGCAGCTTATACACTCTAGCTACTGGAGGCTGCTCTACTGCCTCTTTCTTGCCTTTCTTTTCTCTGCAAACTGTACACATATAGTGTTAGGATATTTTCTCTAAGTCTCCTACTATGCTCTTTGCTACCCTCTGCCCAGTCCCTCTCCCTATTTTACCTCAATATACCCCCTCCCTTCGCTGCAGTAGGCTTCTGCCTGGATTCTTGGCAGCTTGTGAACATATGGGTGGCATCTCTCTCTCCCCACAGGACACCGGGAATGGGGCTGTGCAAATAGCCTTCACCCCTGCCACACTCTATGAATGCCGGCCTAGGCACACAATGCTGGATTCACCCTTCAGCGTTTGGCAGCCCCATCACCTGCAACTCCCAATACAGTCATCTCCCCCCTCATTCTGTCTCCTCCTCCTGGCCACCCCAATGTACAGACCCTCCCAATTCCTACCTTCTCCTCCACTGTACACCTTACCCAACTCTCCCATTATAACAAAAGGAAGTGGTCCTGGAACCCTGCCCTAAGGTTCCTTCTCCTCCTCCTTCTCATGTCAGGCAATATCCATACTAATCCAGGGCCACCAATAGTCATGATGCCTTTCCAACCTACTCCTGGTGTGCTGCGCATTGCCTCCCTCAATGTTTGCAACATCTTAAAAAAGTGGGACTCCTTCCAGAGCTGGGTTTTACAGCATCAAACTGATGTCATAGCCATGAGTGAAACCTGGCTCACCCCTCGGATTCCTGATTCCTCAGTATCCCTGCCTGGGCTCAACCTCTACCGTGCTGACCAACAGGGTACGCGTGGGGGAGATTGTGCCCTTTACACTAAGGACATATTACATGGACAACTACTCCCCTCCCCCCAGCTGTGACCAGGTCCTCAGGCCCTCACTATTAAACTGACCTTGGGACGAGCTCAAAACCCATAACATATCACTACGGTGTACATTCCTCCCCAGGGATCAAAAAACAGCCTTCCATGCTATATCGTCATATCTGGACACACTACCATCTCATATGGAAATGATTGTTCTCAGTGATTTTAATATCAATTGGCTAGGTAAGGACACCATCCTGTTCATCGATATTGCCACAGCCCAAGACCTAACCCAAGTGGTCATTTCCCCCCACCCACCTTGACCCACGCAGTGGATCTTCCTCCCTGCTAGACCTCATCTTCACCAATCATCCACACAAGATAAGTAGTGTCTCCATCCTACCAAATGCTCTTAGTGACCACTCCCCAGTTCTCTGCTCCTGGTCCTGTAAAGCTCTTAGATCTCCTCCCAAATTAATAGAGCAATGCAGACTTGGCCCTGGTAAACTGGCACAACTGTAATCTCACCTGAGGGCCACGGACTGGTCCTTCATTACCAAATCCTTAGACTCCAATAGAACCCTTGACCTCTTCATCTTGTCTTTCAATAATATGTGTGACATATTTGCCCTATTCACTGAAAGAATGGTTAAAGGCAATCATGTGCCTTGGTTCTCTGATCACCTCAAGACCTTGATGCAGACTAGAGATTCATTGTGGCAACTCTCCAATGTGTTCGGCCTCCCACATGATAAACATAGGTATAGAGAGGCTCGGAACAAGTGCACTTGGGCCATTCGCAAAGCCAAAGCAGAATACTATAAATTCTCCTTAACCTCCTTTTGGGGATCCAGCTGCAAGTTCTGGAACAATATTAAGAAAATATGCAGTAAGGACCCTAATCTAGTTCCCACTCAGGTCATGGCCGATGGGTCCTTGACAACAGACCCCACTCAGATTGCCGCAGTCTTCAACAATGCCTTCACTAACCTTAGCCATGTTCTCCCCCTGAATTTCTATGATTTTCTGGCTCCTAGCACATCTACTCCCCGCCCTGGAGCTCCCCCCTTTTATCTGCGCCATATCACTCCTAAGTCTGCAGAACCATACCTTAAAATAGCCCTTAGCCACACCTCCTCCAGCTCAGACTCCCTCGATTTGAAACTCCTTTGGCTCACCCTTAATGAGGTTCTTATCCACTCACCCACATTTTAAACCACTTCCTATGTCTGGGTAAATTCCTTGCCAAGTGGAAATCCACCTCAATCACACCCATAATTAAATGTGGGGACAGCTCCATTGCAAACAATTACTGCCCTATCTTCATACTTCCACCATTCTCCAAGGCCTTAGAAAGGATTGTTTCTGATCAGCTCACTGAGCACCTCAATAAATACAACCTACTCTGCAAACAACAACAACATGGTTTCCGCACTACTACTGCCCTTCTCAAACTTACCACACACATACACTCTGCGCTTGACAAAGGTCACCTCACAGGTGCAATCTTCATAGACCTCACAAAGGCATTTGACACCGTCCACCACTCCCTTCTTCAAACCACTTTGACCAACCTGGGTCTCTCTCAGGAAGCCATGGGATGGTTCTCTGACTACCTCTCGAACCGGACTCAACAGGTCAAAATTGGTAATGCACTATCCATCAAATCTCCTGTCCTCTCAGGTGTCCCACAGGGGTCCATATTGGGATCGCTACTAATCAGCATCTTCCTAAACTCCCTCCTTCCCCGAGTCCTGCCCCACCAACCTATTACTATACATGGATGGTGCTGTCATCTTCTCCTCCAGCCCTGACCCCCTTCAACTTCACTGCACCCTCCAGTCCTCCTTCAACATTGCCGAAAGTTGGTTCTCTTCACAACGCCTCATTATTAACTATAAAAAAAAACAAAGTTATGCTATTTGCACACACAAGTACAGAACTTTTAGTTGGACACCCAGAGGTGTGTCATGTAGTATGTTAAGTGTGAAAAACATTTCGAGATAGCATCTACAAGTTTGTTCTGTGAGGTTGTTATTAACCAGATGAATGGGCGAGTATAAACTTGGAAGCAAAAGGTGGGAGACCCCCCATCTGGAGTAACCAGTTTACCTCTCTGGGTTCAGTTTGGGCACCAGTACATTTTCATTCAGTGTGTTTGGCCAGTGCCTAATGGAAATAGTTACTCTGAGATGCGGGTTTGGATTCTTTGTCCTTCAGTTCACCCCAGTATAGTGGGTGCTGGAAGAATTTGAGTCTAGATGTGCTCAGTGTGGTCATAAGTATCACTTCCATTCCTGTGGGAAATGGGGACAGTACTAGTTCAGGCAGTTGTGCCAGCCTTCAGTTTCAGAACCAGAGAGTTCGCTGTTTTGTGTCTTCACCCTTTGCTAAATGGGAATGTCAGGAATTTCTGTACACTGGAGAAATCTGCAAAACCAGTATTTGTAACCCTGTGGGGCCCATCTTTGCTTTGTGATTATTCCTATTCTGTTACGTGAATAAAAGCCATATTCCAGAATCTCAACCTGGTGTCGGCAGTATTACTATTGCTTCCATGTGTGTGGATTTACTTGGGTGCCCCTGATCAGAAGTGCAAAACTAGCATGACTTTGAGAAAACAGTTTTCTCCCAGGGACCAAGTTGATGGCCATGGTAAATGGTCCCACCAGGTGTGTGCCAGGTAGTTGCCACACTTGGTTGACTGTTTTTGTATAACAGTCTGGTCCACCAAGTCTAATGGTGGCCAAGTTCTCCTTTCCAAAAAGAGTAATAACACATTTTTTTTCACTTATGTCAACCCCCACCTCTCTCTGTTACCCCTAGACACTTTGTGGTGAGAAGAGCAGCCCTGCTAGCTAAACAATGGGAGCCAGTGGGGGGGCTACATATGCAATTATTATGAGTGGTATTAAGAGGTAAGAAACAGTTCAGGATATAAGACAGATAAGACAGTATTGCACTTTAGTATTTTCCACAACAGTGAAAACTTCTCCCACCTATTATTAAAGTTATTTAAAGTATGGAATTGTGATGCTATTGCCTTTTCTGCATAATAAGCCGTATTCAATTCCTGTATCCATTCCCTAATGGGAGGTGAGGTTTCTCTGATCCAATATCTCATAATTAAAAGCAGCGACACTGCTGAGGTGAAAAACATATAATATTTATGAGTCTGATTAGGTATGGCTGAGAGGTTCCCAAGTACACGTTTCGACATTAAAAATGTCTCTCTTTTCAAACAAAGGTAATAAGAACGTCTTTGTTTGTTGCCAAAAGTTCTGGATACTGGAGCATGTCCATATCATATGCATAAGAGAACCAGGCTCTCTTTGACATTTCTGGCATAATTTACTTTTCTTCTTGTCCATAAAATGCCTTTTAATCGGTGTGTAATACAGGTTATGGAGTACTTTAAATCTGATCAGACGTAATTGATCTTGTTTTACCAATTTATAATTGTTTTTCCCCACTGATTACCAGGTGTAAGCAGCATAGGAGAGATTTGAGGCCTGTTGCCAATAAAATGCTACTGGAGAAAGTATCTCCTCAGCTCGATAGGTCAACAATTTATAAATCTGCGCTATGGGTTTTGACTGCGTAGCCCATTAAAAGATCTCCTTAAAGAATTCTGAGGCCTGAGCAGACCACGGTGGTTTCCCAGGTATTGCCTTTACACATTGCTTAATCTGTAAATATTTAAATAAAGGAAACTCTGTCAGTTGAAAAGCTATTTTAAGATCTTTGGGGTCAGAAATTTGTGTTCTTTAACTAAGTCCTGCGATTTGACTTTTCTACCCTTTTCCAAAAGTTGGAGAAATAGTCTTGTTTCCTAATTGAAAATTCAAATTATGAACTAAAGGCTGACCTAAATCTCTCCTGTTATCCAATTTAAAATAGGTACACAGCTGGGAATGGGCCTCCATAGTCCATGCTAACGGCGTATGCCTCTAGGACTGAGGTATTTTTTTGCCTGCAGTATAGAGTAATGATGCTATATTACTTGAGAGGGCAATTTGTCTCTCTGTCTTATACCATATCAAATTAAGAGGAACACATTCAAGAGGGGTCAGCCATAATGAATATTTAGAGCTCTGGAAGGCCAAATAGTATAAAAAGAGATTAGGAATTCCAAGCCCTCCCCTCTCTTTCCCACCCATTAATTTGTTTATTGTCCTTCTAGGTTTTTTACCATTCCAGAGGAAGGCGGACCACGTAGAATTAATCTTTTTGAACCATGACTTAGGGAGAACTAAATTCAACATAGAAAGGGGATACATTAACCTAGGGAAAATAATCATTTTAATTAGATTGACTCTACCCCATAGGGATAAGGGCAAGGTTTGCCACCTCTTTAGATCTTGCTGCATCTGTGTTACTATAGGATCAATATTCAGAGATTTCAGTTTATTGATGTCTTGTGTAAGTTCTATGCCTAAAAAAGTGAACGAACTGGAAGCCCATTTCAAACCCATCTCCTCTACGTCCTTCTTAGTACATGAAGGCGTCAATGATAATACTACTGTTTTGTGGTGATTAAGCTTATATCCTGACACTATGCTGAAATTATCTATTAGACTCAAAGTTGCCTGTATGGATTCACGCCACGAGGAGAGATGCATGAGAATGTTGTCTGCAAACATTAAAATTTTATATGTGTCAGGGCCAATATTTATTCCTCTAATTTCCATTGTCATGTTAATTTTTCTAGCCAAGGGTTCAATATATAAATTAAAAAGCATCGGGATAGGGGACAACCCTGTCTGGTTCCTCTTGATAGCTTAAAGTTATTGGAGATGGCCCCATTACATACAACTCTTGCTGAAGGAGCTGCATATAGGACCACAATCCATTGACTGTATTCTTGGGGTATTCCATATCTGGGCAAAAGATCAAATAAATAGGTCCAACTGACTCTATCAAATGCCTTTTCCACGTCAAGGGATACGAACACTTTGTTAGTATCTGCATCCCCTGACGCGAAAAGAAAATGGCATATTTTCCTAAAATGGTCACTAGAACGCCTCCCTGCGACAAATCCCACTTGGTCCAGCCCTATCAAATTGTCCCATATCTTTTTAAGTCGGGATGCTAATACACTGGCGAATATCTTGATCTCGATATTTAGTAATGAGATCGGTCTATAATTATCCGGACAGGTCTGGTCTTTCCCCGGCTTGGGTATAACCACAATCCTAGCTTCAAACAATGCCAGCTCTTTTACTTTAGCTGAATACATACAATTAAATAATATCTGTAAATATGGTGCCAACTCCTCTTTGAAGGTTTTGTAGAAAGCCGGAGGGTATCCGTCGGGACCTGGTGCCTTGTCTGCCAGCAGCTTATCAATTGCTTCTCTAATTTCCTGAAGGGTGACCTCCCCTATTAATTCCAAGCTTTGAGCTGCTGTAAGTTTTGGCATCTGGATATCACTGAAAAAGAGCTTTAGTTTATTCGCATAATCTAAATCTGTATGTTGCGTCATATATAGTTCTGTATAGTACTTTTGAAAAATTTTAACAATTCCCTCTGGGTCTGACTTTAGCTTTCCTGTTTCCCTGTCTCGTAGTGCTGTTACCCATCTAGCCTCTCTTTGTTGTTTTATTTTATTTGCCAGTAATTTTACGGCTTTTTCACCTTGCCCAATATATGTTGCCTTCCACTTTAATGATGTTTTCAAAGTAATGTTTAGACCGTATGCTGCATACTTTGCTCTTAGGGAATGAAGTTCCACCCAAATTTTCTCATCTGTACCTTGACTCAGATGATTTTCTAGGAATCTTATTCTAGCTAACCATTCCTCCATCTCTTTTAACTTTTTCCGTTTCCTATTAGTGGCAAGTCTAATGAATTCTCCTCTCCATGTTGCTTTTAAAGCACCCCATAAAATATCTTTTTTCAACATAGACTTTTGGTTAGATTCCCAGGAATCTTTAATAAATTTTCTCATATGTTGCACTATCTCATCTTCAGACAACATTTGTATATTTAGAGACCAGGATTTATAAGCTCTCCAAAAGGATGAAAATCCTAATTTTATCCAAATGGTGAATGGTCAGAAAGTACTCTAGGATATATCCCCATATCCTCAACTGTGTGTAACGTGGTTGAATTAAAAGAAAAAAATCAATCCTAGAATGGACCTTATGGGTGGGGGAATAATATGTGTAGTCTAGGTCTAGGAGATGAAGCAGTCTCCATGGATCGACAAGTCTGAGTCGCTCATTAATTCTCTTAGAGCCCGCTGTGCTGGGGATAGCCCTGATCTTTTATTGTATGTTCTATCTAGGCCATTTGTATAAACCACATTCCAATCTCCCCCCAAAAGGCAAGGGACATTAGGCACCGAGGCTATGATGGTAGCTAAAGGTGGAAAAAAGGTGGGAGTGTCTGAGTTAGAGCCGTATATTGAACCAATGAGAAATTCTATTCCCGCTAGATTCCCAAGCGTTAGTATATATCTCCCATCCTGGTCACGCCAGGATTTAATTTCCTTAAAAGGGACATTCTTTTGTATGAGTATTGCTACTCCTCCTCTTCTTTCGCTGTTACCTGCCCCAAAGACTTGGCCAACCCAAAGTTTCTGTAACTTCACAACTTGGTTGGTAGTAATATGCATCTCCTGTATCATCACAATATGTGGATGTATCTATTCAGATGTCGCAAAATAGTGTACTTTTTCAAATTATCTTTCCCACCTTTGATATTCCAAGACATCATATTCCAACTACCCATTTATATAACAAATTGATGGCCGTAATTGATCGATAGTCCTGCCTATTCCAAATCTCTCTAGAAATACTGTATTCTACTCCCTGTCCCAGTTGACCCCCACCTGTGAAACTTCCCCACCCCCGCTGACCTCTTAATATCTTTCCCTCCATCATCCCTAATCCCCCTGCTACTGTCCAGGCCATTAGCCTACTCCTAAACATTCTGGCCATCATGCCCTCGAGTGAGCAGCCTCCGCCCCCTCAATAGCGTCCCAATGGGGACATCTAATCTACTACTAACCTATCAGCAACACCTGCTATTCCTGTCATAATAAAGCCGCAACTAAGGACAAATCTTATAGCTAGCATCCTCGAAGTCTATTATAGCCGACAAATGGGAAAAAAAAAAAGGAGAGGAAAATAAAACCGTAAACTTCTGTAAGGGCCAAGAGATCCTTTTATGGCATGATACCTTTAGCCTTTATTCCATTTTTTCTCTTTCTCTTTTCCTCATCTTTTTCCCTTCCTTCTTTTTTTTCTTCCCTTTCTATACTCTTCTCTCCCCCCTTTTTTTTCTTTTTCCTCCTCTTCTGGTAGTTTCTATTTTTCCTCGCTATTCTTCTAAAAGATAACACAAAGAATATAATAACGTTTCTATCTGTCTAAACAATATAACATATTAACCTCATTAACCAGTATGAATAATCTTCTATATGAAGAAACATAACAGAATAAAGGCAAGAATGAATTTTAACACCAAGTCCATGAATAGTTCAAAAATTGCGTCTCAATATAGTGAAGGTCTCTGAATTACTGCGTTTCAGGAACTCCTCGCTATGCCTGAACTCTGACAGTAGGTGGAGCTCAAGTCTCGCTTTTCAATAGACGCTTCTACGGACTGTAGGTAACAATGTTAACTTTCTCTGAGTCCAAAAACCCTGGAATATAACAGCAGACTCTCCGAAAAACACTCCATGAGTTCTCAGCGTGATCATCCCTGCAAAACCCTCACCACGAATACATACAACAAAACATCCTCCGACATGTCTGCCCCGAATCTCTGCACTTGATGACAGCAGCACAACAGGCAAACACATTCTCTCTGTATTCTCAGCTACCTTTCCCAAAAAGATCGGGAAGCCTGTTGTGTAAGTCTGTTGCAGCTTGGTTGGCAGACTCATATTGCTGGGTTCCTGAATCAAGTGCCACCTCTGGTCTCACTGGGAATAACATACTATGCTTTATTTTAGCTGCCCACAGCTTGGTCTGAATTGGTCAGTAAGCTGCCCTGTCCTGTCGGACCTTAAATGTTAAATCAGGGACTACTCTCAGTTTTTTGCCTTCCCATTCCAACTTCTCTATGTTTCTAGCCGCCTTAAGTATGTAGTCTCTATCAAGGTAGTTTAATACTTTAAAAATGATGGGACAAGGCAACTGATCTGAAGGGGGTCTTGGTCTGATCGCTCTATGAGCTCGCTCAATCACGTATGTAGGGCCATTTGGTGAGGGGCCTGCGATACGTGTACAGAGCTTCTGCATGAACAATATAGTATTATTTCCCTCATCTCCTTCTGGGAGCCCTAATAAAACCAGATTGTTGTATCGCAATCTTCCTTCCAGGTCATCTGCTTTCTCATCACATTTTTTGACTGTCTTTTTGAGGGAGATATTTTCCATTTCCAACTTGTTCACTCAATCCTCTATCGTATTATCAAACCTGACAGGGAAGCCTTCCAGTCCCGAAATTCTTCGATCAGAGAGAATAGCGCAGTTTTAATAGTAGAAATGTCCTCTTGAAGCTGTTCTGTAGGGGTGCTCATTGTGATTGAGCTCAAATCAGTATTCGGAGAGGAGCTTCTACGTGGCCTTTTTGCCTCCAGTGCCATCATGTCCTTTGTATTCTCTTTGTCAGAATCGCTACGGTTCATTTCTTTAGACGTCTCCATGGCAGATTCCCTTCAATCGCCAAGGTTTAACTGGTAGGATACTGCTGTATTATACAATGAATTATGCCTTGTTATCTATTGTAGTTAGTAGCTTTAGTCTGCAAAATAGCGGAGCTGCACCTACGTGCTGCTTACTCCTCTAAGGGCATCACGTGACTCCCCACTAATTGACTTTTAAGATACTGAATATGTTTGCCCCATGAATTATTTGAAGAAAAAAACAAAACAAGATAGAAATATGATTTCTCTATACCTAACATAAACTTATTTATTTTCAATTTTGATTTTTTCTTTCTATACAGCATAATTTTACCTTTGTCTATACTCATTTTTAATTTATTTTTTTACAGTATTCTAAAATGGAAAATGAATACTTTTAATTAGTGGTTGCAAACAAAATTACAGGGACTTTATTTAGAGACAGCACTTAGGTCTTAAAAAGGAAAGGGGGTGAGGCAATGAGGTAGTATGCACAACAAGTCAATTTTATTTTTACGCACTCTTTCCCCGGGGCTCATGGTACAAAACAAAAACAGCATAAAATTAAATAAATATACATAACAATATAACTTAAACAGAAGTGAAAACTCCAGAATCAATAAAAATAAACAGCTCTAGGAAGCAAAACATTTGCAAGCTAAGTGCAGTTCAACATTAGTAACATTAATCCAGACAGTAGGCTTGTTCAAAGAGATGGAATTTCAGGATCATTTTAAAGGCGTCCACTACGCCGACCAAACAAATATAGAAAACAACAGTACAGGTGCAGCAACCATAAAAAACTTGCCCTCGGATATTTCAACCTAGACCAGGGTACACACAGAAACCCAGCATCAGTGAGCATACAGTGTGGGCAGAGGTGTACAGAGTCAGGAGAGCTTTCAGATAACCAGGTCCCAAACCATGTAGGGTCTGTATACCAACAAGCATATTTTAAAAGCTAGTGCGCTACCAAATAGGCAGCCTGGGCAGTTTGCACAGCACCAGTGCAATATGATCTCTACCGCATGTCCAGGAGATCAAGCATGCTGCTGTTTTCTGGACCAGCTGCAAGAGGCACATCAGACTCTCACAGCACTATTAAAGGACTGCAGTCAGGTATTGTTCCTTATTATCGGTGACCCACTGGTGCATGGTTCAACAGTCATCACCTCAGTCTTGGCTGAGCTGAGGCTTAACCAGTTGAAGACCATCCAGTCACTGATCTATTTCAAACATCATGCTTGCATCAGCCCCAGCAGGTGCACATAATAGGTATTGCTGTGTATTGCCTCCATAGCAGAGAAACACCAAACTATATCTTCTAAGTATCTCTCCCAGAGACAGCATGTACAAGGCCAAACAACTAGGGGTCAGGATATAGCCTCGAGACACACCACAGTTCAGTTCAACTGTCTCAGAGATGGAATAAATTATGAATTCCTGTTGCTTTCTTCCACACAAGTAGGGCTAGAACCAGCATAAAACAGTACCAGTGAGTCCCACATATTGCCTGAGGCATTCCACAAGCACTCTATGGTCAACCATGTCAAATGCTGATGAGAGGTCAAGAAGGACAAGAATGGAATGATGCCCTCTATCTTTTGCCATGAGGAGATCACCAAACACCTTGATGAGTGCAGTCTCCATACTGCAACAAGGGTGAAATATTGACTGGAGAGGCTCATAGATGTCATACCTTTCCAGGTGAGCCTCCAAGTGCATTACCACCACTTTCTTAATTACCTTTCACAGAAAGGGAAGGTTTGAGACTGGCCTGTAATTCAGGAGACTGTCAAGACCCACAGATGGGGCCCTATGCACAACAGGCCCGCCAGGCACACACAAGCATGTAGAGTGCACACGTAGGTGGCTACATCACCCTGACATGAATGACCCTGGCCAGGGACATGCACAATGAGCACGTAGCACCCTGCATAGGGCACATGTGCACAGGCTCAAGGACTCTACGTGCAACATGCCCACTGGGGCATGGCTGCGTAGTGAGACATGTACAGGGTACCAGCACGCATGCACGAAGGCATGTGTGACAGGCAGGTGCATGGGCAAATAAGCATACAGTTATGCCAGTGAAAAGGCTGCTGTAAATGTATACAGACCAGCGCCGGCAGCCCAGATGCAATGGAGAATGCCTGCACACTGGATGGGCAGCAGGAGCAACACCACACTCATGTGCCACACACACCTGGAAGGACCACCCAGCACAGGGCACAGACCACATGTGCGAGCCCATGTGGGACAGGATGTACACGCTGGGGGTGTAAGTGGGCAGTTTCTGGGTGTAGGGCTGGAACCTAGCACCACAGCCCACATGGCAGGGAAACACAAGTAGTGTCCTGGTGACCAAGGCCTGGCCAGTGGGCAATGTGGGCATGCCTGATGCAGTTGTGAGTAATGGCCCACTGCCACACATGATGCACAGGTATGGCAGAGGCAGTACCGTGCTACACCAGAACCCCCTTGTGTGAGCACAGGTAGCCGTCCTGTGACACACAGAGACCCCCCCAGGCCACCCACAGCCCCAAGATAGTAAAGACACAGCATGTGTGTAAAATATGTTTATTATAGGAACAGCAGTGAACAGCACAACCCTTGCAGGCAACACCCCCCCATTGGGAGGGCATGAATACAGTGGCCACCAGAATGGTCATGGTGACACAGGCCACACACACCCCCATAAACCCACCAACCTCCAACCCCCAGCAGTCCACTCAGCAATGCAATGGGGGAGACACAGCCGCTACCATCAATTGCCGGGATCACTCACTGCAGTTACTGGTGTTGTACTCATCCTCGGTTACCTCTGGTCTCTTGACGTCCTCGAACTGCAGTATCATGTGTTTCACCAACCCTTTGCTGCACTGGAAGGAAAATGGAGACAACATCAGTACCCAGCCAGTATGATCTCCACCACAGCCGGCATGCCCAGGGCACAAAGCCCAGGGCCTATCCCAGTGCATTTACAAGCGAGAGCACGTACACCTCCCACAGCCTGTCCTCCACGTCCTCATACAGGAGGTCTGGTCTAGATCCCTGAAGGAACAGGTATGAGGGATATTGAACCAGGTACTTCTTCCAGTGATGATGTAGGGTGCACACATAGCATTATGCACCATCCAGCTGCTCCAGCAGCACCAGCTCCATCTTGGTAGGCATCCCATGCTGATCCTGTGGGGTACAAGAAGGAGTAACGTCATTCGCCTGGACAGTGGTCACCACCCACCGTGACCCCCATACCTGGAGGAAAGAGCACCCCATACCTTGTGAAAGCCTCTGACCTGCAACAGGTCGACTGCACTGTCTGTGTAGTTGTCTTCAGATACCCTCCAGAGATCCTGTGGAAAATGCCTGTACCATTTGACACACCTCAGTGCCATCACAACAGTTGTTGCAGAGCCACAGATACAAGAACTGCAATGACAACACAGAGAGCATGTGTCACCTGCACAAGTGAAGGCGTGGCACACCCAGGCCTGCACACGCCCAATTAGAGCTGCACACAGGGGCCTGGGTCTATACAAAGGGGGCTGCTGTGTAGGCTGCATGGTGCTACAGAAAGCAACCATGAGTGTGGAGGATGTGTCCCAGAGTGCTACTGCATGCACACCATAAAGCGGAGCAGATGGACATGCAGCAGAGGTTAGGTCCATGGGCATGGGTGTTCCATCCACAGACTGACGCAGCAACATACAAACATATGGAGATGCCAGCAGAAGAAGGCCATTTAGTCTATCAAATCTGCTCGTATTGCAGGGTCCACAGGTTGAGCTAATGTCACTGCCTTCCCTCCCTCCCCATGCCTCCCATCCTCCCTACCCATGATCCTTACCTTCCTCCATGCCTATCCCAAGCTCTCTTAAAGCTGCCCACTGTCTTCAATGAGATGACCTCCTCCAGCAGCACATTCCAAGTGTCCACCATCCTCTTTGTGAAGAAGTGCTTCCTAACCTCCCTTCTAAACTTCCCACCCTCCAGCTTAAGACTGTGCTCCTTGTGTTATGGTTGCCATTCAGTTTAAAGAGACTCTCCTTACCAGCCTTATTTATCCCCTTCAAGTACTTGAAGGTCTCAATCATGTCCCCTCTCTCTCTCCTGTCTTTCAGGGAGTACATGTTCAGCACCCTCAACCTCTCCTTGTATGCCTTATCTGCTGACCGGCTATCATCTTTGTAGCCCTCCTCTGGACCTTCTCCATCAGGTTAATATCATTTCTGAGATGTGGTACTGAACTCCATACTGTCGATGTAGCCTTACCAGTGACCTGTAAAAGGGCAGTATAACCTCCTCTTTCCTAATACTGATCCCCCTAGATATGCATCCCAGCATTTTGTTTGCCTTTGCTGCTGCTTTCTTGCACTTCATGGAGTGCTTCAGGTCACTAATGATCATCACTCTTAGGTCCTTCTCCTCCTTTAATGCAGATACTTGGACTCCACCCAGGTAGTACTCTGTTCTGGGATTCTTGACTCCAATATGCATGACTTTGCATTTCTTGGCATTGAAGCCAAGCTGCCAGATCCTGGACCACCTCCCCAGCTTTTCCAGATCTTCCTGTAGGTCCTGTATCCCTTCAGCTGTGTCCACTCTCCCACAGAGCTTGGTGTCATCTGTGAATAGGCACATTTTGCCCTTAATGTCATCCTCAATGTCACTGATAAAGGCATTGCACAACAATGGCCCCAGCACCGAGCCACGGAGGCCCTCCCGGTTACCTCTCTGGTGCCAGATAACTCTGCCCCCACCCTCTGGGTTCTGTCCTTCAGACAGTTTTCCATCCATCTGGCCATCTTTTCCCCAACCCCAATATCCACCAACTTCCTGATCAAGCTTTTGTGGGGCACAGAGTCAAAGGCCATGCTGATCACAAGATAGAGGATGTCTATCACTTGGCCCCTGTCTATTGTCTTAGTGACACAGTCAAAGAAGTCAATCAGGTTTGTTTGACATGATCACCTCCTCCCCATGAATCCATGCTGCCTCTCATTCTAGAGACCATGCCCCTCTAGATATTCCACCAATCTTACCTTTAGTATTGTCTCCATGAGCTTGCCCACAATGGAGGTCAGACTGACTGGTCTGTAATTCCCTGGGTCATCCTTGGAACCACTTTTGTGGAGGGGCACTACGTGTGCTCTTCTCCAGTCCTGTGGTACCACATCTGACTCTAGAGAACTATTAAAAAGATCTGCCAGTGGCCCTGCCAGCTCCTCCGCCAGTTCCTTTAGTACCCTTGGATGTACTCTGTCCGGGCCTAGTGATTTGTCCACCTTCAATGCCAGCAGACCTTCCCTCACTCTGTCCTCCTCTATCACTACATCTGTGTTCCCCTCTCCCCCTGCTACTCTTTTCCCACCTGAAGGCACTGGTCCATCCTTCTCCCTGGTGAAGACGGAACAGAAATATTCATTTAGCATCTCTGCTTTCCCCCATTATCCTCCACCCACTTCATCCCTTTCTTAAGCCTAACAATCCCTTCCTTGTCCCTTTTCTCACTTATACAGTAATAGAAAGTCTTCTCCCCCTTCTTAATTCCTTCAGCTATCTGCAGCTCCTTTTTTTGTGCCTTTGTTCGCCGGACTTCCTTATTTGCCTCACTGGCCAACCTTAGGTAATTTTCTCTATCCACCTCTCTCTTGGTCTTCCTGAATTTTCTATAGGTCAACCTCTTTTTCCTTACTGCCTTGGCAACCCCAGGACTGAACCAGCTGGGCACTTTGGCCCCTGTGTTCTTCCCCCAGAGTCTAATGCACTCATCTGTGGCAACCAGTATTCCTTTCTTAATGATGGACCACCTTTGGTCCTCCCTCATATCTGCTCTGATGCCCACCAGATGGCTCCTTAGCACTTCACCCATTTTCTGAAGTCCACCCTCCTGAAATCCAAGATTTTGATTTTAGTCAAGATGCTTGCCCTGCCCATATCCAACTGGAACCACACTGCACAATGGTCACTTCCATCCAGTGACTCCCCGACCATTATTTCCTGTACATGCTCCCCATTTGTGAGCACCAGATCAAGAATTGCCTCAGCTCTTGTTGGTTCAGTGATGCCCTGAGTCAGGAACCCACTCTGCAGTCCTTCCAGGATCACCTAACTCTTAGCACATGTTGTGGATGGTATACTCCAGTCCACCTTGGGCAGGTTGAAGTCCCCCACAATTACCACCTCTCCTTTCCTCACAGCTTCCAATATTTGTGAGATCAGTTCCCTGTCTCTCTCCTCATCTTGACTAGGTGGTCTGTAAACCACCCTCAATCTCACCTTTCTCCCTGTATGGGACCCTAATTGAACCCATAATGCCTCCACCTCCCCTTCCTCTGACTCTTCCCTCATACAAGTTATTCCCTCCCTGATATAAACTGCCACCCCTTCCCCTTTCCTGACTACCCTGTCCCTCTTGTATAGTTTATATCTGGGGCTTTCAAAGTCCCAGTCATGGTGTGATGTTGCCCAAGTCTTGGTTACTACAGCTATGTCCACCCTCTTGTCTGCTAATAGTGCCTGCAGGTCTTCAATCTTGTTTCCAAGATTCCATGTATTCAGAGACACCACCCTCCACTTAGAGTCTGACCTTCCTTCCCTTTCCTCTTTTCTTCTATTCACATTTATCCCCTCTGTGTGCACCCCTCCACATACCCTTGTTATGTATTCCTCACTCCCTCCACCCTTTGTTGTGTTTTTGGCCCTTCCACCTCCTCCTTCCAGACCTCTTCCATTAGTGTGGGGGGGGAGGTTCACTGACCACCTCCTTTCGGAATCTGTGGGCCTGCACGCAGGACATACTCTGCATAGAGCAGTTCCACTTCCCATGAGCCACTGTGACACAGCTGTGTGACACCTTCCCCCACAGACACAGCAATCGCGGGTAATGTTGGTGGAGACGAAGGACATGTGTGCACTTGCATACCATGCAAGTGGCTTGTTCCAGCCCCTGACTGGTGACACGATGGGCGTATGCCAGTCATCGGTGTCCCGGGCTGTGGCTCAGGTGACGGATGCCCTGCTTGAGCACGTGGGGGAGCACATCCAGTTCCCCACGGCATTGGCCGAGGTCTGTATAGAAACACAGAAGTTGATGACAGATAAGGACCACAACGCCCATCCAGTCAGCCCATTTCTTTTTCTACCTTATAAATGTGCCATCGGCCTTTGCTCTGTCAATGGTCTGTCTATTCATACTCATCTGTATTGCTCCCTTATGTCTATTCCATGCCTGTTTGAAGCCCTGCACTGTATTCATATCCACCACTTCCTGAGATAGGCTGTTCCATGCATCCACCACCCTTTCTGTGAAAAAGAACTTCCTCACATTACCCCTTAACTGGCCTCTCTCTAATCTCGTGCTGTGTCCTCTTGTCCTGATATTTTTCTTATATTGAAACATGTTAGACTCATTCACCTTGTTAATGCCCTTAAGGTGTTTGAAAGTTTCGATCATTTCACCTCTCTCCCTCCTTTGCTCTAGAGTATACATACTGAGCTCCGTTAATCTGTCCTCATACGTTTTCTGATGCAGACCCTGCACCATTTTAGTTGCCCTTCTCTGGGTTGCCTCACTTTGGTTAATGTCCTTGTGAAGGTGTGGCCTCCAGTACTGCACGCAGTACTCCAGATGGGGCCTAACCAGTGTCTTGTAAAGAGGGATTATTACCTCCCTCTTCCAACTTGTGAGACCCCTGCTAATACACCCTAACATCCCACTAGCCTTACCTACTACTTTAGTGGTCTACTTGGATGATTTCAGGTCATCGGTGATGATGATGCCCAAGTCTCTTTCTTCCCTTGTGACTGCCAGCAACTCCCCTCTCAGCCTATAGGTGGCTTCAGGGTTTCTCTTCCCTATGTGCATGATCTTGCACTTCTTTGCACTAAACTCCAGTTGCCACTCTTCCGACCATTTTGCTAGTATATCCAGATCTCTTCTTATTCTGCCCACCCCATCTGGATCATCTACTGTGTTGCAGATCTTGGTACCATCTGCAAACAGGAAAACCTTACCCTCCAGTCCATCTGCAATGTCACTGATGAAGATATTGAAGAGGACTGGCCCCAGGACTGATCCCTGAGGTACCCCACTTGTGACTTGCATCTCTTCTGACTGTATACCATTTACCACCACTCTCTGTTTTCTGCCCATCAACCAGTTTACCACCCAGTTGACCAACTTCTGACCCACCCTAAGCCTGCCCAAGTTATTAATCAATCTTCTATGTGGAACAGTATCGAAAGCTTTGCTGAAGTAAAGGTAGGCAACATCAACTGCTCTCCCTTGGTCCACCACTCTGGTTACCCAGTCAAAGAAATCTATGTGCCACAAAGCAGGTGTTCTATGACATGCATGGCATGCTCAATGTGTGTGGGGCCATTGACAGCAAGCACACTGCCATACTGACACCGTCTGTGAATGAGTAAGCATACTACAACTGCAAGGGATTTCACAGCATCAATTGCCAGGTGGTTTGAGATGCGAATGGCATCTTCACCAACATGTGCGTCATGTTCCCAGTGTCATCCCATGACTCCTTCATACAGGATTCCTTGGGCCTCTGCACCATGCTGCGTGCAGGACAGCTGGATGGCTGACTGCTAGGTGAGTGTGCTATCACTTTAAGATTCAGCCCTGCCAGTGGCTGGCCACACTACATGCCACAGCACTGTGTTCCCTCCCATTGCAGGTGAGGGTGGGCACCCACTCTGCCCATACCTGATGACGCCATTCCTGTTCCCGAACATGCCAGTGGAGAAGGCATACAACACAGCCCACAGGAAGACAAGGGGAATAGTGGAGAGGACCATTGGGCTAGTCAATATGGCATTTCAGATGCCTGAATCATACCAGGGGGACCACAATGCTGTCCCCCACCTGGGCATGCAAGGTGTTTACTGCATGTGTCATGCTTCATAACATTGCTAAGTGAGGGAACATGCCCTTGCCACAGGTCCTGCCCACTGACTCTAGGGATGATGGGGTTGAGGAGGTACCATACCAGGAGCTCTGGATGGTGAGCGGACATGCAGCCTGGCAGGCACTGGTCAAGGGCATGTTCCAGCATTAGTTCCAGTCCATGGCACACACAGAATGCACCATGCTACCTGGGTACCGGTCTGCAGCTCTGTACAGTCTATGACTTACCTTGCTGGATGACTATGTGCGCACCAGTGTAGCACGCACAACAACCCTATGCAGTGTGGGGCCCATGCATTACATGGTGGTGGGGTGCATGATAATGCAACCACTAGCTGAGTGCCCCTGAATTGGCCAGGTACACTGTGTGGGTCCCCAGTGTGCCTAGAACTATGTACTGCACCACAGGTGGCATCTGCACCTGCGCCGTGGTTTCTGCCTCTGTGTGGGCATGTGGGTGTGGAGAAGCAGGTGTGTGTAGTGCTTGGTGCTGTGTACAGTGTTGGTGTGTGCCACTACGTGTCATGGTGCAGACCATATCGGTGTGTGGGCAGATGGACTTGGCATGTTACCATCACCATTGTGAGAAGCCCCATGGGCCCCCTGGCACTGTGCCACCATCATTGTTCTGGCCACCCATCACTATGCAGCTACTCTGTGGGGCATCTGTTGGGGTTTGCTTGTAGCCTTGAGGATGTCCATGTGCCTAGCCTTGTGTTGTAAGCCCATTCCCGTGGTGCACCACGTGTCTGGAAGCTGCCTTGCAAGAGGTTGTTGGATGCACTGTCTGCGAGGTTGCCCCCAGTCATGCCTTGGCTGCCTGGGTTGCATGCCATGTCTGCCAGTGTTCCCCCTTATCAAAGGCCACATTAAGCATGCTCTGTTGCCCTGTGGCAATGCCTGCATATGTTCCCACGTCCAGTGCCACCTCCAATGGGGGTGGTGGTCCGGGTGTACCATTGCACATCCAGGGCCTGGTCAGCGCCCGGCATGGGTGGGGACCACCGTGTGCATGCCGCTGCACCTGGGGGTGGAGGGTGGTGCTGTAGGTGCTGCAGTTTGTATCCTGCATGACAGTACTTTGGTCAATGCCTCTGCATATTCCATGGGTGACATCCATCAGGGAAATGACTATATCCATTTTCAGTTGCTGTGCCTCCAGCTTGTCACATTCCAGCTGCTAAAGTACACATTACTGCACCTCCATGTAGGACTGGGCACATGTCCCCCTGCTGTGCCTCACCGACCGCGACAAGGTCCACTCATCCCCACTGTCACTGAGGCATGACTGGGCGATATCCACAGGGGTGCCCTTTCTGGAGACTGGCACATGTGTGGTGCTGGTGCTGCCAGACCCATTCAGGCTTCAGTCAGTGCCCTGCGAGGGGCAGGGGGTTCAACGATGCCCATACCATGCCCTTCCTCCTCTTGGAGCCTTGCTCCCTGACACCGTGTCTTCATCCTGCTGTGCCACTGTACTCTCCCCTCCAGTGTCACTATCCATCTGGGTCTCCATCTCCATCTGGGTCTGCATTTCGGGGGGAAGGTATTAACAACAACAAAAATGGAAAGAGACCTGGGGTAGTCACATCAGACAACCTAAAGGTATGCAAACAATGTGAGAAGGCAGTAAGGAGAGCTGGGGGGTTACTGAGATGCATAGGGAGAGGGATCACCAGTAGAAAACTGGAAGTTGTTATCCCTCTGTACAGTTAGTTGGTGAGACCCCGACTGGAGTACTGTGTGCAGTTCTAGAGACCCCATCTCTGCAAGGACATAGAGTGGATGGAGGCAGTCCAGATGAGGGCAACTAAAATGGTGCATAGTCTGCACCAGAAGCCATACAGAGATTAAAATAGCTTAATATTCAAAACCCTCAAGGAAAGGGGGGGGGGGGACATGATAGAAACTTTCAAGTTCCTCAAGGGAATCAACAACGTCCAAGAGGGTAGCATCTTTCAGGAAAAGAGATGTGCAAGAAAAAGGGGCACAATTTGAAGATAGAGGGGGGAATGACTCAGGGGCAATGTGAGGAAGTATTTTTTCACTGAGAGGGTGGTGGACTGTGACAGGGAGATCCTGCCGCTCTTGAGGACTGACCTTTTCTTAAATCTGTTGCAACAGTTCTACTTCTTAGCATAATCTATCCCTTGCAATATCTAGTTCATAAGGTTGGCCACCTACAGTATGGACACCTCCTCCCCTTTCTTGGCTCTGCTATAGTGTCCTCTTTAATTTTGCTTTTCTCCCTCAGGTCCTCATACAGGGAGGTTATTGTGGGGACCTCTGAGCTGATGTAAAACAATAGGCTGTGTTCCTCGTTGTTGGATTTAGTATACAATTGCACTGTGATATAAAATACCTTGATGTATATACCTTATGTGTATGAAACCTGTAAATGTTGAAAATACCATGGCAATAGGTGTTTTTGATAAAGGTACTAGGTGACTTTATTATAGAAATTAAGTTACTGGGGTAGAGATATCAGAACCCCCTTCCCCACTGTGTTATTTAATATGCATGTAAATTACAGATAGTTTGAGAAGTCCTTTGTCCCCATGCAGTCCTGCTTTAAGCTGAACCAGTCTAATATTTCATGGTGATATGCATATACATCCCATGATGCTTTGCATTATGGGGGTATGTGTGATGTTGAGTTTCTTTGAAACTTGGCTTTATTGCCAGTGCCCTTTTCTGGTAACCCTTGCTTCAGTGCTTCTGCACTGAGGTTCTTTGTCTTTGGCTTGTTTTTTTTCTCTTCTTTTTTTGACCTCCCCATCACCCAAACACACAAGACCAACATAGGGAATGACATATTATACACTACGCTCTGAGAATCCTCAAAGCTGACTGACTGACTGACACCTTTTCCCCGTTGTAAATCCTATGATTTTCCGTGGGAAAAGGTACCAGCCGCCAGTTAGCCTCATCAAGAGCTGCCCCTGAAATCACTCTGAACATAAGCCCCCCAAAAACACAAACAGACAAGCCAGTAAACGGCAATTGTGGCTCACTGTTCACTTGAGAAATGCCTGACCCTCCATTACTGCTGTTCGCACCCACCACCATCCCACACTCCCTAATCCCTGCAACAGCATTACCTGCCAGCCGACACTTTCTCATTTTCCCAGGGTCCTTTAACAACAATACCCAGTTTCCAAGTGCTACTTCACACCAACGGCAAAACCCAATCACCCTGGAAGCACATGCTTGATGATGGCAGCACTCACTATGCTGTCTACATTACATTATAGGGCTCCCTGACTGCAAAGTGGAAACACTGGGTAAAAAAAAAGAAAACAAAAAAATCACTTCCCAACTAAGTGGCACAGTACAGACCTGCAGAGTATAGCATCAACAAGCTTTAGAAGCCTGAGGCTCCTTGTCGGCTCAGGCTCAACGTGCCAGCAGAGTATCCATCGACGAGTGTTTTCCATTGACAAGCGTTTCCAGTCCCACTGTTCACCCACGACTGGCTGTTCACTCATTCCCTCTGATCTGTTTTGCCCTCTGGCGAGCAAACCTCTCTCTCTCTCTCTCTCTCTCTATATATATATATATATATACTACAGCAACAACCTCTCTCAGATTCCTGTTCTTTCCCCAACTCAGCAGCCATGGCAACAGCCCTAACAACCAAACACAACCCTAGCAACTAAGGACTATTTTTTTGTGGCACAGTAACAAATACAATAAAAATAAATTAAAACACAAAACAAAAAACTGTTTTATTTTATTTTTTTGTATCTCAAAAAAATGGGACCATTGTATAATCACAATCTACCACTCCAAGATGTGGGTTAATGCTAGGATTTACAATGCCTGGTGTGTTTTGCTCACTCAGCCTGCAGCCTCATGACCAAACAACACACCAGGTGTTGTAAATCCTACCATAATCTACACCCTGCCATGGTATATTGCTTAAATTTTCACTAAAAAGAACAATCAGTAGATCAGTGGGTTAGTAGGTGCTAATCAAGTGCAGAGGAAGGACATGCATTGCTGCAAACTGATGTATTGAAGAAGAGATATGCCATTGTTTAATATTATCCTCTGGGTTTAAATAAACATCACACAGAGATTGTGTGTTGAACCTGAATTTCTGTGTCTGGTCCATCTGTTATCCTACAGCCCCTCCACAGACTTGTTGTCAGAAGTGGGATAACTTGCTGGAAATGTCTGGACTGGGCTGGGGGGCGTTTTCTGGTGAATATCGGTCAGATATCCCAGGTGGACTGATGCACCAGGAATTGCCATAGGAGAACCCAGAGAAGAAAGTCTGTGGAGTTCTGACCAGAACCATTGTCAACAGACTGGGAGAGAAG
Source organism: Neoceratodus forsteri (assembly GCA_016271365.2). Lineage (NCBI taxonomy): Eukaryota > Metazoa > Chordata > Ceratodontiformes > Ceratodontidae > Neoceratodus > Neoceratodus forsteri. The sequence goes on along the minus strand of CM057457.1, from coordinate 141,743,011 downwards.
TTGCTACCTGGACTGGACCTGGGAGCTCAGAGGAAGGCCAAACCTGAAGATGATGAAGAGAGCCAAGGGACGAGGAAGAATCAAGGGAACTGTCTCCTCTTGAAGATGCTCCACCTGAAGATGTAGGGGAGTTGCTGAAATGGCTCTGCATAAAACAGGTGCAGATGGAAAGAGAGATATTGAGCTGAGAGATAGAGACACTGAGCAGAGAAGGCAAGATGCCAAATGGGCAGATACCAAGTGGGACTTGCATGCCATCAATGCAGGGCAAACTGAAAGGACCAGTAGTCCAAAAGACATTAACTGTCCAAACTATCAGAGAGGGATGACACTGAAGCGTACCTCACAACTTTTGAGAGGATTGCTCGAACATGAGCATGGCCAAGGGAATAGTGGGTTGTTCGACTGGCACCACACCTGACAGGCAGTGCCCAGTTGGTTTATAGCCACATGAACTCCCAAGAGGCAGAGGATTATGACCGTGTGAAGCAGGAGATACTCAGACTTTTATGATATAAACATTGAAACCTATTGCCAGAGGTCTAGGTTTCTTAAAATACAGTCACTGGATACACCTTGAGAGACTTATGCCCATCTTAAGAGGCTCTGCTACAAATGGTTGCAGCCAGATAACAAAAGCAAGGACCAACATCTGGAGGCAGTAATTACTGAACAGGTTATTAAAGTTTTAACCCAGGATGTACAACTTTGGGTTTGGGAGCATAAGCCTGATTCCACTAATAAAACCATCATATTGGCAGAAGACTTCCTGGCAGCCCGACCATCCAGACCCTGAGGGTTCCAAGAGACATCAACAACTGCAACCACCAGTAATCTGGGACCCTGAGATGGAGCTTCTGAAGATGGATGGGTGGAAGCTCCATCCCTTCCTGGGACAGAAAGGTGGTAAGTAGTCTGAAATAACTGCTTCCCTCTTAAGGTGGGGGATATGTGACATGGAGACCCTGCCAATCTTGAGGACTGTCCTTTTCTTAAATCTGTTGCAACAGTTCATCTATTTCTCAGCCTAATCTAGCATTTACAATTTCTAGTCCATAAGGTTGGCCACTTATAGCCACCCCCTCCTTTTTCTTTCTTTCTTTTGTTATTTATCACTTTTTGCCCGTACCTGCTGTCGGGGCTCTGCCTTGGTCACGGCGCCCCCATGACTTCCACCTCCTACTTAGCTCCTGCTATCCTGGTTACCCCTGGCATACCCCTCCAGTGGGCGGGATCACAGCACCATAAAGGGCACCAGTACCATGAGACCAGTAACTGGTTGAGAGAGCTTGGCCAGGAGGCTAATCAAAGCCCGGGGGCAGGGCTTCATTGAGATGGCAGACATGGAGGTTTTGTCCCATATAGGCTAGGGCAGAGATGTACAATGACGTCTGGCATCTGTTCCGCCCCAGACATTCTTGACCTGCGTCAGTGCAGGTCGACAAACCCGGCCTCCGCCAGGTGTTGTTCCCACACTAAGCACACAAGCCCCCTCCCCCCGGAGAAGAAGAGCAGTCCTAGGGACATTCAATCCTTCTCCCCATGGCTGGCCCTCCGACAACCTGGATCTGTTCCCGAACCTAGGTAGCCAGCGTCACAAGTGGAAATCCAACTGCTGCGCCAGTGGGCCAGGCCAACTCCTCCCCTTTCTTGACTATGCTATAGCGTCCTCTTTAATTTTCTTTTTCCCTCTCAGGTCCTTGTACGGGGAGGTTATTATGGTGACCTCTGAGCTGATGTAAAACAATAGGCTGTGTTCCTCGTTGTTGGATTTAGTATGCAATAGCACTATGACATAAAATACCTTGATGTATATGAAACCTGTAATGTTGAAAATACCATGGCACTAGGTGTTTTTGATAAAGGTAAAAAGTGCTAGGTGACTTTAGAAATTAAATTACCAAGGTAGAGATATCAACCCCCCCATTGTGTTATTTAAAATGCATGTAAATTATAGATTGTTTGAGAGGCCCTTTGGCACCATGCATTCCTGCTTTAAGCTGACCCAGCCTAAAATTACATGATGATTTGCATATACATCCCATGATGCTTTGCATTATGGGGGTATGTGTGATGTGTTCCTTTGAAACTTGGCTTTTTTGCCAATGCCCTTTTGGGTAACCCTTGCCTCAGTGCTTCTGCACTGAAGTTCTTTGTCTTTATCTTGTTTTTGTTTTCTTTTTTTGACCTCCCCATCACCCAAACACTCAAGAACAACATAGGGTATTAAATAATTTTCACTAAAGAGATTGAGCAGTAGATCAGTGGGTGCTGACCAAGTGTAGAGGAAGGACATGCATAGTCTGTTGCTGCAAACTGATGTATTGAAGATGGGATATGCAATTGCTTAAGTTTATCCCCTGTGTTTTAAATAAACATCACAGAGAGACTGTGTGTTGAAGCTGAAGTTCTCTGTCTAGTCCACCTATTATCCCACAGTCCCTCCACATGGACGTATGGAACGGCCTTCCTTAGGAGGTTGTAGGGTCAAAAACAGTGGGGAAATTTAAGAATGTATGGGACGGACATAAGGCAATTCTAGTGAGAGGTAGGAGGAAGTAGGCTGTTGGTAAAACTAGGATTTGCAACATATCCAATAGATAGGGAAATGGGCAGACTGGGTGGGCCAAGCGGGCCTTATCTGCCATCAAAGTCTATGTTTCTATATTTCATCTCCATGCCTGTTGATACAGAATGCGTATTTTACATTAGCATGCATTTGTACCACCAAAACCCACCCCTCCGCCCGGTACGCATATACATATCTGAGGCCTCTGGTTGTTGGCTACCAGTCCCTGTGCCAGCCAAACCACCGCAGAGGTCATGGGCTGCTTGGTCCCCCCTGCAGCCAGCTGTGCTGTGGTAGGTGCGTCTGTGGGAGCAAGTCGACACAGTTACTATGGCCATGGGGCAATTTGTCCGTGTCCCCCCTACCCCCTTGGGGTCTCCTACTTGACATGGTGTTCACCCCGTCCACCTGTCCATAGACCATGACGTCTGTCAGAGTCTCAGACACCATCTGCTGTAGGGGTGTGAGCTGCGAATCTGTGCTTTGGGGGCCACCACCCCCTTCTCTGGCATGACCACATGACCACGGCCACCTTCTTCTTTATGGCATCATGCAGGTCACACCACTTTTGTTTAATGGCGGTGTGGGTATGGGTCACCAGCCTGGCGGTGTTCATGCTCACTTGGATTTCCAGCCACAGCCTGTTCTTTACCTTGGAGTGGTGATCAATGCCTGCGCCCCATATAGCCAGTTGTAGTTCTGTTGTATCTCACTGACCATCGCTGCCACCTGCTCACTGCTGAAGTTGGGGGCTCTGGGCTGTCCACTGCCCCGTGTGCAGACACATTTTCAGCACCATTTACCATGACTGGCTGCCTGTTCCTCCTGCTTCTGTGGTGGGAGGGATGCCCTCCACACCACTATCTGTATCCACCATCCTCTGGGATGCACTGTGTTGCACAGCATTCACATCTGTGCTGCTGTGTGTGTCATGCCCATATATGGTGGTGTCAAATGGCAGTCCAGCGTGTCTAGAACATGCCCCTGTGAGGTGCGCAATGCGCTACATGGTGTGACCCGATAAGCTCACAGTGTGCTCATGGTGCACAGTGCCAGTCATGCATGTCACATGTTGGGGGGGCACCTGCATGCCACATAGCTATGCACCACGGATACTACCATACTAGTTTCTTATCTTTTGTGCATAGGCACCATGGTTTCTTAAGAGGGACCACTCCACTGTGGAAAATCCCTCTACAAGAGATGACCTGACAATTTCCAAAATAATCAGGACCTGACCCCCCCCCCAATAGCCACTTAGAAATTGGGTGGGCCATAGGTCCAATAAATAGTAGGTGGAATGCAGTCCTGAGATTAACCAGAACACCTCCCCATCCAAAAGTGGGCAAAACGCCTCCTAAGATGGCTGATCACCCGAGCCCACCTCAGGAATGGTAGTATTGCCCATGATAGGTCACTTATAGGAGATCACATACTAGATAGAGGACAGCTTGGAGAAAAAGAAACAAACTTGTTTCATCTTTAAGATGAAAACCTTTTTGGACTGTATATAGTGGTGATTAAGCAATCTTGTTACTGTTTGAAAGAGCTGAGCCAGTCTATTCTTCCACTCGAGCAATCACCCTTGACAGAAACTCTGTCTTTTTCAGGGTGACTGCCCACCGATACTCTCCATAGTGAGTTTTCAATGCCACTATGTCTTCTAGTGAACTGGACCACCACCAAAGGATGCTCCAACCTCTGCTCCTTAGTCTCTAACCACCTCAGCTCCTCACAGGACCATGAGGAACAATGACGCGCAGTCAAGGGATGAAAATGGTGGTGTACAGTGGAGTCAGTGGTAGTCATAGCAACCATATTGTAGACTTCCGCAGCCTCTGCAACCCCATCAACACAAGCTGACATCATGATTGATAGAGTCGATACTTCCAAGAGTTGCAAGGCTCCAGATTATTCTTAAAATGGTAATGGACCAGCTTTATGGGGGGAAGGAATTAAATTGGGAGGTCCCACATAGTAATGACATATAGAATCAGACTGTTTCTTCAGTCCTTGTCCAGGTCCAGCCTTCCTACAATACCACTTGTCTGCTCTTCAGTTCCTCATTTAGGTAAAACTAAATAATACGGTTAACCTAGGCTGTATTTTAATGCCACTTCCAGATTCAGCCAAAAAGTTAGCAGTCAATCTCCAAACCGTACATGCATTACTTTCACCATTTGTCTGCCTGTACTGGTGAGCATTACCCCCTACCCTCTGATACCAGTGTAAAACCCTTTAGTTATAACTAGGGAGTTCACAGTACTTCACAGGCAACCTAATTGTGGAAACGGTGTAGGCCCAATGACATTGCAGGTGGTTGGCTGGTGGTGGTGCATTAGTCAAAATTTAACAAGTAATGCTGGGTTCTAGACTTAAACCCCAACATTGTAGACCTGACATCCAATCACACTGCATGTGATAGCAGGTGATGGTACACTTTAGCTTTAGCAACTTGCAACATATATGTGAAAATCAAAAAGTATTGCACTTGTAGGAAAAATACACCAGCAAGCAAAGTAGGCTTTTAAGCAGTTTAATCCAGTGTTAAGAGGATGCTCATAAACAGCCCCAGTGCTTCAACCAAAAATGTCTTCCTCAGGGAGCAAGTCACATTTTATTTATTAATTATTTATGCAGAATTTGGAAAATACCTTTGAGTCAGAAACTCATTTACAAAGGTTCCATGTCACATTAATGGGACAAACAGAAATATAACACAGGAAACAGGACAAGCTTGTTACATGGTAATAATACCATTAAAATACAGATAAAGGCTCACAATCAGTATCAGACAATCTTAGACCGGATGAGCAAGTAGTCATTTATACTGAGATGCTCAAAAATTGGTGGTAAGGGGAAAAAAGGGGGGGCGGAAAGGGTAAGCCAGCCAGAGGCCATTGTTGTAGTAGTAGGAGGAGCGAGTGACAGCAGGATCAATGACAGTCACAGCTGTTTAGGGATTAGAGATGCCCCTTAAGATGGGTTTTGAAGAGGCCGATAGCATTTTCATTTGTGATGGAGCTAGGTAGGCCATTCATCCAAGAGGAGGTCTTGTAGTTGAAGGATCTTTGAAATTGGGAGGTTTGACAGTGGGGAACTGTGAGGAGTTTCTTGCTAGAGCTGCGGGTTACTTTTTGGGTTGTAGTCAGATAGAGTAAGGAGGGAAGACCAGGGGGGAAAGACCAAGGGTGATTTTTTTGGTCATAAGACAGATGTGGAATTTGATCCTGTTGTCTAAGTTAAGCCAGTTTGTGGAGTTATATAGTGAGTAGGTATGAGTGAGGTGGTCACAGTTCAGTACAAGGCAACAGGACTTGTTGAGGGAGAGGAGGAGCCTACTAAGGGCTGACCTGGTGGCAACGCTATAGATGAGAATGCCATAGCGAGTAGGGTGTGGATAGAGGGTGAGATGGCAATTCAGAGGGCATCTGGAGCAAGGCAGTGTTTAATCTGAAAGAGCAGGCCAAGGCGGACATTAGTGGCAGAGAAAAGGTGGTGTATGTGCTGGTGGAAGTTGAGTGCCAGGTCAAGGGTGATGCCCACGTATTTAAAGGAATCCACTTGCTCAAGAGGGGTTTGGCCCACTGGTAAGATCTGGGGGCAAAGTTCCTTCTTAGAGTTCTGAGGGTGGGAGAAAATCATGAACTTGGTCTTCTTGTAGTTTAGTACAAGGCATTGATCAGAGAACCACCGTTCTGCTTTACTGAAGGAGGACTGGAGGGTTAGGTGTAGATGAAGAGGGTCAGGGCTGGATGTGTAAAGTACTGCATCATCCGCGTATAGTAGAAGATTGCCAGGGCAGGAGGCAGGGAAGGAGTTAAGGTAAAGGCTGAAGAGGAGGGGACCAAGGATTGACCCCTGAGGAACCCCTGCAAGGACTGGGAGATTATCGGAAAGGGTAGTGCCAATTTCGACCTGTTGGAGCTGATTCAATAAGTAATCAATGAACCAGCACAGGGCATCCTAGGAGAAGCCAATGTTGGAGAGTGTGACTAGCAGAAGGGAGTGATTGACGGTGTCAAATGCCTTAGTAAGGTCAATAAATACAGCACCAGTGGTGTGGCCTTTGTCTAATGCGGAGTGGATGCGTTCAGTGAATTCCAGGAGGCCTGTAGTAGTACTGTGCCCTTTGTGGAAGACATGTTGCTGGTTACAGAGAAGATCATGTTTTTAAGGTGGTTGGTGAGCTGATCATAGACAATGCATTCGAGTGCTTTAGATGGGGAGGAGGATAGAGATGGGCCGGTAGTTATTGGTGACAGTACGGTCCCCACTCTTAAATATAGGGGTAATGGAGGCAGATTTCCAGAGGGAAGGGAATTTATCTTGGCAGAGAGAACAGTTGAGAATATGGGTGAAGGGGTAAAGTACATTGTGGAGGGTGAGCCGGAGAAGCCTCAGATCCAAGGAGTCACCACTGTAGTTGGGGCGACTACAGCATTTTTAATGTGATGCTCGGTGGTATTAAGGGTGATGCATCGTAGGTGAAAGGGGAGTTGGGAGGGGGGACCGGACAGGGGGTGGGTCAAAGAAGGTAGGTGGGAGAACATGGCTGAAGTTAGTAAAAGCACAATTGAAAGCCAAGGCTATATGAGAGGGATCAGAGGTCAATTGCCCATCCACAACTATCTGGTTGGGAGAAGGGGTTAGGGTCTTTGCCACCGATTTCCTTGATATTATTCCAGAATTTGCACCCAGAGCCCCAGGCAGTGGTAAGGGTGACTTAATAGTGCACAGCCTTGGCTTTGTGTAAGGCCCACATGCATTTGTTCCGGGCCTCTCTGTATCTCTGCCTGTCAGCTGGATGACAAGTCTCACTGGAGAGGTGCCAAAGTGAGTCACGAGTACGCAACTGGGTCAGGAGGGGATCAGTGATCCAGGGTGCAGGGTTGCCTTTGACCATCCTTTTGGTAAGGGGAGCAAACTTGTCACAGATGGTGTTGAAGGTGTGGATGAACAGGCTGAGGGCTAGATCAGGGTCGAGGGCATTAGTTACGAGGGACCAGTCCAGCAATCTGAGTTGTGTTTTTAGGAAAGCAAGTTTACCAGGGCAGAGTTTGCTCTGGAAGATTATCTTGGGAGGGGTTTTGGGTATTTTGCAGGACCAGGTGCAGAAAACTGGGGAGTGGTCGCTAAGTGTATTTGGTACACCTCGGTGCTAGTAATTTTATGGGGATGGTGGTGAAGACCAGGTCCAGCAGCGAGGAAGATCCGGTGCGAGGATCCAGACAAGTGGGAGAGGGGACTACATACACAAGGTCTTGGGCTGTAGCAAAGTCTATGAGCGGGGTGGTGGACTTGGCCAGCCAGTTAATGGCTTTTTGATATGTTGCAGGAGGGTGGAGAGATAGGACAGGACTGAGTGGAATGCTACTTTCTGGTCTCTGGGCAGAATGCAAACTGACTTGATAAGATAGAGGGTTTGAGAATGACCCAGGGTGAGTTTGAGGATAAGGGCCTGTGGACCAGGTACCAGCGGAGGGGGGGAGCAGTTGGTAGTGCACTTTGTCCTTAATGTAGACTGCACACCCTCCTCCACATTTTCCCTGTCAATCAGCTCAGAAGAAGTTGTACCCAGGCAGGGCTGCTGACGAGTCAGGAGTTGGGGGGGAGAGCCAGGTTTCATTCAAGGCAACAATATCAGACTGATGATGGAGGACCCACCCCGATATGAAACCCACTTTTTTAGTAGGCTACAGACATTGAGACTGGCAATGCGAAGTCCACTGCTGGGGGTGTGGTTTGGCGTGGAGGCTACAGGTGGGCCAGGGTTAGGGTGGATATTACCAGATATAAGAAGGAACACGAAGAGGAGTGACTTGAGTACAGAGTTCCAGGCCAATTTATTGTGACGATGAGCTATGCAAACCGAGGTCCAAGTTGTGTAGGAAAGGGAAGGAATAGGGAGAGCTAGGTTGCAGGGGGCAGACTAGATGAGAAGGTGTGAAGAGAGGGGGGGCGGCGGATGCAAGCGTTTTGTGGGGTACAGCTCCCGGTGGAGGAGACACATACTGTGGATGGTCCCTCTATGGTAGTGGATATAGTGGAAGGTAGTAGGAAAGGGTGGGGGGAAGGTCCCAGAGACTGGGAGGGGGGTTATTGCAGGATAGATTAAGTCTTCCCTATTAAGCTTTACTGGATTCTACGGACACTAGGCGGTATGCACAGGGGGGCTGCCGATCAACCCTATGGTGGTCAGAGGTTCCTGAAGCGTGATTTTTAGTGGAAGTTAAAGGAAGGTGACAGAGCACAGAGAAAAGTGCAGAAAATGTAGTGAGTACAAGAAGGAGCATGATGTGGAGGAGGGAGGTGGTAGGGTGAGGAATAGATAGTAGTAAGGAAAAGCAAAACAAGTCAGGCTGCCTCTCATGGTGACAGGGTATAGGCTCAGATGGAGAAGTGGGCTGATTGGTTCAGATCACCAAGCCCTCGTCAATATAAGCACAAGTTGAGCAAGGGTGGTGGTGGGAGTGGTGGGGAGCCTACGCAACGTGTTGGCGGGGCTAAATCAGCTTCCAGAGGAGCAAACTCTGCAGTCTGATCTCCTCGGTCTGGCATTCAGCTGCATCAGCGTTACCTGGTTGCTTGTCCTGGGGGTGAGGGAGGGCTACTTCACTGATCCTCATGACCTCAGGGGGACCCTCGATGGATCCTTGGTGCGCTGTGGAGAACAGAAAGGCAGGTAAGGACTTTAAGTAGGAATAGCAATGGGAGGAGATTGAAACAGGAATAGGAGTGAGGGCCTGTGCTGGCGGAGGAGGGAGACTGGAGTCAACTGCACAGTTTAAACTGAGACTCTGCCTTGGCTAAACTGCACAATTTAAACTGATTAACTTATAGCATTGGAATTAGCACTACATGTATTAAAGTACCCCAGGCAAGCAGGATTCAAACTAGCATTTGCCCAAAAACATATTTAAATTACCCCAGGATACAGCATTACAATAGTCAGTTATTTAGCTGAGTTGATAAAAAATAATGCTGCGGTGTTTTTTTGTTTTGTTTTGTTTTTTTAAGTGTTCAAAAATAGTGCCAAGTTAAATCGGCTTCCAGAGGAGCAAACTCTGCAGTCTGATCTCCTCGGACTGGCATTCGGCTGCATTGGCATTACCTGGTTGCTTGTCTTGGGGGTGGAGGAGGGCTACTTCACTGGCCCTCACAACCTCAGGGGGACCCTCAATGGATCCTTGATGCGCTGGTTGCTTGTCTCGGGGGGTGGGGAAGGGCTACTTCACTGGCCTTGACGACCTCAGGGGGACTCCTGATGGATCCTTGGTGCACACATCATGACTCACATGACTGATGATCATAACCAATCCTCATTCACAATACATTTCATTTGTGAAAGACATACATACTGACATAAATGAATCAAATCAAAAGAATAAATTAAAATACATTTAATATCCACATGACATGTATTTTAAACCAAATTAGTGAACAAAAAGCATATGGAGAACTAAAGCTTCACCAAAAAAGATCATAGAAATGTAAAATTAAGTCAGATTTTGGCTTTAATTTGTCTCATCGATAGTATTTTAACTTTAGTTATGCCACAAAACCGATCTTCTGTATATATGAAAAAGTCCCATAGGAAGTATATATTTTTAATAGTAACTATATTCCTTTAATATAAAATATATTTAAGGGACTATTTTAATAGGTGACGTCAACAAGAAACATTAGACTGAGTTTCATGTGTTTGTTGGAAGCTGAGAAACTTGAACAAACTATAACTCTGTTTAGGACCTGGAAACCTAGTAAGGCATAATATTGTTGGGGACTTGTTAAGAAGGGGAGTTACGCTTTCTACCAAAAGTTTCATTTTTTTTCCTTATTGGCATTAAGCAGAGAATTGCAGGATTCCATTAAAAGTGTAGTAATTTTATAACCAGAGGGAGTGAGATACAACTGAATTTGCTGGATTCTCGGGATTGAGACCTATGATTTGGAAAGATATTTTTGCAACATTTTAAAAGTGTCCTGCTGGCTGAGGAGTGAGTTCATTTTTATCCCTGGACTCAGTAGAGTGGTTAGTGTAGGAGCAGTGGTCTAGTAAATTTTGGTGTTAGTTGAATTACTATAAAGGGCAGTACTCACCAGGGTGGTGGAGCAGTTGTGTATTTGATTGTTTCTAACAGTCACCAGTGGCTGTGGACTACCCACCACCCTTCCCCACACCCCACCCCACGTGGCATTTCCTTTATAGCCAAAGTTCTGACATCACTTCCTCAACAGGTCTTGGGGCAGAACTGTCATATTCTTAATAACCCAGCACAGTGCATAAAGGGTAGGTACACACCACAAATAATAATAATAAAATATATATATATATATATATATATATATATATATATATACATATTGTATATTATAAGGGAGAGGGATGTGTGGGGAGTGGTGCAATGCACTGGCTGTGAGGCAGTAGTTTTCCAGGAGACATTCTGGAAACTGCATTGCTGTCCTATTTGCAGGCAACTGTCAGCTCTGAGGGAGGAGGTTGCCCACCTCCAGGCTGAACTAGCAAGGACTAAGGAGGCCTCCCCCACCCAAAGAGCACCACTGCCACAACCACTGCCTCAGAGGTTGCCAAGTATGAAGAGCAGTTGGACCACAGTGGGTTCTGGGAGGGTGCAGGTGGTGAACCAGAGGCGAAGCTCCCTAGTTGTACCTCTACACAAATTATATGCTATTTTGGCAGAGCAAGGTTCCTGTATGATGGCACCCTCAGTGGAGGCCCAGAAGAATGCTGAGGACATCCACAAGGGAGACCCACAAAAGGGTGGCAAGGGACACCACAAGGGAAGGAAACAGCTTCTGATAGGGGACTCAATTGTTAGGGGGGGTAAAACTGGGGAAGAGCGAGGAGAAGGAAGTAAGATGCCTGCCTGGTGCCATGACTTGGAGGGACAGGAAGCGAATCCTCAGGATTGCAGAAGCAGCATCACAGGAGAGGGAACTAGATATCATTGTCCACCTTGAGACAAATGACCTAGCTAGGCATGGGATCAGTGCAGTGCAGAATGAATTTGTGGAGTTGGGGAGGGGCCTCAGACAGGTAGCAAGCACGGTAAACTTCTCAGAGGTGCTGACAGTCCATGGCAGGGGTGAGGCTAGGGTACTGCACACCATGCAGTATAATGAATGGTTGCAAAACTGATGCAGAGCACAGGGCTTTGGCTTCATTGGTGACTGGGGGTTCACCTGGAGAGATGAAGGTCTATACTTGCATGATGGTCTGCATCCAGTACTGTAGGAAGGGTGGGGCGGGTGGGCACCTGCCCCGGGCGCATGCCTCTGAGGGGCACACCGCAGTACTGAAAAAAAAAAAGTTTAGAGTTAGACAAATCTGTGCTGGTACTGCTGGCCATTTTCCACCATGGAGGTAATTACTAATTTCTGGCAGCAGGGGCGCATCCCCAGCGGAGGGGGATCCAATCACATGGTCCGCTGTCTCTGAAAGAAAAAGTCAGGTGGTGTCCAAACAGAGACAGTATATAAGGTAGGGGCGCGGGAGACTCGGAGTGGATTGAGAGAGAGGTAGAGATGGTTCTGGTTCAAGACGTTTAAGAGAGAGGAGAAAAAGAAAATTTAAACATAGAACAAGTGAGCGGCAATATTATAATTTAATAAAAAGTCAAGAAGAAATTAGGGGGAGAGAGAGAGAGAGAGAGAGAAGACAAAGTAAGCGGCAGCACAGACTAGAGCCGAGTGGGGTGGAGGAGCACAGACAGAGACCAGAGACAGACAGGAACGTTTTTTAGGCAAAGGCATTAAGGCAAGCAAAAAAAAATTCACCTATGATTCAAGATGACAAATTTGCTGTTCTGCTCAGTCAGACACATTGCTGCTTGCTCCTTATATTCGATTGAGGGGGGCGTGCCATGGTGGGACTGGGTGTACTGCTGTAGTCTAAAAAGAATTAAATAGATGACGTTAAAAAAAAGAATGAGGACAGGTCGGTTGGTGAAGAGAGATTAATAACTAGTAGCAGGTTCCGTTCCGACTCCCAACAATCATCCACAAGTTACAACAAATGACAGGCAGAGCAGAGGCACTGGCAGCCGCTGGCTTAGTGACCATCAACTTAAACTTTAAGTTTGTAAACTAACCTTGTTAGTTAAACTAATAACTATGTGGTGTGGTGCATAGTGGTGTCTCTTTTGTGTCATGAGAGAGCAAGGCTAGTGAACTCACATTGAAGCCAAGGCATCAAGGCGAGTTGGTGTGTGAGCGAGGACCACGGATCCCTTGCTGGGTAGCTGTCGGCTCGGCTGGCTGCTGTGTTTAGCCTTGAAGTGTACACTGCTGTCTTCTGACTGAAACAGACTAGTGTGTGTGTCGACAGCAGTCTGAGGTCTCACTCATCATCAATACACAGTCACTGGCTGGTGCTGCTTGCTCGTCTTGTCTTTCAGATGATCTGTGACTGTGATGGTGAGTGAGAGCCGAGGGGTGGCCACAGCGATGTCCAGCTGAGTGAGTAAGACTCAGACGCACAGCACGATGACTGTGAGTGAGCGGAGGATTAGAGGTGGAGGGCGAGCGAGCGTGGCCGTGGAGGCTGTGAGGCATATTGACTGATTGACTATATTCACAACTGCAGAAAAATCTTGCTATGACTCGTCGTCATACCAATGTAACATTTGATTTTTCCACAGTTGTAGGGGAAAAAAGGAAAATAACACCACCTATGCACATAAAAATAAAATAATGAAAACAGCATTTTCACAGCTGCACAGATTTTCCCTGCACCGTCCTGGGAATTAAAATAATTGTGCACAGGGTCAGGGAGGGTAGGGAATTGCAGGCTGAGGAGAGGAGCATGATTGGGCAGTGGATGAGCAATTATGTTATAACAGACACTTGAGCTGGGCTGGCTGACGCCTGACTGCAAGTGGAAACAGCAAGGGGAACGGACACCTTACTGGGCAGCAGCACTAAAATTGAAACCACGCGGTTTTCTCACAGAAGGGGATTTTTGTTCAGTCAGAGGACAGCAGTTGAGCTGCAAAGGGTTCTTTCATAATTTCAATCACACTGCTCTTTTCTTGGCGCTTGTGGCTCAAACAAAAAGCTTTCTCAAGCTGAGGTGAATCATCCCAAAGGGGGTGGGGGCAGGGTAAGGGATAGGGTGATCATCTGTCTAGAATTTCCTGGGGCAGTCCTGAAATGAGGGAGCCTCCAGTAGCAAATGTAGATCGGTATTTCGGAAATAAGGAAAATTATTCTGTATGAGCTTAGATCATTGAGCTTGAGCTGCAGCCAGCCCCTCATGACAGTTTAGTTGGCTGGCGGGGGCAGTGCAGGGAATGATAGATAAGCTTAAAGACATTATGGCCGCTAATGCTAATCATTGGGGGGGCCATGCACTTGGCAGGGGCTGAGGGGGTGGGCATCCGTCAGGCACTAGGGCAGCACCACAGATAGAGAGCATGTGCAATTTGTAAGCAGCAAATAAATGAATGAAATGGCACAGAAGTTCTGTTCAATCTCACACGGTACAAATTAAGCAGAAGCACAGTGACAGAACTGACCGACAGTGACACACAGTTTAGTTTACATCAACAAGGAAATCAAATTACATACACACACTATAATTTGATTTCCTTGTTGAATACAAATGCCCTTCCCTTGCAGCCCTTCCCTGACCTGAGAGTGAGAGTCAGTTGGATGATACAGTTCAACTACTTGTTGTCAATGTTTATGCATTAAAGTATTAATTATTTTTACCTGTCCTGTCATAAAGGAAGGAAACAGTTATTTGCAGTTTTACATATCTCTTACTCCCCCCACACATACCAAGATTATAAAATACCATATGATGTGGCTAAATGGTACCCCTTACCAGGCAGGGAGGGAGCGGAGTAGTACTGCAATTAAGCATTTCTTTGTGGAGGACGCTGGACTGTTGGAGCTTGTTAGGTTGCTGCTTACAGTATAACCTGCTGAAATGCAAGAGCAACACCGTGTCCCCTCTTGTCACGAAGGAGATGTCAGAAGTTCAAGTAGAACTATATGCCTGTGTTGGGAATAATGCTGCTTGTTATTAATTATATTCTTGTGAGTGTGGGGCTTAGTCTGCCCCCCTCCCATCAATTAAATTGATTGATATTTCATTATTATTGATGGGGGCTGTGGGGGTGGAGGCAGCGCCCCCATTTACAAGAATGACATTTACAATAGGAGATTAATTTCCCCATACCTACCTACAACCCAATGCAATAATTACAACTGGTCCAATGTCCTCCACTGTAAAACGACGCAGCAGTTGCCCCGTTACATACTCTACATTCACAGCAATGCCTTTAGTTTTTTATCGTTTCTGCTGGTCTTCTGTTTTGTGATACTCCGTGATATTCTTTCTGTGGGGGGCGGGCACTCCTCCCCCTACACCCCCCGAGCCCACAGATGAAGTTGTATTTTTTACCTGGGGGGGTGGAGGGAGCGGAGCACCCCCACAGAAAGAATATCACATACTATTACAAAACAAAACATAAAGAGCAACCTCACAACTAGTTCGGCAGTTCAATTATCGTGGATCCTCATTCTCCTCTGCCTGTTTGGCAAATTGGCAGCCTCACACATTTGTGCTCCAGTCAAAAGTCAGTCAGCTGTAATTATTGCATTGCGTTGTTGCTGTTGTACGGTGAGGGCAGGTTAAACAAGCAGTCTTATTGTAAATGTAAAATTCTTGTAATTGGTGGGCTCCACCTCCCACACACACCCCCATCAATAATTTTGAGTCCATTCATTGCTAATGTAACCCCTAGATGGCGCTATCCCAAGGGCTACTACCCCTGCCTGCTTGGCTAGTAGCAGGTTAAGGGGCCTGAGTTCTGAAACGGGTGCCTCCACCCGGAGGGTCAGGGTTGGTAGTGGTCAAGCTAACCTGGGCAAAGCCCTTAGGCTCTAGGACACTGTAACCCCCCCCCTTCTAGCTGGAACAATACACAATAATCACTTTCACAATACCCCTGATTCACCACACAAGTACCCACACTGTTTGCACTTACCACCAGGGCTTTACTCTGGCTAGGCCCTGGGACCCCTTGAAAAACAAGGTTGTACACAGCAAATAACAGCAGTACAGTACTCTTGCACAAACTGGAACCACGGTCAGAGTAAATGCAAAAACAAGTTAGATCTGATTTATTTAAGGGACTTGAACAAGGGAGGGGTGTAATCAGGTTAATTTGCTTAAAAACTCTAAAATTCAAACAGTTAATGCATGCAAATCAGGGTCTATGAACAGTCACAACTTTGGGTACCCAGATGGAGAATGGTGGGCTAGCCAGAAATGTTGCAGCTGGTTGGGACCCTATGATGGTGATGGAAGAAAAACAACATGCACAACACACACTCTTTGTAATCTGGAGCCAGAGGGCTCAGTTTGTCAAAAGAAAAACAACAAGACAATCAGATGACACACTTTTAGATTAGGCTGTTGTTGAAGGAAGCGACCCTGATTATTACTTCCTTTCCTGTTAGCAGTCAAAGCTATAACTAACTTGGTTGCAGTCTGTAATTAGCTTCTGGCCTTCCATGTAACACCGTGTATCTAAAAAACCTGTGTGGGTGTGTCATACATGCTGTTTCAGCCTTTCTCAAGAGAGTCCATAACCAATTTTTATTATTTTACAGAAAATGATAGAGTACTCAGAACTGGCTGTTCTCGTGTCACAGGCCATACTGTTCCATGCATCCACCGCCCTTTCTGTGAAAAAAGTTCCTCACATACCCTTTAATCGGCCTCCTCTAATCTCATGCTGTGTCCTCTTGTCCATCCTGCTATTTTTTTATATTGAGCCATGTTAGACTCTTGCAACATTAAGCAGTATTCCAGGTGGGGTCTCACACCAACTGTCTGTTCAGAGGGATGACAACCCCCTGTTTTCTAATAGCGATGCCTCTCCCTATGTATCCGATGATCCAAGAATCCACAAGCCCTCCTAACTACCTTTTCAAATTGCTTGCCTACTTTTAGGTAATCTCATGTGACTACCACCAGGTTCCTTTCCATTTTAGTTAGTATCACACCCCCCAATGTGTAGTCTTCCCTTGGGTTTTGGTTTCCCAGATGCATTACTTTGCATTTATTTGCATTCAATCTAACCTGCCATACTTTAGACCAGTCATCCAAGTTTGCCGAGTGGTCCCTTCTCATTTTTTCTACCCCCGTTGTGTATCAACCCATCCTGTTGCAGATCTTTGTGTTGTCTGCAGAGAGGCATATTTTTCCTTACAGTCCCTCTGCAGTGTAGTGCCACTTATAAAGACAATAAAGAGGACTGGCACCAGTTCCAACCCTATGAGACTAGTAACCCCTCACTTTCTTCGTTCGACATGAACTCCATTGTTTACCATTACCCCATGTCCTGTTGCCCATGCCCAGGCAATTTTTTACCCTGAGGCTAGACCCACTCCCAAGCTTGCTTTCTTGTATATTAATCTTTTGTGTGGGACTGTGTCAAATGCCTTGCTAAAGTCTAGGTGGGCGGCAACATCCACAGCCCCACTTTGATCTACTGCCTTGCACCCGGGGCCATGTCCCAGTCTCAGCATCCCACTCACCCACCCAACTTATTTCCAAATTCCTTCTAACACTGCATGCCCACCTTTAGGTACTCTGAAATAGTTATGTCTGACTTGTCTGTATGTAATGTGTCTAAGGAGGGGCTGTGCTCTTTAGTGAAAATAACAATGAATAATTTAATAACTGTAGTCAATTATCTACTGTAGAAGACTAGTAGTTAATGTAATGTGTGGACTTTTATTTTGTAGCCAGTGCTGAAATTCAGTGCAGTCTGCGGACGACTCCTGGAGTGGACAGGTTTCAGATTCACATTGCAGGTGAGCATCCAGGCAAGAATGACGTGACTCAGCTGAGTCTTATAAGGTAAGGTAATGGCACTGGGTTTTTAAATTGTGAATTTCAAGGCAGATGTTTAGGTGACTGCGGTTTATTATGGCGTATTTCTTTCTCTTTGTTCAGGGGTTAATATTCAGCACACACAGAATGCAAATTGTTATTGTTAGTCTCAGTACAATATGGAGGATAATGGATGGGGGACAGAAAATAACCACACAGTAATTGCATCAAAGAGTTTCCTTGTCAACGATGTAAACCACAAGATGTGATTACTGCGCGGTTATTTTCTGGCCACCATTCATTATTCTTTATAATGTGTGGGACAACCGTATGGTGATGCATATGTTTAATTACAGTGATGGACTGTCATTGGTGCCTTAGGTGTGGAAGAACCTCTCACCGCCGCAGCCGTGTGTTGTGCACTGCGTGTGTAAAGGACCCATGCATGCGCAGATCCACTCCCGTTGTCATGGTATCAATGTGACATACTTAAGAGGGGTTAGCAACCTTGACATAACATCGATACCATAACAACATAAACTTTCCAAAACTGAGACAATGATAAGGGTTCTCCCTGTCCCCATACATTATATTCAAATAACATAATTCCAGTTGTCACACTTTTCTGTTACTGAGTCTAGCAATCACTGTGTCTGACAGCGATTTTAAGTCTGGTGCAATATTGTCCTGCTGTAGTTCATTCTGTGTATCATAGTAAATTGTTTTCCTACACATTTATGTGGCCATAGTACAGATTCATTAATAACGTAAGGCTAAATTACTTGTGTTCGGGTGGGGGGGAATAACTTGTGATGCTGAGTCTGAGTCCTATACCCTATGAATGTCAATGCCTGATGTGCAGGCGATAACCATGGTATAACTACCTCCAGGTTGTGATCGCTAGGGCAATGACAAACCTCTTGAGATGTGCTCTCAATGTTTACTGATGCCGTAGCAACCACATGAGGTAATTACACTGTGGTTATCACCTGTTCATCAGGCATTATCCTCTATTTAATAACTCAGTTTAAATTTGCAGTTTAGATAAGGTGACCCTTTTCAAGTATAAATGGGTGATTAATTCTGGCAGTACCCCCTGTCAGCTCAGCTTCAGCCTTGAAAGCTGGTAAATTAAGTAATATGGACCAGGGTAGGCTTATTTTCCATGGTTATCAAAGAAACACCAGCAATACAAACCATGACTAGTACTTTATTTCTTAATTTCTGTTTGTATGTGTGTAAGAAGATGCTCCACTCTTGAGTGAAAATGGCACTAAATTATAAACTTTTATTTGTAGGACCAAACCTGAGTCTGGACTCCATCAAACATTAGAGTTTGTGTCCTACACAACTTTGTGTTGCAGCAGTCAGCTGAGGTTGTTGTGCAAGGAGTCAGCTACAACAGTCAGTCAGTCTTATTAAAGGTAAGTCAATGTGTTTTTAATCGGGTGTATCGTGACTGCATTTGTGTAGCATTGACTGGTACTTTGTCTGACTCTCCGGGTTGGGGTAGGGACGGGAGTGGGGGGGTAAGGGCAGTACCGTAGCAATGGTAGTTGGAGAGCATGGCAATGAGTTACTAAGCAACAAGGCACTCCCTGAGGTTAGATTAATAGCCAGTAACCACTACCTAGGGATGTCAATGTAATATGGCATGAGGCATGGCCCAGTGACATATTCCCCCTAGGTTGTAACTAAGTGGCTATTAATCTAACTCCTGTGAGAGCCTTATTGCTATTATAGAAATGCATTCAAAAAAGAAAACTGTTGCAAGTATGGTTTATGAATGTTTACTGTAGCCTAGAGTAAAAAAGTTGGAATACTGCATTGTGATTTTGAGCCAGCATTCAAAAACTGTTAACGGAAAAACTTTTTTCTTAAAAGTCTATTTTACAATATTGTCAACAGTTTATATAATTTAAACGGAAATATTTAAGAACAAAGTTCTACCACCAACAGTTTAGGAATGTTGACTCAAGATCATGATGCAGCATTCAAGTCAGTCAGCAGTGACAGGATGGAATGCTAAAACTCAGGAAGAATCAATATGCCATGGCAATCAGGCTGTACATGACAGTTCATTGAACAGGGATTAATGTAAGGCTGAATCTAACAGCCAAGCCAGTCAAACGACTTTAGGCTGGGGGCTGGCTGTATAGCCTAGCGGTTAGAGTAACGAGCTGTGAATTTTGAGCTTGTTGTCATCCAGCAGCCTGAGTTTGATTACCACAACCTCCACTTGCATATTGTGCAACTCTGAGTCTCAGCAGCAAGTCATTTAATTGCCCAGTGTTCCCAGGTCACCCTGAAATGAGGCACTTGTGCCGATTAGGCCTAACCCGGTTAGCAAAGTCTAAATTAAAAAAAAATATATATATATATATACATATATATAAATCTTGCACAATGAAACTGCCTTCTGATCTTCAGCATTCTGTTGAGGTTCTATAATGCAGATGTCCTATCACAGATAGAAATGTTATGGTATGGTACTAATATCATCACATGAACTTTGGTACAACAGCATTTTGACAAGGCTGGATTTAAGCAATAGTGTACAACAGTGCATGTGTTGTTGCAAGATTTACACATGCCTTGTGTGGTGTGTCACAAGGCACAGCCAAGTGAGTTTATTAACCACACAAGAAGTGTGTAAATCTGACTACTACACATGCACTGAACTTAAGTGCATTATTTTGATTCTATAGACTAGCTACTATAGAATCATCAGCACTGTGCGGACAACTTGAGATGCTCATTGATCAGTTTTTTGATTTCATGAAATGCAGTGATCAGTGATAACAAGCACTGCTGTCACACCTGAGGCCTTACTTACAAATTATACAATGGTGTAGGAAAATCTTGTTACCTCATTGGTCAAAACATGTCACATGACTGGGTAAATAGGTGTACTTAACTTCAGAGCATCACAGTCAATAACCTGTCCCACTTCTTGTGTGGTTATGGTTAAGTAACTCAGCTGCACCTCGTGACACACCACACAATGCATGGGTAACCCCCCAGTAACCCACACCCTGTTGTGCCTTACTGATTACACAAACAGGAAGTTGGATAGGACATTGACTGGGATGCTTTGAAGTTAAGTACACCTATCATACTGTACACTTTTCTCTTCAGTATTTTGTAAAGAAAGGCCTGATTCTTGAAGATGCCACCGAAGAAACCATCAGGGGCAGAGTTTAGAAAACTGAGGAAAGCAAGAGAAGAAGAAAATTGAAAACTCTCCCAGCAGTGGCAAAATTGGCTTACTAAGTCTAAGAAGCAGGAGGGAAGTTCAGCAACTCCGTCAGTAGCAACACCAATTGACATCGATGAGCCTACCCCTACTGAGACAGATGTTGAGGGCAATATTACAGAAGAAGAAGAAGTTGAAGAAAAAGAAGATGATGATTGCCAGCTGACACCATCTGAGTGCAGCTTTGAAAAATATACAGAAGATCCTGCATTAGGAAGTAATGTAGATGCTGTTGCCAGTTCAGTACTCCAACTTAATTTTAATGACCCAACATCATGGTCTGACATGACTGACAAAGTTAGATGTTGCTTGGTGGAACATGGCCCTGAGCAAAAGGAAAATGATGATTTTAGTTTCTTAGCATCTGATGATGGCAGGCACTTTTATCGGGATTAGTTCACAAAAATTCTTCCCAATGGAGAAACTGTGGAACGCACATGGCTAATGTATGGTGAGACCAAGAAAGCTATCTATTGCTTCCCATGCATGCTGTTTGCAAAAAAATCATCCACTACATCGAGTCTAGCAAATCCAAAAAAAGGATTTTGTGACTGGAGACATTTAAATCCCAGAATTCCAGATCATGAAAACTCCCCTGAACACCACAACAGTTATTTATGTTGAAAGAATTTTGAAATGCGCTTGAAGACAGGGGCCACAATAGATGATGAACTGCAAAGGTCATTTGCCTCAGAAAAAGAAAAGTGGCATACCGTTCTGAAAATTATTCTTGTTGCTATTCTTTTCTGCGCAAAGAACAACTTGGCTCTCAGGGGGTCCACAGAGATGATCAGACACACACATTGTGGAATTTTTCTTAATTTGCTAGAACTGATAAGTCACTATAATCCAGAGCTTGCAGGGCATATTGCCAACCATAAGAAGGGGTCTACTCTTATTTTCTCCTATAATTCAGAACGAGTTTATTAACTTGCTGGGTTCCAGTGTGAGGCGTGAAATTATCACTAAAAATTAAGGAGGCAAAATATTTCTCTATTATGTTTGATTGTCATGCAGATGTGGCTCAGAAGAACAAATTTCTCAAATCATTCAGTATGTGAGGATACAGGATAATAATTGTAGTGTTGAGGAAAGTTTCACTGATTTCATCATCTCACATGAAAAGATAGGAAGTGGGCTAGCTGCAGAAATTGAAAAGAAATTAAGTGATGATGGCTCAGATATAGCTAACTGGCGTGGCCAAGGGTATGACAACGGCGCTAATATGGCAGGGAAGTATCGTGGTGTGCAAGCCCATATAGCACAAGTGAATGAACATGCTAGATTTGTCCCATGTGCAGCTCATTCTCTTAATTTAGTTGGGGTCCATGCTGCGAGTGTATCAGTGGACATGGTATCATTTTTTGGCACAGTGCAGAGATTATTTACATTCTTTGTAGCTTCAACAAGCCTCTGGGAGGTGCTGTCCCAAGCAATAAAGGTCACTCTGAAGGGTCACACTGAAACAAGATGGTCTTCAAAGTTTCGCACAGTTCACTCTCTTCATCTTCAAATACCTGATGTCTTAGAGGCATTGTACCAAGTAAGTGAAGATGCAACCAATGCCGATGCAGTATCAACAGCCCAGAGCCTAATCAAGCAGATAGATTTCAAATTTCTTCGTACCCTCGCAATGTGGGACAAAATACTGAACCTGATTGAACGAGTAAACCAACTGTTGCAATATAAGGGATTGCCTGTCGATAGTGCCTCAAAACATATAAGTGGATTAAGGGATGCACTGCAGCACATGCGGGATGATGGAATACATGATGTTGTACAACATGCAGCAGAACTTGCTGAACAGATGTCACTGAATGCAGAATTCACAGAAAAAAGGAAAAGAAAGGTGAAAAGGATGGCCAATGAGAACGTTGAAGATGAAGGGCACTTGATTTCTGCTGAGCAGGATTTCAAAATGCAGTTCAACAATGTTCTAGAAACCCTCACTTCACAGATTCAGTGGAGGTATGAGGCATTGTCTGAAGTGGCTGCTGACTTTAACTTCCTTACAGGGCTATCCTTCTCAACAATGGAAGTTAGCGAGCAAATCTGGCAATTAAATATTCTAAGGATCTAGATGCTTGTGAAATAGTATATGAGGTAGAGAGCTTCAAATTTCAGGCAGCTTCAGTACTGCCCAATTTTTCTAATGCCACACCCCTCAGCTTGTTGAAGCTCATTCACAAATGGTCTTTGAGCACATCCTATCCAAACATTGAAATTGCTCTCCGACTCTTCCTGACACTCCCTGTAACTGTTGCTTCTTGCGAACGTAGTTTCAGCAAACTGAAGCTGATCAAGACCTATTTAAGATCATCTATGGGCCAAGAAAGACTGTCAAATCTCATTATACTATCTACTGAAAATGTAACACAAGTGTGTTTTGGTTCAGTAGGGGAGTGATTCAGTGGTAGATGACCCACAACTACCAAATCAGGCTACAGCATGTAACCGTCTCCCTCCAAGAGCTTCAGTGGGCCTAGAGGACCCCTATTCCCATGTTTTTTGTAGCAATCTTTCACAGTACATTTCAGAAATGCATATAGGGTGGGTGGTTGATGGCATTGTTGGTCAGACACTTGTCCACAACAATTGCGGCTGCACATTCTGTATACCACCCAGTCAGAGTCTCTCACATCTCATATTCCATGGGGGCAAAATATTCCCTGAAATCAAGGGTTGGGAACTGTAACAAAAGTATTTTTTTCTTCAAGAAAAGCCCCAAAACTCTCCACAGAGTATGTAAACCCCTCAGAGCTTCTGGGGGCCTTTCAGCCCCCAGACCCCCATGCTTTATGTAGCAATCTCTCACAATATATTTCAGAAATACATATAGGGTGGGTGGTTGATGGTATTCTTGGTCAGCCACTCATCCACAACAATTGTGATTGCACACTCTATACCACCCACTCAGAATCTCCCACATCTCATATTCCATGGAAGCAAAATATTCCCTCCCTGAAATCAGGGGTAGGAAACTGTAACAAAAGTATGTTTTTTCTTTTAAAAAGGCCCCAAAACTCACCACAGAGCATGCAAACCCCTCAGAGCTTCTGGGGGCCTTGCGGCCCCAGACCCCCGGCTCTTTTCTTTGGGGGGATGCAAACTTGGACTCTTGCCCAGGGCACCAAAATGCCTTCCTACAGCACTGCCTGCATCTGTCCACAAAGGGAACCAAGCTCCTAGGTGACAGGTTTAAATGTTTCCTTGGCAAGCTTTTAAACTAGCCAAGGGGGGAGGTGCTGATAAGAGGCAGGACTTTTCAAGCCTCCCCCCACAAAACATGGCAGGTAGTAAGATAAACATTGAGGTACAGAGCTCAACACAGGGCAGGACAGGGGTAAATGGAAAAACAGACAAGGGCAATAAGAGCAGGGATGGGGGAAAAAAGGATAAAGCCAACATTAAATGGAGGGCAATGAGTACCAATGCCCATAGTCTGGGAAACAAGCTTCCTGAGCTAGTAGCCCTGATGGAAGAGAACAATTGGATATTGTGGCAGTTACGGAAACATGGTACACAGAGAACCATGACTGGGATGTCAACTTAGCAGGGTACACAATCTACAAAAGGACAGGGAAGGTAAAAGAGGAGGTGGAGTAGCTCTATACATAAGGGAAGGGATTAAAGCTACAGAACTAAAGAGTAAAGGGGGAGGACAAGAGGCACTCTGGGTCACCTTGGAGACAGGGAATGGCATCACAATCCACACAGGGGTTGTATACAGACCCCCGTCTCAAGGGGAAGAAATGGACAAGAAAATGACAGAGGATATTCTCAAAATGGCTGAAAACGGGGAGATACTGTTGATGGGGGACCTGAATATGCCAAATGTTAACTGGATGACATGTACTGCAGCCACATCCAAGAGCAGGGTCATTCTCAATGCCCTGCAAGCAAACCTTAGACAGCTAGTGTTGGAACCCACTCAGGAGGGAGCAATACTAGACCTGGTACTCTCAAATGGAGAGAGGATCACAAATTTAGAAGTCAGTAGACATCTGGGAACAAGTGACCACTGCAGTGTGCTTCACAATGAGCATAACCATGGAGATAAGCCATGCAAAAACAAGGATACTGGACTTTAGAAGGGCTGACTTTGGCAAAATGGGTGAATACCTGAAGAATGCACTAGCAAATGGCCAAAAAGAGGGGTGGAAGAACAATGGAGAAAAATCAAAACTGCCACCATAGAGGCAACAAGCCTTTGTGTGAAACATATAAAGAAAACAAAGTGGAGTAAAAAAACACGATGGTTCTCAAAAGAGGTGGCAGGGAAGTTTAAGGAGAAAAAGGCTGCATTCAAAAAGTATAAGGAATCACAGAAGGAACACGACAGGGAACTGTATCAATTAAAGCAGAAAGAAGTGGGGAAGGCAGTCAGAATAGCAAAGGCCCAAACCGAGACAAAATAGCCAACTCAGTTAAGAAGGGGGATAAAACCTTTTATAGGTACATTAGGGAGCATGGAAAGGTTAAGAGAGGGATAGTGAAGATTAATAAAGGAGAAGGGAGGTGGGCAGAGGGAGACAGTGAAAAGGCAGAGATACTGAATGAATACTTTTGCTCAGTATTCACAAAAGAAGATGAGAAGGAGTTACCTAAACCAGACAATAGAAGCACTCTGGGTAGGGGGGGTTGACACCAGTCCATTCACAGAAGAAAGAGTCCTGAAAGAACTCCAAAAACTCAAGGTGGACAAAGCAATGGGGCCTTACAATATTCACCCCAGAATCCTAAAAGAACTAAGGGAGGACCTAGTGACACCACTGACCACGCTTTTTAACAAATCATGGCAGGATGGGGTGGTACCTGAGAACTGGAGGAGGGCAGATGTGATTCCCCTTCACAAAACTGGGAGCACGGCAGAAGCAGAAAACTACAGACCTGTAAGTTTGACCTCGGTGGTAGGGAAAAATGATGGAATCACTTCTGAAAGAAAGAACTGTTGAGTACCTAGAGGCCAGCGGGGCACAGGACCCAAAGCAGCATGGATTTACAGCAGGAAGGTCATGTCAGACGAATTTAATTAATTTCTTTGGCTGGATGACCAAAGTAGTAGACCAGGGAGGGGCTGTAGATATGGCCTACCTAGACTTTAGCAAGGCATTTGACACAGTCCCACACAAAAGATTAATAATAATAGTTAGCTAGCCTGGGAGTGGGTCCCAGGTTGGTAGCCTGGGTAGCAAACTGGCTGCACAACAGGACACAGAAGATAATAGTGAATGGAACACATTCTGAAGAAAGGGGGGTTACTAGTGGAGTACCTCAGGGCTCAGTACTGGGTCCAGTCCTCTTTAACATCTTTATAGGTGACATTGCAGAGGGTCTGGAGGGAAAGGTATGCCTCTTTGCAGATGACACAAAAACCTGTAACAGAGTTGATACACAAGAGGGGGTAGAAAAGATGAGAAGGGACTTAGCAAGGTTGGAGGAACGGTCAGACATATGGCAACTTAGATTCAATGGAAAGAAGTGCAAAGTAATGCACCTGGGAAACAAAAACCCAGGAGAAGAGTACACAATAGCAGGGGAGGTACTAGCAACAGCAAAAATGGAAAGGGACCTGGGGGTAGTTATATCAGATGACCTAAAGGTGGGTAAGCAATGTGAAAAGTCGGTAAGGAGAGCCAGGTGGATACTGGGATGCATAGGAAGTGGCATCAGAAGTAGAACAAGCATTTGTCAATGCCGAATGTTTGCTTGCTGGCATTGGCAGTGGCAGTAGTAGTGTAGAAGTTACAGAGCTGCGTAATAGGAATGGCAGTGAAGTATTGAACTGAAGCCAACCCCACCACCACCCTGCAGAGAGTGACAGGCATTGGGGTGTGCCTTTGGGTTGTCAGGCATAACGGCCGCCATTTACCACACCCCACCCTGCAGACACGACAAGTGTCACGGTGTTCCTTAGGGTCTTTGGCCTTGCTCGCACCCCATTCCATTAGGAAATACGGTGAGATGGGTGCGATATAGGAGAATGGGGTGAACTTTGGGGCTGAAGAGACCAAGGCATACCTCAATGCCTCTCACTGGCTGCAGGGTGTGGAATGGTATGAGCATTACAGGGCAAGAATCCCAAGTCACACCCCTGATGCCTGTCATTCTCTACAGGGTTGGGCGTTATGGTTGGAAACCCTAATACCTCAGGCATTCGTTGGTATTTTCACTCTAAATTTTCAACATGTTTTTTTTGTGACCCCACCTCATGAACAGGGGGAATATCAGTTTGTTAGCCGAAAGCTGCTTATGCACAGTGACTACGGCATTTAGCACCACAGGTGCAAAAACATTCCGAACAGGATGTAAAAAATGACAGCTGTACTGTTCATGGGGAGGTGTAAAAAATGGCAATGTTGCAAATCTGCAGTAAAAATATTTACAAAAATGGTGACGTGACGAGCGTACATAGAAACTGTGCAACGCACACCCGTAATATAATTAGGTTGGGGATTTTTTACAGCAGATTGTCAGCGCAGGCATTTTGGTGCCTCTGATCATTTGAACAGTGTCACTGTGATTTTCTTTATCTGTCCCGAACAATGATTTCCCACAGCGATCATGCATCTCTGCGCTGAAAGTGTGAAAACACACTTCGGCCATGGTGTGAAAAATGACAGCTGTACTGTTCATAAGGAAGTGTGGAAAAATGCCACTGGTGAAAATCTGGACTGAAAATATTACAAAGTCATGAACTTACGAGGGGGTGTGGAAACTGTGCAATGCTCACTCGTAACACAGTCATTTTATGGACTTTTGTCACCAAATTTTCAACATAGCCATTTTAAGACCTCTGCTCATGAACAGTGTAACTGTGATTTTATTAATCTGTCCCAAACATTGCTTTCGCACACCATGGCACCATTAATGCGCTACATGTGCGAAAACACATTTTGGGCGACATATGAAAATAAGCAGCTGTACTGTTCATAAGGAAGTGTAATAAAATGGCAATGTTGAAAATCTGGAGTGAAAATATTAAATTCGCAAACTTACGAGCATGCATAGGAACTGCGTAACGCACGCTAGTAAAACAGTCATTTTTAGGAATTTTTTCACCAAATTTTCAACATTGCTATTTTAAGACCTCTGCTCATGAACAGTGTCTCTGTGATTTTCTTAATGTGTCCCATACATTGATTTCGCACATCGACTGCACCATTGTGTGCTACATGGGCGGAAACACATTTTGGGTGAAATGTGAAAAATGACAGCTGTACTGTTCATAAGAAGGTGTGGTAAATGGCAATGTTGAAAATCTGGAATGAAAATATTGAAAATTTGTGAACTTACGAGCGTGCGTAAGAACTGCGCAATGCACGCTCGTAAAACAGTCATTTTTAGGAATTTTTCCACCAAATTTTCAAAATAGTCTTTTTGGGAGCCCACCTTATGAACACTGGCAATATCATTTTGTTAATCACATTCCAGAAAGGTGATTTCGTGCAGTGGCTGCGAAATCACCCTTCAGGCCCAAGTAATGCCATGACAGTGCAAGAATTCATGAGGAGGCATCCCAAAAACCCCATGTTGAAAATTTGGTGCAAAAATTCCAAAAAATGCCTGAGATAAGCAACAAAGTTGAAAAAACCCTATCTATCGCATTATGCAGCTTACCGGCATTTTCTCAGTTCGCGGTTGGCTTTGAAGAGTGCAGACGTGTTCCCGGTCCACCGAAGGTCATCGCGCCGGAGTCCGGAGGTAAGTATGGGGTGGGGGTGGGGAGGCAGGGTGCGCAGTGGGTGGGCACAGGTGGGAGCAGACAGTTTTTTTTTTTATTCTGGCGATCGGGGCGTTTGCCATGCTGGGGTGGGCTCCGGCGTGGCAGAAGGATGGCTGGGGTGTGGAGCCGGCAGGGATTGGGCACCCCGCCGGCCACGGCATCTGTTGCCATGCTGGGGTGGACTCAGCATGGCACCCTACTCGGGGAGATAGTGGCGCCGACAGAGGTTGGGCACCCCGTCCAGCGACAGCATGGGTGGGTGGGGAGAGACAGTGGAGCCGACAGGATTGGGCACCCCATTGGCCATTACATCACTTTGCCATGCTGGGATGGGCTCCCAGCATGGCACCTGGATGCTTGGGTGGGCATGGAGCCGACGAGGGATTGGGCACCCCCGTCGGCTATACAGTGTGTGCATGGGGGGGGCAGCACGCAGTATGCATGCATGTGTATGTGTGTGTGTGTGTGTGTGTGTGTGTAGAGGGAGCCACGCATGAGCAAGCGATATCTGATCACTGCTCACTGAAGCGTAGCTCCCCCTTTCAACTGTACGCCACTTCATTTTGGAGCTGTCATAGACAGCTCCAGCATGCATTGGTGGACTGGGGCCGCGCCTGCCAACACACTTACTGAATTGGAAGAGGGGGTGACACAACTCTGAAAACTCGGATGATGGCACTATGTTTCTTACACATGCGTGCAAGCAAACATAAAAAGGGAAGCAGTTATCCCTCTATAC
Organism: Neoceratodus forsteri; assembly: GCA_016271365.2. Lineage (NCBI taxonomy): Eukaryota > Metazoa > Chordata > Ceratodontiformes > Ceratodontidae > Neoceratodus > Neoceratodus forsteri. The sequence goes on along the minus strand of CM057457.1, from coordinate 141,713,846 downwards.
AGATAGTAGGTGAGACCTCATCTGGAGTACTGTGTGCAGTTTTGGAGACCTCATCTACGCAAGGACATAGACAGGATGGAAGCAGTCCAGAGGAGGAGGGCAACTAAAATGGTGCAGGGTCTGCAGCAGAAACCATATGAAGAGAGACTGAGAGAGCTTAATATGTATACTCTTGATGAAAGGAGGGACAGGGGGACATGATAGAAACTTTCAAGTACCTCAAAGGAATCAACAAAGTCCAGGAGGGTAGTATCTTTCAGAAAAAAAGAGATGTGTAAGAACAAGGGGGCACAATTTAAAGATAGAGGGGGGAATGGCTCAGGGGTAATGTGAGGACATTTTTTTTTCCACGGACAGAGTGGCAGACACATGGAACTGCCTTCCTGAGGAGGTCGCTGGGTCTAAAACAGTGGGGGAATTCAAACATGCATGGGACAGACATAAGGCAATTATAGTGGTAGGGTTGCAAGAAGTAGGCTGTGGGTTAACTAGAATCTGCAGCTTATCGAGTAGGTAGGGAAATGGGCAGACTGGGTGGGCCAAGTGGTCCTTATCTGCTGTCAAAGTCTATGTTTCTATTACTTTTATAATTAATCCACATTCCAAAATCAGACCATTCTGCAACCTCATAAATTGAAACTATTCTAGTTTATTTTTTTGTACACTCTTTATTCTCCCCAATCCATGGACCTCTTTCCAGCAACCACCCATGCCAGTCACTACCTCCCAGTCTGAAACTCACCTGAAGGTTCTCTGGTCCAGTGGACCCCCGCTCTGAGCCCCCTGAGGTAGGACCGCCCACCCTGGCACTCTGTCTTATAATCCAATGCACCGGATCCAGAGCTGGAGGATCTTGGAGGTGAGTCCGATGGCGGGAGTGAGGACCAGACATAGGTGGTGCCTTCGCCTATCCACAGTCGGGGGGGGGGTCCTTGGAGTTACGGCCCCAGAGCTCGGACATGCAATGACGTCCTGTTTGGCATGTGCACGCTCCCATGCGCACCTGAAAGACATCCGCCACAACCCAATCCCCTGCAACTGCCAGCCAGGCATTTCAATCCCCCAGCCACCACCACGGGCTGCTGTTTCACTGACAAGTGTGAACCCCCCCTTCCCGAGGAAGGAGAGCAGTCCGTGGGATGCTCCATTCTTCCTCATCCCCACCAGCCCCTGATGATCACTGCTCATTCCCGAACACGGGTCACCAGTGTGGTGCAAGGTCTGACTATTTTTTGGTTTTATCAGAACTCTTTCAAATAATGTTTTAACAAAGTAATGGAATATCTAATGGAAGGTGATCATATCAAGATTTTGAAAAAGAAATTTTAACAAGATAGTTTTTAATCTTACACCAAATAGGTCCACCAGTACTAGGAAGCAAGGAAGATATCCAGAGATGTATTTAGTTATTCTGGTGAATCAATTCAAGCAGAGAAATAAATAAGTTTAAAGAACAGCAGAAGGAAAGGGAAAAGGGAATAGTGGTGGGTGGTGGGTGGGAAAGAGAAGCCACTGAGGCTAAGAAGAGGTATTCACAGAGTGAGTCAATGGAAGGGGCCCCTCTACTAGTACTTTGCGTAAGCAGTACTTGATAATTATTATAATGAATTCATTTTTTGTGTATAGGTACTGTTTCAGTGTGTCTTGTTATCAGATCTAATTTGGATCTTCAAAAGTAGATTGTTGGAGAAAGCTGAGAAAGAAGAGACAAGGAAAGAAACAGTGCTGATTTAAGTGTCTTTTACAAAAAGGTTTAAAGTCAATCTCTTCATTCATACCCTCTGGGTTTAGGGCTCCTAATGTTGATATCCACCTACTTTCTTTCTTTTGTAATAAGTTAAGGTGGTCACTCACTCTTTGAAGGTGTGGCACTTGTTCCAGGGCCACGAATTTCATGCCTACGGGACTAGAGTGAAGTGCCACTGCATAGTGGCTGCCTATTGCGTTATCATATTTTTTATTTACAATGGCTCTGACACGTTCTTGCACTCCAACGTTTAGCAACCTAGTGGTCATTCCAATGTACTGTAACTCACAGGTGCACCATATAATATAAACAACGTACGTGGTCCTGCACATCATAAATTGTTTGATTTCCATGCTCTTGTTATAGTCCAGTGGGTGAATGTAAACATTTCACACTGATGCATATTTACACATGTTGCAGGTATCGCACCTGTGGAAGCCTTCCAGTCTGTGTGGTAGCCAGCCATGTGCCACATTCTGGTTAGTTGTTGTTCTCTGAAAATGACTATTTCTGAGTATGTCACCTAAATTTCTCCTTTTTCTGAATGTGACACTTCTCTCTCCAACAACAAAACCAAGTGCTTTATGATTTAATAATAGTGGCCAGTATTTGTGACTTTTGCTAGCAATTTGTACCGCTATAGAACTAAAGCCAGTGCTGATTGTACATGGAAATTCCTCATTTGTTTTTGGTTTTAGCCACTAGTAAGGTCTCCCTAACTCAAACTCTGACCTTATTTAGAGCATCAAGTAGGGTAAGCATCTCATAGCCTCTTACTAGTAGTCTATCAGTAAGCTCCCCTGCCAGTTTTTCAAATATGTCCTCACTGGAACAGTTTCTCTGAATTCTCAAGTACTGTGCATATGAAACATAGAAACATAGACTTTGACGGCAGATAAGGACCACTTGGCCCATCTAGTCTGCCCTTTTCCCTACCTATAGGATAGGCCGCAGATTCTAGTTAACCAACAGCCTATTTCTTCCTACTCCCCACAAGAATTGCCTTATATCTATCCCATGCATTCTTGAATTCTCCCACAGTTTTAGACCCCACAACCTACTCAGGAAGGCTGTTCCATGCATCCATTACCCTCTCTGTGAAATAATACTTCCTCACATTGCCCTGAACCGCCTCCTTCTATCTTTAAATTGTGTCCCCTTGATGCTTGCAAGTCTCTTTTTCTGAAAGATGCAACCCTCTTGGACTTTGTTGATTCCACTGAGGTACTTAAAAGTTTCTATCATGTCCCCCCTCTCCCGTCTTTCCTCAAGGGTATACATGTTAAGCTCCTTTAGTCTCTCCTCATATGGCTTCTCTTGCAGACCCTGCACCATTTTAGTTGCCCTCCTCTGGCCTACCTCTATCCTGTCTATGTCCTTGCGGAGATGGGGTTTCCAGAACTGGACAAAGTACTCCAGATGGGGTCTCACCAACTGTCTGTACAAAGGGATAACAACTTCCTGTTTTCTGCTGCTGATGCCTCTCCCTATACATCCCAGTATACCCCCAGCCCTCCCTACTGCCTTCTCCATTGTACTAACCTTGAGGTCATTGGATATGATTTCCAGGTCCCTTTCCTTTTTTGTTGTTACTACCTCCCCACCCATTGTGTATTCTTCCCCTGGGTTCTTGCTTCCCAGGTGCATTATTTTGCACTTCTTTGCATTGAATCCTAGCTGCCATACTTCTGACCATTCCTCCAACCTTGCCAAGTCCCTTTTCATCCTTTCCATGCCTCCTTGTGTATCAACCCTGTTGCAGATCTTTGTGTCATCTGCAAAAAGGCATACTTTTCCTTCCAGTCCCTCTGCAATGTCACTGATGAAGACATTAAAAAGGACTGGACCCAATACTGAACCCTGCAGTACCCCACTAGTAACCCCTCTTTCTTCAGAATGGACTCCATTTACAATTACCCTCTGTGTCCTGTTGTGCAGCCAAGTTTTACAGGCTACCACCCTGGGACCCACTCCAGGCTGGTTAATTTGACTATTAATCTTTTGTGTGGGACTGTGTCAAATGCCTTGCTAAAGTCTAGGTGAGCCATGTCCACAGCCCCTCCCTGGTCTACTACTTTGGTCACCGAGTCAAAGAAATCTATTAGATCTAGTCTGACATGACCTTCCGCTGTGAACCCATGCTGCCTTGGGTCCTGTGCTCCACTGGCCTCTAGGTACTCAACTATTCTTTCCTTCAGAAGTGACTCCATCACTTTCCCTACCACAGAGGTCAGACTGACAGGTCTGTAGTTTCCTGCCTCTGTCTTGGTCCCACTTTTGTGAAGGGGAATCATATCCGCCTTCCTCCAGTCCTTGGGTACCACACCATCCTCCCGTGATTTATTAAAAAGAGTAGCCAGTGGTGTCTCTAGTTCCTCCCTTAATTCTTTTAGAATTCTGGGGTGAATTCCATAAGGACCCATTGCTTTGTCCACCTTCAGTTTTAGGAGTTCTTGCAGAACCCTTTCTTCTGTGAAAGGACTGGGATCAACCCCCCTATCAAGAGTGCTTCTGTTAATTGGGTTAGGCACTTCCCCTCCTCTTTTGTGAATACTGAGCAGAAATATTCGTTCAGTATCCCTGCTTTTTCACTGTCCCCCTCTGCCCACCCACTGTTCATTTTATTCAGCCTCACTATCCCTCCCTTTGTCTTTCTACGCTCGCTGATGTACCTATAAAAGGTTTTATCCCCCTTCTTAACTGAGTTGGCTATCTTTTCCTCAGTTTGGGCCTTTGCTATTCTGACTTCCCTCCCTGCTTCCTTCTGCCTTAACTGGTACAGCTCTCTGTTCTGCTCCTTCTGTGTTTCCTTATACTTCCGGAATGCTATCTTTTTCTTCCTGACTTTCACAGCCACCTCTTTTGAGAACCATAGTGGCTTTTTCTTTCGTTTTGATTTGTTTATTTGCTTCACACAAAGGCTTGTTGCCTCTGTGATGGCAGTTTTGATAATTCCCCATTGTTGCTCCACACCTCCTTCTAGCCTGTTTGCTAGTGCTTTTCTGAGGCACTCTCCCATCTTGCCAAAGTCAGCCCTCCTAAAGTCCAGTACCCTCACTTTTGTATGGCTTGACTCTGTAGCTGAGTTTAACGTGAACCACACTGTTTGGTGGTCACTTGTCCCCAGATGGCAACCCACTTCTAGATCTGAGATCCTCTCACTGCCCCCGTTTGAGAGTATGAGGTCTAAGATTGCTCCCTCACGAGTGGGTTCTGAAACTAGCTGTCTAAGGCCTGCCACCTGTAGGGCATCAAGAATGGACCTGCTCTTGGATGTGGCTGCAGCAAATGTGCTCCAGTTAACAGATGGCATATTCTGGTCTCCCATCAACAGTATCTCCCCTTTCTCTGCCATTCTAAGAATGCCTGCTATCATATCCTTGTCCATTCCCTCCCCTTGACATGGGTGTCTGTACACAACCCCTGTGCAGATTGTGGTGCCCTTTCCAGTCTCTAAGGTGACCCATAGTGCCTCCTCTCCTCCCTGTTTACTCTTTTGTTCAGTTGCTTTTATCCCTTCCTTTACATAGAGAGCTACTGCTCCCCTCTTCTCCCCTGCCTGTCTCTCCTGTAGGTTATGTACCCTGGTATGTTAACATCCCAGTCATGGTTCTCTGTATACCATGTTTCTGTGACTGCTACGATATCCAGGCATCCCTCTTCCATCAAGGCCACCAGCTCAGGGAGCTTGTTGCCCAGACTACAGGCATTGGTACTCATTACCCTCCATTTCCTGATAGCCTTACTCCCTTTTGCCCCATCTCTGTCCTTATTGCCTTCGTCACTTTCTCCATTTACCCCTGCCCTTCTCCCTATCGACACCTCTATGTTGGTGTTTGCTGCACTTACTACCGTGATTATTTGTGGGGGGGCTAGGATTTCCCTGCTCCTTTCCAGTGCCTCCCCCCTTGGCTAGTTTAAAAGCTTGCCAATGAAGCATTTAAACTTATCACCTAGGATCCTGGTTCCCCTCCCGGACAGATGCAGCCCATCATGCCAGTATAGGCTTGCGTCACTCCAGGTGGACCCCCAGTCCCCAATGAAGCCAAATCCCTGAGCTCCACACCAGTTTATCAACCACTGATTGAATCCCATGGTGCAGAACACCCTAGCCTCACCTATGCCATAGATGGGCAGCACCTCCGAGAAGGTTACCGTGCGTGCTACTTGACTAAGGCCCTCCCAATTCCACAAACTCTTCCCTGCACTTCTAATCCCTTTCTTAGTGGGTCATTTGTCCCTAGGTGGACAATGACATCCAGCTCCCTCCCTGTGCAGCTGCTCCAGCAATCCTGAGGATTAGCTCCCTGTCCCTCAAGCCATGGCGCCAGGCAGGCACCTACCTCCCTCTCCCTTCTTCCCCAGTTCTACCTTCCTAACAATGGAGTCCCCCACCAGGAGTTGTTTCCTTCCCTGCAGGGTCCCCTGTCACCCTCCTGTGGGTCTCCTTTGTGGAAGTTCCCAGCATCCTCCTTGGTCTCCACTGCGGGTGCCTCCATAGAGGAACCATACTTTGCCAGAATGGCATAGGAATTGTGCAGAGGTACAACTGGAGGGATGCGCCTCTGTTCCACCACCCTCACCCTCCCTGAGCCCACTGTGGTCCAACCGCTCCTTTTTCTTGGCAACCTCTGAGGCAACGGCAGTGGCACTGGTGGTCCCTGGATGGAAGAGGAGGCCCACAAATCCTGGCCAACTCAGCCTGGAGATGAGCAACCTCCTCCCTCAGCTCAGAGAGGTGCCTGCAGATGGGACAACACCGCATCCTCCAGAACGTCTCCCGGAAGACTGCTGCTCCACAGCCACTGCACTGCACCACTCCAATCATGTCTTATTTCTGGCCCCTTAACTGTTTGTAATCCTACTCTTTCCTCTGTTTTTTCTCTCTCTCTCCTTACTTTCTGCCTGTGCACCTTTAAGCTTCTGATTGTCCTGTTCTGAGACAAGAATATCCTATATTTCAGTAGACCACTTACTTGCTCAGAGGCAGACCTCCAGCAGCTAGAGGGGGCCGGAGAGCTACTCTTGCCCTTCTAGGATGGTGGGTCTTTGGTGGTTCTGTGATCACTCACTTCCTGCTCCGAAACAGGAAGTTCCTGTTGTCAGTCAAATCCTGTGCCTATTAAAATAGAACTAGCTTTGGGTGGGAAGGAGGGCAATATAGTCCCAGTAGAGAAGTTCAGTCACACAGCAGTCCTTTCTCCTGGTGTCTTCTACCAAGCTATTAGCAGAATCTTTCTAAGGCAGTTTTTAAATGTAGCTTCCTTCTAGCTAAGCCACTCCCCCTTCTTACTAGATCTTTCTACAAGTAATTTAAACCTCACAGATATTAAGTCCTTTCAATCACCTGAGATTTACACTTAGATAACTGTTCAGATACCCATTCAGTTCAGTTAACCCAGACAAACACACACTTTTTTTTTTGTTTTGTTTGTTAGTTTTTTTACCCTAAATTAAAGGTCCAAGCACAAAAGTTCTTCTTCTTTAGGCCCAGTAGAGAAGTCCAGTCACACAGCAGTCCTTTCTCCTGGTGTCTTCTGCATATGGGATAGAATCAACCAGTTTCTGTGGATGGTAACTACAATTATGTAAAATACTATTAGCTGCATTTGTTTTTCTAAATCCTTTACTTACTATCCTGTTGTCATTATTGGCTGGGAGAGTTATGACAAGAAAATCAATTTCAAATTCAAATACTGTGGATGCAAAGTGGAGGTTGAAGTCATTATGGTTAAGAAACTCCTCAAAATCAGAGAATTCCTGGTCATTTCCATCCCATATGCACAACAAGTCATCAATAGATCTGTACCAACTCATTACTTTGTCAAAAGATCTATTCTTGTTGACATCAAAGATATATTGATGTTCCCATTCTCACATGTAGATGTCGGCATCTGAGGGGGCAAATGCTGCCCCCATAGCCATACCACAGCATTGTAAATAGCATTCTCTGTCAAAAGTGAAGACATTTTTAGTAAAAGCATATTCTAATCCCTTTAGAATAAATGGAACAGGACTTTGGCCCTGTTCCATTAGTGCTCTTCTAGCTGCAGAGATCCCCTTGTTATGGGGTATATGAGTATAAAGACCTGCAGCATGTGTAGTTGCCCAATTTTACCCTTGACTCCATGTCTGTTCTTGTAGTTTTCCCAACAAATCCATGATGTCACAGATATAAGATTTTAATTTAGATACACAGGGTTTGAAGTAGTGGTCTAAATGTAAGATGAGGTTTTGAGCGAGGGAGCCCACCCCAGAGACTATTGGACATCCCGGGAGGGGGTTACTGAAGTTTTTGTAAACCTTGGGGAGGATATAAAATGTAACAACAATCAGGAATTCTGTTTTTAAGTAAGCTGTCTCTTCTGCTGTAATAAATTCTCCCTCTAATCCCAGGTTCACAAGGTCAAAGAGCTTGCTCTGAAAAATTTTAACTGAATTGCCATTCAACTTTTCATAATCTGTCTCACTGTCAAGTAACTCCTTCACCTTGCTTACATAAAAATCCTCCGACATAAGGACAATGTTGCCTCCCTTGTCAGAGGGTTTAATACTATACCTTTACACTCCTGCAGTTCCTTCAGGGTCACCCATTCTGCTAAGTAAAGATTTGTATTGTAAGCAGATTTTCACTGGCTATTGATTTCATCTAATTACCGATTAATCACTCTCTCAAAATTAGTGACAGTGGCATTCTGTATGTTCGGAGAGAAAACAGGGATTTCGGCTTGAACCTGGTATGTGTCAAACTGTAGTTAAGTTCACCACATTCATCATTTACATTCAAGTCCTGTAATTCTTTAAGGTCCATATTATCCAGTATGTTCTGACCCTTGTACTGTTCAGGGTTTAATACCATGTCGTTACTCTCATAAACTGGCTCCCGATTGGTTATTTCAGGGTAGTACTCCTGAGATGTTTGAGATGTCTGTTCTAAATTAAACAAGTCTACATCAAAGGTAGCATAAAAAAAACTCTATCATCAACATTGGCATTCAAATTATCCAAGTTATTTGTTGTTAAATCAAACCCCATGTTTAGATTTTGTTTGTCTTTAAAGAAGAGCCATAATTTCAATTTTCTTATAAATTTATAGGTGTCTGCTTTTTTTTTTGAAAATGTTCACCTTCGGAATGAGATCAAAAGATAGTCCTTTAATCAATAGACTTCTTTGTTTATTTGTGAGGTTATGTTCAGAAAGATTAGTAATATTTATTTATTTCTCACTGGATATCTGGTCTGTCCTGTTTTTCTTCCCCGTCCCCTCCTCCCCCGCTTTGTTTTTTCATGCTTTTTTTGTATTGTCCTTTGTCAAGTTTTTTTGACTGTGTTCCTTTGTTGCCTTCAGTTTTGTTAGTATGTTTCAAAGCTTCCTGGTTTGGGGTGGGGGGAGCAGTACTCAATAGTCATCCTCACTTGTTGACTCTGTTTCTTCAGTTTCGTCCCCAGATGCAATAATTACAGGTTCCACTTCAAAGTGTACATTAGAAGTTTTTCTTTGATTAAAATCAGTCTTTGCAACCCTAACACCTTACCTGGCATATTCCTTCGACAAGGCCCCCCTGGCTGCACTGTCTCCCACCCTTGCCCACCTCCCCCCATATCTCCACTCCTGCCCCTGCCCCCACCCACCTCCTGTACTCCCCCTGCACCTCCTACCCCTTGATCTCCTACCCTCACTTCTCCCCATCGACCCCTCCTCCCTTGTCTTGCTCATAGCTCAAGTCTTTGTACTGGTTATTACATGTCTGTAAGTCAGTGACGTTATGTTTGTAACTAAAAATGATGACTGTTGCACACGCTGACATGGAACCTTTGTAAAAGAGCCTGGCCCAAAGGTATTGTAATCCTAGATTGAAATAAATAAAAAAAATAAAAATAAAGTTTTGTCTTTCACAGCTCGTACTACATTGCCTCCCCCTGTTATTCCTACCCTGGCTGAGTGAACAAGGTTTATGTTCCCAAGAAAAAAAGTTGCCTCTTTCGAAGTCCTTAGCATCTCTTGCTAACTTCGTTTTGTTCTTTGAAATAGCTCCTTCTCATGTCTTTTGATTTTATTGGCCATCATTTCATTTAATTCAGAAAACTGGGGGTCAGTAGAATGTGTGCTTAATTTGTAGCTCTTCTATTTCCTTAGTGATCCACTCTTCGTGTTTTTTGTCCCGCTTGATTAGAGCTTTAATTAAACTGTCCTTGCAATCAGTTAATGCTGATTCCCATTCCTCTTTGAACTTGACTTTCTCCTCTTGGAACCCACTCAAAGGTTCCTTATCAAACTGGAGGACTCTAGGTGATCCCCCAAGTTCAATGTATTTCTCTAAGGTTATCCTATTGTAGAAATGGTTAAGTTCAGATAACCTTAGTTTTTCAAATGTTCTGAGTAAGTCCTCTAATTCCTATGTTCCTGATGGGCCAAATGCTTAAAGAGCACCTTTCATGATGGTCCAAAAAGTTACATCTTATAGTCATTATATGCAGTGCTAGACCTGAAAGGGTGTGTGCATTTGTTATTTTTGGCCAAGGTTTACTCTGCCTTCCATAATTTGGATTTGTTTTTGAGACCTGCTGCACTTACCTTTGCTGTTCTGCAGCTGGGCTGCTGGCTCCCAATGGCATCACTGTAGGGCAGAGGAGTGACTCACACTGTGTAGTACAGTGCAGTCACAGCAATTTTGCAAGGGAAAACTACCAGTACTCAATGTACATACTTTGTTCCCCCTTCCCCAATGCACCTTATTAGCAATGCCTTATGCCAAAATACAAATGCCTTGTCAGTATGTTTTTTTTGTTTTGTAAAATTGACTTTCTTCTGCCTTGGTAACAAAGCATGGGTATTGAGAAAAGATAGAGTTGCTGTCAGCATCCTTCCCAGTCCTTCTGACTTTCATGCAAAAATTACACTATTTTGTGAAAGATAGGACATGAAACTTACAAGAACAGGAAGCTGAGTTTCAACTGTTAGGAAAAGACATCTTATAAAACAGAGTAATATTTTGTTGAGAGATAGAGGGATTGAGATTTAGAGCACCTTTCCCGGTCCTTTTGACTTTCATACATATATTACCACTTCTTGCACTGATTCTGGAATTGCATTTCAGTCATCTTGCAGAATGCAAAAACTAACTGCAGAGGACAGTAATGAAATACAATTCCAGAATCAACATAAGAAGGGGTAATTTATGCCTGAAAGTCAAAAGGACTGGGAAAGGTGCTCTTTAAAGAGTGCTCCTCTCGCTCTCGCCCTACGCTGACACGCAGCTGCAGTGTCCTCTAAATAATGCAGGTCAAGAAAATCTCCTGCTGAACTAGCTGAAATTGATGCCCCACTTGAAGGTAAATTACTCATATTCAGCATTGTAATAACTATTACTCACATTTTTGTTTTCAGGAGTCTGGGAACTTGTCATAGAGACACTGGAAATTTAGGTGTTTAAGCAGAAGTCTGAGTAGTTTTTCCTTTATGGTACTAACGCGTAGTAGCATATCTGGTCGCACCTGAGAAAGTTTGAAGGCAGGAAAATTTAGAACAGGTGCACTATCAAGGCCCAGGTCTGTTGCTGCAATAAAGGGGAGCTGCCCCAGTACACAGAAGAAAAACCAAAATTATTGCACTCACAGGAAAAATACACCAGCAAGCAAAGTAGGCTTTTAAGCAGTTTAGTCCAGTGTTAAGAGAATGCTGTAAACAGTCCCAGCATTTTTACCAAAAAGGCTTCCCTCAGGGAGTGTGTCACATTACAGGGCTTTGCCTTTTTTTTTAGTATCTGTAGTAACTGGTAATTAAGTGGACTATATGAAGGGTGCTATGGCTTGGGTAGAAATCCCTCTAAAAAACATTGACATCAATGTGAAATGTCAGTCATTATATGCCATAGTTCATCCTGGTGATAGCTCAAAAATGAACTGGACCTTGAGAAGTCCATATATGGATTCTTGCTGATTGCACTTCATTCATTGTGTCTGTTTTGTATCAACTGAAAGAATATATATCAAACTTTTTTACTAAATGGAATAAAGACTTTTAAGGTCAAGTGGACTAGTTGATATGTAAGCATTAATACCCAACAGTGTGGGTGGTATTGGGCAATACCCGGCCGCCTGGGGTATAATGAGGCCTAACACCTCAGGCAGAGGGTCTTACAGCCCCCGGAAGGTCCAGTATTGCCCAATACCTCCCATCCTGGAGGGTATTATTGTTTTTAGAAAATGGCTTGCTTGTAACAATTTTAATAAAATTAAATGAAAGATTAAAAATAAAAGTAATAAAAGTTAAAAACAGAATAAAAGTACATTTTGTTGTAAAGTAGTCCCTGTACTGTTTTATTTGCCAGTAGAGGGTGCTGCTGTTTAGGATTCCCTCTGCCCCTCATTCAGTAACTTGTATCTGTTACTGTGGCACCCCCACCCCCGGTCGTGTTCCAGAGTTTGAATTTATGTCTGTCCCTGGCATCTTCATTCATTTAAAGGCTGTCTCTATTGCTGCAGTGTGACCTCCCATACCATGTTCCACACTGTTGTAAGAACTGTTTTGATTACTTCTGGGGAGTGAGGACCACAGTGAGGAGCTGCTGTTTGTAGTAGGAAGTCTGGTCACGGTCGAGCAGCCATCAGGAGCTGAGAGCATTTTACTAGCAGCAACAATGACAAGAAGGCATTAACATATTGTTAAATTGTTGGAACCATGACTTTAATGGGCTTTGTTTGACTGAGTAGCGGGGGGGCAGGAGCAAACGGGAGTGGCTCAAAAGTGTGAATGAGGGCAAGTGTGCAGCAGTTTGTAATCCTTTTCAAAAGAAAGGCGTGGTAGGCAAAAAGTGTATTTTTTCTTAAAATGGATACCTTTTCTTAAGAAGTTACATTGCGAGGGTGTGGAACTGGGGGCTGATCCAGTCTCTTCTCTTGGTTACTGAGCGGGAAAAATGGTTGCTGCTGTGCTTTCAATTTCAAACTGGCACTGGGATACCAGTTTGATGATGTGCAGCTGGTACTTGTTTTTTTAGTGGGCTTTATTGAAAAATACCCACACAGCAATGAAACCCTGCTAGCCAGTCAGGATGCTAGCATTTACACTGCCATTTTCTAATGCTTTTTAAAACTGCACAAGGTGGGCATTAGCATGTAGGAGGGAGATGGGTAGTCCAGGTTTGTTTTTTCTGGTGCTGTCATGCTCTAGGTAGCAACATCATTTCTCTCACTGGTGGAGTGGCTACGCTTGTTGTTTGCCACATTTTTATAATGCAAATTTACTTACAAAAAGTAGATAGAAGGCTAACCAATCAGCACAGTGGTAGAGCTACTGCTCGCCACTCCTGTCCCAGGTTACAGAATGGGCACGGGTCACTGTGGGCTGACCGGGTGGAGGAGGACTGAGCATCCCAGAGGATGCCCTCCTCATCCAGAGAAGGAGGTTGACCATCCTCGCTTCAGTACCACAGGTGGTAGTACAGCCAAGGGCACCTTGGGAGGGGAGTCAACAGCCAGGGGACCTGCTCCAGCACCACTTGCATGTGCAAGCACACTGGCACCACCATGCATGCCAAAGTCTCCAGAGGAAGGGCACCAGGAAATAGCTCAACCCTGGGCACAGGCTTCCTCATGGGACCCCAGTATAACCAGGATGTCCATGCCACAGCTGTAGTTGCCTGATGCTGTGCTCAATTGGGGGTGAGTCCCTCCCCCCCCACTACCCTGCCTGGGAGAAAGAACCATGGCTACGTGGGGCTAACTGTGGCAGGTAAGGTGGAGATCAGTAGAAAGTACCAATGGTGGCCAGTGAGGGAAGACTGGCCTGAAGGTTCAGGGGAAAAATGTTAATTGGAAAATAAAGTAGACAGAAATTATGCACTGAGAAGTAACACCTGGGTAAACCTTGGAAGCCCCTAGGTATCGTACAAAATTTGGAAAATTATCTCATAGTTGTAATGTCCCTATTTTATGGCATAAAAGTCAAAGTTCCTTAAACTTGTAAAATAAATTAGTTGTGAAACTTTTAAAAACTTAGCCATTGCACTGAAAATTGTAATAGTTCTACCCAAAGATGGTATAACACTAATAGCAAATTGTTTAAACGTTGTAATGTGTTACTGTTACAATTTCCCAAGTTTTCCATATACTGTATTTTATCATATAGTAATGTATATTGATTGCTGTATAATACCTTGTAACTTGTGTTTTTTACTGAAGAAACTGGGGAGGAGGGTTGCCTCACAGTGCTTCAGTTCCAATAATTTTATAGTGTAAGGTGGAATGCTTTTCTAACTGCAAATTCCACCATACTGAAATGCTGTTCAGTCACACGCTCAACAATGAATGGAATGCTGTGCTAACCATAGATGCAGAACAGCATTCCATTCATTCAGAGTGAAATACTCAAGCCCTGTGTGAAATCCACCATAAAAAAATGCTGCACATTGACAGCAGTATAATCTGCCTCAAAATTGAAAGCTGTGTGTGACATTTTTTTTAAAAAACAATCACTGCTCAGAAGCAGATTATCCTCTCTGATGAGAACAAGCAAAAAAAAGAAGTTTCTGCCTCCATTTTGTGGATAAGCTCGCTAAGCGAGACATCTGCCCGCCATGTTTTTTTTCTCTGAAACCCCCGCCCACACTATAGCGGCAACCAGTTGGAGTGTGTGCTGCTAACATAGGGATGCCCAGTCCCTAGCAACCACACAAATTGTCAAGAACAAGCCGTAGCTCCTGAAATATGAAATGGGAGACTACAGTTTATTTTTCAATTAAAACATTTAGTTAGAAAACCTAATATAGGCTACAAGGGGCACCATACACTATACAAAATACAGGATGGACAACCCAGTGCATAATCAGTGTGTTCTGCCACCTCGGGGTTTGATACCTTGGACCTCTCGAGGGTCGCTCTCGAAGTCACAGGGAATCAAACCCCTCTGTGGCAGAACACACTGGTTCTGCATGGTTGCCCATCCAGTATTCTCTATATTCAGTTCATAACATCCTCTGCCCTACTTAACATCTCCCTCTCTCCTCTACCTCCACAGATACAGAAGGAACTTACCAGGGAGGTCGTGAGGCGCTTATAGCACTGCCCTCCCCCCCCCGGAGCGATTCACCGAACCCATCCCCCTCCCTACCAGAGCATCGGAGGTTATGAGGGCTGAAACAGGATACCATCCCCCAAGAAAGAGCAACCATCCCCTTACCTGGACAGAGCAACGTGGACCCCCGCTTGTATTGCATAAAAGGTACTAGTCAAACAAACGCCAGGCTGATTGATGTGCCTGGGTAGACTACATCTCATGCCTTCCTACTACTTCAATGCTAAGGCCCCGCCCGAACTGTGCGCCGGCTCCCCACCACCCCCACCACCGCCCTTGGTGAGCATCTGCATATATAGCAGAAGTCATGTGATCTGTATAACCTATCAGCTCATTTTCCCATCTGCAAGTTATCAGATCTATCCACTAGAGGTCGCATTAAGTACCTTGCTACCTATGTCCTACTCCTATAATTGGAAAAAAACCCTGCTGCTTGCTGCCAGCTGCAGAAACTGCAAATCCCATCCCCCTTACTACCCTGTGCCCTGTATCACCGAAAAAGCCTATAAAAAACATCCCTCTTACTCCCAAAAGCCCATTTACTGCATAACAATGGCTTCAGAATGTCTCAATCACGAAAGGCTTAACAAGCCTCTCCCAAGGACACTGACAACCCACCTATACACCCTCACCAATCATAATGCCCCCCCCATCCTTGAGGGCCCTTCATCCAGGACTTGGCTGCTACATGTGGTGGGACATCGAAACCAACCCCGGTCCTTTCTCCCCTAACTTCACGCTCAGTGACCCTACAATCCCCCTCTGGGAAAACTCTGGGGGGCTCAGACTGGTTCACATGAACATCGGGAGCCTGAGACACAAAATGTCTGACCTTGAGACCTGGACCCTGCTCTACAAGCCTGACATCTTAGCAGTGACTGAGACGTGGCTGAAGCCCCACATCCTCCCTCATGAAGTCAAACTGACTGGCTACCAGGCCATAAGAAAGGATAGAGTTGGGAAAAAAGGGAGGTACTAATCTACCTTAACTCCTCCTTGAATGCCTTCCAGATTGACCTCCAAACACCCAACAGATCTCAGGCTGAGGTATTACTTCTCAAACTACTCCTCGGAGATACCAAACCTCTCTATATCGGGTGTGCCTACCTCCCACCCTAAACTACCGACCCCTCCTTAGAATCCCTCACAAATGCCATCCTCAAGCTCCCCCTGTGGGAGACCATCCTCCTCGGGGACTTCAACCTCAATTGGCTTGCCCCAAATACCTCCTGAATCAAAAGCCTGATACTGGATGCAACACTTACCTAAGTGATTGACATGCCAACCAGGCACAACACCAAATCTGGCAACCACGCACCACTTGACTGGGCACTTGTCTCAAACCCCTTTCGGATACAGACTGCTGGGATAATGTCTGACTCCTTGAGTGACCACTGCCCTATCTTCTGTCTCTGGTCCAATAAACCCCCAGGCCTGCCGTCAGAGTGATTGTTGCGAGGAATTTCAGCTAATTCGAACCAGCTGACCTCTGCTCTGACCTCCTTAAGGTGGAATGGGGCCCCATTGTCTCCCTTCCCACAATTGACGAGGCCCTTGAATATTTCACCAAGACATTCTTGGACATAGCTAACCAACATGCCCCCTGGAAAAAATGCAGAGTTCAGGGAAAATGCCACAAATGGCTAAACCCTGAGCTAAAACATACCATGCGGCTCCGGGACAAGGCATGGGGGCTCTACAATTCCTCCGGTAGCAATCTGGACTGGGAGAAGTAACAGTGCCTGAGGAACCAATGCACAAGCCACAAAACAGACCAAATCAAAATTCCTCAGGGACCTCCAAACAGGCAATCTAAGAGACCCAAAGAAATTCTGGGGCCACATAAACTCTCTCCTTAAAGGCCACATAAGGGAACACGATGCCTCTGTCCTAGTTGGGAACTCACTTACTAATGACCCCACCAAAGTGGCTGAAGCATTCTACGTATCCTTTACAAACCCTACTAGCTGCCTCCCAACAGTGCCAGGGACCCCCCTACTCCCCTGCCCGACACAGTGCTTCCTCGCCTCTTATTCCACCTGAAACTAGTTGACCCCAGCACAGTACTGCCACTCCTGTGCAAAATAAATCCTGACTCGTCCTCTGAGAACGACCGGCTAGAACCCCGGCTGCTGAGGGCTGCAGCACTGGCCATTGCCTACCCCGTTACCCTACTTATCAACAGATCCCTCCTAGAAGGGACGGTCCCCAGTAAATGGAAAGTTGCCACCATAGTCCCAGTCCACAAAAAAGGAACTCTGGACAGGGTGGAGAACTACAGGCCCATCTCTCTTCTCTGCCCTCTGGGAAAAATTCATGAAAGACTAGTCTATAATCAACTTCAAGACTACCTGGAACAACATCTGCTCCTCTCCAAAGTCCAGCATGGCTTTCAGAAAGGCCATGGCACTGACACCGCCCTTATCAGGCTAACATCGGACATACTCAATGCCATGGACCAAGGCACCCCTACGGGCGCACTATTCATCGACCTATCCAAGGCCTTTGACTTGGTCAGTCATAAGCTTCTCCTAACTAAGCTTCATCGGCCTGCCATTGATCAGCTCTCACTCTCCTGGACCACGAGCTACCTAACTAACTGATCGCAAACAGTCCACTGGCAAGAAGTCCAATCAAACCCTAGGCTTGTGACCTCTGGGGTAACCCAGGGCTCCATCCTGGGCTCCCTACTATTCTCACTATTTTTGAATGACCTTGAAGAGGGCTGTGCACCCTGCAACCTTATCCTCTATGCAGATGACACTGTAATCTACTGCAGTGGCCCCCAACCCTCAGTCATCTCAGCCAAACTCCAAGCTAGCCTTGCAAAGCTTGAAGCACGGTTTACTGCCAACCACCTAAAACTAAATAAGGACAAAACAAAAGCAGTCCTCTTCTGGACCCGACGGCTGGGCTATGACTGTAGCAGACTACTCCAACTCTCGTCAGCCCAAGGAAAGTGCATCGAGGTCACTGACTAGTTTAGGTATCTTGGGGTTATCCTTGACCAAGAGCTAACCTACAAACCCCATATAGATGCCTTACCAAAATCTATCCACCAGAGGCTGGGCCTCTTATACCACCTGGGAAACTCCCTCTCTGGAGAAGCACGATGAGCCATTGCAAACTGCAACCTCCTTCCCTCATTGCTATATGGCTCCCCACTACTACAGTCCCTTAGAGAGACTGAGCTAAACAAGCTCACCACCCTCTATCACTGCATTGCTCACTTCGGAACCCACTCCTCCCCAAGGAGACATCACTGCGATGCTCTTAAAGACCTCCACTGGCCAACACTAAGGCATAAATTATCCTTCTCCTTTGCCTGCCTTACCTACAAATTCTCCTCCATACGCCACCCGCCCCACCTTAGTGACCTGCTCACCCCTAAAGTCTCCATTCATAACCTTAGGTCTACTACCAGTAGGCTCCTGAACATACCCCACATCTGGACCAACCAAGGAAAGCGCTCCTTCCAGTACACTGCCTCACACCTCTGGAACTCACTCCCTGCTACCCTGCTGGACAAACCCTCCCTCTCCTCATTCAAAGCCGGTCTTAAAGCCTATCTTATTGAACTGAGCCTCTGTTGCTGCAACCTCTAGATAATGCACCTAACCTTACCCCTCTAAATCGGTTACTGACTAAAATCTCGCCCCCTGGACCAGTTAACCTCTAAAGCTAATATCTCTGTAGGCCTGCAACAATGTAACAGTACTCTCCTACCCCTATCCAAATGTGCCCCACTGACAATGTATGTACTCTGACACTGTTCTTGCTGTATGTACTCTGACACTGTCATATTGTACCCTTGCCTCACGTACTGACTGTGTATGTATTTTGAAAATGTCTTACTGTATCCTAATGTAAAGAGGTTGGTGTACTCAACCCCAGGTCACCCCTGAAAAAGGGATCTTTGGTCTCAGAGGGCTTACCTGGTCAACAAAATCTAAATAAATAAATAAACAGCGTATTCCAACCCCATTGTTTTGCCCAAGTCATAAAGGATTCTTCAGGAGTCTGCTTATTAAGAGACTGCTGTCAGCTTGTTTCTCACTACTAGTGTTAGATATTAAACATTCACATTGCTGTCTGACTGCAGGCAAGGCTCAGTAATCCTTTTTGTTCCATTTAACATTTTGTCAGTGCTTGGCCTTTCCAATTCTTGAAAATATCTGCCTTTGGAGTGTGCAGTCAGGACATCCTTTAAGATAAGCATTTTGCTGATGCAACTTTCTGGTAAAAACAAATAAATATAATTGAAAAATTAACATAACATTTCCAGTAACCACTGGCATAAAAACAGGGTGCATGTGTCTGTTGAAAAGTTTCTCGCCAGTTTCTCACAGCCATGCTGCTTCCTGAATGTAGTTTGTTGAATGAACTGTGCTCCCCTGTACTTCAGTTGACTTTTGGCAACAGAATCCATCTCCTCCCTCGTTCTCTAGCCTTTAATTTAGAGGAACTTCTGGATTTTCTAGGAATATTCTGTTTTGATTTTTTATATACTGCAGTAAAATCAAGACTGTGGAGTGACATTGTTGCTATGAGAACTAGAGTAAGATCTTTATGGTATATATGGTTAGGGTTCATTGTAGATTTAAATCAGTGGCTTTTCAAATTTTTGTTGTAGGGCAGTTCAAGGGTTAGAAAAGTTGTTGTACTATCATTCTGACATCACATAGATAGTACAACAACTTTTCAGCATTGTTCTACCTCCTGATTGGCTGACTTGACTGGCTGTATTGGAGAAAAAAAAGTAAAAACATGGTGGCGTGATTAAGAGGGTGCAGGGCAGTGGATCCTCCTTCTGACACAAATAGCCTCAGATGACTGTGTCATGAAAGTATTTTTTTTTCTGTTTAATTTTTAAAAATAAACAGTGCCACTGTGACAGAGAGAGAGAGAGAGAGAGAGAGAGAGCGGGAGTGGGAAGAAGCCCCAGCCAACAGGAGCACAGTGAAGCAGAAGCAAGAGGCAGCAGCAAGACTTCAAGCGAAAGCAGGAACACCAAGTAAAAACACATAAGGTAACCAGCAACATAAACAAAGAAATGAGCCCTAACCATATACTATACAAAACAGTAGATGGTTAGCCATCCATAACCAAGACTGCGTTTCCATCTTGGGAGTAGAGGACATCAGCCAGACCTCTCGAGCTTCCTTCTCGCGGTCTCTATGATGTCATCAACTTCCTCAATGGAAACACAGCCTTGTGGTGGATGGTCAGCTATCCACTATTTTGTATGTTTCTGTCAAGAGGAGTCTTGTATTGTGACTAATTGTAAACTGAACTGCCCTTTGTCAGAGTTCATTTAAAAAGGACTCCACTGTGTGAGGCCACACTAAGGAGGCTTTCCTGATTGCTGACTCTACTGCATATTTGGTGATCAGGGAAATGCACTTGTACTTTTGAAATTTGAAACTCCAGGTGCTTCCCTTGAAAGGCTTTGTAAACAAAAAAAGAAAAAGTAGAGTTCACTTACTAATCCTCCAGCGATTCAGATAAAGGAAAGCCATCATTCTTCTGAGGTCTAGCTGGAAGCAAGTTTTCCAGCCATTGAGACAAGAAGCCTAAACACTGGGAGCAGGAATGACAATAGATGTTCAAGTTCAAGTTTATTTCACCAGAAAGACTCCATTGAGCAAGCTCATTTACAAGGAGGTCCCATTCGGACAGTTTACTAACAATACAATATAAATATATAATAACAGCAGACACAATTAAAAAAGGCAAGTGCAATAGTTACAGATAAGTACATAATGACAGACAAACAGCACATAAGGTGAAAACAATACTGGACAAGTCACTCATAATAGTGTTATGTTCTAAGCTGACAGCTGAAGCACAGAGGCAATATGGGCCAAGGGGATAGAATGTGGAAAAACAGGGGAAGGGGGCATGCATATAGGGAGAATTGGGGGATTAGGGGGAGCAAAAGGGAAGCGGTACATGATAGGATTAGAGGGAAGATGAAAAGGAGAGGAAGGCTAGGGATTTAAACTGAGAAACAATGGCAGATGTCATTTGTTTACTTGGCGACAAGGCATTTAAACGCATTTAATGGGACTAGGTTGGCTTATTTGAGGGACGATTGCAGCTAGTTCCATGCAAAGGGAATGCATGACTGATGGCAGCTTTATCACAATTGGTACAGAAATTAGGGACTTTGAGCGTAATGTACAAATTTTTTTGAAGGACATAGGAGCACAAGGTGTGGTGAGACAGGTTTGAGATATATGGCGGTAGCTTACAAAACAAAGCTTTGTAGGCCCAGACATAAGTACTTAATAATCTTCTGGTGGTAAGGGATGTCCACCTGATTGCAACATGGAGGTCACAGTAATGCATCCTGAATGATGCATTAGTGATAAAGTGGATGGCTCGATGGTAAGAAACATCTAACTTGTGCAGACTAGTAGCCAAGCATTGGCTGTATAGGATGTCAGCATAGTCCAACACAGGAAGAAATGTGATTTGGACCAGCCTTTTCCTGGACTCTTTGGAGAATAAGGCTTTATTCCCATATAGAAAACCAAGCCTCAACTTTAGCTTTTTCACAAGAGCTTCAATATGGGAAAAGGAGAGGTTTTTGGCCAATAGGAAGCTGAGGTATTTAAACTTATCCACAGCCTCTAGCTTGTCACCTAACAGGGTTACAAGAGGCAAAGGGGGAAAGGTTTTTTTTTTTAGAGATAGTAGACTGCTTATTGAGTTGGAAGAACTTAACTTTTGTTTTGTTGGCGTTCAATAATAATTTAGAGTGGAGAAGGCTGTGTTGCAAAAGGTCAAATTAAGACTGGAGTTCAAGGCAGACATCTGCAACTGAAGGTTCTGAACAATAGAGAACAGTGTCATCAGCAAAGAAATGGAGCTTAGCCTTGGATATAGTATCGCTTAGGGTCTTGATATATATCATAAAGAGGAGGGGGCCAAGAACTGATCCTTGGGGTGCCCCTCTAGAGAGCGGAAGAAGTGATGGGAAGGTCCCATCTGCCTTGAGTTGCTGCTGTCGACCAGACAGATAACTGGAGAACCAGTTTACAGTGGATCCATTCATGCCAAGCTCCTTAAAGCAGCAGTGCAACAAAAATGGGCAAAAATTTGACCCCACTTTTTTTTTTCCTAATTGAATTAGATATCTTCCAATTTATTTTGATGGTAAAATTTTCAGTTTTTGTTATCATTTACGAATTTTATGAAAGTTTTAAGGTAATTATTTCTCAAGAAAAAAAGATGGCCGCCTCATTTCTACATAGAAATAATATGGAGGACCCGTGGAGGGTACACATGCAGACAAAAATGTAAATGTACAGTACATAGCATAGGAAGTATCTAGAAAACCCAGATGAACAGTTTTGCCAATATTTTTCATAACCATAGCAGAAAATTTGCATTTTGGAATAATTTCTTTCGTTGCACTGCTGCTTTAAGTTTGTCTAGCAGTATCGTATGACCTACTGTATGGAAGGCTTTGCTCAGGTCAAGAAAGACTGCTCCTGTGGCATGCTTATGGTCTAAAGTGAGAAGCCAATCATCCGACACTTTCGCAAGGGCAGTAGTAGTGCTATGAAGATGAGGAAAGCCTCATTTCACCAGGATGATTGGCAGTTGGGGTAGTTAAAATGCCCCCCCCCCGATAACTGACCATTTAACCTGTAAAGGGGAGAGAATTCCCAATCTCCAAATGGCTGTAAAATTAGAATGAGATAACTACCCTTTCTCTGCCTTGTAATGATCAGTCCAAGGCTAGTTCTTGTGGGGTCCTGTACCACCAAATACAACGGATTCTTCCTCTAAATATAGGAGAGGAGAAGGCTTTAGTCCACATACAGGTAGCCTGTATGCTAACAACCTATTGATGGAAGTCATCGCCGTAGGTGTTTTATTGAAAAATCATCTAGAATTTCTGGTAACTCACTTCTAGCAAGGTTATTGTCACCTAAAACCAACATGAGAAACTTTAGGTTAACTAACCATCACCATTTTTCTGCTGTTACTGTTTCCACTGCAGTGAGTCAGAGCTTTTTCTCCGTTTTGCCCCCAAACTTTAGAACAGTCTTCCTAATTCTCTGCTTGAAGTTCCCAGTTATTTGTTATTTAGGAATCAACTAGGAAATTAGCTAATGGATCCATTCCTATGTTTCTTTTTTTGAACATTTATAGTACTGTACTGCTGAATATTTATACCAGAATTGTATATACATAATGCCTTATGTAAGTAACCAACAAGATATGACAGAGTGTGCACCAGACACTTTTAGCATACGGCCAAGGGTGTAGTGAAGCACAAGGCCACAGGCCGAGTGTCTTCAGCCCCTGGCCATGCGTTAGAAATGTGTGGTGCACAACCCCGGAGTGCCTCATTGTGCTTATGAAATGGGCACCTTGACTGTACATGTATGTCAAAATTAAAATTCATAGGTTTAAGTAAAAAAAAATCCAGTTTTTGTCTTGAATTGAAATAAAATATTTCCTCTGCCTGCATCACCGTACTGTATTTTTTTTTTTTTGAGTTAAGGACCTCTGTCCTACTGTCGCCTCCATAGTTGCAGGTTTCCTCAAGTGATTGTCATGGCACTAACCTGGTGTTTGGAGACAGCACAGAATATGCCTGTTTTCTTTTTTAAATGCAGGTGTATTTTTGTAGTGGACAGCAGGGGTGAAGAGATGTTGCTGATGTCTGCAGCACTCAGGGAGCAAATGCACAATTATAGCAGCACTCACAGCACAGCAGCTAATAAAGGACTCGCAGAGAGAGTTGGAAGCTGCAAAGAAATTAATAAAAGGTTAGTGACTGCTGAAGCAATGTGCGGGAGCGAACCAGAGAGCAACCAGCGGGTTGGCCATTGAGCAAGCAGGTGGGCGAGTGGGGGAGATAATTTAGCAGTCAAAGAGGGTGAAATTAAATGACAAAAATAGATACTTTCCCAATACTGTCATGTATTATTTTGTTTTTGAAGGGGAAATGGTACTGTAAGGTGTCATTTCTGATCATTTTTATGGTGCACTTCAAGAGGATAATAAAGAAACAAACTGGTGGTCATTAACATTCTAAACATTTTACAACATGAACATTCATTTGTTTTTTGTTTTTTGGGACTGTGTCCAGGCTGCCAGCACTTGATTTTAGTTGTGCACTAGATACTTTAAGGGCACAGCTATCAACCAATCAGAGGGCTCAGAATCTTAAGCTCATTTCATAATTTTTATTTACAATCTGTTTTGTTGCTGTATAGTATACTTTTGTAATCCTATGTTTAACCTTTGTTGATCCTGACTTTTTTTAGGCCAGTGTTCTAACCTGGCTTAAAAAAATTAAAACAACCCAGATTACTGTTGAGCTGCAACAGTAGACTGGGTCATCTGGGGTAGAGCCCATAACAGACAGATGTTAGTCTGTCTAGGTTTAGACAAAGGTGAAAGTGTCCCCAAAATCTGGCCACCCTCAGTGAACCTTCTTACTTAGGCCCCATAATGGAAAAGGAGAGCTATCTTTTAATTTTTATTTATTCTAAATTTCTCACTGTTAAAAAACAAGCTAATAACAGTGTCGGCATAGCAATCCAGGACTACTGTATATTGTGTATAGAAAGGAAAGTGTGAGGTAAATACAGCAGTCTAACAGACATGTGACCCAGGACATGACACCACATCTAAGTTTGCAGTAGAAACTAGGGACCTGATTCTAAGATACATGTCGCAACTCATGGGCGTATGCAAGTTGCGACATATGCCACTATGCCAGGGACCCTGCACCCTATTCCAAGACAGGCAGGGTCCCCGGCACTTATGCCTTCTGACTTGCAGCAGCCGCAGGGTTGCACCACAGGAATGGCATAACAGACCTGGGTGCCTCAAGTCACTGGCCATGAAGAAAAGTCCCTCTGAACCCCCCAGCCATGAAAAAAGCCCACAAGCCCCCGTGGGCTATGGAAGGAGGTCAGCAGTGTGGCAGAGATGCAAGGGGCGGTGTCACAAAAAATGGACCCGGGTGCCAGCGGGTAGCACCCCGGTATTGGGATAGGAGGCATCACAGTGATGGGGGGTCCATGGGGAACAGCTGTTTGCATGTTGCAGCGCTGCAGGGGGGACAACCATCATTTGGCCAGAACAGATGCTCCTTAGACCAGCTAATAGCTGGTCTAACCCCACAGTGCCACAGTGTGACTTCAAATAGCATAAGAGGATTACAGCAGCTGTACTTTCAGAATGGGGCACAGTTGCTGCTGTAACCCCCCTTCCACCATTCTGTTGGGGCTGTGGCTGGCAGAAGTCCCCTTGGGTGCAGGCCACCCACGCCATGGCACAGGCCACCTCCTGGAATCTCAAACAGCATAACGCATGTCACAGTGTGCGACTTGTGCCTTTGGATTTGGCGCAAGTTGCCTTACAACATGCATAATCTATTTTAGAATTGGACCCTGGGAGTCTGATGGAAATGTATAAAAAAGCATAGGTTGGATTATGGAATGGGAGGCAGAACACCTATATAATTATTATCCACAAATACAGCTCCACAGAATCTGCCAGGAAGACAAATAATGTTCTGCATCAGTCCATTCTGAATCCCTCAGGCCCGAAGCTACAGGAGGGCGTGAGGGGGGCACTGTCCCCCCGTAATTTGTTTTGCACCCCCCCCTTGTAATTTTGATCCAAAATTGGTATTTCAGGCTAGGAATGAAAAAATAAAATTCCTATTTATTGCCCAGAAGCAGCCCAGGACAGAAACCTCAGCAGGAGTCCAGACAAGCAGTCAAGCACAGCAGACTTATTACTGATTTAAATGTCCATCAGGCAACCAACAAAACCAGAATGATATTGGCAGTCTGGGCATGCGCTAAGATTTTACAGCATCATGCATGCTCACCTGACAAGAAAAGACACTTTTTTTTCAGCTGGAGTAGGCACAGTTGCAGTTACCTATTGTGGCCATGAGGAGGGAGTATGAGTCACCGACACAGAAAAGGAAAAGTAGGGTGGTCAGGGTGTACAGGCGTGATCTCTAAAGAAGCTACCTGTGTCACTTGACTGCAGTTTGGATCATCGTGTGATCCCCCAGTCTGCCTGTCAAGTGAGGAAGAGTGACATCCATGGCAGCAAGTAGGCAGAGTGAAGGGGTGGCCCCGGGCAGAGTAGACAGTTGTGCACTAATAGTGAGCCAACTTGTGAGAGGGATGACCATCTTCCAAGCACAGAGCAAGCACCAATGTATATTAGTGCGCCAATTGCTCTCCAGAGTGTGGACAATCCTGACCTCTCTGTACTTTGCTAAATAAATATTTGATGTTGTGCACTGCACTAGTGGCGGGCAAGGAGAAGAATAAAGTTTCAGGCAGCACTCAACAGTATCCAGCATAAAAAAGGCTCTTTTGTTTTAAGAGCAAGGATTCCAGTGTCTGAGAAGTGTGTGGGGGGGGGGGGCACAGCCTAAGTGGAGACTAGGGACTAGACTTAGAAGGGGAGAGAGAGTTGTTGTGTTGTGATGGGGTGGGTGGCCACGGGCCCAAGACTCCATCCAGTCCAACACTTCAGTGGGGGAGGGAGGTTGAAGTTTAAGTTAAGCAACAGGGCAGATTGGGTCCATCAGGACAGCTTAAGTTTAGGGAAGTAACGCATCCTAATCTGCTTGTGCATTGTGCCTGCATGTGTAGCAAGGCAGCAGACTACACTCATCCAGACTACTTGAGAAGTTCAGGCTGACTACTCAGGCGGTCTGACTGTGACTGAAATAAGCAGGCACTGGCCAAGTTATGCACTGAGCAGCAGACAGCACCGTTTTCTATTTTACACCCAGAGTGAGGCTACACATCATCAGCCAAAATGCTGAAGCCAAGCTGGCAGATACCCAAACTAATTATATTAGGTTCTGGCCAGGCGGTAGCAGCTGCTGCTTATTTTTCTAAGAGCAGTCAAGAGACTGGCTGGTGGCTACTGGCTACTACTTGGTAGCTATTTTGTTTTGTTTGCCAATTGCCCCCCCTTCCCCAAGAGCTAAGGCACTTGAAGGCAGGCTGCTGCATATTGCTCAGTCAGAATCTGAAATACAATACAGTGTGCAGCAGTCAGTGCTGAAGGAGTAAACGAATCAGGAGACAGAGAGAGAGAGACGCTGGGGGAACACTCAGTCAGAGGGACAACAGGAAAATTCCAAGAAAACCACAGGAAAGAGAGCAAGAGAGACCAAAGTATAAGGGGAGGAGACAGAGGGAAGATTTAGTTCTGAAGGACAGGCTAGACTGGTACTCTCTCTGACTACTGGTACATTGAGCGATTAGTACTAGCGTAGAACAGTATTACTTTGCTTCCAGTACCTACCTGCTGCCTCTTGGAAAGAGAAAAGTGTGCTGCTGTTAAGCTCACAGTTCACAAATAGGGCCACACAGCAGTACAAACTGCTGGTAAAAGAGAAAAAAAGAAAGAAAATAAAGGATAGGGCAGTGTAAGTCAGTCCATCCAATACAAGCATTGTTGTGCTGTGTGAGTGTTGAGTGCGACAGGGAGGGGAATTTGTAAGCATTTGGCTAATTGGCTTCAGCCAGCCAGTACAAGTGGTTGTAGGGAGGGGAGTCAACAGTCAAGTGACAGTATGTGGGTGGGCTAAGGCTAATTAGTATTCAGACCACCAGCTGAACAAGTGCTGCAGTGTGCACTAGTACACAGTAGTGCAGTTTGTCTAAGAGTGCGTCGCTGGAAAATAAAGTCATTGCTTTAAAAAACAAGCATTTGTCAATGCCAAATGTTTGCTTGCTGGTATTAGCATTTGAAATGCAGGAGGTAGACTGATGCAGAACAGGAATGGCAGTGAAGTATGGAAGTTCACACCAACCCCACCTCCATGTTGTAGAGATGGAGAGGCATTTGGGTAAGTGTGTGGGTCATCGCCCATGACAGTCATGCCATGTCACCTCACCTTATTCTGCAGACAGTGTCACGTGTTGAGGTGTGCCTTAGGGTGTTTGGCTGTCCAGTGACCCCATTCCACATGGACATGTGCTGAAATGGGCACAGCGTAAGAGAATGGGGTGAAGTGTGGGGCCGAAGAGTCCAAGGTACACCTTGATGGCTGTCAGTGGCTGGGGGGTGGGGGTGGGATGGCATGTGTAGTAGAGTCGGCATTCCAAAGGCACAGCCTGATGCCTGTCCACCTATACAGGGTAGGACATGATGGTTAGAAACCCTAACGCCTGGGGCGTTTGTTGTTATTTGCAGTACAAATGTTCAACATGGCCTTTTTTGTGACCCCACCTCATGAAAGCATTTGGGACCTCTTCTCATGAAGAGTGGCAGTGTGATTTTGTCAATGTGTCCCAAACATTGACTTCCAACAGCGACAGTGCCATTCTGTGCCACATGTATGAAAACATATATTGGGCATAATGTGAAGAATGGCAGCTGTGCCATCCATAGAGAGGTGTGAAGGGATAGCAATGTTGAAAATCTGTAGTGGGAACATTAAAAATGCACGCACTTCCGAGCATACGTGGAAAGTGCGCAACGCATGCATGTAACACAGTCATTTTATGGACTGTCGTCACCAGATTTTCAACATAGACATTTTACAACCTGTGGTCATGAAGAGTGTCAGTGTGATTGTGTAAATGTGTCCTGAACACTGATTTCCACAGCAACCACGGTATTCTGCGCCGGAAGTGCAAAAACACATTTTGGCCAGGATGTGATAAATGACAGCTGAGCTGTTCATAAGGAGGTATGGAAAAATGGCAATGTTGAAAATCTGGAGTGAAAATATTACAATTGTGTGAAGTTATGAGCGTGCATGCAAACTGTGCAATGCACGCTTATAACAGTCATTTTATGGAGTTCCATCACCAAATGTTCAACATGGGCATTTTAGGACCTCTGCTAATGAACAGTGTCACTATAATTTTTGTAATGTGTCCCAAACTGTGATTTCCCACAGCGAAGGCGCCATTGTGCACTGGAAGTGCGAAAATAGATATTGACCAGGATGTGAAATATGACAGCTGTACTGTTCATAAGGAGGTGCAGAAAAATGGCAATGTTGAAAATATGGAGTGAAAATATTGCAAATGTGCCAAGTTATGAGCTTGCGTGGAAACTGCATAAGGCACGCTTGTAACACAGTCATTTTATGGACTTTTGTTACCAAATTTTCAACATAGGCATTTTAGTACCTCTGCTAATGAACAGTGTCACTGTCATTTTCGTAATGTGCCCAGAACATGGATTTCCCACAGCAACCACGCTGTTCTGCGCCGGAAGTGCAAAAATACATTTCGGCCAGGATGTGAAGCATGACAGCTGTACTGTTCATAAGGATGTGTGGAAAAATGGCAAAGTTGACAATGTGAAGTGAAAATATTGTAAATGTGCGAAGTTACGAGCGTGCGTGGAAACTGTGCAGCGCATGCTCGTAACACAGTCATGTCATGGACTTTCCTCACCAAATTTTCAACATAGGTGTTTAAGGACCTCTGCTAATGAACAGTGTCACTGTGATTGTCACAATGTGTCCCGAACATGGATTTCCCACAGCAACCGCGCTATTCTGTGACAGAAGTACGAAAACACATTTCAGCCAGGATGTGAAAAATGACAGCTGTTCTGCTCATAAGGAGGTGCACAATAATGGCACTGTTGAAAATGTGGAGTGAAAATATTGCAAAATGCGAAGTTGCAACTGTGCGTGGAAACTGCGTAACACACACTCATAACGGTCATTTTATGAACTTTTGTGACCAGATTTTCAGGATAGGCATTTTAGCACATCTGCTAATGAACAGTATCACTGTCATTTTCATGTGTCCCGAACATGGATTTCCTGCCGTGACCGCGCTAATGTGCAGCGGAAGAGCACAAACACATTTCATCCAGGATGTGAGAAATGACAGCTGTACTGTTCATAAGGAGGTTCGTAAAAATGGCAATGTTGAAAATCTGGAGTGAAAATATTGCAAATGTGCAAAGTTACAAGCGTGCCTGGAAACTGCACAATGCATGCTCGTAACAGTCATTTTATGGACTTTACTCACCAAATTGTCAACATAGGTATTTTAGCACATCTGTTAATGAACAGTGTCACTGTCATTTTCGTAATGTGAATTGAACACGGATTTCCCACTGCAACCACGCTATTCTGCGCCGGAAGTACGAAAACACTTTTCGGCCAGGATGCGAAAAAATGACAGCTGTTCCTTTCATAAGGAGGTCTTGAAAAAAATGGCAATGTTGAAAATCTGGAGTGAAAATATTGCAAATGTGCGAAGTTACGAACGCATGTGGAAACTGCACAATGCAGACTTGTAACACAGTCATTTTATGGACTTCTGTCACCACATTTTCAACATAGGCATTTTAGTACTTTTGCTAATAAACAGTGTCACTGTCATTTTCATAATGTGTCCCAAACATGGATTTCCCACAGCGACCGCGCTATTCTGCGCCAGAAGTGCGAAAATACATTTCGGCCAGGATATGAAAAACAATAGTTGTGCTGTTTATAAGAAGGTGCAGAAAATGGCAATGTTGACAGTCTGGAGTGAAAATATTGCAAATGTGCGAAGTTACGAGCGTGCATGGAAATGGCGCAATGCATGCTCGTAACAGTCATTTTGTGGACTTTTCTCACTAAATTTGCAACCTAGGCATTTTAGGACCTCTGCTAATGAACAGTGTCACTGTGGCTTTTGTAATGTGTCCCAAACACAGATTTCTCACAGCGACCATGCTATTCTGCGCCGGAAGTACGAAAATACATTTCGGCCAGGATGTGAAAAATGATGGCAGTGCTGTTCATAAGGAGGTGCAAAAAATGTCAATGTTGAACATCTGGAGTGAAAATATGGCAAATGTGCGAAGTTACGAGCATGCGTGGAAATGGTGCAACGCACCCTCGTAACACAGTCATTTTATGGACTTTTGGCACAAAATTTTCAACACAGGCATTTTACAACCTCTGCTAACAGTGTCACTGTCATTTTCATAATGTGTCCCAAACACAGATTTCCCATAGCGACCATGATATTCTGCGCCAGAAGTGCGAAAACCCATTTCGGCCAGTGTGTGAAAAATGACAGCTATACTGTTCACAAGGAGGTGTGAAAAAATGTCAATGATGAAAATCTGGCATGAAAATATTGTAAATTCACAAAGTTACAAGCATGCATAGTAACAGCGCAACGCACACTAGTAAAACAGTCATTTTTTGGATTTTTTCCACCAAATTTGAAACATAGGCTTTTTGACAGCCCACCTCATGAACGCTGTCACTGGCATTTCATTAACTGGTCCCTAAAGGTGATTCCACACAGTGAATGCAAAATCACCTTTCGAGGCCGATTAATGCCATGTCAGTAACAGAATTCATGAAGAGGGTCCCAAAAAATCCATGTTGAAAATTTGAACCAAAATACAAAAATTACTGTGATGTAGATGTGTGAGTTGTTAGAAGTGAGCAGGAGAGACTGCGAGGACCATTTCCTTTGTTTACAGGTGAAAAACAAAACAAAAGACATCGTGGGACTTTTTTTTTTAACGGAAATTTGGCACACTGGGAGTTGTAGCCGATAGGGGATTGGGCACCCCGTTGGCACAAAAGCATGGGGGGCAACAGCCGAGGATTGGGCACCCCTCGGCAGTACTGTCGCTACTCTTTGGGGGACTTATGCCACGGGAGTGTGCTCCCCGTTGGCACATCAACCTGAGAGGGGGAGAGTAATGCCAGCGGGAGTGGGCTGCCCGTCCAGCACCTCAATCGAACCTGAGGGATACAAGTCGGCGGGATTGGGGCCCTAATGTAAAAAACACACTGTGGGAAGGGGCACATGCTGCCAAGGGGGATTGGGCACCCTCTCTGCACTGGGACCACATTAATGTTGTTTATGAAAAGGGCAGCAACGCGCCACCATGTTCACAATAATATTACAGTAGCAACATTCAGCCCAGCAATGACGGGTTGCTCCCTCATTGCAGCAAATCGTTGACACTGCAATGACAAGACAGCCCGTGATTGCTGCAGTGAAAACATTACAACTTGGTACAGCTTCTGGAAGCCAGTGTCATCAGCGCACTGTGCCTCCATTGGTGCACCATGGCCAAGCCCCAAAATGCTGTGCCTGTCTTGGCTGCTACACTGCCGTGCCTCCCTAACCCGCTTCTCTCCTAAGTTGTCACATAATGTTTCTTGCGCATGCGCACAAGCAAACATAAAAATGGTGCACTCACTGCAAGTAAGCACTTCTGCCTAAATCCATCACTCCATCAGTGACTGTGTGTATTGTACAGTGTGTATGTGTCTAAAATGAAAAAAAAAAAACATTTTCTTGAAGTAACTAAAACAGACAGTACTTTTTTAGTGTGTTACAAATTGTATTAAAAACATAGCCCCAACCAGGGCCCATCTCTTCTAAATTGTGTTCTACAAAGTAAAACACAGATACAGTTCCTTTTTTTCAAACACATTTTATTTAACCCTCAGCCACCCCAGTGCCCATCTGTTACTTGTGCTTGTGCTGTGTTCTAGTAGTCTCTATTCTTTTAGTTCTAACTTCTACAGTTCTATAATAAAAACAAACACATAGAGGAAGTACCACTCATTTCCAAGTTCCACTTGCCCCAGCCAACTTGCTTAGCTTAGTTGTGTGACTAGCCTGCCTTAGGTGACGGACAGCTGACCTCATTCCTCATTGTCACTGCCACAGTAGTGTAGGTAGATTTCAAAATGGGCACATTTGTTATTCATACTCATGCATCTCATAGACTCAACTAACCTCACCATCTACTTCAACATGTGCTAATGAACAACATAGTGAGGTTACAACAGGGCAGGATTAAGGCATAGGCAGAATAGGCCCGGGCTTAGGGCCACATCTGCATGGGGGGCCCTTCATTCATTACCCCTTATTCTGTTGGGCTGCATTTGTTTTAAATTGCTATGAAAACACCTGAAAGTGAAAGCTGTGGAAAATGCACTTTTGCCGGGGATGGGGGGGTGGCTGCTGCACGGCCTGCGCCAGCGATAGAATGATCATTTCCTTAATTCCACTGACTGCTGTGATGAAGACTCAAAGAGCAAGTCAGCCAGCCTGCAGTGACCATGACCTGTAACTCAAGTTAAAATTTACTTACAGTGTAAGTGGTGGTGGCGCTACTATACTTGCTGTTGGCGCCAGTGCCATGTTGATGAGTCAGGTGGTGCTCTGCTCAGATAATGGTCGAAGCATTTGTCCTATGCCACTCATTTGCCTTCCCACTGCAGTCCCATAGTTTGCCTCTCCTCACTTCTCGTAGGATGTAACCCACCCTCCCTCTCACTCTCAACGATTGGATCGCCAAATCAGATCAGTAGTGAGATAAGAATTATTGTGCTTTTGCAGTGCTTATTTAGTAATTTCTAGTCTGCTGCCTTTCTTTGCCTTGAAGCACCTTAGGCTTCAAAAGTTACTTTGAGTGTAACTGTCGACTCTCAGTCAGACCAGTCACTCTCATTCATGTTACTAGCTGCAACTTGGCTTGCTTTGCCAGGCTGCCTGCACCTGCCTGAGTCAAACCGCAGTCGTCCCACTTCGGGGAGTTAGTACGGTAAGTACCAAGAGTTGAGAGTTAGTAATTTATTTTCTCCTCCACGTCTACTCTCCACCAGGCAGGTTGTGTTGTGGTGATAGTCCGTGGTGCATGTGGCTGGCCAGTCACTGAGTGTCTATCTACTGACACTGTTTTGTTTCTAACTTTCTCCAATCATCAGTGATTCATCTGCCTTGGCTCCTCAGCTCAGATGGCAAAAGTCTGACCCATGGCCCACAGCCCTCCCAACCCGGCCTGCTGCCTGTCGGATCCCCGGTGCTAAATAGAGTACCTATACACTCATCATCGCCTTGCGGGTTGAATCTTAATCCAATTGCAGTCCAGAGAGTGTGCTGCAGTGCATGCTGAAGAAGTGCCTGCCCCAGATGGGCCCATCCATTCTGACCAATTACCCAACTACGTTGTTTTGTATCAGGAGCATTTAGCAGCTACCTGAGCTGTAGTAGGCTGTACAGTACAGGCTCAGGCTGTACAAGAAGAAAGGTCCACTGTGAGTCCTGCTTCCTCCTCATCACTCCCAACGAGGGTCAGGCCGACTCGACTCCCTCCAAGACCAGGTACAGACAGGACACAGGACAGAGTACAGGAGAGCAGACGACAGACAGCCTACCAGGTAAGGCACATGATCAAACTGTGTTTATGTTGTAATACAGTATGTGGTACACTGTTTAGTGGCCAAAACTATTATCAATAATACCACACCATCAAACACAGTGTTTCAAAGGATAAGATCCTCTGACTGCTCAACATGTACTACTGCTAACTAAGTACAATAACGTATAAAGAAAGTTATAAATACATCGACAGATAGCCACCAAATACTTTAGGTTTATGGAGATTCAAATGTCCATGTGCTACATTGCACAATCGTTGAATAGTTTCACCTGTGAAAATAAGGTGTCTTTGGTTTAGTGACTGACAATGTTTTAAAAAGTAAATCAAAGGCCAGCAGGAGGCTCAGTGCAGTCCCCTTGGATATGCAGTACCCCTAAGGAAGGTGAGCGGATTATGCCACTGGGCCTGCATATGTACCCTAGGTAGCAGATTAGGGTGAAAGAACTGAGCCAGCAAAATCCTCCTTATAAGTCCTGCCCCCACCTTTGAAATACAGTGGGATGCTTGCTCATGATTTTATTTTTATTTGATTACTTGTCATTTTTTTCATCAGAAATGACACACTGAGCAGTGACCTGACAGCTCATTCCCAGGAGTGTCCTGGGGGTGGGTTACATGGACCTGTAATATTGATGGGGGAGTGTTGGCTAGGACACCAAGAAATATCCCCTTATCTTATGATAAGTACCATGCGAACTTTAACTTTCACTTGGACAGCAATCAGAGATGGGAAAGAGGGAACTCAGTTTACATCTAATTTAAAGAACAGCACTTTAATAGTGCAATACCCACTTACTGCTTCTGCAGCATACTCCTGTCCTTCAGCCCAGAGTCTCACACAACTGCTCTGGGAGCTGTTCATCTCTCAGAGTTGACATGCCAATACTGTCCATCTGGGCCACCCAATCTAATGGCTCACTGCAGAGAAAGTTGATCATGGGAAGCAAAGGCACTGGAAGGAATATGGCATTGGAAGTCTAACTGCAACTTGGAGAAATGAAAAAGAGGAGCTGTAGGAGAGGGAGTTGATTGGGGCAAAAATCAACAAGCATTTGTCAATGCCGAATGTTGATTGCGTTGGTCTGCTGAGCTCGCTCACTGCCCCTGTGTCACTTGCTCAGTCTGTTTCTCCCGGTGCTGCAGGCTGCTCTTTTATACTGGGCTCCTGCCTGCATTGGCACCTTGTTCTGGCCACTAAGAAATCTGCAGCTGTCCCGACAGAGCTCCGTTGAGGTGGCTCACTCCGCCTCTCTCACTTGCTCATTCTGTTTCTCCTGGTGATGCAGGCTGCCCTTTTGTACTGGGTTCCTGCCTCTGTTGGTGGCTTTTTCTGCCCACAAAGAAATGTGCAGCAGTCCCAACACAGGTCTGTTGAGCCTGCTGACTATCGCTCTCTCACTTACTCATTCAGTTTCTGTCGGTACTGCAGGCTGGCCTTTTGTACTGGGCTCCTGCCTGCATTGCCACCTTTTTCTGCCAACAAAGAAATCCGCAGCAGTCACAATAGAATTCCATTGAGCTCGCTCAGTCCCATCTCACTCACTCGTTTTGTTTCTCCCAGCGCTGCAGACTGCCCTTTTGTACTGGGCTCCTGCCTGTGTTTGCACCTTTTTCTGCCCACAAAGAAATCCACAGCTCCCCCAACAGAGCTCTGTTGAGGTTGCTCACTCCCCGTGTCACTCACTCATTCTGTTTCTCATGGCACAGCAGGCTGCCCTTTTGTACTGGGCTTCTGGCTCTGTTGACGCCTTTTTCTGCCCACAAAGAAATTGGCAGCAGTCCCAACAAAGCTCAGTTGAGCTTGCTCAATCCCCTTCTGTCACTCACTCAGTCCGTTTCTGCCGGCGCTGCAGGCTTCCCTTTTCTATTGGGCTCCTGCCTGCATTGCCGCCTTCTTCTGCCCACAAAGAAATTTGCCACAGTTACAGTAGAGCTCTGTTGAGCTTGGTCAGTCCCCCTCTCTCACTCGCTCATTCTGGTTTCCCCACCACTGCAGGCTGCCCTTTTGTACTGGGCCCCTGCATGCATTGCTGCCTTTTCCTGCCCACAAACAACTCTGCAGCAGTCCCAACAGAGCTCTATTGAGCTCACTCACTCCCCCTCCCTCACTCACTTGGTCTGTGTCTCCTGCCGCTGCAGGCTGCCCTTTTGTAGCGGGCTCCTGCCTGCATTGGCGGCTTATTCTGGCCAGAAACAAATCTGTTGCAGTCTCGACACAGCTCCATTGAGCTCTCTCACTCACTCATTCCATTTCGGCCTGTGCTGCAAGTTGGCCTGTTGTACTGGCCTCCTGCCTGTGTTGCCTCATTTTCTGCCCACAAGGAAATCTGCAGCTGTCAAAATAGAGCTCCATTGAGCTCACTCACTACCGCTATGTCACTCACTCATTCTGTTTCTCTTGGCGCTACAGGCTGGACTTGTGCACGGGGCTCCTGGCTGCGTTGGCACCTTTATCTGTCCACAAACAAATCTGCAGCTGTCCCGACAGAGCTCCATTGATGTCGCTCAGTCTCCTTCTGTCATGTGCTCATTCTGTTTGTCCTGGCCTGCAAGTGGCCCTTTTGTACGGGGCCCCTGCCTGCATTGGTGCCTTTTTCTGCCCACAAAGAAATCCACAGCAGTCCTGATAGAGCTCCGTTGAGCTCACTCAGTCCCCCTGTCTCACTCACTCGTACTGTTTCTCCCACCATTGCAGGCTGACCCTTTGTACTGGGCCCCTGCCTGCATTGGTGCCTTTTTCTGCCCACAAAGAAATCCGCAGCAGTCCTGACAGTGCTCCAGTGAGTTCGCTCACTCCCCCCTCCATCGCGTGCTCTCTCATTCTGTTTCTCCCAGTGCTGCAGGCTGCCCTTTTGTACTGGGCTCTTGCGCTGGGCCCTTTTTCTGCCCACAAACAAATCCACAGCAGTCCCAACAGTGCTCAGTTGAGCTTGGTCACTCCCCCCCCCCACTCATTCGATCTTAATGTGTCCCAAACAGCGATTTCCCACAGTGACCGTGCTATTCTGCGGCAGGAGTGTGAAATCATATTTTAGCCAGGATGTGAAAAATGTCAGCTGTACTGTTCATAAGGAGGTGTGGAAAAATGCCACTGTTGAAAATGTGGCATGAAAATATTACAAAATTACGAAGTTACAAGGGTGTGCGAAAACAGTTCAATGCACACTTGTAACAGAGTCATGATATGGAGTTTCATCACCAAATTTTCAACATAGACATTTTAGGACCTCTGCTCACGAACAGTGCCACTGTCATTTTCGTAATCTGTCACGAACAGTGATTTCCCACAGCGACCGTGTTATTGTGCGCCGGAAATGCGACAACACATTTCGGTCAGGATGTGAAAAATGACAGCTGTACTGCTCATAAGGAGGTGAGAAAAAAATTCCACTGGTGAAAATCTGGCGTGACAATATTACAAATCTGTGAAGTTACAAGAGTGCGTGGAAAGTGTGCAATGCACACTTGTAACACAGTCATTTGATGGGCTATCACCACCAAATGTTTGACATAGGCATTTTAGGACCTCTGCTCATGAACCGTATCTCTGTCGTTTTCTTAATCTGTCCCAGACAGTGATTTCCCACAGCGACCACTCTATTCTGCTCTGGAAGTGCGAAAACACATTTCAACCAGGATGGGAAAAATGACAGCTGTACTGTTCATAAGTAGGTGTGGGAAAATGGCAATGTTGGAAATCTGGAGTGAAAATATTACAAATTTGTGAAGTTACGAGCTTGCATGCAAATTGCGCAACGAACGCCCGTAACACAGTCATTTTATGGAGTATCATTATCAAATTTTCAACATTTCAGGACCTCTACTCATGAACTGTGTCACTGCCATTTTCTTAATCTGTCCCGTACACTGATTTTCCACCGCGACCGCGCTATTCTGTGCCGAAAGTGCGAAAACACATTTACGCCAGGATGTGAACAATGACAGTTGTACTGTTCACAAGGAGGTGTGACAAAATGCCAATGCTGAAAATATGGTGTGAAAATATTGCAAATTCACGAAGTTGTGAGCGAGCATAGCAACTGCGAAGCGCATGCTCATAAAACAGTCATTTTTTTTTATTTTTTCCACCAAATTTGCAACATAGGCTTTTTGAGAGACCACCTCATGAACACTGGCACTGTCGTTTCATTAATCGGCCCTCAAAGGTGATTCCGCGCAGTGACCGTGAAATCACCTTTCGGGGCCGATTAATGCTATGACAGTTCAAGCATTCATGAGGAGGGGTCCCAAAACCCCCATGTTGAAAATTTGGTGAAAAAATTCCCAAAAATGCCTGAGATATGCACTAAAGTTAAAAAAAACACTATTTATTACATTATACAGCTTACGGCATTTCCTCAGTTAGTGTCGGCTTTGAAGAGTGAAGCGTGTTCCTGGTCTACGAAGATCGTCGTGCCAAGCTCCGGAGATAAGTATGGGGTGGGGGTGTGGGAGGCAGGGTGTGCAGTGGGTGGGTGCGGGTTGCGGGTGGGGGGCAGGGCAAGTGCCGAGGGACAGTTTCCTTTTTTTCAGGAAAAAAAAAAAAAGATGTTGCGGGACCGTTTTTTCTTCACAGGGGCATCTGGCACGCTGGAGTGGGCTCCCAAGGTGCCAGCAGAGACTTTTGTTTGGAGGGCCAGCAGTAGCCGACGGGGGAATGGGCACCACCATCAGCAAACAAGGGGGGGTGGGCATCATTATGCCGATGGGGATTGGGCACCCTGTCGGCAGAAACAAAAGCAGGGGGGTACAGAATGCTGATGGGGAATGGGCTCCCCCATCAGCAACAACGGAAACATGGGGCCACCAAAGCCGACGGGGATCAGGGCCCCCAGTCGGCAAGTAAACATGGTGGGAGGGGTGTTATTTTGTTTGTGAACACGGCGGCAAGCCACCGCCATGTTCACAAACAAAATCAGGGGTTTTACATCCTGCCCTGCAATGACGGGTTGCTCCCTCATTGCAGCGGATGGCTGACACTGCAATGATGAGGCAGCCTCTGATTGCAGCGGCAAAATTCTCAGAACTTGGTGCCAACGTTCCAAACTGCTGTCACCAGCAGCCTGCAACGGCATTGGGGGAAACGGGACAAGCTTTTGCAGGCTGTGGGGGCATTGCCCCGCCTCCACAGCCTGCTTCTCAGCAAGCTGCCTCAATATGTTTCTTGCGCTGTGCACAATCAACATAAAAATTAAAGGAGTTAAAAAGACAGAATTAAACAAAATGATTGTTCAGCCATTGGAAGCTGTGTGCCATACTGCAGCATTGGAGACTGGGATTTAAGTCATGGGGGGGGGTTCAAAAGGCCATGACACAGATAGAATTACAGTAGAATGGATGGAAATGCATTCTGCATCCAGTTGATATGGGTGTCAGCATGGCTCAGGTGTACACTGTACACATGGTGGCGGTTGTCAGAGTCAGCGTGCATGCTTGATGGCATCATGCAGTTAGTTCAGTTGAGTACCGAGGTAACTCCTTTTTGGCCTGGTGGAGTGGTGGTCTCTGCTGCAGATCAGTCTGAAATATTTGATTGCATTGTACTAGTCTACTCTGCACTGCAGTTTAAAATAGATTCTGCCCCCTCCGACCTTGGTTAATGGTTATTAGCAATTTAGCATGGTCATTTTTGTTACTTAAGTTAGAATGCTGGAGTCAGAATTTAATTTGGGTTGCTTGCTTGCAAGTTACTGGTGGTATATAATTTTGATTTAAATGCTGCTGCCTGGCTGTTTTGCTTATCTCATCTGCATGCTAAAGGTCTTGGAAGTGGAACACACGTGGTGGAGAAAAGTAAAGTTTCCTCCCTGAGTCCTGGCTTTACCTCTGTACTTTGTTTAAAATATGGATTTTTAATTTGTCCAAAGCCGTGCCAAAAGTGGCAGGCCTTTCGCCCCTTCTTGGTTAATGGTTAGCATAATAGCTATTGTTACTTACAAGTCTTAGATGCTGGAGTAGGAATTTTTATGTTGCTTGCACGCATGTGCAAGAAACATAATGTCATCATCCGAGTTTTTGGAGGTGTGGCAGCCCTCTTCCAATTCAGTCAGTGTGTTTGCAGGCGCAGCTGCACTTCTCCAATCAACACTGCAGCTGTCTATGACAGCAGTTGAAAATGCAGTGCTATACAGTTGAAAGGGAGAGCTACGCTTCAGTGAGCAGCAATAGGATCACATGCTCTGCGTGCTCCTCCCACACACACACACTGCATACCGCGGTTCGCGGCTTCCCCCACGCACACATTGTATAAGCCGACGGGGGTGCTCAATCCCCATCGGCTGTGCGACGCCCCCAACAGAGTTCCAGGATGCCATGCTGGGAACCCACCCCAGCGTGGCAGCAGTCTGTATGGCCAACGCGGATGCCCAGTCCCCCATCAGCTCTACTGTTTCCCTCCCCGAGACATCAGGTGCCACACTGGGAGCCCACCCCAGCATGGCAACAGGTCCTATGGCTGATGGGGGTGCCCAATCCCCCGTCAGCTCCACTGCCTCCATCCCCAAACAGCCTTCCAGCTGCCATGCTGGGAGTCTACCCTAGCGTGGCACAAGTCCAGCATCATCCAAGTAAAGAAAAAAAAAAAACACACCTAAAAGAATAAAAACCTTCCCTCACAGACTGTCCTGACCCCCCTTCCCCACCCACGCCCAAACTCTGTGCATCTACCTCCCCACACCCCCACCTCACCCCATACTTACCTCCGGAGTCCGGCGCAATGATCTTTGGTGGACCGGAAACACGTCTGCACTCTTCAAAGCTGACCGCGAACTGAGGAAATGCCGGTAAGCTATATAATGGAATAAATAGGGTTTTTTCAACTTTACTGCATATCTCGGGCATTTTGGGGAATTTTTCACCAAATATTCAACTTGGGTTTTTTGGGACCCCCTCCTCGTGAATTATGTTACTGTCATGGCGTTAATCAACCCCAAAAGGTGATTTCGCGATCACTGCGCGGAACCACCTTTTAGGACCGATTTACAAAATGACAGTGTCACAGTTCATGAGGTAGGCCCCCCAAAAAACCCTATGCTGAAAATTCAGTGAAAAAATTCCCAAAAATTACTGTTTTACGAGCATGCGTTGCGCTGTTTCTATGCACGCTCATAAGTTCATGAATTTTCAATATGTTCACTCCAGATTTTCAACATTGCCATTTTACCACACTTCCTTCTGAGCAGCACAGCTGTTATTTCTCACATCTCACCCAAAATGTGTTTCCGGGCATGTAGTGCACAGTGGTGCATTCGGTGTGCGAACTCAATGTATGGGACACATTAAGAAAATCACAGTGACACTGTTCATGAGCAGAGGTCTTAAAATGGTTATGTTGAAAATTTGAAGAAATTCCTAAAAATGACTGTTTTACGAGCGTGCATTGCGCAGTTCCTACACATGCTCATAATTTTGCGAATTTTTAATATTTGCACTCAATATTTTCAACATTGCCATTTTACCACACCTCCTTATGAGCAGTATAGCTGTCATTTTTCACGTCACCCAATATGTGTTTCTATGCATGTAGCGCACAATGGCGCAGTCGGTGTGCGCAATCAATATTTAGGACAAAGTAAGAAAATCACAGTAACACTGTTCATGAGCAGAGGTCTTAAAATGGCTATATTGAAAATTTGATGAAAAAATTCCCTTCAACCATTCTGCAATGTTACTAATGAAGACATTGAACAGGACTGGCCACAGGACCGATCCCTATAGCACCCCACTAGTCACCCTCTCTTCCTAGACTGCACCCCGTTTACCACCACTCTCTGCCTCCTGTCTGTTAGCCAGTTTCTAACCCAGTTTACCACCCTCTCCCCCATGCCCAGCCTACCCGGCTAGTTTATCAGCCTCCTATGTGGGATGGTGTCAAAGGCTTTGCTGAAATCAAGGTAAGCGTTGTCCACTGCCCCACCCTGATTCACTTCCTTTGTCACCCAGTCAAAGAAATCAACCAGATTTGTCTGACATGACGTCCCCACTATGAATCCATGTTGTCTATGGTCCTGGGCTCCCATGGCTTCTAGATGCCCCACTATCCTTTCTTTAAGCAATGTCTCCATGATCTTCCCCACGACTGAGGTGAGGCTGAACGGCCTATTGTTCCCCGCCTCCTCCCTGCTGCCAGACTTGTGTAGAGGGACCACATGTGCCCCTCTCCAATTCAATCGTGTTGAATGACTCAGTGAACATGGCTGCCAGAGGTACTGCTATCTCCCTTCACAGTTCTCTTAATATACTTGGGTGTATGCCATCTGGTTCCATCGCTTTGTCCACCTTCAATTTACTGAGCTCCTGCAGGACTCTTTTGCCTTTGAATGGACTATTGTCCACCTCTTCACCCCCTTGGCAACTGCTGTACTGCTGTGGCCCTTGCCCCTCCAACTCTTCCATGAATACTGAATGGAAAGACACAGTGCATGTCTTGGGAAGAAGGCTTGGAACTATCACTTCCAAATATCTAAACAGCACATACAAGCAAGCAACATTCGGCATTGACAAATGCTTGTTTAATTTGGGTTACTTGCTTGCTGGTTGTTGCATATAATGTTGATTTGAATACTGCTGCCTGTCTGACTGTCTTGCATCTGTGTGCTAAAAGTATTGGAAGTGGAACACATGGAGCAAAGTTTCCTCCCTTTCCATAACGTTCTTTACAATTGTATTTTGTTTAAAATATGTATTTTATCCAAAGCAAAAGTGGTGCCAAAGTTGCAGGACCAGGACTATCCCCTAATGACCTGACCTACTTAATGAAGCGTGCACACTGGCACTAAGACAGATGCCAGCTGAAGGGCTAGCCAAGACCCAAAATATTCTGATACTGATTAAATCACCTCTGGATGCCCCCTTCTGACCAACCCGCCCAGCCCCCTGAGCACCGTCACCCCAGAATCACCGTGACTTAAATTCCTGCCTGGTCTAGGTTCAGAGCTGTGAAGGGTCAGGCCATCCTCCTGCAGCCACCAGCTGCAGGGTTTTTCCACCATTTTTCTCCCATTCCCCTCCTGGGCCACACACAGTCCAGCATGCGTGGAGGCGCACACACATCGGCGGAAGTGCTGCAGCACCCTCCCTTCCACTGGTGTCCTCAGACCCACACTAACCTCTGGACTCAACCTGGTGGCAGTTATTTTGGCAGGAGCACCAGCCCTCCCTGCCTCCCCGAGAGAGGAGAGCTATCCTCCAAATGCTCAATCCTCTTCCTCCCCTGCTGACCTCTGGCAGCCCGTGCTCATTCCTGAACACAGGTAGCCGGCATGGTGCAAGGTGTGGCGTCCAGCACCTCAAGCCTCTGCACCACTGAGCAGGCCCTGCAGCAGCCATTTCAATTCAGATCAAATTATGTATACATTCTGGAGTTCTAATTCCATATTGAACCATTCTCTTCTCATTAGTGCTGCTATGTACCATTGCTAAAACTGTTGGTGGTTATGTGAATTCTTGTTTCTGCCAGTGCCATGCAACTGACTGATACTGTGCTCTGCTTTGTTAGTTGTGCAGTATTTAGGCCCTGTAGCATTCATTACTGCCTTAGTGATAACTGACAACCTTTCTAGTCTCTGAAGTTCAAAACTTGTGTGGTGTGATTAACCAAAAAAAATGTTTTTTTGGTTAGGTGTTTCAGATCCCTCACTGCCATCCATGAAAATAAACATACATCACACTTTCCAACTTTACTTTAACTGTTGCTTTGTGTTTGGATTTATCAGAAGTGTTGAGAAGTTACTTAGCTTGCCCTATGTAAGGGGATAATAATTGGCCCTGGAGTTAAATAAGCTAATTCTTAGACACCACTGGCATAGGCAACTAGGTTTGTGCATTGAATATAGAGAATACTTGATGGTCAAATATCCATGACCAGTGTGTTCTGCCACAGAGGAGTTCTGATTTCCACTGACTTCTCAATTGAATCAGAATGCATTATTCCAGTCATTAAGCAGACAGTTCTAGAGGATGGAAAATGCTAGCAGGAAGAATTCATGTGCCATGGTAATCAGGCTGTACATAACAGGTTATGTTAGGATTCGTGTGCCATGGTAATCAGACCGTACATAACAGGATATGTTAGGATTCACGTGCCATGGTAATCAGACCGTACATAACAGGTTATGTTAGGATTCGTGTGCCATGGTAATCAGACCGTACATAACAGGATATGTTAGGATTCACGTGCCATGGTAATCAGGCTGTACATAACAGGTTATGTTAGGATTCATGTGCCATGGTAATCAGACCGTACATAACAGGATATGTTAGGATTCACGTGCCATGGTAATCAGACCGTACATAACAGGTTATGTTAGGATTAGGTATACCATGGTAATCAGACCGTACATAACAGGATATGTTGGGATTCACGTGCCATGGTAATCAGGCTGTACATAACAGGTTATGTTAGGATTAGGTGTCCATGGTAATCAGACCGTACATAACAGGATATGTTAGGATTCACGTGACATGGTAATCAGGCTGTACATAACAGGTTATGTTAGGATTCATGTGCCATGGTAATCAGACCGTACATAACAGGATATGTTAGGATTCACGTGACATGGTAATCAGGCTGTACATAACAGGTTATGTTAGGATTCGTGTGCCATGGTAATCAGACCATACATAACAGGATATGTTAGGATTCACGTGACATGGTAATCAGGC
This sequence comes from Neoceratodus forsteri, assembly GCA_016271365.2. Taxonomy (NCBI): domain Eukaryota; kingdom Metazoa; phylum Chordata; order Ceratodontiformes; family Ceratodontidae; genus Neoceratodus; species Neoceratodus forsteri. The sequence goes on along the minus strand of CM057457.1, from coordinate 141,669,180 downwards.
TGTACATAACAGGGTATGTTAGGATTCGTGTGCCATGGTAATCAGACCGTACATAACAGGATATGTTAGGATTCACGTGACATGGTAATCAGGCTGTACATAACAGGTTATGTTAGGATTCGTGTGCCATGGTAATCAGACCGTACATAACAGGATATGTTAGGATTCACGTGACATGGTAATCAGGCTGTACATAACAGGGTATGTTAGGGGGTTGTACCTTTTTTTTGTTTGCCATTCTTTGGTAACTGGATAAGGCACAAAGTGCACACAGCCTGCTTCCTGGGGACGGTGTTCTGTCAACACTGGAAAAACACTAGGCGGGTTAAGTTATTCGCATATTCACACAGTATGCAAGAGGATGTTGTGGGGTTCATACCCTAGTTTTCTGGATGTACCAAGCTGCTTCTTCATTTTTTTTGTACTTATATACTCTGCTGCAGTCCACATTTTTTTTTTGTGGGGGGGGCTTGTGGTAGGGTAAAGTTGTAGAGAATTAGTGGTAAGTGATCATAAGCTGTGTATTTTCACTCACAGGCTTCTTTGTTATTTTTGCATTATATATAATATTGTAGAAAAATGGAGTCAACCATAGCATGTAAATATCTAAGTGGCTCACAGAAGCACAAATGTGCTAGGGATCAACTAGAAAAAGAGAAACAAATACTAGCAAAGGTTCCAAAGTTAACATATTTCTTCTTGGCACCTTGGCAGAAGGCTGCAGTGCTAGAGATAAGAAAGTTGTTGGTTAGCATTGTCAGGGTAGCAGTAAGGAAGGTTATAGAAATCTTGACACCAGTGTGTCAAATATTGCAACGGAAATGATGGGTGCAGGTCCCTCTGAAGAAAAAACAAGCAATGTTGTTTCTATGTGCCAAGTCCCATATGTCACAGATGAAGAAGTCCATGCCGACAGCAGCCCGGTGGTTCCTACATGCCATGGGGTCACAGAGGGTCATAATATTGGCACCATGTGCAATCTGATTTCATTTGATGGCAACCCAGTGGTTCATACAAACCCAAAAGTTATTGAGGAACAGGTTACTGTTACTTGTCATCAGATTCAAGTGGACAGCACCCAAATAACACAGCTGTACAGTAACAACCCTGTGCAGTGGATATCTGTATGTGAAGAACTTAGGAAGTATTTCATAGACCGTGACATTGACCAGAACATATGTGAGTTCTCCAAGTCCATGCATTTGTACCCAGATAAGAAGCATTATTTATCCAAGGATCTTTTCTCTTGAATCATGTTAAATGGCAAATGCAGGAAAAGGGATTGGCTGATTTATTCTCCTTAGGCTGGCAATGTCTTCTATTATGTCTGTAAGCTCTTTTCAGTGAGGAATATTGCATTCTCACAGTCTGGTTTTAGTAACTGGAAAACTGCCAACTCACGAGTAAGTGAACATGAATACAGTCATGATCACAGGATGGCATTAATCACACTGCTCAAAAGGATAAGGACTGCAGGATGAATTGATGCTGAAATTGTACAACAATATCAGAATGAGTGCCAGTACTGGAAACATTTACTGAAATGTGTGGTTGCTGTGGTTCGTTTCTTGTCAGAATGTGGATTGGCTTTTCGAGGCAACAATGAACTACTGGGGTCTCCTGGCAATGGAAACTATTTGGGTAATTTAGAGCTTATTAGCCAATTCAACCATTTTCTAGCTGTCCACATAGCAAAATTCGGCAATCCTGGAAGAGGATGACCAACATATTTGTCCTCAACTGCCTGCAACAAATTCACTGACCTAATGGGTAAAAAAGTCTTACATACTATTGTGGAAGAATTAAAGGTGGTGAAATACTATTCTAATAGTGTTGATTTGATACCGGATATTTCGTAAGTGGATCAGCTGACTTTCATTTTTAGATATGTGAAAGTCGATGGAAATCCAGTTGAACGTTTTCTTATATTCATTCCAATCCATGGTCATATATCAGCAAATCTGGCAAACACATTGATGTCTGTGGTTCAGGAATTTGGGCATTGAAATAAAGGATTGCAGGGTCAGACATATGATAACGCAAGTAATATGGCAGAAAAATACAGTGGCCTACAAGCCAGAATAAAAGAACACAATCCTTTGGCAGACTTCATCCCTTGTTCTGCTCATTCCTTAAACCTGGTTGGGTCATGAGCTGCTGAATGCTGTTTAGAGGCTGCATCTTTTTTTGGATTTCTTCAGTCACTGTACACATTCTTTTCAGCCTCCACACATTGTTGGCATGTCCTGAGACAGCAGATGCCTACTGAAATGAAAGTACCAAAGTCACTCTTAGCTACTCGATGGTCTGCTCGAGCAGATGCATGCAGCACCCTGTTCAGTGACTATCATCACAGAACCTGGCTAATGATCCTTCAGAAGGACCAAGCTCAAGGATGGAAGCTGAAAGTCTGGTTGATAAGATGGAATTGTTGGAAACTGCACTAATGGCAGCACCCTGTTCAGTGACTATCATCACAGAACCTGGCTAATAATCCTTCAGAAGGACCAAGCTCAAGGATGGAAGCTGAAAGTCTGGTTGATAAGATGGAATTGTTGGAAACTGCACTAATGACATCCATTTTGAATTCAATATTACAGCACCTGCATGCCACAAGTAAGACTTTACAGAAAGTAGGCATTTCTTTGAAGACTGTGTTGGATTTATATTCATTCCTAACAGGATTTCTCCAAGAGATTTGCAACAATTTTGATGAGTATGAAACAAATGCAAAAAGCTGGTTGACCCTGAAACATCATACTAAACAGACCTCTGTAGGCAAAGGCATTGCAATCACATATTTGACAAAGCAAGAAATGAACCAACATTAACAGGTAAGGAAAAATTTAATGCAGAGACATTTCTTGTTATAATTGACACACTGAGTGCTGCCCTGCAGAAAAGAAGAGAGGCTTATGATGTACTACAGAAACAATTTGGAGTTTTAACAGACTTTCCTCAGCTGAATGTAAATGAGATCCGGAAGAGAGCAGATAATCTTGTTGCTGCATACCCTCAGGATTTGGAGGAGTCACTTACTGATGAATTTATACAGTTTACATCATTTGTTTCTTGTGAAGAAGGCAAAGATGTTCCTAACCTGTGTAAACTTTTGAAGGCTAGAGGATTGGAATCAACATTCCCAAATGTGGAAGCTGCCTTTTGTATACATTTTCAACCTTGAGTAAAGTCAAGAACAAATTAAGGAATACGATGGACCAGGAAAGACTCAGTGACTGACTATTTTATCTATTGAAAGTGAACTGGTTAAGACCATGGACTCCGATGATCTCATCAGCGACTTTGCACTCTTTAAATCCAGGAAGAAACAAATGTAGGCTGACTCAAGCACTATCAAACATCATAATTCTAAAAAGGAGGAAAACATATCAGAGGAAGCCATCGCCTTACTACCTCTATTACTGGTTGAAATTCAGAGTTTGGCTCATCATAGCCCCAATCAGCCTCATGCAAAAAACAGTTATCTAACTAACTTTGTTTAAAAGTTCCAAGTCATTTTACAATCCTAAATTCACTGCCTCTGTTAAAAAAGTCAGTTTCAGTGAAGAACTGCTGATGATGTCATCTTCAGAACTCCTAGTGTAGTCTTGACTGTTCCCTTTCAGAAAACTTATATTACCTGTTTCTCTGAAGTTGAAATTTGAACGAACATGTGCAGCAGTTTTCACAGGTGAAACACGCAGCATCATTCAATAAAAATTGCTTCAAAAACTATATTTGTTTCAGGTTTTGTAACAAAGTGTAAATTTTGTTGTGTCTTTTTTGGTTGTGGTCCTTTTCCTCAAGGGTTGCTGGATGTATAGTCTTAAGTTGTGTTTACGTCCGCTGGCCCAATGGCACTGAGGGTTGAGGCGCTGGATGCCACACCTCGCGCCATGCCAGTGACCTGGGTTCGGGAATGAGCCCAGGTCGTCCGGGGTCGGCAAGGAGGGTGAAGGATTGAGCATCCTTTGGACTGCTCTCCTTCCCCGGGGAAGGGGGAATTCACCAGCCGATGTACTGGTGACCTCTAGCGGAAGCTGGAGGCACTGCAATACTCGGCTGCAAGATGCTGGGGATCGGAGCTTCGGCAGACGTCTTTTGGAGGTGCATGGGAGCATGCATCAGCTGAGCTGGATGTCATTGCATGTCCAAGCTCTGGGGGAGTTCAAGAAAAAGTGGAAAACAATGGCACCATGTATAGGCAACGGCACCAAGTCCCCCATGCCCTTTGCTGGGCCATACCCATCTAACCTTCCAGGTCCTTCACTTCAGTCCTGCCCTGCAGCTGGAGTCTGAATCTAAGAGCGCTCAAGAGGCAGAGGGCAACCCACCCTGGGAGGGTTAGAACCAGGGGTGCTGGCTGCAGGGAGGTGGGGATGAAAGAGGGTTCAGTTCAGGGGGGCCCCTGGCAGGCAGGATAAGGACTTGGATGCCCGAGAGAGTTCCATGGGGCCACGACTAGAGGGAAATAAAGTTGAAAAAGAAAGCTGTGTTTACATGACTGATGCAGTGCAAATAAGAGCTGCCACAAGTATGTCTGTACCTGTAGCATAGCGAGTGCCTTCTGTCCACACAGCAGGCTCTGCATTGCTGCAGGTTGCTCCTGTTTCACACTGGTAGCTCTAGGAGAATCATGGAAGTGGCAACAGAGCATGATGGGAGTGTGCAACTTGCGTCACAGCATACAGTCCACACGGTGGGCTAATACGCAGTGCAACCACAACCAAAATGTGGCTGTGGGAGAGGATCACTGACTGACTCACCATGATGCTGTAAGCATCCACATGAGGGTCTTGCAGTGCCACAAAGAAATCGAGCAACTTACTACAGTTCAAAAGTGGCCGTGTAAACACGGTTATAGTAGCACACTGCTATGAGTTTTGCAGACTGGATAACTCTGATGTGGTGAAAGGATGTGATTATTCACATCTGTCATTCAACTGTGGTGATTTCTCAGGATGGCATGTGCAAACAGTTATCCCATCTACCTGCAAATAGGGCTGGGAGTGCAATGATTTCACGCTGCCAGGCTGTTACTTGGCCTACTTTCAGGCTCATCTCTGTTGTTCCCCACATTAAAATGATAATCTTACCATGGCTAACACTTCCACCCATAGTAGGAATTAACTCATATAAAGCCATTACTAATATTTACTGTAAGGCAGACACTGACAAACAACAATGAAGTAACCGAAACTACAGTGGAGAAACATGTCCCATAAACTTGATTGCTAGGAAGACTAGACTATGAGTTCCGGATATGACATCATCAACAGCTCTTCACTGAAATTGGCTTTTCTGAACAGGTAGTGAAGTCAGAGTTACAAACTAGCTCATAACTTTAAAATTACATAAAGCAAAAACCTATTTTTTGGGTATATTTATTGGTCGTATGCTTATTCTAATTCTGAGATGTAGTACTTTTCGCTGTAAACCCTCTTTAATATTTGGAGTAGGATGCTTAAATTTTCAGCATCTGATTCTGGATCAATTGTTCCTTCTGAGTAGATCTCCCTCTCCCAAATGTTAAGAGTAATATGTAGCAGTACTCTTGAGACGTCAGAAGCACTGCAAAACATGAACAAAATACAACAGGAGCTCCAAAGTGCTCCAACACCCAGAAATGGAGATGATAGAATCTGAGAAGATTGATGCCAGTGCCCTTAGCCAGAGTACAGTAAAAATGCCGCAACTCAATCCTGTGACCCCAGTTAAGCACCGCAAGAAATGAACAAAATTACATTGGTGCTATAAAGTGCTCCAGCACCTAGAGATGAAGACGATAGAAGCTGTCTGAGAAGACTGATATCAATACCATTAGCCAGAGTACAGAGAAAAATGCCACAACTCAATCCTGTGACCCCAGTGAAGCACTGCAAGAAATGAACAAAATAGCATTGGTGCTACAACGTGCTCCAGCACCTAGAGGTGGAGATGTCAGAAGCTGTCTGAGAAGATTGATGCCAATACCCTTAACCAGAGTACAGTGAAAAACGCCACAATTCAGACATGTGACCCCAATGAATAACTGCAAGAAATGAACAAAATAGCATTGGTGCTACAAAGTGCACCAGCACCTAGAGATAGAGAAGACAGAAGATGTCTAAGAAGATTGATGCCAATACCCTTAACCTATGCAAGGTAGGTGGTGACAAACTTTTAATTGATGAATCTAAAGGATAACTTCTGAACTTTTATGTATATTTTATTACAGTGTTTAAAATTCTGATTATTGCTATGAGAATAGTTAAAATATTTCTTCCTGCAGTCCTACAGACCAGGGTAAATACAGCTCTTAAGCGTCTTCCTTGACATCGGGGTCTTTCAGTAGATGTAACTGTCAGACATAACAGGTAGGCAGAACAGCCAGTAGCAAAGGTAGTTTCGGCATGAGCTGCACGTCATTCTGTGTTTAGGGGAACTTTACTAATTTGAATTACTGTTGATATTTAGGTTATTTATTTGTGATGTTTTAATTACATGCAAGCCTGATAATAGATAACTACAGTGCCTGTTTCCTTGGACTACTATACAGGCATCTGTTCCTACTGGGCCTTATCCAATTACCAAAGAATTTACTTTAAGGAACAAAAAATGGAAAGGGGCAGGGCGTGGCAGAATGGGCATGGCTTGCTAAAAGGGGTCTTGCGCAGCCAACATCTTGGCACAGTGCAGCTTTGGTGGCGCGGTCACTGTTGGGCCAATGCAGGGAATGCACCAGTAGGTGCGTCCGCCATTCCCCAATCAGCCTGCACGCCGGCGCCACAATATGCATACATAATGTGGCGAGCACTTCATAATGTGGTGAGCAGGTCTGCTGCAATCCGAGCAAAGCTCATCAGATGCAGCGGTCCTTTTCTTGATGTGTTCGCAACATTATGCACATGGTAGCACACTGGCCGCCGAACTGCTGACTTCGGTGATGCCCAATCCCCCTGTCAGCTGACCATGCCCCCTATGATTGTGCCGAAGGGGGAGATACTTCCCATCAGCATAAAGCATTCCCCCAATTGTTTAATGCAGAGTGGGGTGCCCAAACCCCCTCAGTTCTTACCCCCCACCCTTCTTTGTGTGCTGATGGGGGTGCCCAATCCCTGTCGGCATAAATTGTTCCCCCTTGTGTTGTTTGCCGACGAGGGTGCCCAATCCCGTCGGCTACAGACACCCCTCAAAACAGTTAGGTGGCACGCTGGAAGCCCACCCAGCGTACAAATCCTCTGCAAAAAAAAAACTGGCCCACAATGTTTTTATCTTTTGAACCAGTAAAACAAAAATGGCCCCATGTAGTCTTGTGCCCCTCCCCCCACCCACACACCCTTCCACTGAGCACCCTGCCTCCCCACACCCCCACACCCCACTTACCTACTTACCTTCAGAGTCCATCACGACGATCTTCGGTGGACCAGGGACACGTCTGCACTCTTCAAAGCCGACTGCGAACTGAGGACATGCTGGTAAGCTATATAATGTAATAAATAGGATTTTTTCAACTTTGCTGCATATCTCATGCATTTTTGGCCCCAAATTTTCAACATGGAGTTTTTGGGACCCTTCTCATGAATTCTTGCACTGTCATGGCATTATTAGGTCCCGAAAGGTGATTTCGCAGTCACTGCACGGAATCACCTTTTGGGACTGTGTAATGAAATAACAGTGCCACTGTTCATGAAGGGGGCTCTCAAAAAGCCTATGTTGCAAATTTGGTGGGAAAAATCCAAAACATAACTGTTTTACGAGCATGCATAGCAACTGCGCAACGCAAGCTCGTAAGTTAGCGAATTTGCAATATTTTCATGCCAGATTCTCAACATAGGCATTTTACCACACCCTCCTGTGAACTGTACAGCTGCCATTTTTCACATCCTGGCCGAAATGTGTTTTCACACTTCTGGCGCACAATTGCGCGGTTGCGGTGTGAAATCAGTGTTCGGGATACATTATGAAAATGACAGTGACATTGTTCATGAGCAGAGGTCTTAAAATGCCTGTGTTGAAAATTTGGTGACAAATGTGGTTGCCCCTGAAGGACAACCTAAATTGTCAGTGGGATTTCTTAGAAAAAAAGGTACAGGGGGACAGGACTGACTGGGGGTGGGTGGGGCAGGTTAAGTTAGGTAGGCTCAGGGTGAGGCGGGGGAATAGTAAGAAGGAAGGCCCAGGCAAGGAGGGGGGGGGCTTGATGTCATCCCTCAATGACAAATATGACAGGACAGGTAAGCAGAAAAGGATTGGATGGGGAAGGGGGTGGCCTGGGGTATTTAGGAGCCAGTAGAGCCAGGGTCTCCTCTTTTTGCTGGGATCTGAATTTAGCCCCTACCCACCCACCCAGTAAGTCAGTCACTGGGGGTAAGGACCCATAGGTAAGTGGAAGGAAAAGGATACCAGGTCACCGAAAGAGGGTGACAGGAGAAAGGGAGGAAGCCCCTGGTTGACATGGGTTAGCAGAATGGGCCAACAGAGAAGGGGAGGAAGCACCTGGTTGACATGGGTTGGCAGAATGGGCCAACAAGAAAAAGGGAAAGAGACGCCTCTCAAGAGGAGGCAGTATTTGCAAGGAATGGGTTGCTGAAAGAGGGCAACTGGTCTGAAAAAAGGGACTGGGTTGCTGAAAGAGGGCAACAGGTTGGAGAAAAAGAAAGGTCAGGATTTGCAAGGAATGGGTTGCCAAAGGAGGGCAACAGGCTGGAGAAGAAAGTTCTCCAGAGGGGTTTTTGTGTAAGAGGGGAATATTTTTTTGGAAAAAAATAAAATGGGGTGGGCAGGTAAAATCCACGGGCCAGGCGCAGATGCCCAGACATGGAGGCAGATGAAAAAGGAGGCATATGATTAAGGAAGTAATAGAATGGGTTGGCCGGTTGCCGTTGGCAACCGGACCCAAAGAGAGGGCAGCAATAGGAATAGGAGAAGGGGTATTGGGCTTTTCAAGCGTCAGGACCCCAAGAAGACAACGGACAACAGACTGTTCAAGGGAAAGTGGATGAAGGGGATGTCGGGCTTTACAAACACCTGGACCCCAAGGAGACGACAGGAGAACCAGAGACATTTACAAAAGACAATTGAACTATGTGATTGAACAGAATATTAACTGTTGGACTTTATGATGGATAACGTGGGGGAAAAAAAGGAATGTTTGTAAATATGTACATTTTAAAGTGGTAAAGATGATGTGATGCAAAAAATAAATTGCCAGTCAAGCACCCACTAAGAAGCTGTCTGTGCGTTATTTTCCAAGGGAATCTCCCTCTTGACAATACTCCATAAAATGACTGTTTCACGGCGTGCGCATAAACTGCACACACACACAACGATGTTTCGCATCGCTAGTGCATCTGGCCAATATTTTCATGCCAGATTCTTGCACATTGGTATTTTACTACACCTTCTTGTGAACCGACAGGTGTCATTTTCACATCCTCACCAAAATGTGTTTTCGCACTTCTGGCGCAGAATAGCGCGGTCACTGTGTGAAATCAGTGTTCAGGACACATTGCAAAAATGACAGTGACACTGTTCATGAGCAGAGGTCCTAAAATGCCTGTGTTGAACATTTGGTGACAATACTCCATAAAATGACTGTGTTACGAGTGTGCATTGCGCAGTTTGCACGCATGCTCATATATTCGCAAACTTCTAGTATTTTCACTCCAGATTTTCAACAGTGCCATTGTTCTGCACCTCCTAAGGAATATTACAGCTGTCATTTTTCACATCCTGACCAAAATCTGTTTTCGCAGTTCCGGTGCAGAATAGCATGGTCATTGTGTAAAGTCAGTGTTCAAGACACATGATGAAAATGACAGTGATACTGTTCATTAGCAGATGCCCTAAAATGTCTATGTTGAAAATTTGGGAACGAAAGTTAATAAAATGAGTGTTTTATGAGCATGCGCTGAACAGTTTGCACTCACGCTCATGATTTTGTGAATTTGTAATAGTTTCACTCCAGCTGTTCATCATTTGCATTTTTCCATACCTCCTTATGAACAGTACAACTACTTGAAATGTGTTTTTGCACGTCCAGTGCAGAACTGCATGGTTGATGTGCAAAATCAGTTTTCGGGACAGTTTGAGGAACTGACGGTGACACTATTCATGAGCAGAGGTCCTAAAATGCCTATGTTGAAAATCTGGTGCCGGAAGTCCATACAATGACTGTGCTGCAAGTGTGCATTGCGCAGTTTCCATGCACCCTTGTAACTCCGTCAATCTGCAATATTTTCATGCCACATTTTCACCACTGGCATTTGTGCACATCTCCTTATCAACAGTCCAGCTGCCATTTTTCACAGACTGCCCAAAATGTGTTTCCGCAGCTGTGGCGCACAATGGCGTGCTCGCTGTGCAAAATCATCTTTTTGAGACACATTCACAAAATCACAGCACTATGCATCTCTAGCTCCGCCACTGCCACTGCCAATGCAAGCGCGACAACATTCGGCATTGACAAATGCTTGTTTCAACAAGCATTTGTCAATGCCGGATGATCGCTTGCAGGTATTTGCAGTGGTGTTTGGCATGTATGGTGCTTTACCCTAATGCCCTGTGCGATTGCTGGTATTTGCACTACAAATTTTCAGCATGACCTTTTGTTACCCCCACCTCATGAAAGCATTTGAGACCTCTGCTTATGAACAGTACCACTGTTATTTTGTTAATCTATCCTGAACGTTGATTTCCCACAGCGACTTCACCATTCTGCTCCACATGTGCAAAAACACAGTTCGGGCAGGATGTGAAAAATGACAGCTGTAGCATTCATAGGGAGGTGTGAAGGGATGGCAATGTTGAACATCTGGAGTGAAAATACAACAATTTCTCGAACTTACGAGTGTACATGGAAACTGTGCAATGAACACTCAAGACACAGTCATTTTGTGGACTTTTGTCACCAAATTTTTAACATAGGCATTTTGGGACCTCTGCTCATGAACAGTGCCACTGTGATTTTCATAATCTGTCCTGAGCATTGATTTCTTACTCTGACCACACCATTGTGCACTGGATGTGCAAAAACACATTTCAGCCAGGATGTGAAAAATGTCAGCTGTACTGTTCATAAGGAGGTGTGAAAAAATGCCAGTTTTGAAAATCTGGAGTGAAAATATTTCTAATTCTCGAAGTTATGAGTGTGTGTGGAAAGTGTGCAACGCACGCTTGTAACACAGTCATTTTTCAACATTTTTTTCACCAAATTTGCAACATAGGCTTTTGGAGACCTCTGCTCATGAACAGTGTCACTGTGATTTTCTTAATGTGTCCCATACATTGAGTTCGCACACCGACTGCGCCATTGTGGGCTACATGGGCAGAAACACATTTTGGGCAGGATGTGAAAAGTGACAGTCATACTGCTCATAAGGAGATGTGGTAAAATGGCAATGTTGGAAAATCTGGAGTGAAATATTGAAAATTGCAAACTTACGAGCATGCGTAGGAACTGCACAACGAGCTCATAAAACAGTTATTTTTAGAATTTTTCACCAAATTTTCAACATAGCCATTTTAAGATCTCTGCTCATGAACAGTGACACTGTGATTTTCTTAATGTGTCCCATATATTGAGTTCGCACACCGACTGTGCCATTGTGCGCTACATGGGCAGAAACACGTTTTGGGCAAGATGTGAAAATTGATAGCTGCACTGCTCATAAGGAGGTATGGTAAAATGGGAATGTTGAAAATCTGGAGTGAAAACATTGAAAATTCGCAAACTTACGAGCGTGCATAGGAACTGCATAACGCACACTCGTAAAACAGTCATTTTTAGGAATTTTTTCACCAAATTTTCAACATAGCCATTTTAAGATCTCTGCTCATGAACAGTGTCACTGTGATTTTCTTAATGTGTCCCATACATTGAGTTTGCACACCGACTGCGCCATTGTATGCTACATGAAGCGGAAACATGTTTTGGGCAGGATGTGAAAAATGACAGCTGTACTGCTCATGAGAGGTGTGGTAAAATGGCAATGTTGAAAATCTGGGGTGAAAATATTGAAAATTCACAAACTTACGAGCATGTGTAGGAACTGCGCAACGCACACTCGTAAAACAGTCATTTTTAAGAATTTTTTCACCAAATTTTCAACACAGCCATTTTAAGACCTCTGCTAATGAACAGTGTCACTGTGATTTTCTTAATGTGCCCTATACATTGAGTTCACACACCGACTGCGCCATTGTGTGCTACATGGGCAGAAACACGTTTTAGGCAGGATGTGAAAAATGACAGCTGTACTGCTCATGAGGAGGTATGGTAAAATGGCAATGTTGAAAATCTGGAGTGAAAATATTGAAAATTTGCAAACTTATGAGCGTGCGTAGGAACTGCACAATGCATGCTCGTAAAACAGTCATTTTTAGGAATTATTTCACCAAATTTTCAACATAGCCATTTTAAGACCTCTGCTAATGAACAGTGTCACTGTGATTTTCTTAATGTGTCCCATACATTGATTTCGCATACCGACTGCGCCATTGTGCACTATATGAGCGGAATCACGTTTTTGGTGAGATGTGAAAAATGACAGCAGTACTACTCATAAGAAGGTGTGGTAAAATGGCAATGTTGAAAATCGGGAGTGAAAATATTGAAAATTCGCAAACTTATGAGCCTACTTAGGAACTGCACAACGCACGCTCGTAAAACAGTCATTTTTAGGAATTTTTCCACCAAATTTTCAAAATAGGCTTTTTGAGAGCCCACCTTATGAACGCTGGCAGTGTCGTTTCATTAATCAGGCCCAAAAGGTGATTTTACGCAATGACTATGAAATCACCCTTCGGGCCCGAATAACGCCATGACAGTGACATCACTCATGAGAAAGGGTCCCAAATACACCATGTTGAAAATTTGGTGCAAAAATTCCAAAAAATGCCTGAAATATGCAACAAAGTTGAAAAAACCCCATCTAGACCTTTATGCAGCTTACCGGCATTTCCTCAGTTTGCGGTCGGCTTTGAAGAGTGCAGACGTGTTCCCAGTCCACTGAAGATCGTCGCGCCGGACTCCGGAGGTAAGTATGGGGTGAGGGTTGGTGCCGGGAGGCAGGGTGCGCAGTGAGTGGGTGGGTGCGGGTTGTGGGAGGGAGCCAGGAGAAGTGCCATGGGACCGTTTTAATTTACAGGTTTAAAAAAAAAAAAAAAGACCACAGCGGGGCGTTTGCCACACTGGGGTGGGCTCCCAGCATGGCAGAAGGACGGCTGGGGGCATGGAGCTGACGGGGATTGGGACACCCCGTCGGCTAAAACAAGGTTTGCCATGCTGGGGTGAGATCCCAGCGTGGCACCAAAGCTTTTGGGGGGCGTGAGGCGCTGCCAGCACACAGCAGTGCGACCCAGGACATTTGCCACACTGGGGTGGGCTCCCAGCGTGGCAGCAGGGAAAGCTGTTTGGGGGGACATGGAGCCAACAGGGGATTGGGCACCCCCGTCAGCCAAAACAAGATTTGCCATACCAAGGTGGGCTCCCAGCGTGGTACCAAATCTTTGGGGGGGGGAGCGTGAGGCGCTGCCAGCACACAGCAGTGGTTTTCTTTGAAGTGAAGACCACCGCTGTCATACACAGCACCTGCATCCATTGGTGCAGGACCGCCACGCCTGCTTAACGGAGCAGTGCATTGCACAGGACTGTCACACCTCCAAACTGTCCTATTCTCCCAAGACGTTCCTTGCGCATGCGCGCAAGCGAACATAAAAAGTACAGTGGGAAACCATCTGGCCAATGAAGGTGACAACCAGCTGCCTTCATATATAGAGGACCATCCCACATCTTGAATTCTTCATGTATAACTGTGGGTAATCAAGCGTGCAACCCATTTTTTAAAAAGTACAATGGGAAACCATTTGGCCAATGGAGGTGACAACCAGCTACCTTCATAGGGGAAACTAGACATTAAAATAACAAAACAAACAAAAAAAAGAACCAAGCAAAAACATCAACCTGGTGCAGGTCAGTCACCAGCTAGACTACTCCTGCCCCGAATGTGACAATAATGGGCCTCCAAGATGGGGGCTCAACTATGAGCCCTATATCCACCCAGAACGAGTGGGTCAAGGATGTCCCACCGACAGTAAGAGGCACCCCTGATAGGAAAGAAGTACAATTAGGAAGAGAGAGTAGGTGGTGTACTGACACCTAATGATGGGCTGCACGTGCACCCCTAGTGCACAGTACCATTCACTATTGACCAAAGATTCCTCTCTGACGGGAGGCCAAATCCTGGTGGGAGTGCCTGACTGCCACACTGAGGGGGTCAGTAGTATGCCAAATGTAGGCCATCTCCCTTACAGCACTAAGCAGGGATCTTGGTGGCTTGGATCCAGCCACATTCCATAGCTGTATCCATAAGAAGACATGGTCCCTGTGCAAGATAATACAGCTAAACAAACAGTAATAACACCACCCTGCAGGAGGCATGGTTGTAACATAGCCATGACCCCCCCCCTTGCAAGTTGAGAGTATGTTATGAACCCACTGCCCACAAAAGTAGTCCCTTACATTGATTGGAGTTTGAATACCACCCAGTGGATAGTAAGTTTAAAATACAGTATCTACAAAACAGTCTACTGTCCTCAATACCTCTAGGGAAAGGGAAAACAATTTTGCTGAATCCTATATCCAAAATCAAAGAAAGGAAGAGGTGTACCACCCTGGGCACTGTAATAGAAAATCCCTCCCCTGAGTTCCCCTCTGACCCCAACCTCTAACCCTCCTGGGCAGCTGGTTGCCTCCCCCCAGAAAGAAACATTCCTCCCAATCCCTGATACTGATCTAGAGGGATCCCCCATGCTGCCAAATAGACAACTGTTAACCACAGGTAACAAGTGCAGCCAGTGTCCATACAAAATGTCACCCAGCACTATACAGAAAGCTGTCTTGCAGGCTGCCAGTGGTGACCGCCCATCCCCTCTGCCAATCAGATGAATAGGAGCAGGGAGCCTCCACCATAGCCAACACTATAGTATGAGCCAGAAGGAGGACCCAAACCCTGGTTCACAAGCCACCCAGTCAAGGCTCAGTCCCCGCAAGGTGGCCAGAACAGGCCTCTTAGCTAAACAAACATTAAAACCATGACAGCCAGATTCACAAATCATTTATTAGAAAAAGCAGTGTGCATCTATGACCACAAAAAGCAGCCTACATACCATAAGCAGCGGAAGTATCCCACCACCAGCATATCTCTCCCAAGTGGGAGCCGGGTGTGGGGGGCACAATAGACCAGCCAACCCTCTGAAGGCACAACCATGAATACAGTCCAGTAGAGGTCAAGGGGAAGACAAAGGAAGGATCAGGAGACTCATCTGGTGGGACTCAGCATTACAGTAACGTTAGGACCAGTCCAGTTCTGCAGTTAAGCAGGATCTGTGGAAACACCCGCTGTGCCAGGTTTCCTGGCAGATGTCTGCTCTGCTGCATAGTCTCAGCTGTCTGTTTATTTATGGCATCTACAGTCTTCCTTGTTTGTCTGGCCAGCATAAATGCGATTGATGGGGGGAAGGGGGTTGCATCTGTGGTGCAGTAAGAGGGATATCCAGAACTCTCAGTTCATCGCAAACATGATCAACCGAGGTAAAAGTTTTGGGGCCATCCAGGAAATATATCGCCATTTTTGCAGGGTAGGGAGTGAAGAATTTGAAACCCTACCCTCTCAGTGGTTTCATAAATGGGAGGATGGACCATCTTTTATTTTGGAATGACACTGGGTACTCACTGTCAAAGTAGACCCACTTCCCTTTGTATCGTATCTCTTGCTTGCCATACTCTTGTTAATACATCCTGCTTGTCTTTAAATTTCAAAAAAACGGGCTACAGTAGAGGGTGGGCAAGCATTTGATGCATTGGGCTTCAAGTCCAATGCCAAATGTGCATATTCTATTAAAAGCATGCAGTCTGCAGTCAGGTCCAGGCTTCTCTAACATAAGTCTGCAGGAAGTCAATCATATCTGAAGCGTCCTCCCCTCCAGTATGATGCAATTGTTTATCCAGGAGAGCCACACTAAGCCAAAACTTGTTTCCAGGTGCGGCTTGGGAGCATAAGGACATTAAGTGACTTGCTCAAGGTCACACAGTATGCAAGTGGGGGGCTGTGGGATTCAAACCCAGGTCTCCACATTTGCAGCTCAGAGCCTTAAACCACTGTGCAATACTGCCTCCTTTATCCCACAGAAGCAAAGATTATTGTCATGGTTTCGAGTTCCTGCATCTACTAGTTTCTACTTAATGGACTGAATGGCTGAGTTAAGCTGAATGATTGCTTATTCTACAGTGTCTACTCTCTAATCTGTGCTGGTAAATTCTGTCTCCTGATACTCAGCACGCTTTTCCTCTTTTGATATGTTGGTACGGAGGGCTGCAGTGGTGCTGCTGACCTCATGCCCAAAGGCTCAAAGCTCAGCAATTAGAATGTCCATTTTGTAATTCAGGTGCTCTGTCAGTGAGGGCTTGGAGTTCTGCTTCTGCCTAGAAGCCACTCACCGGCAGCCTAAGTGGGACGAGGCAGCTGCAAGAGTTCACTGTCTGAGCGGCATTCCCTGGATCCCTTGTCATCCTCCATGTCTGAGCTAACCTGATTCCCTCTGGTGCTCTCCAACAAGCGACTGTGGTCATCCCTGTCAGTTGTTAATGTTTTGAGAGCAGAAAATATGGTCATTTGTGGGGACTGAAGGACATTGCATCTGCTGCCCATTTTCTCAAGCTGCCGTCATGAAGGTGGTATCACCTCAAAACCTGAGGTATGGCTTCTGAGCATGCTTAGTAGGGTTTTTGAGTTAACCAACAATGTAGATTGGAACAAACAGGTCTGCTCACCAATTTGTATGAAAAGATATAGATTGTATTTTCTACTGTTCACATCCAGCCCTATAATCCTGTGTTTCGGGGAATACTTTTCCAATTCATCAGGGAACTGGTTTTGCTTTATTTCAGGACCTAAGCTGGCGCAACTTCTACGTTATATTATACTTTGTCTTGAAGAGGCTTACTGCTTGTGGCAGAGCTTGGAGAGCAAATGCTTAAACAATTTCTTTCACAGTGTGTATCTCTCTCATTTTTGGTCACTTTTGAGTTATCTTAACATGCTCCTCCAGCCACCTACACAGTTAGCTAACCATTTCAAGACATTATAAATTGGTGAGCGGGCCTGTTTATTTCAACCTGCATTGTTGTTGTTAGCTCTTAATTGGATCGGGTCTCTCCGTCTACTGATCTGAATTCTTTTATTTATCCATTTTTCCTGAAGTTGGCTGAGACAGTTTTTGGCTCATCTTTTTGAGTTAACTCTCTGATACAAAAGAATAATTTTACTTTTGTGAGCCTTTTTTTTTTTTTGTGAGAAAAAAATTACTTTTGCTATCTCTTTTTAAGAAACACATAAAAATTATGCATTTTTGAAAAACAGAAACCTGAACCTAGCTAAATGGGACCCACTTAGCTAGATTGTGGGTTTGTTTTTTGAAAAATGACCCAGAAATACATTTTCTGGTCACCCCGAAATTCTTTGGTTGCCAGCTTAGTGAAGGGGTCTGATTTTAATGTTGAGAGACGAGAATTCTTTTTCAGCACATAAAGTGTGAACAAGGAATTTTATGTTTGCACACAAAACTTACTATTTTTTGAGCTAGATATAGATTTTTAAGTGTGAAACAGTAATTATTTGGTACCACATGAAGTGCCAGAGAAGTACTGTTGTGATTTCAGTTTATTGACGTTCTCAAAATGAAAGGAAAAAATTAATTGCAAAAGGAAAACATTAATGCACCAGTTAGGATTCAAACTAATGCCACAGAAATAGGAAGCATGATGTTAGGGTTCCTACCTCTACCTTCCCTGCCCCTAGTCAGCAAAAGGACAAGACCACACAAGCAACCACAGGCAGCCATCATCATCATCAGGTAAAACAACACAGTCCAGATCCTGGGGGCCAGTGCAGGCAAAATGTATGTGGCAGCCCTCTGCGTCCAGATCAGGTGCGCCAGGTATGACCCTTGCTTGAGAGGTTGTACAGTATTCTCCTGGGCTTTGCTTCAAGTGCCTCTGTACCACACATACACAGTACAGTTGCATTTTTCCTAGCCTGCAATTCACTAATAAGGTGAATGACAAGCAGATGGAGTTCTTCAATTTTATTGTCAACAGTGACACTAAAGGAAAGTCCAGACCAGTATGCACAGGACGTCCACACCTGGTAACTCACTACTGCAGCCACACAATTGTCATCCAGAACATTTTATGAGAATCATACCATTTGGGCAATACCCTGGGGCAAAAAGAAACTGCTCTCTTGAGCCAGCAATTAAAAGTTCAGTCAATGAATTGTCATACAGATTTAGGGAAAATAGCTATTCAGCTAGACTTGTCAACAGTGCAGCTAGAATGCTAAGGAGGTGCCTAGAAGCCAGTTGTTGACTCCTAAATATCTATGTGTCTGGGTCTGAAAGGTTTGATGACTGTTTCTCATGTAAACAAGCATTTGTCAATGCCAAATGTTGATTGCGTTGGTCTGTTGAGATCGCTCACTGCCCGTGTCACTCACTCATTCTGTTTCTGCTGGCGCTGCAGGCTACCCTTTTGTACTGGGCTCCCGCCTCTGTTGGTGGCTTTTTCTGCCCACAAAGAAATCTGCAGCAGTCCTGGCAGAGGTCCATTAAGCTAGCTCACTCCCCCTCTGTCACTCACTCATTCCGTTTCTGCCAGCGCTGCATGCTGGCCTTTCATACTGGGCTCCTGCCTGCATTGCCTCCTTTTTCTGCCCACAAAGAAATCCACAGAAGTGACGATAGAGCTCTGTTGAGCTCACTCATTCCCCCTCCCTCACTCATTCCATGTCTCTTGCTGCTGCAGGCTGCCCTTTTGTACTGGGTTCCTGCCTGCGTTGCCAGCTTTGTCTGCCAACAAAGACATGTGCAGCAGTCCCGACACAGCTCCGTTGAGGTCACTCACTCTTCCTCTCTCACTCGCTCATTCTGTTTTTGCCGGGGCTGCAGGCTGGCCTTTTGTACTGGGCTCCTGCCTGCATTGCTGCCTTTTTCTGCCCACAAAGAAATCCGCAGCACTCACGATAGACCTCTGTTAACCTTGCTCACTCCCCCTCTCTCACTCGCTCATTCTTTTTCTCCCAGAGCTGCAGGCTGACTATTTGTACTGGGCTCCTGCCTGTGTTGGCACCTTTTCCTGCCCACAAAGAAATCTGCAGCTGTCCTGACAGAGCTACGTTGATGTTGCTCACTCCCCCTGTCTCCCTTGCTCATTGTGTTTCTCCTGGCGCTTCAGGCTGCCTTTCTGTACTGGGCTTCTGCCTCTGCTGGCATTTTTTTCTGCCCACAAAGAAATCTGCAACAGTCCAGACAGAGCTCCGTTTTCCTCACTCACTCCCCCATCTCACTCACTCATTACGTTTCTGCCGGCATTACAGGCTGCCATTTTGTACTGGGCTCCTGCCTGCGTTGCTGCCCTTTTCTGCCCACAAAGAAATCTTCAGCAGTCATGATAGACCTCCGTTGAGCTCCCTCACTCCCCCTCTGTCAGTCACTCATTCTGTGTCTCCTGGCGCTGCAGGTTGCCTTTTTGTACTGGGGCCCTGCATGCATTGCTGCCTTTTTCTGCCCAAAAAGAAATCTGCAGCAGTCCCAACAGAGCTCCATTGTGCTCACTCACTCCCACTCCCTCACTCGCTCATTCTGTATCTCTTGCTGCTGCAGGCTGCCCTTTTGTACTGGGTCCTGCCTGCGTTGGTGGCTTTTTCTGCCCGCAACTACATCTGCAGTAGTCCTGACACAGCTCTGTTGAGCTTGCTCACTCCCCCTCTCTCACTTGCTTGTTCTGTTTCTGCCAGCGCTGCAGGCTGGCCTTTTGTACTGGGCTCCTGCCTGCATTCTCACCTTTTCCTGGCCACAAAGAAATCCACAGCAGTCATGATACACCTACATTGAGCTTGCTCACTCCCCCTCTCTCACTCGCTCATTCTGTTTCTCCTGGCGCTGCAGGCTGCACTTTTGTACTGGGCTCCTGCCTGCACTGGCACCTTTTTCTGCCCACAAAGAAATTGACAGCTGTCCCGACAGAGCTCCATTGAGGTCGCTCAGTCGTCATGTCTCACTCGCTTATTCTGTTTCTCCTGGCACTGCAGGCTGTCCTTTTGTACTGGGCTCCTGCCTCTGTCGGCATCTTTTTCTGCCCACAAAAAATTTGCAGCAGTCCCAACAAAGCTCCGTTGGCCTCATTCACTCCCACGTCTCACTTGCTCATTCCATTTCTGCCAGCACTGCAGGCCTCCCTTCTGTACTGGGCTCCTGCCTGTGTTGCCACCCTTTTCTGCCCACAAAGAAATCCGCAGCAGTCATGATACAGCTCTGTTGAGCTCGCTCACTCCCCCTTCTCACTTACTCATTTTGTTTCTTCCACCACTGCAAGCTGCCCTTTTGTACTCAGACCCTGCATACATTGCTGCCTTTTCCTGCCCACAAAGAAATCTGCAGCAGTCCCAACAGAGCTCCATTGAGCTCACTCAGTCCCCCTCCCTCACTCACTTGTTCTGTATCTCCCGGCACTGCAGGCTGCCCTTTTGTACTGGACTCCTGCCTGCGTTGTCGCCTCTTCCTGCCCACAAAGAAATCCGCAGCAGTTCCAACAGAGCTCAGTTGAGCTCCGTCATTCCCCAACCTCTCAGTTGCTCAATCTTAATCTGTCCCAAACACTGATTTCCGACAGTGACTGCGGTATTGTGCGCTGGAAGTGCGGAAACACATTTTGGCCAGGATGTCAAAAATGACAGCTGTACTTTTCATAAGGAGGTGTGAACAAATGCCAGTGCTGAAAATCTGGCGTGAACATATTACTAATTTGCAAACTTACAAGGGTGCGTGGACTGAAACCTGCACAACACATGCTCTTAACACAGTCATTTTATGAAGTTTCATCACAAAATTTTCAACATAAGCATTTTAGGACCTTTGCTCATGAACAGTCTCTGTTTGACTTTCTTAAAATGTCCTGAACACTGATTTCCCACAGCGACTGCACTATTGTACGCTGGAAGAGCTTAAACACATTTCGGGCAGGATGTGAAAAATGACAGCTGCACTGTTCATAAAGATGTGTGACAAAATGGCAATGCTGAAAATCTGGAGTGAAAATATTTCAAAGTTGCGAATGTACGAGCGTGCATGGAAACTGCAATGCACATTCGTAACACACTCATTTTATGGACTTTCGTCACCAAATTTTCAACATAGGCATTTTAGAACCTCTGCTAATGAACAGCATCACTTTCATTTTCATAATGTGTCCTGAACACTGATTTCCCACAGCGACCACGAGATTCTGCACCGGAACAGCGAAAACACATTTCCACCAGGATGGAAAAAATGACAGCTGTACTGTTCATAATAAGTTGTGGGAAAATGGCAATGTTGGAAATCTGGAGTGAAAATATTATAAATTCACAAAGTTACAAGCATGTGTGCAAACTGTGCAACGTACGCTAGTAACACAGTCATTTTATGGAGTATCGTCACCAATTTTTCAACATAGGCATTTTAGGACCCCTACTCATGAACAGTGTCATTGTCATTTTCTTAATCTGTCCCAAACACTGATTTCCCACTTCGACCACAGTATTCTGTGATGAAAGTGGGAAAACACATTTCGGCCAGGATGTGAACAATGACAGCTGTACTTTTCACAAGGAGGTGTGAAAAAATGCCAGTGTTGAAAATCTGGCATGAAAATATTGCAAATTTGCAAAGTTACAAGCGTGCGTAGCAACTGCACAATGCACATTTTAAAACAGTTATTTTTCTGGATTTTTCCACCAAATTTGCAACATAGGCTTTTGGAGAGCCCACCTCATGAACACTGACACTGTTGTTTCATTAATCAGTCCTGAAAAGTGATTCTGCATAGTGACCGCGTAAGCACCTTTCGGGGCCGATTAACGCAATGACAGTGCCAGAATTCATGAGGAGGGGGCCCAAAACCCCCATGTTGAAAATTTGGTGCCAAAATTCCAGAAAATGCCCGAGATATGCATTAAAGTTGGAAAAAAAACATGTACTCCATTACACAGCTTACTGGCATTTCCTCAGTTTGCAGTCGGCTTTGAAGAGTGCAGACGTGTTCCCAGTCCACCGAAGATCATCATGCCCAGCTCCGGAGGTAAGTATGGGGTGAGGGGGGGTGTAGGAAGGCAGGGTGCATAGTGGGTGGGTGCAGGTTGTGGGAGAGGGCAGGGAGACCTCTGAGGAACAGTTTCCTTTTTTACAGGTTAAAAAAAAAAGGCATCACGGGACTGTTTATTTTACAGGAGCATGTGGCACACTGGGGTGGGCTCCCAGCATGCCACTGAAGTCTTTCTTTTGGGGGGCAGCTGTAGCCGACGAGGGGTTGGGCACCCCATTGGCCACCACAACAAAGGGGGATGACATTATACAGACGGGATTGGGTGCCCGTCCAGCAGACAAAATGTGGGTGGTTACATAATGCCGACGGGAATGGGCTTCCCATCGGCAACATAAATATTGGGGTACTGAAACCGATGATGATTGGGGCCCCTGTCGGCAAATAAACACAGTCGGGGGGCACATGCTGCTGAGGATGGGGCACCCTTGGCAGGGGGGTTTAATATTGTTTGTGAACACGTCGTGAAGCCAACGCCATGTTCACAAACAATATCACTTTTTCTAGATCCCACCCTGCAATGACGGGTTGCTCCCTCGTTGCAGTGAATGGCTGACGCTGCAATGATGAGGTGGCCCCTGATTGCAGCGGCTAATTTTTTAGAAGTTGGTGGTGCGCTGGCTGAACTAGTGTCATCAGCAGCATGACACAGCATTAGGGGAAGCGGGCCAAGCCTTTAAAGGCTGTAGGGGCATTGGCCACAACAGTGTCACGCCTCCGCAACCTGCTTGTGGAGAAAGCTGCTGCAATATGTTTCTTGCGTATGCACACAATCAACATAAAAAGTGTGTAGAATTCAGATTTACAACTCTTATTCATCCAAAGTTGCACGTTTTCTTGGAAAATGCACTTTGTTAAGAGCATACATACATACAAAATTTGCCAACAGATGAAGGCCTAGAGGTCTATCAAGTCTGCTCGAATGTGCAGTTAGCACCCCTTATTCTGCAGCTGCCCTTCCCTTCCACCCTTCCCCTTCATTAACCCTCCTCCTTGTCCTGTCCCATCCCCTTTTGAAGCAGTCCACTGTTCTACTGGATACCACTTCTTCAGGTAACGTATTCCACCCAGCCACCACCCTCTCTGTAAAAAGGTGTCTCCTCGTCTCCCTCCTGAACCTTCCTCCCTCCATTCTCATATCATGGCCCCTGGTGTCCCTCCCCTCCCTTACTTTGAACAGCCCACTGTACCTGTCTTGTTTATTCCTTTCATGTACTTAAAGGTTTCAATCATGTTCCCCCCGTCCCTCCTCTCCTCCAGTGAGTACATGTTCAACTCCCTCAGCCTTCTGTCGTATGATAAGTCCCTCAGCCCCTTGATCTTCTTTGTCACCCTTCGCTGCACCACCTCCAGTAACTTAATGTCTCTCTTCAGATACGGGCACCAGTACTGCAGGTGCGGACTAACTAATGACCTATACAGTGGCAGAATCACCTCCTCCCTCCTTGAGGATATACCCCTTGGAATACAACCCAGCATTTTGTTGGCCTTTGCAGCTGCCTTCCCACATTGTGCCAAGTTGTTCATTGACCCTGTAATGAGCACACCCAGCTCCTTCTCTCCTCTGTCTGGGCTAGCTGCACTCCCCCCAGCTGGTAACTCCTCCTTGGGTTCTTCATCCCAAAATGCAGCACCTTGCACTTTTTGGCATTAATAATAATTTATTTATTTTATTTAGTTGTTTAACCAGGTATAGCACACTAAGCTGAAAGCTTTTTTACAGGAGCGACCTGGGAGAACAAGGAGGTTAAGTGACTTGCTCAGGGTCACACAGTATGCAAGTGGAAGCTGTGGGATTCAAACCCAGGTCTGGTCTGCTGGATGTCACCAGATTTGCAGCTCAGAGCCTTAGACCACTGCGCTATACTGCCCCCTAATAATAATAATAATAATAATAATAATAATAATAATAAATTTTATTTCTAAAGTGCCTTTCAAATTTCCAAGGCGCTGTACAAGCATAATAAAACACAGATAAAAACTTCAATCTTAGAATAATACATTACAATCAATAATCTAAAAAGGCAGACTGATACAAATAAGTTTTTAAATCCCTCTTAAACTCCTCCATGGAGGTGCACTGCCGCAACCGATGGGGTAGAGAATTCCAAAGAGTGGGAGCAGCATAAGAGAAAGTTCTGCAACCAGATAAATTTAGGCTCACTCTTGGAATCTCTAGCAACCCCTCGTCGGCTGAGTGGAGTAATCGGACCAGGCAGTAAGAAACAAGGAGATCTTTCAGATAAGCTGGACACTGATCATGTAGGGCTTTAAAAGTTAATAAACAGACTTTAAAGGTGATCTGCCACCTAACAGGAAGCCAGTGCAGATCGCGCAGCACCGGAAAGATGTGGCAAGACCTGCTTGTCCCAGTCAAAACCCGTGCTGCTGCATTCTGCACTAGCTGCAGGTGGCAGATTTCAACCCCAGAAAGCCCAAAATACAGGGCGTTGCAGTAGTCCAAGCATGAGGACACAAAGGCGTGGACCAACATTGGTAACAAGTCAGACGGAACAAGGTGTTTCACTCTAGCGATATTCCTAAGATGGTAAAAGGAAGTCTTGACGACTGCAAACCCCAGTTGCCAGGTGTCTAACCAGGTTTCAAGCTTTGCCAGATCATCCTGCAACCCCTGACATCTCCCTAAGCCATCCACCACTGCTCCTACCTTGGTATCATCAGCAAACAGACTGATCTTGCTCTTGATGTCCAATGAAATGTCTGCAATGAATATCCCAAACAACACTGGTCCAAACACCGAGCCCTGTGGAACACCACTCATCACTACCCTTGGATGTGAGAGCTCCCCACCCACCACCACCTTCAGTTGCCTTCCCTGAAGCCAGTTTCCTACCCATCTCACCAGCTTTGTACCCGACCCTGTGCCTACTAACTTACTTCCCAGCCTTCCACGTGGCACCGAGTCGAATGCCTTACTGAAGTCCAGATACAGGACATCCACTACATGGCCCCTGTCCAGTTGCCTAGTTACCCAGTCATAGAACTCCACCAGGCTGGTTTGGCAGGATCTGCCCCGTATGAAGCCATGCTGTCTGCTGTCTTGTAGTCCTTTGGCCTCTAGGAGGGCCACCAGCCTTTCCTTCAGGATAGTCTCCATTAGCTTACCCACGATGAATGTAAGGCTCACTGGTCTGCAGTTTACTGGTTCATCCTTGGGGCCACTCTTGTGGAGGGGCACCACATGAGCCATCCTCCAGTCCTGAGGTACACACCCTGAATGTAGTGAGGCATTAAATAGGTCTGCCAAAGGACCTCTGCCAGCTCCTTCAGTACCCTGGGGTGGATGCCATCTGGGCCTGGCACCTTGTCCACCCTCAGTGCCTTCAAACCCTCCCGAACTCTGCCCTTCATGGTTCCCCTGTCACCCCGTTTCTGCCATTTCTCCCCTTGGGTGTCACCAAACTCTTCTCTTTAGTAAATACTGAGCAGAAGTACTCATTTAGTCTGCCTTATCACCCTACTTTCACCCAACCCCCTCCTTTCAAATCCTTACTATGTCATACATCCCTTTCTCACTGATGTACCTAAAGTCCTTCTCCTCCTTCTTAATGTCTTGTGCCAGCTTGAGTTCGTAGATGCCTTGGCCCCTTACTGCCCTTGTCACCTCCTTCGATTGCAAAGTGCTCCTCCCTGTCCTCCCTCCCTGTTTCTTTGTACTTCTTAAAGGCAGCTCTTTTCCTCCTTACCTTTTCCATGACCTCCTTGCTCACCCAGCTCAGTTTCTTAGCCCTAGCCTTCTTGCTCTGGGCCTTGCAGCAGGTTTTGGTTGCCTCCACTATCCCCAGATATATGAGCTCCCACCTCTGGTTAGTGTCCATACTAGACTAAATTCTGGCCAGGTACCCTTTTACCACTTTCCCCATCCTCCCAAAGTTGGTTCTCTGGAAGTCCAGCACTCTTGTGCCAGATTCCACTCCTTCCTTGCCCTTATCCAATGTGAGCCATACTGAGTGGTGGTCACTCCCTGACAACAGTTCCTCCACTGTAAGTTCTCTCACAAAGTCCCCATTTGCCAGCACAAGGTCAAGGGTATTCCCTAACCTGGTTGGTTCACTGACAATTTGCAGCAGGAAGCTGTCCTGGAAGGCATCCAGCAGTACCTGCTCCTTCTGTTCCTGGTTGTTGGAGTACTCCAGTCCACTCCTGGCATGTTGAAGTCCCCCACAATCACCACACTACCCTTCTCGCAGGTCCTCCTGATCTGTCCCACTAGTTCCCTGTCTAACTTCTCCGTCTGAGATGGCGGCCTGTACACCACTCCCATTCTAAGAATCCTATTCTTGGAATCCTGGATTTGCATCCAAAGTGACTCCGTACTACCCTCCTCCCCTTCCTCCTTTGCACACTTCAATTCTTCCTTCACATATAGTGCCACACCCCATCCTTTCCCAATCACCCTGTCCCTACGAAATAACCTGTACCCTGGTACAGACAGGTCCCAGTCATAGTATTGGGTGGCCCATGTTTCTGTGATGGCTGCAATGTCCACGTCTCCCTCTGCCATGAGGACCTGTAACTCTGCAGTTTTCCTCCCAAGGCTCCTAGCATTAAGGGTAACCACCTTCCACCTTCCCCCCCCAATCCTGCCCTCCTTTACTAGCATCACCAATAGTACTTGCCATTTGTCCCTTGTCACTGTTATGGGGGGTAAGCTCATATGGTTTCCCAACCTGTGGTCTCTGTACATCTGTTGCCCAATTGCCACTCCCCGCTCCTAGTTTAAATTCCCATCTTCCTCTATGTACTCCTCCATCCTCTGTTTCAACACTTTCTTTCCCTCCTCACTCAAGTGTGGTCTGTCCTTGGCATAGAGACTACTGTCCTCCCAGGTCATTCCCCACCCCCCCCAACAGCCCATACTCTTTAGCACAACACCGGTTCTTAGCCATCCGTTAAATTCCTCTATTCTCAGCTTGTTGTGTTTGCCTCTGCACTGGAAGTATCTCTGAAAAGTTACTGATCTTCCTGCCCCCTCACATAATTGTCCTAGTTCCTCAAACCTCCTCTGGACTATATCTACTGTCTTGTCAGCCAGGTCGTTCACGCCAAGATGTATAATTAAATAAGGCTTGTCCCTACCCCTTCTAGCATATTTTGGAACAGATTGTTCCACCCTTTCCGCTGTCATTCCTGGCATGGCCTCCACTCAAATGTGACTATGCCTCTCCCCCTTGCTACCCCACCTGAGTCCCCCAGCACTAAGATTCCACCACTCTTACTCCCTGCTTGCTTCCATTCATCTCCCTCTCTCATTTCCAGCTCCTCTTCTTCCTCCTGCACATTATTTCCCCTTTTTCCCCTGTTGCAATTCTCCCGGCAGAACTTGTCCCCACTCTGGTTTGGCCCAGGCATTTATCAATTACTCCTCTAATTTCATAATTTCCCTCCTCCACCTTCTTCCTCTCTTGCAGTGCAAAACTATTTTCTGAAGACCCTTCACAAATGCTCGCTCCCTCTCTCTTCATAGTAACCTGTTCTCTCCTTTCCACTCCATGACTTTTGCCACTTCTTCACCTCCCCTCACAAGTCCCTATCTCCTCCTTCCATTTGTCATTTGTCTCCTGACCTGGTTTCCCCAGCAATAGTTCTTCCTGGCCTGGGCCCCTTTGTCTCTGCTTCCCTTCTTCTGACCCTCTTCTCACCAATGTTGGCTTAAATCGCCCTCCCTCATCTCCGTGTCTTCCTCCCTCCAGTATTGGGCTAAACCCATCCCCAATCTGCCTTGCCTATCTTAGTTCCTCCTGCAGACCCTCGATCTCCTTTCTAAGTTTCTCTATGAGGTTGCACACTAAACATCCTCCCACACTCCAGGCAATGTTTAGAAAGATTGGTGCACTGCAGTTGTTGCAGCCTACCACCCTACCCATTGCTGTCGTTGCCCACCAGTGACCCCCACCCTTCCAGATGCAGGATACCAAACACTCCCCCAAGTCTCCCCTCTCCCCCCTCTATCAGTGCAAAACATTCTTTTCTTTATTTCCCTTACCTCCTTTGTTGTACACGTTTAGATAGAGTGAGCAACTGCTTTTTATATTCCTAACCTTCCTATCCACACTCAAAAAGAGACATTAAGCAGCCATTGCACAACCTTCTTCAAACTCCTACTCCACCTTTCCCCAATGCAATAGCAATGCAAAGAAGTAACAATGAAAGCTCCTAGATTTGCTGTTACTTCCCTTCCACTGAGATAGCAGTCACCTCTTCACTTGCTGCTGTTCCTTTCCTGGATGGCTGCTTCTGCTATGACAGCTGCATATCCTTTGCCCATTTGAGGAAGTGATGTCAGAACCTCTGGTATAAAGGGAATCACGGATCGAGCCAGGTGGGGTGAGGGTTTGGGGAGGGTGGGACCAGCCCAAGTCTTCCAGGAACAATCAAGTAGCTAAGGTCCCTGGTCAGACCATTAGCACCCTTCCCCCCACTATGCAAGAGTAACTAAAAGTTTTAAATTTTATGTAATATACTCGGTTTACTTATTTATTTATTTAATTTATTTAATAGATTCAGTTTACTTACTTATTAATGTAATGTATTTAATGTTTCAGATATGGCTAGAAAAACTTCTCACAAACCACAGAGATTATGCATCCTACACACTGATCCAGGTGTTAGCACAGACCATGGAGACCCGCTACCTTTTGATGATGCTCATTGGGAGAAAGTAGCTGATGCAAAGGAAAGGCGTTCTAGTCAAACACTGTCAAAGTACAACCTGGTGTGTCTTGAATTGCCTGAACGTCACTCTAGCAGTCATGGGTATCATGATATCTGCTACAAGAACTTCACTGCATATAAGAGTTACGGTAAAGTTGCAGTTGATGAAACTTTAAAAAAAGACATTGTAAAGAGTTATCCAGCAAAATTGCTTCGCTTCCAAGTTCATAGTGCTCTTTCTGAATCTGCAACATCTACATCAGGCATATTCCCAAATGAATGTACAGTTTGCAAATCATACCAGAAAAGGAATCCTAAGGGGTCAAAGGAGACTTTTGAATATCCTACAACATGTGTAACGTATGGGGCAGCAGGCAGCACAAAAAATGCAGCAAAAGAAATGGACGATCGACAAATGGATATGATGGTAGGCCGTATTGATCTCATAGCCAAAGAAGTGAATTATCACAACAGCGGTAAGAACAAGTATGTAAAAAAGGCAGAACAAAGAAAGGGCACAGGTACAACATGTGAATACAGTCAGTTGAGGAGCAGTCACCAGGTTGCCTTTTCCAGACTTGTTAAGTATGTGCAGTGCATCATTGTTAATGGAATGCAAGAAGAATCATTGCTACCTCTACACAAAAGGTACATGGACATTCTTATGGAATGTAGTGGACATGAAACAAATTATGACCCACAGAGCTTGCAGTCAGAATTAGTGGATCACTTCAAAGATGGTATCATATTTGATACCAAAAGTAGAAAAGCAGGTACAGTAATCAGGGCTGCTAAGAAACGACTGACTGGAGTGAAGTACAAGCAGCTCAACACATAAGAGAACAGTTGTTTGAACTCCTAAAAGTACAGCCTCATAATGAAACCAAACTTAAAGTTGAAGACTTAATAGAAGAAAATGTAAAACTGCCACCCGTTCTTCAGACATTTCTACGTAGTGTACTCACGGGTTCATCAAAAGTGGGCAGTGAATGCCACAGCAGATCATATCATCATGGACCCTATAGAAAAGCCTCCTACAAGACTTGATGTAGTGCAAGACACCATGAACACTGCTATCAGGGTTATGGATGAATGCCAGGAGGACTATATGCCTGTTACTTATGACTTGGCCATAGCAAAACCTGTGTTACAAATTCAGTCCACAAAGTCCCCAGGAATATGACAGGCTTTTCATATGTTTTGGACCATTCCATATAAAATTAGTATATTTCAAAGGTCTTGGATACCTCCTGACTGGTTCTGTTGGAGATCACATTCTTGTTGAAAGTGGTGTATTGGCATTGAGATCCCTGAATGGACTTCTTCAAGGAATAATTTTCAATCGAGCAAACAGGCTTCACCTGATGCTATCAGCAGCATTCAGAATTAAACATTTGCAGTGCTTTATACAATATAAAGGTTTGTCAGACTTTCCAATCTCAAAGCATCTGTAGCAGCTACTTAATGACCCATCACCTTTCTCAATGGTGGGCCTAGAGAATACAGCTGAATGTAAGACATTCATGGAAGCATATGAAATGTTCTCAGATTCCACACACTGGTGAGCAATGTGCAACTGCCCAATTTTGGCTGCAGTACTGCAGTTTGGTAGAGTTGTACCAACTCTTTTGCCGTTCCATCAGGACAAATGACTTGCCTCTCTTTGTATATAGCTTGGAGAAGATGATACCACCTTACTTCGCAACTAAGTATCACAACTATGCCAAGTGGATGACCCTGTACCTTATGAATTTGCTAAACATGGATGAGACCCACCCGGGACTAAGGAAAACATTTGAGAATGGAGCATTAACCATTGCAAGATCAGAGAGCGTTTAGCAGAAATGACGTAGACTTGACCTTGGAACAGACAATTAATGCTGATGCTGCATCAAGACTAACCTGGATTTCTTCTTTGACACAGAACATCAACGAAAGGAGGAGGTGGAACATTCTGTGGTCAGTTTGAAGTAAAATTGTTGGAAGTCCTATGGAAAATGTTGGTTTTGTCAGCCATGAAGAAGCCAGCCTTGAGCTGAAGAGTTTTAGAATTAAACAAGATTCAAAGGACCTGAACAAGCTGCTGAACACAATAGACTCCTCCATGAATCCATTCCAGGATGTATTTGAGGACTGCAATCTTTATTCAATAGGTAGTGGAAAAGTAGTATCACAAGAGGTAGCAAATGAAGTGTTACAGGTTACTGAGATAGGTACTCAGATGTATCATGTGTTTAGAGATGAATGCATTACCAAAGGCAGTAGGATCGAGGAACCCATCAAAAGATACAGGTTGAAGAACTCTGCACGTGATGCAATGAAGGTGAAGAATAAGAACAAGGACAAGAAAATCATCAAGTTGAAAGGAACTCAAGACCTTTTTGGACACTTGCTATATCTATCTACGACTTCAACAGTTGAGCTTATGATGGTGTTTACCCACTAACCCCAGTATCCCTCTCCTTAGGAAATGTTGATGGATCAATGAACACAACAATGAAGTCAACACTGCTGAGGAAATGTCGATGGATCAATGAACACAACAATGAAGTCAACACTGCTGAAGAAACTTGAGACCAAAGTACAAAGTAGCCACCCTGATTGCTGTAAATGCCATTGTGGTTGATGCCATGTTCTTGATCAGAAATCTTACAAACCTGCCACCAACATTCCACAGTGTGGCAAAACCCATCCTGTCTCTTGTTTGCTGTACTTCCGCAAATGAAGTCCACCTTGTCAGTGACTGTTACATGCCACCATCGTTCAAAGGTCTTGAACAAGAGAAGAGAGGAAAGCATAGCATCGCTCTACTCTCCTATCTCATAGCTAGAGATGCAGTGAATTTTTAATCCGTCGACGAAGTGGACGCAAGGTGACCACTCCGCGTCCACGAAGCACAACGTGAAGTGGGCACTGCAAGGTGCTCACTTCACGTCATTATTATTACCACTTTATATTTCCATTATGCCTTAAAGTGAAGTAAGGTGAAGTGAGAAGAGAATAGGCAGCCCCCCAACACATCACATGGCTTACAGTACTGTAAGTCACATGCTTTAGCCAGGCTGGAAGGAAGTGAGTCAGAGAAGCAGTTTCACTTTCTCCTTTGCATTCACAGAGGGAGAAGGTTTGTGAGAGAGCAGTGTAGGAGTCAATGAAAAAGTGCTTATTGCTGCTGTAAAACAACAGCTTTTTTAAAAGCTATCTTTATTTAGTTTTTGTATTGTGTTTGGGATTATTTTTTGGTAGTTAATTTTTTTTATGTGTTGTTTTGTTTTGTGTGTGTGTGTGTGTGTGTGCGCACGCCGGGGACTTGTGTGGGAGGGGAGGATGTGAACTCTGAAGAAGGCGAGTCACTGGCCCTTGGGCACGGTCAGAGGGGAGTGCAGACCTGTGGGGGGCAGGGCAGTCGTGTCATGCTGGACAGCTCCCAACTCCTAGGCGTTGCTTCCCCCCATGTTCAAGCAACAGGAGCAGCAGCAGCAGCACCAGTGCCACCAGTGGCTGCTGTGCATCCACCTTCTCTGCCACTACCACCACCACCGGTAGCAGCAGCCGTAGGAGCCCCAGCAGCACCCCCTCCACAGCCACAGGAGGTGCCCTGGAAAACACTGGTGGAACTCTTGTGAGGACTGTGCCTGGTCCCCCCACAGCTCCCCAGTGTGGGAGTTTTTTAACTCTGTGGGGGGAGACAGCACAGTGGTGATGTGCCATCTGTGTGGTGTAGTGGTTCGCAGTGGCCCCCATGGGACACATTTGGGGACTGGTGGCCAGTGCACCCACATACTGAACCACCACAGGGCAGAGTGGTAGGCTGCCACAGAAGAGGGCAGGCATCCACCTGCTGGCCCTTCCGTGGCAGTGGCCAAGGGTGCTGCTAGGGTGAGAGTTGTGCCTTGTCACCACCGCAGCAGGAGGAGGAGGGTTAGTACAGCAGCTGCTCCACCACCACCACTACCTGGATTCCCTGCTGCAATGGACCCCGGCACAGTCCCTGCAACACAGTCTGACATAGCCCTGGTGTGGGCAGCTCTAGAAGAAAATAATGAGCGGTTCGGTGCTTTGCAGCAGCAGGTGAGCAGAACAGAACAACAGCAGCAGCAAATAGTTTCAATGCTACACCTGCTGCTGGACCACCACAACATCCCATGGCCACAGTAAGTTAGGGATTGTTTTCACCCCACCCCCACCCCACCCCCACTACTGTGTTGTACTGTTTTTGTGTGTTTTTTCTTTGTTGTTGTTTAATCATACACATTTTCCCTTCCAGGGGAATCTTTCTTGCACCACATAGTGCAATACATTTGTGTGAAAACTGCCCGTAATTTCATTACAGTGTGTCATGTGATGGAGGAATTCCCGTTCTGAAAATCTGCCCGCATTCTGTCTCCCGTCTCAGCAACATTAAGACGTGATGGTAGGGAGAGTGCATGTGTGTGCTCCTTTCAGTGAATATCCAACTGTCTGACAGCTTTCCGAATGCTTCTTTATGTTATAATGGTCAGTTTGTGGTGAAATGTGTGGGCACGTTTCCAGTAAGAAGAGCCTTGCCTTGTTAGTGGAAACATTCCCACATTTCACCACAAAGTCAACCTGATTTTGTATTTTCTTATAACATAAGGAAACATTGGGATAGCTGCCAGACATTCACTATAGTGGAACATGCACCTGCGCTCCCCCTGGCATCATGTCCTAATGTTGCTGAGAAAGGGGGGGCAGAATGTGGGTATCTTTTCTGATCGGTAATTCATCCATCACATGACACACTGTAATGAAATTATGAGCGGTTTTCACAGAAATATACTGCACTCTATGGAGCAAGAAATATTCCAGTGGGAGTAATGCCCCCACATATTAGTTTATGTGCATCACCATAACTTTGTAATGTGGTGAATCTCTGTAAAGCAGCAGCGCAACAATCTGTTGAGAACTCTGACCTATATTTTTAATGCTATGTTACAACTTCCTTTACTTACATCCTGACTGTCTGGAATGATAGGCACATTTGCAGTAGCTGAGTTTGCTGTACTACCTTTTTTCATGTATGAAATTACGAAAGGAGCATTCCTTTTAAATTGGTGCTGACCAGGTCTTTGTCATTGTTTTCCTCTTGTTTTCTCCATCACATCAGTTAGTTGTTATATATCACTTCTGTAGTTAATTAACAGCTATGCAGCAGGCAGTGTTTTATGACACCACAGAACAATAGTTATTGAAAAGCAGCTGCAAAATAAATACAAACCTGGTGTAAACAATATTGGGACGCGTGCTCATTTTTTTTCATACATGAAAAAAGTAGTCAAGTACGTAAAGCAGACATAAATTGTGAAAAGAAGTGTATCATTCAAGTCATGACTCAGAGGTAACTAGTGGTGGCTGTGGCAATGTTAATTAGCATAAAAAAATACAATTCAAAACTGTCAGGAGACTCAGGACATTCTTGCAACGCTGTTTTAATTGTAAAAATGTCAGTATGACATCATGAGCTCACAGCAACAATCACAGAACACACAAAAGTGGCACAGAGTCCCCAGATTTTTTCTTTTGGCCCCAAATGCATCCTGCTTGTGTGCAGAAAATTGACAAGTGGTAACACAGTGAAATGAGAGTGTTTCAGCACATACAAAGTCCCCCAGAATTAATGGCGCACTCAGTCATGCGTGCAGTGGTGGCACAGAGTCCCCAGATTTTTTCTGCAGGCCCAAAAAGCATCCTCCTTGTGTGCAGAAAATTGACACATGGTAGCACAGTGGAATGAGAGTGTTTCAGCACATACAAAGTCCCCTAGAATTAACGGTGCACTCAGTCATGCGCACCAAAGTGGCACAGAGTCCCCAGATTTTTTCTGCCAGCCCAAAATGCATCCTGCTTGTGTGCAGAAAATTGACAAGTGGTAACACAGTGAAATGAGAGTGTTTCAGCACTACAAAGTCCCCCAGAATTAATAGCACACTCAGTAATGCATGCAGTGGTGGCACAGAGTCCCCAGATTTTTTCTGCAGGCCCAAAATGCATCCTCCTTGTGTGCAGAAAATTGAGAAGTGGTAACACAGTGGAATGAAAGCATTTCAGCACATATCCCAGTGTAAAATGATGACTGTGAGTGTCGTGTTGCTGGTCCAGTGTGTTCTGCGAGACAATTTGAGCAAATGCAATGTGATCATCTCAACTGGTTTAAAGGGTGCCCTTTGGCTGTACACTAATAGTAGCCTTGGTGAGTAAATAGATAGATAGATAGATAGATAGATAGATAGATGTATGGTTGCATATTTTATAGGTGAGGAGTGGGGTTGACATGGACATATACTCATGGGTATTGTTCTGCATCACAGGTCACACAGAAACTGCTGGTGTGCACATTCCAGTGCTTAATGAGAATTTTTTGCGCTGAAATTGGAAACAGATAACTCTCAAGCACATGAAGGTAAGTATTTTTTTTGGGGGGGGATCATATTTGCAGATTTGTCTCTAATGGTTTCTTATTTTGTTACTTCTTCACAGATTTCATCAGCATCCTTCTGGAGTCCGGTTGTTAGGATGGTCATGGTCATCTAATGAAACGACTTCAGCTTGTTGCATGTGTGTCCAAGCTCAGGGAAGGGGAGTACCTGATGTTGAAGAACTTTTTTGGATAAGGCCACTTTGACAGAACAACAAAGCATCTGGAAGTTTCCTAAAAAAAGAAATGAATGACCTCTTACAACTTAATTGTTATGTGTCCCTCCCTGGATCTCAAATCTCAATCTAAAGGTACGTTACATTTCAAACCCACATCTTGTCAGCTAACACAACCT
The DNA here is from genome assembly GCA_016271365.2 of Neoceratodus forsteri. Classification (NCBI taxonomy): domain Eukaryota; kingdom Metazoa; phylum Chordata; order Ceratodontiformes; family Ceratodontidae; genus Neoceratodus; species Neoceratodus forsteri. The sequence goes on along the minus strand of CM057457.1, from coordinate 141,633,537 downwards.
GTTTGCAATATTTGCTGCAGTCTTTCCAAAACAATGAAACAGATGAAATAAAATCTTCATGCTTACCAGAATGGATTTCACATGGATAATTACATCGCTTCCTCTGTACGGTACAGCTAACACAACCTGTGTGCAATATTTGCTGCAGTCTTTCCAAAACAATGAAACGGATGAAATAAAATCTTCATGCTTACCAGAATGGATTTCACATGGATAATTACATTGCTTCCTCTCTGTACAGTACAGCTACAGTACCATTCCCAACGAGTTTTAGTGATGGAGCCTTTTTTTGTTACCCTGTAAAAGAAACAAGATAAGTGTACCGTATGTGTTTTACCATTGTGTCTCTGAAAAGCTACAGAAAACAAAACATACAACTAAAGGAAGTGAAGCAGCATAACAAACATGAGTACACATACTCACTTTAGGGTTTAAATATTAAGAAGCTTTTTGTCTGTGGCTGATGGATGTGGTGGTTTGGACAGACTCAGGCTCAGTGGTGGCAGTGGCTAACATCGGTCCAGGTGGTGGTGGTCTGGGGGGCAGACAGACTCATGGTGGTAGTGGTGGCAGTGGCTAACATCAGTCCCGGTGGTGGTGGTCCAAGGGCAGACAGACTCATGGTGGCAGTGGCTAACATCAGTCCCGGTGGTGGTGGTCTGGGGGGCAGACAGACTCATGCTCAGTAGTGGCATTGGCTAACATCAGTCCCAGTGGTGGTGGTCCGGGGGGGGGGTAGGCACACCGCCTTTTAAAAACGTCCGCTAAAACCTGCCAACATTAACCACATCATCATCCTTATAAAGAAAGCTGCCCTCGCAGTCATCGATGTCTGAAGTCTGACCACTGGGAAATTCTTTCTCCATTGTGTCGTCATCTACATCATCGGTGGACCGTTTCAGGCAGCCACTGCCAGTGCCACCAGGATGCTCCATTTCCACATCAGCAAGCCCACCATGACTAGGCCGGGGTACGAATACCGAGGTTGCAGTCTGTGCTGGTATGTGCCTCTCATTCATTTTAATGAATGTTAGCAAACTAACATTTGCAGGAGACAGGTTTGTCCGACGATCTCTGACTATTACACCTGCTGAGCTGAATACCCTCTCAACACTTACACCAGCGGGAGGGCATGTGAGGTACTTCAGTGCCACTGCAGTCAGCTCTGGCCATTCACTGACCTTTCCACTCCAGTACAAAAGAGGATCTTCAGTTATTGTCAGATGCCTGTTTTCAAACAAATATGACTCAACCATTCTCTGTGCCGCACTAAGTCCGGTTGTTGATGCATCATCCTGTTCTCCCAAATCATTTATTTCACAAATTCCCACTTGGGACAAAGCCTCCCAAAGCAGGCTGGCACCTGCCACATTGGATGATGGATCACCTGGAACTGCAGTCCCCTTCCCCTTGAAGGATATGCTTGATGGTTCTCCAGGTACACCTTCAGCCGGATTGTGCTGCTGAGGTTTGCTGACCTTGGCACGTGACTTCTGTGCCCCATGAACCAAGCGCACCAGTTGACCACTGATATTTTTAACCTGTTCAGGTCCTCCCTCCAGTACCGATGCAATTCCACGTTTGTATCGTGGGTCCAGCATTGTTGCTATGGCAAAGTTGTCACTACGCTGAATGCTCACAATGTGATGAAACATAGACTTTGACGGCAGAAAAGGACCACTTGGCCCACCCAGTCTGCCCATTTCCCTACCTACTGGATAAGCTGCAGATTCTAGTTAACCAACAGCCTGCTTCCTGCAACCCCGCACTATAATTGCTTTGTGTCTGTCCCAAGCATTTTTGAATTCCCCCACTGTTTTAGACCCAACGACCTCCTCAGGAAGGCTGTTCCATGTATCCACCACTCTCTCCGTGAAAAAGAATTTCCTCACATTACCCCTGAGCCGTCCCCCCTCTATCTTTAAACTGTGCCCCCTTGTTCTTACACATCTCTTTTTCTGAAAGATGCTACCCTCCTGGACTTTGTTGATACTGGTTCTGATTCTGGTCAAATACTATCAGCATATGTTGCAGCAACATATTGCTACCACCGTCTCCGGCAACATCGAGGCTATGCTGTACATTCACCAATGTCTGCCTCAGCACCTGCAGCAGTGGAATTGATTGGCTAATGGAGGCAGACTCGCCACTCACTGCCTGTGTGGCATGTTCAAAAGGCCGCAAAATTGTTATTACAGAGTCCATGAGGTGCCACTGTTTAGTTGTCATAGACATGGAGGCCCCAGAACTTTTACGGCCTGTGTGCATAACAAGATATTCTGAGGTGGCTTTGTATTGTTTATACAACCTCTCTGTCATGTATAAAGTGGCATTCCATCAGGTGACAATTTCCAGCTTCAAGCGGTGCTGAGGCAGGCTGTTTTGTATCTGCAACTGTCGCAGCTGGTCACGGGCCTTTCCAGATCTTGAAAAGTGAGAGCAGATACGTCATGCAACAGTCAGCATTTCCTTTATATCAGGGTGCTGCAGAAACTCCTGAACCACAAGATTTAAACAGTGGGCCATGCATGGAACACGAAAAAAAAAACACCATTCGTGATGCATTTCACCACATTTGACCCATTGTCACTTGCTATGAACCCAGCTCTCAGGGACAGAGGGTTTAGCCATCTGTCAGTTTCGGTCAGTACCACGTCTAACGTTCTCACCAGTGTGTGTGAACAGGTTACATTGCCCATAGCAATCATTGCATGCTGTTGAATTCCTGGAAGATTGCTACCATGACAATCCGCCTTACTGCACTGATTATTCACACTACCAACATCACAAACAACCCCCAGCACCTGTGCCCAGTTTGCAGTTACACACAAATTTGAACTCCCTGCTATTTTGCCACTTGTTCACATATCCATACTTAAATGGATGAATGGAGAGGAGGAATGTTGAAGGGCATGTCTCACTGAGTCTGAGACGGTGCGGAACAACTTGTGGGACAGCACGGGTAGAAAAGTATGTCCAGGATGGGACTTTCCATTTTGGACAGGCACGTGCAGCAAACCACCGGAACCCAAAATTCTCCACAAAGGAGAAGGGCAAAAGATCAGTTGCCAGTATTTCTGCTACAGCAGCACTGAGTTCAAATGACACTGTATGATTAGGAGGGATACTTCAATTTATGTGCAGAAACACTCTGTAACGTGGGCTGACTTAAATGTTTTACACAGGGTGTGTTGATCACAAATGGTTGTGCTCTGTGATGAATGGCATTGGCAGAGGGTGGAGTGTGGACATTTGATGCAAACAATTACACAGGTGATGATGACAAACCCATAAATGCTGTTATTGTGCCAGATTTGCCAACCGGGGTTGATGTACCACTTGTACTAGACATACTGCATTCACTATCACCACCACCACCACAAAAACTGCTACTCTCACCAGCACTGGAAAATATTTCAAAGTCATTATGGTCCTCCACCTCATTATGCCTGTAGTAATCCTCTGCTCTTATTACCGCACTACTGCACACATTTAATTTCCTACTGGGCTTAACAGTCATGGAAGGGGATAACATGCTGGCTATGGTTGCCAGTGACGCGGGTGAACACCCCACTGTGATATTAGCTGCCAGCTTGTGCTGGGTCCATAGTGCCAAGTGCCTATTCTTAAGATGCATATGCTGTCCTCCTGTGTCCAGATGGCTCCCCTTTTTACCTCAACTCACACGCACATGGCAAACCTGGCAGATTGCAACTGAATCATCATTTGCATTTTGAACAAAAAAATCTCAAACAAGGGATTGTAATGCTCTGCTTTTAATATGTCCATGATGTGGCTTATTTAAGTCTGTTATTTTAAGCACTGACATGGGGGGGCACGTGATGTTTCGGGCACTGCCCACCTGGACTGAAACTGACCACCACAACTACCTATCATATTGATTACTGGATCATCATCATCATCAACTTAAACCAGTAGATCACAAGTTTTTATGGGGGGGGGGGGATTCCTGCAAACAGACTCAGACACAGCCACTTTGAATTTTTTTTTCTCCGGTTCCCAATTGGGGTCAGTTGTATCATCATCATATTCATCAATGTCACACATATCAGATTTGACATCTTCTGCTTGGATGCTAGCATGCAGACTGCATGTTGCAACAACAGCAACATCATCACCATCATCACATTCATCATCATCATCATCTACACCACCATCACCTGATATTTTTTCACCACACTGTGAATCACTGCATGGAAAATGCATGACGTTAAGTACCCCGGTGCACGGAATATCACATTGTATCCTATCGTTGACATGATTATCAGAATCCTCAGGTTCAGTTGCTGGAATGTTACTGGAAAGTATGACATCATCTTTGTTGTCACTCACTTGCACTGCTTCACACTCAATATTTTTTGATACGGTACACTGGTCAGAATTAGAACTTGACGCAACAATACTAATACTACCTCCACCACCACTAACATCAGTAACACTAACACCACCAGCTGGGAAAACATTGTCTCCTCCAATTATGAGTGAAGCTACTGATTGGGCTGTAAAAAACATTGCAGGAGAAATACCTTTCCTCACAGCAGCAATGCACTTCTGCGTCTGCACACTGCTACCACGTCCACAGACCATCTTACTGCCAACATTGCCATGGCGAGAAACAGCTTTGCACGCATTTTGAGGGATCAACCACAAATATTATAACCAAATTCAGATTTTGATATGTTCACTCTCTGATTGGAGGGACACTGGATGTGAAGCCAAATAAACAACTGTGGCTTCAGCAACAGATAAGAGACTACTCTGAGATTGTCATGGAATTAAAACAACTTCAGTAACCAGTGGTGCTGATGAGGTCACAAAAACAATCCAATCTGGTAAAAAATACCTTTTGAATGTGGGGGGGAGCACTGAATGCAGACAGTCCAGATTTTTACGGCACTACAAGCAAAAAAACTAAGAACAGATACCACGATCGCAGTACAAAATCAGGCAGCAGCAGTGGATAGCAGGTTCACACTGCTGCGCCTGCAATTACACTAGTCTGTGGCACAATAAAAGGTGTATTATTTGATGCACGCAACACTGCACACACACTCACACACAGAACAGTTTGTGTACAATGCTGAACGAGGAATGCGTAGCAAATGCAAAAGTTCAGTACTATGCCACGTTACGCATTGTAAATTTGTAATGTAAACAACCTGAACTTATGAACCGCTGCACCACATCCACACAACAAACAGCAAGAAAATTTCTACTATTACTGACAATATTACTATGTGTACATTAACACAGTCAGTTATATAACAAAAATATAACCAAAAAACAAAGAAATCACTATTTCTCCAACTTAAATCTACCTACTTCACAGATACGTCCCTCCCCCAAAGCACACTTTCACTGTCTTTCACCACACACACTCAATGTTGTAAATTATCATTCAAAATACACACAAAAACAAAAACGCTCGAAGATATCAGCACAGGAAGGTTTCCTACAATCAATGAACTAAAGTTGGATCCCAAAAAAAAACCCTCAAAAATGTTTTTTGAACAGCTTTTACAAGATTCCTATCACAGACAGCTATCAGAGCACACTGTCTCCTACTCCTTCCTACTCATACTACCCCGAACTGAGGTTGTGTAGAGCAATATAGAGCCCATGTGACCTGAAATCCCATGAATCACTGCAAAATTCGCCTTTGGAGCTCAAAAAACGAGGCGAAGTGAGGTGAAGTGCACTGCCTGCAATGCACTTCACCTTAAATCTGGCAGAATAGTGGTCTGGGGAGGCAGAGTAATGTGAAGTCATTGTTTCTAATGGATTTTGCACTCCTCATTATAACGCGAAGTACTCCACTTCGCATTGCGGAGCACTCCACGAATCCGCCTTTGCTCCGCAAATCGCTTCACAAAGCGGTTTGAGCCCACTTCACCCACCACTACTCATAACTTTTCCTGACCAAAGCCGACCAAGAGACTTTGCAGGATCCCTGTCTTCATCTTCATTCAAGATGGCACTCCTAGGTTTTCTAGCTACAGCATGGAATTCTTTTTTTTTTTTTTCTGAACGTTATGTTTATTGTTTTATCAGTATAACATACAGTTAATTCCTGGAGCAGTACATACAGGATTATTAATTAAACACATCGTTGAGGGCACCACCCCTCTTATTACAAACAGATATATGGGTGTTAATTCGTGCTGCCCCTTTAAGATACATCATGAGGGGGATCACAATTATTTTATAACAAGAAGGTGAAAAAATACATATTGCTGTGTTAACGAACCCATGAGCAGCATGGGCTATAGAAAGATTATAAAGTAACTTAACCAGCCTCTATTTCCTAAGAGGAAAACTAATATACCCATGCACTTCCCAGCTTAATTAACCTAAATAGGTTTCATTCCTTGGCTTAGCTGCAGCTCATCTAGTTAGAGATCTCTAAGACAACCACTAAGAAGAATATACAGAGCCTTAACAGAAATAAATTAACTCAGCTTACTACAGAATTACCATTCTGTATAGACCAAAAAGAGTAAATTGTCATATGCCTCAGAAAATTAGGAGTTTCAGGATTCCCTTGCTAAAAGAAAATATGATTCATATTGATACTCTTATCACATGAAGTAAAATAAAATTAAGAGTGCAAAAGTCCAAAAGTCCCCCAAACTGGAAGCAAGTCCTTTAATACAAGATTAAGTCTCTGCATGTAATTAAATAAAGCAGACCAAACAAGGGGCCTCGAAACTAAACCTTAGTTACTTTACAGTTCATTCAGGTGTTTAGAAGGTCCTCATCTTCCAATTCTGATTCAGAAGATACTTCTCGTCGTCGGGATGCTGGCACAAATCGTTGAGCCCATTTCTGTGCTTCCTCAGGATCACTGAAGAAAAATATCGGCCCTGATGTAAAATTCGTAGTCTTGCAGGGAATACCAGGCCATGACCTATATCTGCTTCTCTTAGAATTGCACAAACTCCATCAAAGCTTTTTCTTTTTTGTCACGTCGCATAGCTTAAATCTGGGAAAATACGAATTTGTTGCCCTTGTAAAGTAATGTGAGCTTCCTACAGGCCAGTGCCAGTATATGGTCCCTTGTTCCAACACCATCTAGAACTACAACAATTGCTCTAGGAGCTTCAGAGTTATCCTGTAGGCCTCTATAGGCCACCCGATATGACTTCTGAATACTGATATCTTGCTCCAGTTGGGGCTGTTCCAGTTGTTGCCCCACACATTCTCTAATATACAACAAGATGTGATCTCCTTCACTTCTTTCTGAGATACCTATTATCTGAAGATTGGATGACCTAGCCTGGTTTTCCAGGGATTCAATACGCGACTGGAGAGTTGTGTTCTCTTTCACAATTTTAACTCGTGCCACCCATAGCTGCTGCCGCTTGTTGCTTCATCTCCTTGGACTCAGTTTGCACTAGGATCATGTCTGATTCCAAAGAAGTGTCTCCGGTACCAAGGTTATCAAACTTTTCGGACAGCATAGCCACCGATGTTATGAGTCTATTTAGTTTAATTCCAGTACTGTGTAGTGTTTCTGTAGGAGGGTCCTCCATCTGGGATTCAGTACGGCCTTGCGTGATCTTGTAGCAGGGGGCCCCGGTATGTTTTTAGTTTTTAACGGATCTTGTGACATCTAATCCCTTTTTGGATTCCCCATTCTGGTTCAGCTGACTTTCCAGCGTCAGTTAAGCTCTCAGAATTTACCAAATACATTAAATAAACAACTTATATTTTATATAGCTGCCATTAAGAAGCTCAAGATTTACTTTAGAGCCACCATTTAGCTCGGGCTCCACAGCGCCCCGTACAACGTGGAATTCTGATGTGTACTGTGAAGTTCTAGGTGATAAAAGCTCATATATGCAGTAGGAGAAACTTGTTGGTCATACAAGGTGGAAGATGGACATATGCTCAGACTAGAGTGCAAGGCCCTAAAAAGCAAACGCATAAAAGCAGACACAAGAATCATGCAACACATACACTACATTTGCAGTCAAAATGAGGGTGAAGATGTGCAGGTAGTGGTCAGAGCAGATGATACTGATATTCTGGTCATTCTGCTGTATCATGCAAGTCTAAACGATAATTTCAGACTGCACATGGACATTGGCCATTCAGGGAATAACACAAGAAGATTCATAGATGTATCCCACCTGTCAGCAGAGTTAGGCAGACCTGTTTGTGCAGCTCTACCAGGTCTCCATGCACTGATAGGGTGTGACTATTCACCAGCGTTCAAAGGTAAGGGGAAGGCGTGACCTCTAACAGTTATGGAAAAGAATACAGAGTACACACAGGCATTTGGAAAACTGAGATGTCCACACTTATCTAAAGAAACTGAGGATACAATTGAGAGTTTTGTGTGTACCTTGTATGAACAGAAAGTAAAGAGTGTCAGCACACCCCGCTACAGTATGTTCAATGTCAAGTATCGACCAAGTGACAAAGATGCAGCCTTAGAAAAGATCAAAGGAACAGATGCAAGTTCGCTGCCACCATGCAAATCAACTCTGGCACGACACATCTGCCGTGCAAATTACATTTTATTGTTCTGGAAAAATGCAGCCAAACTAGAAATGACACTACTGAAGCCAAAGGGCAATGGCTGGACCTATGAGGATGGCAAAAACAAGCCAACATGGTTCACATGTGAAGCTGTACCACCAACCTTAAGTGCACAATTGAATGAACATGACAACAATCCAAATGAAGAAGATGACGACAGTGACTGTGATGTCGATATTGATGAGACAGATTTGCTTAACATGTCAGATAACAAAGACGGTGAACAAGAATACTGATTGTTGTACTTAGGTTCATAAAACATCATAAAAAGTTGATTGTTTCAAGTTAAATACAGAATAAAATAAATAATAACATTAATATTAAGCCTTTGATATGTATGTTGCTGTTTGTTACAATGTCTGTAGTACTTCAATAAAAGCTTATAGAATTGAAATTAAAGAAGGGACCATTAATTAAAATACACAGAATTTTCATTTATAGTTAATTTTTTCATTGAAGAAGTGCATTTTCCAAGAAAAAGCTCAACTTTGAGCGAGTAAGAGTTGTAACTCTGGATTCTACACACTTTTTTATATAAGAGGGCAAGGCAATTTTCTTTGTAAGGCACCCGATCCCGGAGGCTCTGGGCACTGAACACAAACAAGGACATACAGCAATAAAGAAACCATAATAAAACCTCATTAAAAAATATAACAACATTAAAATTCAGTAAAACTGAGGTTTCCAGAAGTCAATCTTCAGGGACTGGCCAAAGCAAGGGATGGTGTTAGCAATCAAAAGCCAGGCTGAAGAGGTGGGCCTTTAGCCTCCCCTTAAACACCTCAATTGAGGGAGCTTCCTGGATAGCAGATGGAAGTGAGTTCCACAGCGTTGGACCTGAGACACTAAAAGCACAGTCTCCCCGAGGTCTTTAGCCAAACCCTGGGAACGCCCAGGAGACCCCTCGAGGAGGAGCAGAGGGCACGAGCAGAGGACACTGGTGTCAGGAGCTCAGACAGATAAGCAGGACCCAGCCCATATAGGGAGTTAAAGGTGAGAAGACCCACCTTGAAAAGGACCCTCCACCTGGCTGACAGCCAGTACAGAGCACGCAGAACTGGGGCTACATGACTGAATCTCGAAAGGCCTGTCAGTAACCTGCCCCTGCATTCTGCACTAGCTGCAGCCTGCAGAGGGTCCCTTCCATGACCCCGAAGTACAGAGTGTTACAGTAGACGGGCCTAGAAGTCACAAAGGCATGTACTAGTGCCAGCAGGTCCTCAGGTGGAATGAGGAGCTTAGTCAGGACAATATTCCGCAAGTGGTAAAATACACTGCTGACTACAGCTGACACCTGATCTTCAAAGGTCAATCTGAAAACAAAAAGAAACAGTCATCAAACCTTTCAGACCTAGACACATAGATAAATGCACCTGGCTCCTGGACAAACTAGAATCAGCTTTGTGGCAGATTACTCTGACAGAACAGTGGCCATAAGAAATATTGAGGAAAACACTGGAATGTGTCAACCTTGGACAGGAAGATTGCACAACCAACGTGACATCAACCTTTAAAAGAGGAATAACTTGTGTAGCGGTATTTACTCACCTCTTAAAGGTGATTGTATCTGAAACCTTTAGAGTGCTAAGACATTCCTCACAAATGGGGCTGGCTATATAGCCTGATTCCCACAACCTCCACTTGCATACCGTGTGACTCTGAGCAAGTCATTTAACTCCCAGACCACCCCTGAAAACATTACCTGGTTGACAAAAGAATAAAATAACAAGTATTTGTCAATGCTGAACGTTCACTTGCACGTATTTGCAGTGGTGTTTGGCACGTATGGTGCTTTACCCTAATGCCCTGTGCGATTGCTGGTATTTGCAAAATAAATTTTCAGCATGACCTTTTTGTTACCCCCATTGTGCGCTACATAGGCGGAAACACGTTTTGGCCAGGATGTGAAAAATGACAGCTGTACTGCTCATAAGGAAGTGTGGTAAAATGGCAATGTTGAAAATCTGGAGCGGAAATATTGAAAATTCGCAAACCTACAAGCGTGCGTGGAAACTGTGCAATGCACACTCGTAAAACAGGCATTGTTAGGAATTTTTTCACCAAATTTTCAACACTGGCATTTTAAAACCTCTGCTAATGAACAGTATCACTGTGATTTTCTTACTGTGCCCCATACATTGATTTCGCACACCGACTGCGCCATTGTGCACTACATGGGCAGAAACACGTTTTGGGCAGGATGTGAAAAATGACAGTTATACTGCTCCTAAGGAGGTGTGGTAAAATGGCAATGTTGAAAATCTGGAGTGAAAATATTGAAAATTCGCAAACTTTTGAGCGTCGCTAGGAACGCACAATGACGCTGCAGAAAACAGTGTTAATTTTAGGAATTTGTTCACCAAATTTTCAACATAGCCATTTTAAGATCTCTGCTCATGAACAGTGACACTGTGATTTTCTTAATGTGTCCCATACACTGAGTTCGCACACTGACTGTGCCATTGCACACTACATGGGCGGAAACACGTTTTGGGCAAGATGGAAAATGACAGCTGCACTGCTCATGAGGAGGGTGGTTAAAATGGCAATGTTGAAAATCTGGGTGAAAATATTGAAAATTCGCAAACTACGGCGTGCATAGGGCTGTAATGAACACTCGTAAAACAGTAATTTTTAGAATTTTTCACAAATTTTCAACACAGCCATTTAAGACCTCTACTCATGAACAGTGTCACTGTGATTTTCTTAATGTGTCCCATACATTGAGTTCGCGACACCGACCGCGCCATTGTGCACCTACATGGGCGGAAACACATTTTGGGCAGGATGTGAAAAATGACAGCTGTACTGCCTATGAGGAGGTGTGGTAAAATGCCAATGTTGAAAATCTGGAGTGAAAATATTGAAAATTCGCGAACTTACGAACCTGCGTGAGAACTACGCAACACCGGCTTATGAAACAGTCATTTTGGAATTTTGCACCAATTTTCAACATGGGGTTTTGGGACCCTTCTCATGAATGATGTCACTGTCATGGCATTATTCAGGCCCAAGAGTGATTTCATGCAGTGACTGCGAAATCACCCTTTGGGCCCGAATAACGCCATGACAGTAATATCATTCATGAGAAGGGGTCCCAAAAACCCTATGTTGAAAATTTGGTGCAAAAATTCCCAAAAATGCCTGAGATATGCAATAAAGTTGAAAACCCTATCTAGCCCATTATACAGCTTACCGGCATTTCCTCAGTTACGCAGTCGGCTTTGAAGAGTGCAGACGTGTTCCCGGTCCACCGAAATCGTCGTGCTGAGCTCCGGAGGAAAGTATGGGGTGGGGGGGCTCTGGGGAGGCTGGGTGCGCAGTGGATGGGTGCAGGTTGTGGGAGGGGTGACTGGGAGAAGCACCGTGGGACCGTTTTCGATTTACGATGGCAGTGGTGAAAATCTGGCATGAAAATATTGCAAATTTAAGAAGTTACAAGGCTGCATGGAAACTGCACAATGCACGCTTGCAGCATAGTCATTTTGTGGACTTTTGGCACCAGATTTTCAACATAGGCATTTCAGGACCTCTGCTCATGAACAGTGTCATTATCATTTCCTCAAACTGTCCCAAAAATTGATTTCACACAGTGACTGTGCAATTCTGCGTCGGACGTGTGAAAACACATTTCAGCCAGGTTATGTAAAATGACATCTGTACTGTTCATAAGGAGGTGTGGAAAAATGCCAATTTTGAATGTCTGGAGTGAAAATATTACAAATGCACAAAGTCATGAGCGTGCGTGCAAACTGTGCAATGCACGCTCATAAAACACTCATTTTATGGACTTTTGGCCCAAAATTTTCAACATAGGTATTTAAGGACCTCTGCCAATGAACAGTGTCACTGTCATTTTCATAATGTGTATCAAACATGGATTTTCCACAGCGACCACGCTATTCTATGCCTGAACTGCGGAAACACATTTTGGTCAGGATGTGAAAAATGACAGCGGTACTGTTCATACGGAGGTGCAGAACAATGGCAATGTTGAAAATCTGGAGTGAAAATATTATAAATTCGCGAACTTACGAGCGTGCATACAAACTGTGCAATGCACGCTCGTAACCAAATTTTCAGCATAGGCATTTAAGAACTTCTGCTCATGAACAGTGTAACTGTCATTTTCATAATTTGTCCTGAACACTGATTTCCCACATCGACCACGCTGTTCTGCTCCAGAAGTGCGAAAACATATTTCAGGCAGGATGTGAAAAATGACAGCTGTACAGTTCACAAGAAGGTGTGGAAAAATGCCAGTGCTGAACATGTGGCGTAAAAATATTACAGATTCGCTAAGTTACGAGTGTGCATAGCAACTGCGCAACGCACACTCGTAAAAAAGTCATTGGTTTGGATTTTTCCCACCAAATTTGCAACGTAAGCTTTTTTGAGAGCCCCCCTCATGAACACTGGCACTGTTGTTTCGTTCCTCACTCCCGAAAGGTAATTCCATGCAGTGACTCCAAAATCACCTTTCAGGACCAAATAATGCCATGACAGTGCAAGAATTCATGAAGAGGGATCCCAAAAACCCCATGTTAAAGATTTAGTGCCAAAATTCCCAAAAATGTCTGAGATGTGCATCAAAGTTGAAACCCCCCTATTTATTCCATTATATAGCTTGCCGACATTTCCTCAGTTCGCGGTCAGCTTTGAAGAGTGCAGACGTGTTTCCAGTCCACCATAGATCGTCGCACCAGACTCCGCAGGTAAGTATGGAGTGAGGGGGTGTGGGGAGGCAGGGTGCGCAGAGGGTGGGTGCAGGTTGTGGGAGGGAGACTACAAGGGACCGTTTTGTGTTACAGGGTTAAAAAAACCAAAACATAGTGGGATTTTTTTTTTCTCGGGGGATTTGGCACGCTGGGGCAGGCTCCCAGTGTGCCACCTAACTGTTTGGGAGGGTGCTGCAGCTGATGGGGATTTGGCACCCTCGTCAGCACACACAAAAGGGGGGGTTAATTTATGCCGATGAGGACTGGGCACCCCCATCAGCACACAAGAAAAGCAGGGGGGGCAAGAGCTGAGGGGGATTAGGCACCCCCCATCAGCATATATAAAAACGGGGGGGGGTGCTTTATGCCAACGGGAAGTGGGCTCCCCCATCGGCATATACATTGGGGCCATGGTAAGCTGACAGGGGGATTGGGCACCCCCGAAGTCGGCAGTTGGGCGGCCGCCATGTTCACAATGTGGTGAGCATGTCAAGAGGTCTGCTGCATCTGATGAGCTTTGCTCGGAGTGCAGTGGACCTTTTCTTAAATGTGCTCACCACATTATGTATGCATGGTGTGGCGCCGTCATGCAGGCTGATTGGGAAATGAGGGCCGCACCTACTGATGCATGCCCTGCATTCGCCCAACAGTGACCACGCCTCCAAATCTGCACTACCACAAGATGTTGGCTGCGCAAGTGCGCCAACATAAAAAGGGGCTCCTGGAGGCTACCAAGACCTACACGAAGGAAAGACGTAAGGAGGGCAAAGCTAGGGAGACCAAGTTGGTGGATGAAGGAGGTCCAGGATGCAGTGAGGGAGAAACAGGCTGCTTATAGTCAGTACACACTTTCTCAGGGGGGCTATATCCAAGGAGGAGTATGATATGGCAGTCTGGAGGGTCACCAGGGTGGTGAGACTGGCTAAGGCGGGGTGGAGCTGAGATTGGCACAGGGGATTAGAAGGGGGGGAAAGGGGTTCTTTAGGTATATCAGGGAAAGGAGAAGGGTGAAGGGCAGATCAGTTGGCTCAGGATAGGGGTGGGTGGGTGGAAGAGGTAGAAGAGAAGGCAGTGGTACTAAATGACTTTTCTGCCTCTGTCTTTACCAAGGAGAGGGGGAGGGTGGCACCGGTAGGAAAGGGGGCAGGGGATATGGTAGATGAAGAGGTGGGAAAAGGATGATGAAATACCCAGAGGTAGGTTGTTGGATGCATTCAAGGCCCTAAGAGGGGACAAGGCACCGGGCCTTGATGGGATCCACCCCAGGGTGCCTAGGGAGCTGGCAGATACCCTGGTCACCCCCCAGCAGAACTTTTTAACTCCTTCATGCAGTCTGGCTGGGTACCTCAGGACTGGAGGATGGCCCATATTGTGCCTATCCACAAGGGGGCCCGCAAGAGGAGCTGGGTAACTATAGGCAGTTAGCCTGATGTCGGTAGTTGGCAAAGTGATGGAGAGCATCCTAAAGGAAAGGATACATGGGGTGCTGAGGGCAAGGGGTCACACAGACATTCACCAGCACAGCTTTGGTAATGGCAGATCATGCCAGACAAATCTGGTGGAGTCTATGAAGGGGTGACAAGGGTGCTGGATCAGGGCAGGCCAGTGGATGTCCTCTTTCTGGACTTCAGCAGGGCTTTTGACTCTGTGCCACATCATGGCTGCTGGAGAAGCTGGAGAGTATGGGGGTTGGGGGAGGATGGGCAGGAGGATAGGAAACTGGCTGGCAGGATGGGTACAGAGGGTAAGTGTGAGGGGGTCTCATCCTCAAGGTTAGTCACAAGCAGGGACCCACAGAGGTTGGTGCTGAGTCCACTCCTATAAATGCCTAGGTCACAGACATCAGAAGTAGTATCAGGAGTGGGATGAGCCTCTTTGTGGATGACTCTAAGCTGAGGGCGGTGGTGAATGGGGAGGAGGGAAAGTTGGCTCTCCAGGAGGACCTGAAGACTCTAGGGAGGTGGTCATACATCTGGAAACTAAAGTTTAATGCTGCGAAATACTGGGTTCTACACCTGGGCGCCAAAAACCCGACTCATAGATACACCTTGGGGGGGAGCCGCTGCAGGTTTTGAGGCGGCGAGAAAGACCTCGGGGTGGTGGTGGATGTCAAAATGAACAACTCAGAGCAGTGTAGAAGGGCAGCAGCACAAGAAAATAAAATGTTGGGGTGCATAGCTAGGGGGATAACCTCAGTGAGTAGTAAGGCACTCCTTCCACTGTACAACAGCCTGGTTAGACCACACCTTAAATACTGTGTGCAGTTTTGGTGTCCCTACTTAAAGAAGGACATTGCATTACTGGAGCGCGTACAAAGGAGAGCAACCAGGATGGTACTGGGGCTAGGGGAAAGGCCCTATGAGGAGTGACTAGGGGAGCACAACCTATACTCAGTGGAGAAGAGGAGAGAAGAGACAGGGGGATATGATAGAGGTCTTCAGGTGTAACCCCCCTACAAATGGGAGTTCCCAAAAAGTCTTCCTTGAGCATGCCTAAATGCTCACTGCCAGACTGGTGCAATGCATTTTAGCAGTTTAAATGTTATTGTCAGAGAGTGCCTGTATAGCCTCTGTACACTGTCTCTTTAAGAGCTGCTTAGATTGCAGTTTTAATTAATCTGAGAGGGGGCTGCGTGTTTCTATGCTCGAGTCCCACCAAGGCTGTTAGATAACTGCTCCATTCTGCCATTGCTACTTGTGCAGAGGGAGCTCTGTTAGAAGATGTACTTGTTTGATGATCATTTGTTAGGAGAGTCAGACTGGGGTACAGGGGGCTCACCTGGAAAGAGGATACAAGGGCCCACCTGGAAAATTAATACAGGAGGGCCCAGGGTGACACACTCATATCAGTATTCCACTTCTATTTCATACATTAGCTATGTGATTACATCTTACATTTATCTACAGTATCCCAGATACCCCATTTAATTAGAAAAAAGATGATAAATACAAATGTTTTCAGAGTTCAGAGCGTGACCAGGTACGCAACTGGGGGTTGGGGGTGCCCACCTAGAGATTTCCAGGTATCCAGGTGGGCCAGTCTGACCCTGTTTGTTAGAGTAGTAATAATATTGCAGTTTGTTCTAACATTGTCTTCTTTGCAGCAAGGACAGTTCTGTTTGTTTCCATCATCTTGGTCCTGGACCTGGATCAGATCTAACTCTTTTTGCATTTGTTTGTTTATTGAAAATTTTGGAATTACAACCTTTGAGTCAAGGACTCCTTTGCAAAGGCTCCACGTCAGTCACGCCAGAAACATTAGGACAATACTGATTGTACGAAAGATTTTCAAGACATTGACATTACATTTTGAGAAAATGTACAAAAATCATAGCACAAGCAAGGCTACATGTCAGTTTAAACAACAACATTACATAGAGCAAAACAGAGCTATTACATTTCGACAAAAGTTAATATCATAGCATTAATAAGGCTACACGTCAGTTGTACTAGAGAGTACACAGAGAAACAAGTTGTACAGAAGTTTCAAAAACAGGACATTACAATGGTTCAAACAATCACCGTAGAAGGTGTTGCCTAGGCTCAGCAAATATCTGAGGATGGAGGTGCTCCTAACGGTGAGGTGGCCCCAGTGACCGACCATCTAAGGGGAAAGAGGGAGAACAGATACAGGTCTTGGAGTTAAGAAGAAACTTGTTTAACCCAGCTTTGAATAGACTTAGATTAGGGGCAAGTAAGACAGAGGATGGTAGATTGTTTAGCCAGAGTGGAGCTCGATACCGGAAGGATCTTTGCCCTAGAGATGTCCTACAGTGGGGGACTGTATAGGAGGTACCAGCAAGTCGTCTAGAGGTGCCCCTATGATGGGCTGGGCGGATGAGTTGGTGGAGTCCAATCGGTGTTAGTTTCATAAGGATCTTTTTGGCTTGGAGGCAGGACTGTGGTTCCAGTTCGTACCAAAAGTGCTATTTGCTGTGCATAACCTTCTTTTACAAGGGGTCTCCAGGGTTGAGCTAGAGGAACCAGTCCTGGTGGTAAGTCAAACAGTGTGGGTAATTGCCTGATGAATAAGGGTCATTGTGAAAGTGATTAGTGTGTATTGTTCAGGCCACTAGAAAGGAAAAAGGGGGGGTTACAGTGTACCGGAGGGCTGTGCCCAAGTTAGCTTGACCACTAACAACCCTGACCTCTGGGTGGACGGCACCCTTTTTAGTACCCAGGCCCCTTAACCTGCAACTAGCCAAGCAGGCTGGGGTTGTAGCCCTTGGGGTAGCGCCACCTAGGGGTTAAACAAGTATCTCAAGGGGATCAATAGGGTAAGCCTTGAGGGGGTCCTTCAGCTGAGGGACCTGGGGGTCACCAAGAGACACCCCATGAAGCTGGATGGGGGAGGCTGAAGGGGGAAACAAGGAAGTGCTACTTCATTGTCAGAGTGGTGGAGCCCTGAAATGCGCTGCCCAGGGAACTGGTGGCTGCTACTACTGTGGAGGAGTTCAAGAAGGGCTGGGATAGGTGCAGGGGAGGTATATCCAGGGGCCCTTTAGAAATAGGGTCCTTGTTGGGAGGGGAGGGCTAAAATTGGTGCCCTGCATAGGCATAGACCATCGAGTAGACTCAATGGACCATAGGGCCTGTTCTGCTGGCTTCATAGTATGTTAGTACTGTATGTTAGTATGTTAAAAACATGGGAAGTTTTTATTTCCAAACCCAATTGGTATAGTAAAGATGGACTCCATCTAAATAAGAAAGGAAGTAAGGAGTTGGGAAATATGTTCAGAAAGGTGATTGATGAAACTTTAAAACTAAAAACTAGGGGGAGATGATCCAGCATATGGCTTTAGCACCTGAGAAAGTAGTACACTGGAGGAAGAATACTACAAAGACTCAGCCTAAGAAATCTAAAGAACTAAAGGCGATACTTATAAATGCTAGGAGCATCAAGAATACGCTGAATAAACTAAAATATATTTTGAATAAAGAAGATATAGACATAAGTGGCATAACTGAGAGATGGAGCAAAGAGAAAGATTGGACTAATAAGATTCCAGGTTACCGATAGTTCCAAAAAGTAAGACCAAACAGAATTGGTGGTGGGGTTGGCCTGTATATTGCAAATCACTTAAAAGCACATGCCGTGCTAACAAATGATACAAAATATGAAAACACAGAACAACTATGGACTAAGTTTAGTACAAGGAAAAAATCAATAACCCTGGGCTTGTGTTATCGGGCACCTCCCCTAGGGAAACTGAAAATGAACACTTTTGGGCTCTTACTGAAGACCGTACAGTAATGGGAGATCTAAACTTCCCATGTATCAACTGGAATATACTCCAGGATAAGGGTAGATTTGAAAATAAGTTCTCAGAAATTTGCCAAACAGGTGGACTTGAGCAATATGTCAAACATAATACAAGAGTAAATCATGTGTTAGATCTTATACTGAACAATATGAACAGATCGACTGGAAATGTAAATGTTATACAGACATTAGGGAATAGTGACCATAATATGGTTAAATACTGGTAAAACAAAAATAAGGAATTATAGGTGTAACCCCCCCCCCAGCAAATGGGGTTCCCAAAAGTCTTGCAGGAGCTTGCCTAAATGCTCCAATTCTGGACGGTGTTCGGCGTCTGAGCTGTTTAAATGTGGTTCCAAGTGAGTGCTATTTGAGCCTCCATGTACTGTCTCTTTAAGAGCTGTCTGACTTGCAGACTTAATTAGTTTGTATGGGGAGACTGTATTTAATGCTCGAAGCCCACCCGGGCTGCTGTCAATTCACTCTGTTTCTGCCATTGCTAGATGTGCAGAGGGAGCCTTGTTGAAAGATATAACTGTTTGCCAGAAATCATTTAGAGTGACTGAGAAAATGTAGTTTGTCTAACCTGTCTTCATTTCAGCATGAACTGTTTCAGTGTAACTCTTTCATTCTGGTCCTGAATAGCTGACTTGGACCAATCAGGATGATAGGGAGACCCTAAAATGGAGCCTGTGGACAAATCAGAACTTGGACTCTCAGTTTTGAGCCAGCCACAAGTAGGTTTGAATGGACAGTGACTCGGAAATGTAGTTTTAACCTTGGCGCCTTTTTCCACCAACAGAGGAAGTCTTATTGTGAGTGACAGCCAAGCAAGCCAAATAATGGTGTGGAGCTAAAGGAAAAGCCCTGCCCTGTGACTGGAAAGATTAGATCAGTTGTGACTGTGAAGAGAGAAGGAGCTCTGTGCCTCTGCGGTGTATAGTTTCACGCGGGAAGCGCGTGAGAGGCCCTGAGTTTGGTCTGCAGCCTTTGTGAGTGCCAGTTTGGACTGAATTTGAGTTGTGAGGAGAAAGAAGCACTAGAAGTGTGGAAACCAGGCTCACCCTGTAGAAGGCTGGAGAAATTGTTGAATCGCGCTCAGTCTGTCAGGAACTGAAGCTGCTGTGTGTGATCCCAGGTATTTTGCAGTAATTGCGATCGGGATCGAGGAACACTCTGCCTGGTATAGTACTTTCCTTTTACAGTTAAATGTGCGTAGTGCTTATGGGGAATCGCTAT
Source organism: Neoceratodus forsteri (assembly GCA_016271365.2). NCBI lineage: Eukaryota > Metazoa > Chordata > Ceratodontiformes > Ceratodontidae > Neoceratodus > Neoceratodus forsteri. Next base: position 141,613,753 of record CM057457.1, on the reverse strand, counting down.
TTCCAATCCCCAGTGCTGTGTGCTGTGTGTTGAAGCTGGAAGCAAACCCCAGCTTGTCTCGGACTAAATCCATTTGCTATCAACTGCAGTGGGGTCCAGTCACAAGGACTTTGTCTCCATGCCTTGTTGTTCTGGCAATCCAGAAGAACATCCACCATCTGGTTTTCAGCTCGAGGATTGTGAGTACAAGTCAGGGTATTCCCCTGCAGCCTGTTTTCAATCACAAGTGTGTCATCTAATTCTTGTTGTTTCACTGCTTCATGGACTGAGCCATCCGGCTCCGGATTACAATTGAGTGTTGTGCATATATTTTCTTCTGCAGGGCCCTATCCATCTGCTCCTGCCAGCCAACCCTGGGCAACGGACCTGACTAGCCCCCCCCCCCACCTGGGTACCCAGAGTGTGACTTTTCAGCCCCTGTATGTATGCACAGTACTGTGATTTAATGCCACCAATTAACCTGATTTCCCCCTCCTGTGTTACTGCCTTCTAAATAAATCAGATTTGTTGTTGTTGTACAATATACTGTCTGTGGTGTTGGTACTTATGGAAACAGTGTTGTGTTTTGCTGTGTATGTTGTTTAACCTTATTTTACAGGGGGTCCTCAGAGGCATGCTGCAGAATTAGTCCCGAGGGTAAGTGGTATCTATATCAGTGAATAGTGTGTATATGTGGGGTATTGGGGCTGTAACTCCGGTGTACTGTGTGAGCCACTAGAGGGAATAAAAGGGAGTCTCAGTGTCCCAGAGGGCTGTGACCAAGCTAGTCTAACCATTACAAACCCTGACCTCTGGGTGGAGGCACCCGCCATAGGATCTAGGCCCCTCAACCTGTCAGTAATCAAACAGGCAGGGGTAGTAGCCCTTGGGATAGCGCCACCTAGGGGTTACATAGACAAGCAGATTATGCTGAAATTAAACAAGTTTTGCAGAACTGGGATTGGAAACTGGAGTTAACCAATCTAAGATTAGAAGGAATATGGTAGAAAATAGATAATGAACTACAGATCTGTATACAGAATTTTGTACCTGAAATTGTGAAATATGATAAAAAGGGAAGGGGACCTAAAGTGGTTCAATTGCAGGGTAAGAAAACTGGTAAAAAAGAAAGAAAAGATATACAAGAAATATAAGGCAAACCCATCTGAATTAAGAAAACAAAAATATCTTGAGATAGCCAAGAAATGTAAGAAAATTATATGAAGGGCCAAAACCAAAGCAGAGCTAGAACTGGCAGACAGTAAAAAAGGGCAACTATAAACTTTTTTATAGTGTATGTGTAGGAAGCTTGAGGAAGGGCAACAACCAAATAATGAATATAAAGGATGGTGACAAGATCCTTAACAAGCATTTGTCAATGCCGAATGTTGCTTGCTTCTATGTGCTGTTTAGGTATTTGGAAGTCATTGGAGTGCAAATACTGAAAATTTGCGAACTTACGAGCGTGCGTAGGAACTGCGCAATGCACGCTCGAAAAACAGTCATTCTTAGGAAATTTTTCACAAAATGTTCAACATAGCCATTTTAAGACCTCTGGTCATGAACAGTGTCAGTGTGATTTTGTTAATGTGTCCCATACATTGAGGTTTGCACCATTCGCCATTTAATGCGCTACATGGTGAGCTGCGTTTTGGGCAGGATGTGAAAAATGACAGCTATACTGCTCATAAGGAGGTGTGGTAAAATGGCAATGTTGAAAATCTGGAGTGGAAATATTGAAAATTCGAAAACCTACGAGCGTGCATGGGAACTGCGCAACACACACTCATAAAACAGTCATTTTTAAGAATTCTTTCACCAAATTTTCAACATTGCCATTTTAAGATCTCTGCTCATGAACAGTGACACTGTGATTTTCTTAATGTGTCCCATACACTGAGTTCGCACACCGACTGCGCCATTGTGCGCTACATGGGCGGAAACATGTTTTGAGCAGGATGTGAAAAATGACAGCTGTACTGCTCATGAGGAGGTGTGGTAAAATGGCAATGTTGAAAATCTGGAGTGAAAATATTGAAATTTTTGAACTTCGAGCCTGCGCAGGAACTCATAGCAACGATGCTCATAAAAGTCATTTTAGGAATTTTTCACCAAATTTTCAACTTAGCCATTTTAAGACCTCTGCTCATGAACAGTGTCACTGTGATTTTCTTAATTTGTCCCGTACATTGATTTCTCACATCGATTCGCCATTCTATAGCTACAAAAGACACATTTTGGGTGAGATGTGAAAATGACAGCTGTACTACTCATAAGAAGGTGTGGTAAAATGGCAATGTTGAAAATCTGGAGTGAAAATATTGAAATTTCGCGAACTTATGAGCCTGTGTAGGAACTGCGCAACGCACGCTCGTAAAACAATCATTTTTTGGAATTTTTGGACCAAATTTTCAACATGGGGTTTTTGGTACCCCTTCTCATGATTGATGTCACTGTCATGGCGGCATTCAGGCCGAAGGGTGATTTCGCAATCACTCGCGAATGCCCTTGAATCTTTATCGCAAACAATGTTTATCGTCATGATAAAGAAAACCCATGTTAAAATTAATTCCAGAAAAAAACCTGAAGATATGCAATAAAGTTGAACCCCTCTATCTAGCCGTTATACAGCTTACGGCATTTCCTCAGTTCGCAGTCGGCTTTGAAGAGTGCAGGCGTGTTCCTGGTCCACGAAGATCGTCGCGCCGAGTCGGAGGTAAGTATGGGGTGAGGGTGGGTGTGGGAAGCTGGAGTGCGCAGTGGGTGGGTGCGGGTTGTGGGGGTCGGGAGGCCCAAGGGACCGTTTTTGTTTACAGGTTTAAAACAAAAAAAAAGACTATGAGGATGTTTGCCACGCTGGGGTGGGCTCCCAGCATGGCACAAGGATGGGGAGCCGTTCAGCCGACGGGGATTGGGCACCCCGGACAAACAGCTGGGGTGGGTTCCCAGCGTGGCACCAGCTACGGGGGGCGACAGCAGCTCAACGGTGAGGGATTGGGCACCCGTCGACTACAGGGCGTCTTGAGGCCATGCGCCCTGCGTGTGGGGAGTTACGCTTATCAGTGCTCACTGGAAGCATAGCTCCTTTCAATCAAGGTTACTGCATTTGGAGCGTGTCATAGACAGCTCCAAAATGCATTGGCTTACAGGGGCCGCGCCTGCCAGCTCACTGACTGAACTGGAGGAGGAGGTGACACACCTCCGAAATCTCCGGTGATGGCACTATGTTTCTTGCACATGCGTGCAAGCAACATAAAAATGAGGAAGAAACTGCCTCAGCTTTTAACAAACATTTCTTGAATACATACCAGGCCCCAGAGGCATTAAGTGGCTCAAGAGTAAAACAGGATGACAGAGATAGATGGCGTTATGCAATTAGTGCAACCCAAATTAAAGAGAGACTTAAGAAACTGGATACATTTAAAGCGGGAGGGCCGGATGGTATCCACTCCATGTTTTTAAGCAACATAGCAGAGGAACTAGCTGGACCCTTATAAGTACTATTTAATGTGTCTTTGAGGGAGGGTAGAGTTTTGAAAGCCTGGAGAATGCCCATATTACACCTATCCATAAACAAACATTTGTCAATGCCGAATGTTTGCTTGCTGGTATTAGCATTGGAAATGCAGGAGTTGGACAGATGCAGAGTAGGAATGGCAGTGAAGTATTAAACTTCACACCAACCCCACTTCCACCCTGCAGAAACAGACAGGCATTGGGGCATGCATTTGGGTTGTCGCCCATAATGTTCATGCCATTTCACCTCACCCTATCCTGCAGACACTGACAAGTGTTGAGGTGTGCCTTAGGGTGTTTAGCGTTACAGTCACCCCACTCCATAAGGACATAGGCTGAAATGGGTGCAATACAGAATGGAGTGAACTGTGGGGCTGAATTGTCCAAGGCACAGCTCGATGCCTGTCAGTGGCTGCAGGGTAGGGGGTGGGGTTGGAATGGCATGAGCATTACAGTCGGCAATCCAAAGGCACACCCCTGATGCCTGTCAGTCTGTACAGCGTGGGGCGTTATGGTTAGAAACCATAATGCCCAGGGCATGTGTTGGTATTTTCAGTACAAATTTTCAGCATGGGCATTTTGTGGCCCCCACCTCATGAAAGCATTTGAGACCGCTTCTCATGATCAGTGGCACTCTAATTTTGTCAATGTGTCCCGAAATTTTAGTTTTCACAGCAACCGTGCCATTGCGTGCCAGATGTACAAAAACAGAGATTGGGCAGGATGTGAAGAATGACAGCTGTACCATTCATAGGGAAGTGTGAAGAGATGGCAATGTTGAAAATCTGTAGTGAAAGTATGAAAAATGCTCAAACTTCCAAGCGTACGTGGAAACTGCGCAATGCATGCGTCCAACACAGTCATTTAGTGGAATTATTTCACCAAATTTTCAACATAGGCATTTTGTGACCTCTGCTCATGAACACTGTCGTTATGATTTTCTTAATCTGTTCCAAACATTGATTTCCTACAGCTAACATTTTCATTGCTTTATTTTTTCTCTGATTCAAATTGTTGTTGCTGGTATACCTTCTTCTGCATTATTACAAGGTGTGCCTACAGGTGTGTGCTAACAGATTACTGCTGTAAATCTTCTGATTCAAATTGCCTTTTGCAAGGTATATCTTCTGTTACTGCTTTATTTTTCTCTGGAGCAAAGTGTTTCTTACAGCGTATATCTTCTCTGAAATTATTACAGGTGGTGCTTTACAGGTTTTACAGTTTTATCTAACATTAGGATAAGCTTTCAGGGTTACTGCATTTGTTGTTGACTGATTGTTTCTGCTCTTACCTCCTTGTTCTTTCATCCGTGGTTCTTCTTTTAGGCAGGGAAGGGCCCAGCCACCTACCCCATCTAACCACCCCATGCTACCTCCTTTTATAGGGTACCACAGTTGTGACATTTCCTGTGGCAGAGCAGGAAGGGGCGGATCAGTGGGGCCTCCTGAAAATGATCTCATTTACAGGGGCACTAGTAATTTAACTTGTTATAACAAGTTAATCAAAGCACAATTAAACCATTACTTGCATTTTTTTTTCCTTTTTTTTTTCCTTCTAATTACTCTGACTAGGTTATACAAACCCAGCAACTTATTTGGAATGGATTTCATTAACTGCAGGTACTGTGGAACAATTTTCAGAAGGACAGTCTTACAGGATTTAGGACACTGTCCTACATGCTGGGCCTTTGGAGATCTTAGGGCTCAGCTCTGGGCAGCATGGGCAGAGATTGCACGCTTCAAATTTCATATTGAGAGGAAATACATTATAAGAACCACCCGCCATTTCCCCAGCATCCAACAGAAAACCTCGACCGCAGAGGGTAGTTGGTCCAGGAGGTTGGCAGGTGGTTAGGAGGAAGCAAATCAGGTGCCCCATCACTCTCTGCTCCCCAACACATTACCTCCAAAACCATATAAACACTACAAACAGGTATCTGCCTCTATCTCTGAAATCAAATAAAGAGGCAGAAGACACTGCAGAGCAGGACACTACGCACAGGAGCTAGCACAACAAAACTCACCCAAATCAGGAACCAAAACAAAACAAGCACAAAGGAAATCCAAAAACTTCTGATCATAGGAGACTCCATGATTCGGGAGTTGATACCCATCTCAAGCTAAGGTGATGGTCAGATGTCTCCCAGGTACATCAGCATGGAGAGACACTGACCGCATTCTAAAATTGTTCACAAAGCAGGAGAAAACATTGATGTCCTAGTACACATAGGGACTAATGATCTCGCCAACCCGGTCAGTTGTGAGACCAAGGAACACCTGACTAGGCTGGGTGACAAACTATCATCTATTTGCGTCCGGCATCTCCTTCTCTGAGATCCTGCCAGTCTGGGAGAGGCAGATGGACGGAAGGTCAGAGAAGGGAGATAGGGAGCTAAACACGTGGCTCAAGGGCTGGTGCCAGGAAAAGGACACAGATTTGTAGGAACTGGCAACAGTTCTGGGAGCGAAAGTTCTTTAAATCTGATGGACTGCATCTGACTAAGAGAGTCAGTGCATTGGGGCAGAAGTTTGGCGTCTTTGCAGAATATTTAAACTTAGCAAATGGGGAGGGTGCAGCACCCATACGTTGAATGGGAAGAACACCTCCCCTCAGCTAGTGGTCAAACAGAATTCAGCATGTTTGCCGTTCATTTGCATCACCAGGTAAGAAAAAGGTTTGTCTCCCACACGATGCCAGGGGTAATGCCAAACTTCACCCAACGACTAACACACCAAAATCTGGCCAATGGAAAATCATGTACACAAATGCTCACAGCCTGGGAAATAAGATCCCAGACCTGCAGGCAATAATGTCAGAGGCTAAACTGGACATAGTAGCAATTAGTGAGACGTGGTTTACCAGTAACCACACTTGGGAGACTTCAGTACCTGGCTATGTATTGTTCAGAAGAGACCGAGGTGCAAAAGGGGGGAGGAGGCCCCATGTTAATGAAAATATCAAAGCTACAGAAATTCAGAATACACATAAGGAGCCAGAAGAACTGTGGGTCACCCTGAAAACAGGAAATGGGACAGCCATAAGAACTGGGGTTGTCTACAGGCCCCCAGACCAGAGGGAGGACATAGACACATTACTGTTAGAAGATATACAAAACATGACAGCTAAAGGGAGGTTCTGATAATGGGAGACTTCAACATGCCAGATACAGATTGGTCAATACCAGCAGGAACATCTGCAGAACTAGACTCATAGTGGATTCCCTGCAGGAGGGCCTCAAACAACTGGTACAGCAACCCACAAGAGACAGGGCTATCCTAGATCTAGTACTGACTAACAAAGAAGGGATCACAGATCTCCAGGTAGAAAGGTCACCTGGGGCCAGTGACCATCACATGGTATGGTTCAATTTGGCTACTACATCTAAATCATCCCATTCCAAGGCAAAAATATGGGACTTCAGAGGAGCTGACTTTGATAAGATGGCCAACAGAGTTAAGCTAGCCCTGGCAAAAGAAACACAGGTGAGGGGTACAGGCAAAGTGGGCAAGCATTAGGATGCAATACTTGAAGCAACATCCCATTGTGTTAGACAGAAAGGAAGTGCAAAAGAAGAAGGAAACCACTTTGGTTCTCAAATACAGTAGCAGAAAGGTCAGAGCCAAAGGCTGGCCTTCAGGAAATATAAGGGAACACAGCGGGATGAAGATAGGGAGACATACCAAACTGCCCTAAGGGAAGCAGGGAAGGCAGTAAGGCAGGCAAAGTCCCAAACTGAGGAAACACTAGCACGAACAGTAAGAGAAGGTGACAAGACTTTCTATAGATACATTAATGAAAGGAGAAAGTCCAGAGGGGGTATTGCTAAGCTCAAAGGAGAAAAGAGAGCATGTGAGGAGGAGGACCCTGTAAAAGTATCTATCCTAAATAGATACTTTTGCTCAGTATTTACTGAAGAGAAGGTAGGCAGGCCCACAGCTCAGCATCATGGACACAGAGGGGAGGGAGGTGAGCACTGCTCCTTCACAAAGAAAAGGGTCCTACAAGAGCTTGCTAAGCTCAGGGTGGATAAGGCAATGGGACCTGATGGCATACATCCCAGGGTACTTAAGGAGCTAAAGGAGGAACTAGCAGAGCCATTAGCATAATTGTTTAGTGAGTCTCTGAGCACAGGAGAGGTCCCAGAAGACTGGAGAAGGGCTCATGTGATCCCGCTCCACAAGAGTGGTAGCAGGGAGGAGGCGGGGAACTACAGACCGGTCAGTCTTACCTCAGTAGTGGGCAAGATTATGGAGGCACTCCTTAAGGAAAGGATAGTGCAACACCTGGAATCCATAGGGGCACAGGATCCAAGACAGCATGGGTTTACAAAGGAAGGTCCTGTCAAACTAATCTCATAGATTTCTTTGACTGGGCAACCAGAGTGGTGGACCAAGGGGAGCAGTTGATGTCGTCTACATGACTTCAGCAAAGCTTTTGACACTGTTCCACATAGAAGATTGATAAATAAGCTGGGTAGACTCGGGGTGGGTCAGAAGTTGGTCAACTGGGTGGCAAACTGGTTGACGGGCAGAAAACAGAGTGGTGGTAAATGGTATACAGTCAGAAGAGATGCAAGTCACAAGTGGGGTACCTCAGGGATCAGTCCTGGGGCCAGTCCTCTTCAACATCTTCATTAGTGACCTTGCAGATGGACTAGAGGGTAAGGCTTGTCTGTTTGCAGATGACACCAAGATCTGCAACAGAGTAGATGATCCAGATGGGTGGGCAGAATGAGAAGAGATCTGGATAAACTAGCAGAATAGTCAGAAGAGTGGCAACTGGGATTTAATGCAAAGAAGTGCACAATCATGCACATAGGAAGAAAACTCTGAAGCCACCTATAGGCTGGGAGGGTTGCTGGCAGTCACAAGGAAGAAAGAGACTTGGGCATCATCATCACTGATGACCTAAAATCATCAAGCAGACCTCTAAAGCAGTGTAAGCTAGGGGGTGTTAGGGTATGTTAGTAGGGGTATCACAGTCGTAAGAGGGAGGTAATAATCCTCTGTACAAGACACTGAGTTAGGCCCCATCTGGAGTGCCTAGTGCAGTATTGGAGGCCACACCTTCATGGGACATTAACCAAACTGAGGCAGTCCAGAGAAGGGCAACCAAAATGGTGCAGGGACTGCATCAGAAGACATATGAGGACAGATTAATGGAGCTCAATATGTATACCCTTGAGCAAAGGAGGGAGAGGTGATATGATCGAGGCATTCAAACACCTTAAGGGCATAAACAAGGTGAAAGAGTCTAACATGTTTAAATATAAGAAAAATAGCAGGACAAGAGGACACAGCATGAGATTGAGGAGGCCGATTAAGGAGGAATGAGGAAATTCTTTTCACAGAAAGGGTGGTGGATGCATGGAATGGCTTACCACAAGTGGTGGCTATGAATACAGTGCAGGGCTTCAAACAGGCATGGGATAGGCATAAGGGAGCAATACAAATGACTATGAATAGATAGGCCACTGACAGAGCAAAGGCCGATGGCCATTTATAAGGTAGAAAAGAAATGGGCAGACTGGATGGGCCTTGCGGTCCTTATCTGCCGTCAACTTCTATGTTTCTATGTTTCTATGTTTCAACTGCGGTATTCTGCGCCAGATGTATAAACGCATATTTCAGGCAGGATGTGAAAAATGACAGCTGTACTGTTCATAAGGAGGTCTTAAAAAATGGCAATGTTGAAAATCTGGAGTGAAATTTGCATAGTTATGAGGGTGCATGGAAACTGTATCACGCACGCTTGTAACACTGTCATTTTATAGATATTTGTCACCAAATCTTCAACATAGGCATTTTAGGACCTCTTCTCATGAACAGAGTCACCATGGTTTTACATACGAACATACAAATTTGCCAGCAGAAAACACCAATCGGTCTATGTGAGCCTGCTCAAGTGTGCAGCTAGCACCCTAGATTGCAGCTGCTGCAGCCTCCTCCCCCTCAGTTCCTCTTCCGCTTGTCCCAGTCCCTGCCCCCTGAGTATTCCACTTGCTTTATCCCACTCCTCCTTAAAGCTATTGACTGTCCTACATGTTATCACACCCTCTGGCAGCACATTCAGAGAAGTAGTGCCTCCTCATTTCCCTATTGAAATGTCCCCCTTTCAACCTTAGTCCATGCCCACTCGTCTCTCTTCCACACCTTAGTTTAAACACCCCCTCGGTGCTAGGTTTAATTACCCCCTCAGGTATTTAAACACTTCAATCATATCCCCACTATCCCTCTTCTCCTCCAGTGTGTACATGTTCAAGTCATAGTACCACAGTATCATAGTAAAAGCCAGCAGAATAGGCCCCATGGTCTATCATGTCTGCTCAGAAGCTAGCCCCCTACCGGGAGCTCACTCCTCCACCCCTCCAGCCCCAGAGATGGCCCTTCCTGGCCTCAGCTTCACCCTGTATCTGTCCCAACCCTTCTTGAATCCTTCCACTGTGGTCTCATCCACCAGACTCCTGGGCAGTGCAATCCATGGTTCCACCACCCTCTTTGTGAAGAAGTGTCTCCTGTGCTCCCCCTGTACTTCCCCCTTCCAGATTACACTCGAACACACTCTGGTAGTGCCCCCCTTCTTAGCCTGAACACTTCCTGGCTCACTGCTTATTTATCCTTTACATACTTGAAAGCCTCCATCATGTCCCCTCTGTCCCTCCTCTCCTCCAATGCATACAGATTGAGTTCATCCAGTCTCTCCTCATAGGTCCTACCCTCCATGCCCTGAATCATTCTGGTCGCCCTCCTCTGGACCCTCTCTAGCAGTGCTATGTCTCTCTCAAGATGGGGTCTCCAGATCTGCAAACAGTACTCAAGATGCGGCCTAACCAGGGCATTCTACAGAGGAAGGATCACCTCCCTCCTCCTGGAGGTAATCCCCCTTGTTATGCAGCCCAGTATCCTGTTTGCTTTTGCTGTAGCTCTTCGACAATTTTCTGTTATTCATTTTGATGTTCACCACTATCCCTAAGTCCCTCTCGCCCGATGTGACTTGCAGTATGGTCCCCCCCCCACGGTGTATGCATGTCCTGGGTTTCTGACCCCCAGATGCAGCACCCTACATTTCCCTGCACTGAATTCAACCCCCAATTCCTTGCCCACCCCCTCAGGGTATCCAGATCCCCTTTCAGGACCTCTCTCCCCCCTTCTGCCCATCTGCCAGTGCTCCCAGTTTTGAGTCATCCACAAAGAGACTCAACCTTCTCCTAACACCCCACCCTATGTCTGAGACAAAGGAATTGAACAGGAGTGGCCCCAGGACCGAACCCTGGGGGACCCCACCGATGACCCTCCTAGGGGAGGAGGCTATCCCTCCAACCACCACTCACTGTATTCACTCCGTAAGCCAGTTTTCCACCCACCTGAGCAACTGCCCCCCACCCCATCCCCCCCAGCTTTGTTAGTAGGCTGTTGTGGGGTACCAAATCGAATGCCTTACTGAAATCCAGATAGAGGACGTCCACCGGCCTATGTCGGTCCAAGGCACCCATCAGCCAGTCATAAAACTCTACCAGGTTAGTCTGGCACAACCTCCCTGGAACAAAACCATTTTGCCTGTCATCCAGGTGCCTCAACCTTTCCAGCCCCCCCCAAGCCTTTCCTTGATAATGCCCTCCATAACCTTGCCTACCACAGACGTTAGGCTAACGGGCCTATAATTCACCATCTCCTCTCTGGATCTCCCTTGTGAATAGGCACCACATGAGTCACATTCCAGTCTTGAGGCACCCACCCTTTCATCAGGGTGATGTTGAAGAGTAAGGCCAGTGGAGCTGCCAGCACATCTGCCAGTTCCTTCAGCACCCTTGGATGCAGCCCATCTGGCCCCGGCGTCTTCTCAGTCTTTAGCGACTGGAAGGCCTCTCTCACCCTATCCACTGTGATTTCAATCTCCCATCCCCCCCCATACATCCTCTCCTCCCCTTCTAGATACGACCCATCCCCTGCCCTAGTCTCATCCAGTCCTTCAGTCTCCAACTGACCTCCTGGTTCAGTGGGCTCCTCTACCCTCCCATCTGGTTGGAAAGATCCCCCACCTCCCCAGTAAAGACAGAGGCAAAGTACTCATTTAGCACCTCTGCTTGTTCCCCAGCTTCCTGCGCCCATCCCCCCCCCCAGTTCTAATCCTGCTGATCTGTGCCCTCACTTTTCTTTTCTCCCCTATGTATCTCTAGAACCTCTTTCCCCCCTTGTGAATATCCCTGGCCAGGTTAAGCTCCTTCTTTGCCTTAGCTCCCCCTTACCACCCTGGTGACCCTCTTAGCCAGGAAATCATACTCTCCCCTCTCCCTAGCCCCCCTTGAGCACTTTAAGCGTGCATAAGCAGCCTTTTTCTCCCTCACCATCTCCTGCACCTTCCAGGTCCACCGACATGGCTTACTGGCCCTACATTGCTTGTGCCTTACCTTTGCACAGGCCCTCAAAGCCTCCTGCATCTACTTCTTAATGGTCTCCCACAAGCTACCAGCATCCATGTCTGGTCTTATCTCATCCGAACACCCTTTAAGAATCCTTCCCATGCCCTCAAAGTCCGCACCCCAGAAATCTATTACTTCTGGGTTAGTGCAGATTCTCTCCCCCTAGGAACATAAGAAACCAGACCATGGCATGGTCACTGCCTGCCAACGGGCTGCTCACCTCCAGGCCCCTTATCTGGTCACTATCTGCTAGGACAATGTCCAGGATCTGATCCTGCCTAGTAGGCTCCCCCACATGCTGGACTAGGAAGGCATCCTGGAAGACATCCATCAACCTCTGCTCCCTGGCCACCGAGGATGTCATAGTCATAGGTCCTTCAGTCTAACTTCATATTTCTTTTCTTCCATCCCCTTTAACATTTTTGTTGCCCTCCTTTGCAGCCTGTCCAGTAACTTTATATCTCTCCTCTGGAATGGCCTCCAGTATTGCACATAGTACTCTAAGTGCAGTCTGACCAGTGATCTGTAGAGAGGTAGGATCACATCCCTGTGTCTGGATGAGAACCCCCTTGTGATGCACCCCAGCATCCCATTTGCCTTCGTTGCTGCTCTCGTGCAGTGGGCTGAGTTGTTTATGCTCCCAGTTGCCAAACCCCTAGGTCCTTCTCCTCCTCTCTGATCCCCAACCAATAGTCTCTCTTCTGGTTCTTAGCCCAGAAGTGCATCACCTTACACTTGTTTGCATTGAATCCTAGATGCCACTCCACCGACCATGTCTCTAGTTTGGTTAGGTCCCCCTGCAGTTTTCCCCATCCGTCCTCTTTGTCCACCACCGCCCTCAAGTTGGTATAATGTGCGAACAAACTAACCGTGCTCCTCACTCCATGTGCTATATCAGAGATAAAGGCCCAAATAGCACCGGGCCCAGCACTGACCCCTACGGCACCCTGCTTGTCACTGTTCTGGGTGCCAAGAGCTCCCCCACCACCACCACCCTCTGCACCCTCCCCTGTAACCAGCTCTCTATCCATTTAGTTATCTTTTCCCCACCCCCACTGCCATCAGCTTTCCTCCCAGTCTCCCATGAGGCACTGTATCAAATGCCTTACTGAAGTCCAAGTACAGGACATGTACCACATGGCCCCTGTCCAACTCCCTTGTCACCCAGTCACAATACTCTGTTAGGTTGGTTTAACAAGACCTCCCGAGATGAACCCATGTTGCCACCCACCTTGGAGGCCATTATTGTCTAGGAATTCCACCAGGCTCTCCTTCAGTATCGACGCCATAACCTTACCTGCTATGGACATGAGACTTACCAGCCGATAATTTCTGGGCTCCTCCCTAGGCCCACTCTTGTGTATGAGCACCACATGGGGCACGCGCCCTGTTTCCAAGAAGGTGTTGAACAGATCTGCCAGCAGCTCAGCTAACAGCTCCGCCTTCTTCCTCAGCACTCTGAGGTGGATGGCATTGGGACTTGGTGCCTTGTCCACCCTTACTGCCCCCAGCCCCTCTATCACCCTACTTCTTGTGATCATTTTGTCCGTCACCACCTCCACCCCTTTCCCCACCGCCCCAGCCCATTCCTAGTGAAAATGGAGTAGAAGTACTAATTTTTTTATTTATTTATTTGATATATCAGTTTACAACCTTTGAGCCAGAGGCTCATTTCCAAAGGTACCTCGTCACATGTAAGACAGAAGCTAATACAGACAGGGTATAACAACAGTTACATACAGCATGTGTTACAGACATTTGTCACTGACATTATTAACAGTATTTACAGTAAGTACAGGATGTAGATATTTTCAGACTTTATTTACAATATTTGGATGACGATATTTACATCATCACAGCAGACAGACATTATTAGCTTGAGAACGCATCTAAACAGAGTAGTCAGTCCTATTCATGGGTTTGTTGTTATTGACGTAGGTTGCAATCCATAATGGACTTTGTCAGAGAATTTGGATCAGAGAGGGTGAGAGAGTGAAATATTAGTTGCAGTTACAGGAGCAGATATTGCAGAGGTGGTTGCGAAGAGTGGTTTTGAAGTGGGCGATCTTTGGTGCACTAGTGATGGTGTTTGGGAGTGCTTTAAACCATGTGGGAGCCCTGGAGTGGAAAGATCTCTGGGCAAGGGAGGTTTTTACCCTGGGCACAACCAGTGGTGCTTTCTCTGAGTTATGGGTGGAGATAGTGGGGGTGGCAGGATGAAGAGAGGTGGAGACCCCAGGGGGAGAGAGTCCAAGCAGTATTTTCCTGGACAGTATGCAGGTCTGGTAGTGGAGCCTTTCATCGAGGTTGAGAAGATTGGCAGAGGTATAGAGGAAGCAGGTGTGAGTGAGCCTCAGTGTGCCAGTTAGGAGCCTGCAGGCCTTGTTTAGGGAGACCTGGATTTTCTGGAGTGCAGAGTTATCTGCTGCTCCGTATACAGGGAGCCCATAGTCCACTAGGGACAGTATTGATGAGGTGATGGCGAGCCTAAGGGCATGGGGGGAGGCAGTCTCTGTGTCAGTAAAGGAGTCCAATCCAGGTGTTTGTTGCAGCAGCGATGGTGTTTATGTGGTCATGGAAAGTAAGGGCCGAGTCGAGGGTAAGTCTAAGATATTTGTAGTTGGATACCTATTCAAGGGGGTGCTGGGGAGGATATGGAGAGGTGCACTTTTTGCTTTGTTTTGGCGGTGACAGAAGATCATTGATTTATTCTTTTTTAGGTTTATGACCAGTCTACGGTCCTTAAACCGTGTTTCAGCCTGGAAGAAGGCATGTTGGAGGGAGTCCTGAAGGGGCGTAGGTTTATGATGCGAAGCAAAGAGTACTGCATCATCTGCATATAGTAAGATTTTTGTGGAGCAGGCCTTTGGTAAGGAGTTTAGGTAGAGGGAGAAAAGAAGTGGCCCCAGAATAGAGCCCAGGGGCACCCCGGACGTACGGGTAGTGTATCGGATAGGGTTCCATTAATTTTGATGCATTGGGACCGGGCAGAAAGGTAACTGGAGCACCAGGTTAGGGGGCCTGTGGAGAAACCAAGTAGGTGGAGAGAGTCGAGAAGGAGAGGGTGGCAAACTGTGTCGAAGGCCCTGGATCGGTCTATGAACACAGCTCCTGCAATGTTACCGGCATCTAGGGATGAGTGCAGGAAGTTGGTGAATTCAAGGAGGGCTGTGGTGGTGCTATGGGCCAAACGGAAGCCATGCTGCTCTGTCATACTTGGCTAAGTATTCTGTAAGTTGGGTGGCAACCACTTTTTCTAATGCTTTAGAAAGGGAGGGAAGAATGGAGATGGGTGGATAGTTATTTGGGGAGGTTTTGTCACCACTTTTATGGATGGGGTAATGACAGCTGTTTTCCAGGCACTAGGGAATTGCCCTAGGCTTAGGGATTTGTTGAGCAGGTCTGTTAGGGGGACTAGGACCTCGTCGAGGACTAATCGAAGGAGCCTGGCATCTAGGGGGTCATTTATAGGTTTATTGCTGTTTAGCACTTTTTGTAGGTAAGGATGAGCTTTGTGGGTGGATATTTTGTGCATGAGGAAACAAGGATGCTGCAGGGTTGGGGGTTGGGATTGGGGCACAGGGTCAAAGAAACAACTAAGGAGAACACTGCTGAGATCTGAGAAGGTGGTGTTTAGACAGTTTGCTATGGTGAGTGTGTCTGTGGAGGTAGTTCCATTTATGGTGAGCTGGGAGGGAGGTGAGGAGTGTGATTTCCCATTGAGTTCTTTGATATTACTCCAGAAGGTTTTCGCAGAATCCCACGTGGTTGTGAGAGTGGATTGATAGAGGTCTACTTTGGCCTTACGGATGGCTCGAGTGCATCTATTGCAAGCGGCATTATAGGATTGTCTGTCCACCAACCTGACAGATTCTGTGGCTTTGTGCCAGAGATTATCCCTGTCTCTCAACATTTGGAGTAGGGAGGGGGTTATCCAAGGGGCATGTTGCCTTTTGGTGCGGAGTTTAGTGAGTGGAGCATAGAGGTCACAGGCCTTGGTGAAGGCCTGTGTAAACAGGTTGAGTGCAATGTCGACGCTTGGGGCTAAATTAATCGGGGACCAATCTATTTGGATGAGCAGCTGTTTAAGTTTTATTAACCCTCCTGGGCAGAGACGCCTTCAGAAGGTTGTTTGGGTTATTGGTTTGGGAGGGGAAGAGGTCCATTGAAATATAATGGGCAAGTGGTCACTTAGGGAGTCGGGAAGTACTTTTATATCCTGGATTTTGTTGGGGCAGTTAGAGTTAACGATATCCAGGAGGGTGTGGGTACCAGTAGATGGGTGAAGTCTAGTGGGTTGGGTAACTAATTGGACCATGTCAAGGGCCGAGAATGAGTCCTTTGCTGACGCGGCCGAAGGGCCAAGCTAGTTGATATTGAGGTCCCCTACTAGTGTCTGCTCTGCATTGTGTGGTAGGGTAGAGAGGTATTCGGTGAGGGATGAGACGGCAGGCTTTTGGTTCTTAGGGGGTATGTAGGCGACTGTAAGGTATAGTGGGCCCCTGGAGGGGGTCAGGGTGATTTTTAGGGTGAGGGCTTGTGCTCCATTTGTGAGTTTGGGGGTGGGAGCATGTGACCAATAATGTTATTATTGATGTAGAATGCACAGCCGCCCCACGCTTTCCTTCCCTGTCTTCCCGATATAGGGTGTATCTGGGGGGTGAAACAAAGGCATCGGGAGTAGATTTGGAGAGCCAGGTCTCCACTAGGGCGATGATGTCTGGTTGGTGATGGGTGGCCCAGTATTGAAGCACTGCAGATTTCTTTGGCAGGCTGCGTATATTCGGGGAGGCAATGCAGAGTCCAGAAGGTCTGGAAGATGTAGTGGTGGGGCAGGGCCTGGATTGGGGTGGATATTACTAGAGAGGAGTAGTAGGATGACTAAGGCTCTAACCATAGGGTGGCAGGTTGTTATATTTTTGGGAGTATGTTTAGAGGGGGGAGGATGTAGTGGAGCAGGGGATGGGCAGGGTTTGGAGGGATGGGGGATGCAGAAGGGGTGGAGCCGGGAGGGGCCCAGGTGGGTGCTGGGGTTGGGGCTGCTGGTGGGAGGTGGATGCAGGGGTCCAGTGTGTAATGACAAGGTGGGGAGGATGGCCAATTCTGGAGAGATGCAAAGGTGCAGTCCACAAAGGGCATAGGGTGAGATCTGGTTGGTAGGAGGTGAACCCCAGAGTGGTTATGAGGATGAGGCACATAAGGTGGAAGTGAACAGACATGGTGCCTAGATAGCTTTGGGGGCAGAACAAAGAGGCTGTGAGGGGAGCCAGAAAAGCTGTAAGAGCTTTGAGATATGCCATATACAGCAGCTTGACTTGTAGTCTCAATGGCAGTGCTGCTGACTATGATGGGAAGGGTACAGGGTTCATAACCTGCAGTGAGTGCTGGAAATTTTATTTTAGCAGACTATGGGGGGCAGAGGCTTTGACAGCCTTGAAACTGGGGATAAAAATAGCCAGATAAGATGGCTGCATGGCAGGGCTGCTGATTCTTGCAGCAAGGGTGCAGGGTTTGAAGCCTGCAGTGGTACCAAGAATATTATTTTAGCAGACTATGGGGGTCAGAAACTATGACAGCCTTAGAAAGTAAGGATAAGAGAGCCAGATATGATGGTTAAGTGGTAGAATTGAGAATTTCCACTTGCTCCTCCCCCTTTTCCAGCCAATCCCCTCCCCGCTTTATTCTCACAATATGTTTCTTGCAGTTCCTCTTTTCTCTGACATGCCTAGAAAAGTCATTTTCCCCTCCTTTTATGCCCTGTGCGGAACTTAATTGCCTAGAAGCCTTAGCTTTTTTCATCCTCCTGGCCACCTCCCTTGACCAACTCCCATAAGTCTCCTTATCCTCTCCCTTCCCTGTTCTCCTATACTGCTGGTATGCAGCCCTCTTTGCCCTCACCCCTTGCAGCACTTCCTTGTTCAGCCAGCATGGTTTCTTGCCTCTCCTCTTCTTACTCCTGGCCCTGCTGCAGGCTACTGTGGCTTCTGTTAACCCAGTCTTTATGACTCCCCACTTTTGTTCTGCATCCATCCCCAGCCTTATATCCTGGAGTCTTCCTTGCAGTATTGCTCACATCACTCAAAGTCCACCCTAATAAAGTCCACCACCTTAGAGCCCGTTCCTCCTGTCTCCCTGCCCAGCACAACAAGCCACACTGTTTGGTGGTCGCTACCTGCTAGTGGGTCCTCCACCCTTACCTCTCTCACCACCTCCCCATTTGCCAGTACTAGGTTCAGAGTGCTACCAAGCCTTGTAGGCCCACTTACCAATTGCATGAGAAGGTTGTCCTAGAATGCATCAAGGAGCACCTGCTCCCTGGTACTGCTAGTGACGGGGTGTTCCAGTCAACCCGTGGTAGGTTAAAATCCACCACTATCACCACTCACCCCCTTCTACGCACCCACCTTATCTGCTCTGCCAAATCACCATCCAGTTCCCCGGATTGGGTTGGTGGTCTGTACACCATGCCCAGCCTCAGCTTTTTGCTCTTGGAGTGCAGGAGCTGCACCCAAAGAGCCTCTGTCCTCTCCTCTCCTCTTCTCCCTCATCCCTTATGCATTTAATCCCTTCCCTCACATAGAGTGCAACCCCTCCCTTCCAACCCCCCCTGTCCCTCCTGCATATCCTGTATCCTGGGATTAAAAAGTCCCAATCATGGTACTCCATGGCCCAAGACTCTGTCACTGCAGCAATGTCCACCTTCCCCTCTGAAAGGAGCACCTGAAGCTCTGCGGTTTTGTTCCCCAGGCTTCTTGCATTAAGAGAAACCACCTTCCACCCATACCCCTACTTCTCCTCACTCTTCTCCCCCTTGACCTGTGTCCCTCCTCCCAGTAGTCTGCAACCTTTCTCCTCCTGCTTATTGTTACCGGGTGATTGTGCCTTCTGTATTACACTTAGACCACTCTACCTGCCCCCTCCCAGGGTTACTACACCTCCAACTTTACCTACTGTATATCTGGGGGGGGTGAGCTCATTAGGCTCCCCTGTCTGGACCTTTCTACTAACCTCAGTCTTTTGGCCACCCCCCCCTCATCATTTTAAATCCACCTTAGTAGAGATATACCCCTCTAATCCTGCTTTTAATACTCCCCTCCCTTTCCTGCTCAAGTGTACCCTGTCCCCCGCACACAAGTCATTATCTCCCAGACCCTACCCCAGTTAGTCACTAACCCATAATTTTTGGTGTGGCACCAATCCTTCTGCACCACACTGAATTCCTCAATCCTACTCTTCCTCCCCATGCTTGCACATGGTACAGGGAGTAACTCCAAGAATGCCACTGACTCACACTGCTTGTCCAGCTACTCGAACCTCCCCCTCACTACTTCCACAGCCTCCCCCTCTAAGTCGTTTGTACCCACATGAAACAGTAAATGAGGTTTCTTCCTCCCCCTCGATGCACATTTGAGCAGTGCCTTCCCTACCCCTCCTGCAGTCAACCTGGGGATAGCTTCAACCCAAATACAGCTGTGCCTTCCCCCATTCTGCCCCATCTCACCCCTTTCAGTATACAATCCCCTAGGATGAGTACCCCCATCCCTTAGCCCCTTTCCCTTCTAATGCCCCTTCCACCACCCCAGTATTTGATCTTCCCTGCCCCTTACCTCCGCCAGCTGCACCCTTTGTGACTTCCGTATCTGTACCCCCTACTTCCACCTCACCCTTTTTCTCTGCCTTATTCTTCCCATCCCCCTTGAACCCCTTCCCAGTCTGACTACTTCCTACTGGGCTTCCCATGTCGACGTCCCCTCCTCCCCTGCTGATTTCCAACCCCTCTCCTATCCCCTCTGTTGTCGATTTAGAGCCCCTATTCTCTTCTACCCCGAAGATGATGCCCTTCCCATCTTTCCCCCTTCCCATAACCTTCTCTCCTCCAGTCACCACCCCCTCCTTTCTTACTAGCCCGCCTTCTACCCTTTTGTCCTCGATATCTCCTCCCCTAGCTGTTGCCATCCCTCTCATGCCCCGCTTGTCCTCCCCTCCTTCAGTATAGAAACATAGAAACATAGAAATTGACAGCAGATAAGGATCACAAGGCCCATCCAGTCTGCACAGTTCTTTTACTGCCTTATGAATATGCCATCAGCTTTGCTCTGTCAATGGCCTATCTATTCATACTCATCAGTATTGCTCCCTTATGCCTGTCCCATGCCTGTTTGAAGCCCTGCACCATATTCATATCCACCACTTCCTGAGGTAGGCTATTCCATGCATCCACCACCCTTTCTGTGAAAAAGAAGTTTGTCACATTACCCCTTAATCGGCTCCCTCTTATCTCATGCTGTGTCCTCTTGTCCTGTTATTTTTCTTATATTGAAACATGTTAGACTCTTTCACCTTGTTAATGCCCTTAAGGTGTTTGAATATTTCGATCATATCACCTCTCTCCCTCCTTTGCTCTAGGGTATACATATTGAGCTCTGCTAATCTGCGCTCATATGTTTTCTGATGCAGTCCCTGCACAATTTTGGTTGCCCTTCTCTGGACTGCCTCAATTTGGTTAATGTCCTTGTGAAGGTGTGACCTCCAGTACTGCACGCAGTACTCCAGATGGGGCCTAACTAGTGTCTTGTAAAGAGGAATTATTACTTCCCTCTTCCGACTTGTGATACCTCTACTAATAAACCCCCAACATTCCTCTAGCCTTACGTACTGCATTAGTGGCCTGCTTGGATGATTTCAGGTCATCGGGGATGATGACACCCAAGTCTCTTTCTTCCCTTGTGACTGCCAGCAACTCCTCTCCCAGCCTATAGGTGGTTTCAGGGTTTCTCTTCCCTATGTGCATGATCTTGCACCTCTTTGCGTTAAACTCCAGTTGCTACTCTTCTGACCATTTTGCTAGTTTATCCAGATCTCTTCTCATTCTGCCCACCCCATCTGGATCATTTACTCTGCTGCAGATCTTGGTGTCATCTGCAAACAGACAAACCTTACCCTTCGGTCAATCTGCAATGTCACTGATGAAGATATTGAAAAGGACTGGCCCCAGGACTGATCACTGAAGTAGCCCACTTGTGACTTGCATCTCTTCTGACTGTATACCGTTTACCACCACTCTCTGTTTTCTGCCCTTCAACCAGTTTGCCACCAGTTGACCAACTTCTGACCCATTCTGAGCCTACCCAGCTTATTAATCAATCTTCTATGTAGAACAGTGTCAAAAGCTTTGCTGAAGTCAAGGTAGGCAACATCAACTGCTCCCTCTTGGTCCACCACTCTGGTTACCCTGTCAAAGAAATCTATGAGATTAGTTTGACAGGACCTTCCTTTTGTAAACCCATGCTGTCTTGGATCCTGTGCTCCTATGGATTCCAGATGTTGCACTATCCTTTCCTTAAGGAATGCCTCCATAATCTTTCCCAATACTGAGGTAAGACTGACTGGTCTGTAGTCCTCTGCCTCCTCCCTGCTACCACTCTTGTGGAGAGGGATTACATGAGCCCTTATTCAGTCTTCTGGGACCTCTCCTGTGCCCAGAGACTCACTAAATAGTTCTGATAATGGCTCTGCTAGTTCCACCCTTAGCTCCTTTAGTACCCTGGGATGTATGCCATCAGGTCTCATTGCCTTGTCCACCCTGAGCTTATCGAGCTCTTGTAGGACCCTTTCTTTTGTGAAAGGACTAGTGCACACCTCCTTACCCCCTGTGTCCATGGTGCTGAGCTGTGGGCCCTGCCCTACCTTCTCTTCTGTAAATACTGAGCAGAAGTATCTACCTAGGATAGATGCTTTTACATGATCCTCCTCCTCACATGCTCCCTTATCCCCTTTGATGTTAACAATACCCCCTATGGACTTTCTCCTTTCACTAATGTTTCTATAGAAAGTCTTGTCACCTTCTTGTACTGTTTGTGCTGGTGTTTCCTCGGTTTGGGCCTTTGCCTGCCTTACTGCCTTCCCTGCTTCCCTTAGGGAAGTTTGGTATGTCTCCCTATCTTCATCCTGCTGCATTCCCTTATATTTCTTGAAGACCAGCCTTTTGGCGCTGACCTTTTCTGCTACTGTTTTTGAGAACCAAAGTGGTTTCTTTCTTCTTTTGCACTTCCTTTTCTCTGTATGTTCGTGCTCCCCCTCTCTCTCTCTCTCCCATAGCAGAGGCTTGAATCTATTCCTAGTCAATTCCCCTTCTACATCTCTTCCCCCTATTGGTTCTCCCCTCCTACTTGTTCCCCTCCGTGCCACCCCTGGTACCACCCCTGGTCCCTCCCTAACCGCAGCCATCTGCTCTCTCCCGTGGTACTCCTCAAGGTCTCTTCCTCCCCCAACAGAAGGCCCCCACCTTCTACCCTCTCGTCCTCGCTATCTCTTCCCCTAGCTGTTGCCATCCCTCTCATGCCCCGCTTGTCCTCCCCCCTTCAGTATGCTGCTGCTCCCTCTCTCTCTCTCTCTCTCCCATAACAGAGGCTCAAATCTATTCCTAGTCGATTCCCCTCCTCCATCTCATCCCCCTATCATTCCCCCTCCTACTTGTTCTCCTCTGTGCCACCCCAGGTCCCACCCCTGCTCCCTCCCTACCCGCAACTACCATAAATGCTCGAATAAGAGCCTGGGTGCTTATTTAATTCATGCAGCATAATCATCGGGTGCTTATTCAAGCAAGGCGCTAATTCAAACACAGGCGCTTATTACATTGGCACAGCTTTTTAAGAGTTTTTATTTTATTTATTTTTTTGCGTGTTCTACTGTTTATTTAAGTTTGATCACATCTGCAGTTCAGGGCACTCGAGTAAGATATCTGGTCCGTTTATTCGTACATGGGATCTCCTAGCACGGGTCTACAGTGCTCCCTACAGATTGTAGGCGGCCTGTCATTGCTTGGACTTCATCTGAGATATCTATTAAACTATCTGACTGCCTGCCTGACCTGTTTTGCTGAAGTAGATAAGAGTAGCGTTTGCTGCTCTATGGCTAGGAACTGGAATATCTGAGGAAAGGGAGTGAGAACAGCTGACTAAAGCTGCAGTCTGTGACTGCAGTGTGTATCCCACCTTGTAGCAGACCTTCCAGGCAGACGTTTTGGATGTGTGTGGTGTGCCTTTTTCGGAATTGACTGTAGTGAGTTCAACAGAAGGGGGAAAAGACTTAAGTAGCAAGTGGTGGATTAATTAAAAATTAATTGTGTTGCTCTGCAATTTCTCTGCAGTTGCTCTGCACTGCGATTAGCTAATTGTTTTAAATAAAAGTATGTTGCTCTGCACTGCGATAAGCTACTGGTACTCACTAACCACTCGCTTAATGAGATCAGGCACTTAACTGAACACAGGAGCTTAATAATTTTGGGACGGCAAATGACTAGGTGCTTATTCAGGTTGGTGCTTATTTAGGATCAGGCACTTATTCGAGCAAATATGGTATATGCTCACTCCCTTGGTACTCCTTGTGGTCTCTTCCTCCCCCAACAGGAGGCCCCCCTTGCCTTGGGCACCCCTCCCTTGTCCTCTCTTTTCTGCTAGTGCCTCTGATACCGGGGTAGGTTTCAGTCCCTAGTTGCTCTTCCTCCATCCCCCCTTGCCATCCCCTATCCCCCCCCCCAGCCAGGATGCCTACCATACTTATCTGCCCTCCCACTTAGACTCCTCCCTAACCTCCACAGTTCCTCTCTCATACTAGCCTGTCATCTACAGATCATACACCCCCCTCCCATCCTCCAAGCCCAGTCCAGGATCATGGTGGACCCACACCCTGTACACCCTGCCACCCTTCCAAAGATGCCTGCCCTATTGACATGTGGCACCTACCCCATTTTGGCCACCATCTTATGTTACGGGCTCTTACTCCCAGGTTCTGTACCCTACTATAACTGTTATGGCCCTATTTACTGAAATTCCTGACCCCCCCCCCACACTAGTCCCCCTACTGGCCCCTTGCTGACTGGCGTAATACAGTCTCAAATCTCATCCATTAGATACTGTATTACTGTACCAATCCTAAAGTCTTCTTGTCCGTTTTTCACCCCTCAGCTACCATACTTTTTGTTCTCAACTCTCATATAGTTTTACTTAGCCCAGTTAGAAATCCTATTGCACTCCAATTATTACTCAGTTCAGTTACAGAAATAAATAGAACAAATAAATATGTGTTATTATAGCAATCATAACAGTATAGCTCAGTACTTAGCTCAGTCAGAGAAATGAACAGATCAACTAAATCTGTATTATTACAGCAATCCTCAAAGTATCCAATCATTGCTTTGTCTCCACCCCAGAGTCCCTGCTGTAATATAGGACCACAGAGGACCCGGGGCAGGAGGGTGGGCGACTCTAAAGTTCCAACAGAGCTCCACTGAGCTTGCTCACTCACCCTCTCTCACTCGCTCATTCTGTTTTCCAGGCACTGCAAGCTGCCCTTTTGTACTGGGCTCCTGCCTGTGTTGGTGCCCTTTTCTGCCCACAAAGAAATCCACAGCAGTCCCAACAAAGCTTTGTTGAGCTTGCTCACTCACCCTCTCTCACTCACTCATTCTGTTTCTCCCAGTGCTGCAGGCTGTCCTTTTGTACTGGGCTCCTGCCTGTGTTGGCACTTTTTTCTGCCTACAAAGAAATCTGCAGCAGTCCTGACAGAGCTCCGCTGTGCTTGCTCATTCCTCCTCTCTCACTTGCTCGTTCTGTTTCTCCTGGCACTGCAGGCTGCCCTTTTGTACTGGGCTCCTGCCTGTGTAGGAGCCTTTTTCTGCCCACAAAGAAATCTGCAGCAGTCCTGACAGAGCTCTGTTAAGCTCGCTCACTCACTCACTCACTCACCCTCTCTCACCGCTCATTCTGTTTTTCCCGCACTGCAGACTGCCCTTTGTACTGGGCTCCTGCCTGTG
The DNA here is from genome assembly GCA_016271365.2 of Neoceratodus forsteri. Classification (NCBI taxonomy): domain Eukaryota; kingdom Metazoa; phylum Chordata; order Ceratodontiformes; family Ceratodontidae; genus Neoceratodus; species Neoceratodus forsteri. The sequence continues at coordinate 141,589,025 of CM057457.1, read as the reverse complement.
TTGGCGCCTTTTTCTGCCCACAAAGAAATCCACAGCAGTCCCAACAAAGCTCTGTTGAGCTCACTCACTCACTCTCTCTCACTCGCTCATTCTGTTTCTCCCAGTGCTGCAGGCTGCCCTTTTGTACTGGGCTCCTGCCTGTGTTGGCACCTTTTTCTGCCCACAAAGAAATCTGCAGCAGTCCTGACAGAGCTCCACTGTGCTCGCTCACTCCTCCTCTCTCACTTACTCATTCTGTTTCTCCTGGCGCTGCAGGCTGCCCTTTTGTACTGGGCTCCTGCCTGTGTAGGTGCCTTTTTCTGCCCACAAAGAATTCCGCAGTAGTCCCGACAGAGCTCCGTTGAGCTTGCTCACTCCCCCTCCCTCACTTACTTGTTCTGCTTCTCCTGGCGTTGCAAGCTGCCCTTTTGTACTGGGCTCCTGCCTGCATTGACACCTTTTTCTGCCCACAACGAAATCTGTAGCAGTCCCGAAAGAGCTCCTTTGAGCTCACTCACTCCCCCTCTCTCACTTCTTCGTTCTGTTTCTCCCGGCACTGCAGGCTGCCCTTTAGTACTGTGCTCCTGCCTGCATTGGCGTCTTTTTCTGCCCACAATGAAATCTGCAGCAGTCCCAACAGAGCTCAGTTGAGCTCGTTCACTCCCCCTCTCTGTCGCTCGATCTTAATCTATCCCAAACACTGATTTCCCACAGCAACCGTACTATTCTGCGTCAGAAGTACAAAAACACATTTTGGCCAGGATGTGAAAAGTGACAGCTGCACTGTTCATAAGAAGGTGTAAAAAAATGCCAGTGTTGAAAATCTGGCATGAAAATGTTACAAATTTGCGAACTCACAAGTGTGCGTGGACACAGTGCAACGCACAATTGTAACACAGTCATTTTATGGACTTTCGTCACCAAATTTTTAACATAGGCATTTTAGGACCTCTCCTCATGAACAATGTCACTGTCATTTTCTTAATCTGTCCCAAACACTGATTTCCCACAGCTACCGCACAATTCTGTGCCGGAAGTGCGAAAACACATTTCAGCCAGGATATAAACAATGACAGCTATACTGTTCATAAGGAGGTTTAAAAAAATGCCAGTGTTGAAAATCTGGCATGAAAATATTACAAATTTGAGAAGTTACAAGGGTTCATGGAAACTGTGCAACGTACACTTGTAACACAGTCATTTTATGGACTTTTGTCACCAAATTTTCAACATAGGCATTTTAGGACCTCTGCTCGTGAACAGTGTCACTGTCATTTTCTTAATCTATCTCAGAAACTGATATCCCACAGCGACCGCGCTATTCTGCGCTGGAAGTGCGTAAACACATTTTGGCCAGGATGTGTAAAATGACAGTTGTACTGCTCATAAGGAGTTGTGGAAAAATGCTAATGTTGAAAATCTGGACTGAAAATATTACAAATTCGAGAAGCTATGAGTGTGCATGGCAACTGGACAACACACGCTTGTAAAACAGTCATTTTTTTTTGGAATTTTTTTCAGCAAATTTTCAACATAGGCCTTTTGAGAGCCCACTTCATGAACAATGGCACTGTCATTTTGTTAATCTGTCCCAAAAGGTGATTCCGCACAGTGACCTTGAAATCATCTTTCGGGACCAAATAACACAACGACAGTGACTGAATTCATGAGGAGGGTCCCAAGAACCCCATGTTGAAAATGTGGTACCAAAATTCCCAAAAAAGCCAGAGATATGCATCAAAGTTGAAAAAAACCCTATTTATGTCACTATACAGCTTATCGGCATTTCTTTAGTTCGCGGTCAGCTTTGAAGAGTGCAGACATATTCCCGGTCCACCGAAGATTGTCGTACTGGGCTACGGAGGTAAGTATGGGGTGAGGGGATGTGGATAGGTGGGGTGCGAGGGTGGGGGTTGGGGAAGGCTGCAACTCTACGAGGGACCATTTTTCTTATTTTCCAGATGTTGAAAAAAAATTGCAGGACTGTTTCTTTTTTCAGGGACTTTGGCACAGTGGGGTGGGCTTCAGCATGGCACCTGAGTGTTTTGGGGACTGTAGCCAGCGGTGGATTGGGCACCTCTGTCGGCACATACCAGTTGGGGAGAGCCGAGGATTGGGCACCCCTCAGCACACAGAAAACTGGGGGACATTATGCTGACAGAAAGTGGGCTCCCCATCAGCAAATTAAACTAGGGGGACTGATGCTGATGGGGATTGGGGCCCCCGTCAAAGAAAGACTGTTAGGGGGGTGCATGCTGCTGAGGGGGATTGGGCACCCCCTCAGCACACAACAAATGGGGGGGAGTTTACAGTGTGCCAACAGGGAGTGGGCTCCCCCATCAGCAAATGTACTGAGTCGGGGCCGCATAGGGACAGCAAAGTACCACCATGCAATGATGGGTCACTCCCTCATTACAGCGAAATGGTTGACACTCAATGACGATGTGGCTCTTGATTGCAGCGGTGAAAACATTTTAACTTGGTGGCACTTCTGCAAAACCAGTGTCATCAAGACACTGGGCTTGCATTGGTTCACCAGTGCCAAGCCCACAAGTGCAGTTCCCCCATTGGCTGCCAGAGCGACACACCTCCACAACCTGCTTCTCTCCTAAGCTGCCGCATAATGTTTCTTGCGCATGTGCACAAGCTAACATAAAAAGGTGACAAGGCTCAAGTTGACAACTATAAGCCCATTAGCATCACATCAGTAATTTGTAAAATCATGGAGACCTTTGTTAAGGATTTTTTGGTAGAGGATCTTAGGCAGTTACAGTTGGCAGATGCATCACAGCATAGTTTCGAGGCTGGTAGATCTTGTGCCAATAACCTGCTTTATTTTTTTGAATCAGTTAGCCAAGCACTAGACCAGAGCCTACCAGTTGACATGATTTGCCTTGATTATGCCAAGGCTTTGGATTCAGTATCACATAATATCTTGCTGGAGACATTACAGGAGCTAAAGATTACTGGGTACTTTAGAGCTTGGATAGGAGCCTGGCTTCATGAAAGAGTACAGAGGGTGCAAATAAGGGGATTTATGTCAGATTGGGCAAGAGTCCCTAGTGGTGTTCCACAGGGATTTATATTAGGGCCAATTTTATTTAACATCTTTGCTTCTACTGTCCAAGTGTCAAAAGGGGGCATGGCTCTGCAAATATGCAATGATACCAAGATAGGAGCAGTTGTAAATGATAGAACAGCAATTAAAACATTTCAGGAACAGTTTTATAATTTGGAAAACTGGGCAAAGGCACATAGACTGAGGTTTAATGAAGCAAAGTGCAAAGTAATGCACTTTGGCTGCAATAATCATAAAGCTCAATATCAAATGAATAACAATATTATAGACACCACTGGAAACGAAAAAGGCCTTGGCGTGATAATATCTAACATGCTTAGACTTGAAAGGCATAATACAGAGGTAGCCAAAGGGGCAAACAAAATCATGGGCAACATTTTGAGGAATATAAACACTAGATGCAAAACGGTTTCAGTGCCACTGTATAAGGCACTGGTTAGGCCTGTTTTAGAGTATGGTGCGCCTGTTAGCGTTCCCCATAGTATTGGGAGTTTGAGAGTAACTGAGAGGGTACAAAGAAGAATTACTATGAGAATAGGCATAGTAAAAAATAAAGACTATCGAAATAGACTGCAAGAACTGGGTCTATACTCCATGAAATATCGGGGAATCAGAGGTGACCTTTGCTATGTCTATAATGCTTTTAGAAATAAGATGCTCAGGGAATGTGAGAGTCTGAAACTAAAGGATAAACCAAATAGGGCAGCCAGAATCCATAACTGTCAATTACATGGTGAACTATATAAAACCACTAAAAGAGGGCGTTGGTTTAATCAGAGGATAGTGCAGATGTGGAATTTGTTACCACAAGACGTTGTAAATGCTAGCAACACAGAAATATCTGACAGACTGTTAGACCAATATATGGCTGAAAACAAATGGGAGTTTGACCACTGATTAGTGGCAAGTCCTTTTATGGCTCAGCAGCTACTTGGACATGTAACACCAAACCTATGAACCTATGATTATCACAAGCAATCCAGCTATAACATAACTCCTGCCCATGGATAGGTAGCACAGAAGGACCCATCCTTAAGGTCTTTGAAACAAGATTCCCAACTGATTCTGGCTGCCCGGGTTCCTAGTTCATCTGTAATTGGGAGGTACTCTGAGCACTATAAAGATTGCAGGTATAATCCTCCTATTTCTTCACTCCTTTCCAGTCTGGCTTCCAGAAGCAACACTCAGCTACCACCTCTCTCCTTAGGCTTACTGACTCCATCCTTATGGAGATGAACAGTGGCCTCATCACCTGTGCTATCTTTGTCGACCTAGCCAAGGCTTTAAACACTCACCCATAGTTCTTGCCAAGCTCTCTGCAGTGGGGCTCTCTGACTTTGCCACAAACTGGTTCCAAGCCTATCTGACAGGTAGGGCTCAATCTGTTCATATTGCTGACTCCCTGTCCCCCCTCCCCATCAAGACAGGTGTTCCCCAGGGCTCTGTTCTTGGTCTCTGTCTCTTTTCCATCTTCCTAAATGACATTCCAGCCACCTGCTCCTCCTTCTGTATCCACATGTATGCAGATGATACAGTTCTGTATACATCCGGATCCTCATTCTCTGTTGTGGCTACCAGACTTCAGCATGACTTTGACAAAGTTCAGCTCTGGTTACGCCCACACCAATTTTTCCTGAATGCCAAGAAGACTGTCTCCCAGACCTCCAGCACAAGGCAGAGACTCTCTCGGCTCCCTTCCCTCCCCTTTTTCCACACCCTTGATGGGACAAAGCTGGAGGATGCCTCCTCCTTTAGGTAACATGATATCAGGCTAGATTGGCACTTTGACTTCTCTGAGCATGTGGATGCTGTCATCAAAAAATTGCACCGCAAGTTTGGTGCTCTGTGCAGAAACTGAGATTGCATCTCTGTGTCTGCCTGTTGGGCACTGGTCCAGAAAATGATCCTTCCAGTTTTTGACTATGGTGATGTAATCTTCAGTGCCACCCCCAGAACTTCCCTTGCCAGACTGGACACCCTCTGACACTCCTTCTGCAGCTTTGCCCTTGATAGTCCCCCTCATACTCATCACTGTAATCTCTACCAGTCTCTATCTTTCCTCTCCCTCGAGGACAGACCATGCTCTCACTACATCTCCTTCTTTTCTAAATTTTGGGTTTGTTTCCTCCCCTCCTATCTGGCTTCCTGCTTATCACCTCTAACCCCTCCGGAGCCACGATTTTCACAACATGGCTATCCCTCCTAGATCATCTACAACTGGCCAGTCTACATTCTCTCACCACCTCCCTAAATGTGGATCTCCCTTCCTCATGTAATCCACCACGCCAGCTCCCCTTCTGCCCTCTCATCTCTCCTTCACAATTTTCTGTCCACTACTTGTAACTGCCTTTAACTCCCTTTTCTCCTCACTCTTTTGACACCTCTTACGGGTTGCACTTCCATATGAATTCTCCACTTATGTGACCAGTTTGTATATCTACTGTATTTTTTTGTATTTTTTTTACTAATTTCCTTTATATTATTGTATTGCATCATCGCTCTATACTGTTATATCCCTATTCCCCTTCCCCCAGGATTCAGCTGGAAACAAGCAATTTTTGCTCAGTGTGCCTTTCCTGGTGAAACTTTTCAATAAATAATCAGCTTTACCAGGTGAGTAAATTCCATTATCCTCTGCAACCTTTCTAGTGCTCAGACATTCCTCACAAATGGGACTTTTGTAGCAGTACCAAAGAGAAACCTGGGTGGGAAAATGAACCTCAGGTCATAAGGAACCCGGGACTGCCTGAAGCACCACCTACCAGATGTAGCTCGATCTGCTGATGCTATGTCCAAGTAGCAGCTGCACAGATGTCCTGGACTGAGGCTCCCCCTCTCTCTGCCCAAGAGGCGGACATAGTCCTAGCTACCCATATCCACCTGGCTATTGCCTCCTTTGAGGCAACCTGCCTACTTTCTTTCCGGAAAACAAAATGAACAACCTGTCTGACCTACGAAAACTTTCGGACATGTGTAAATAGTTCTTAATCAGGGATACCACATCAAGTGGATGAGGAGTCACAGCAGGGTCATCCCCGTTCAGGAGCATGGTGGGTAGATGAATTTCCTGTTCCATGTAGAAAGGTGACACCACCTTTGAGGCATAAAACAGGACTGTTCTAAGAGACATCCTGTCATTATGGAAGGTAAGGAATGGTTCTCGGCACAACAGTGCCTGCAACTCACCCACCCTTCTGGCTGAGCACAAAGCCATCAAGAAGACCATTCTGATAGTCATCCAGTATGGGGAATTGTCCAGGAATAGAGGCTTGTGAAGGCCATCCAGGACTGCATTAAGTTGCCAGAGAGGGCGGGTGGGCCTAGTATGGGGAAAAGTTATCCATACTGCCCACAGCAGTGTGGCTATATCTGGGTGTCAGCCTATCTGTCCCACCCTTGGGAGGGGACCTCGCATGGCAGAAAAAGCCAAAACCTATACCCTCAGGGAGGAATACACAAGCCTCCTGTCTGCCCATCACTGAGAAAATCAAGAATTTGAGGAAGACCCACTACCGAAGGGGACATGCCTTTAGCTGAACACCACTTTCAGAAGGCATGCCAATGATTATGTTAAGTCTTATTTGTGGATTGTAGAAGCCTGTCAACCACTCTGAGAAGATACCCTGCATTCAGCAGTCTTTGCCTTTCAACATACAGGTCATCAGACTGAGGGCCTTGTGATTGTTGTGCAGGATTGGCCCTTGGCTGAGGAGATCCGGCAGGATGGAAGACGCCTAGGATTGTCGATTAACATTACTTGGAGACATGAGTAACATCACCTCCTTGGCCAGTCAGGTGCTATCATTATCACTGAGACTTTTGTGGATCTGATTTTGAGCAGCACATTCGGAATCATGGGAATTGGTGGGAAAACATAGGTTTTGCTGAAATTCCATGGTGCTGCCAGTGTGTCGATCTCTTCAGCCTGAGCGTATTGCAGATGTGAGTGAAAATAAGGTAGCTAAGTGTTGTGGCGAGATGCCATCAGATCCAGCTGGAATGGCTCCCATCTTTTGTCGATGGACTAAAACATCTGGGGATGTAGGCACCACTCTGCCTTGCCCAGCATGTCTTGGCTGAGCCAGTCCGCTTGAGAGTTCAGCTTGCTGGTCAGGTAAGTGGCCAAGATAGTTAGCAGGTTCTGTTCTGTGCATCTTAGCATTTTTTAACGCCTCTCTTAACATCGCTCTGCTTCAGGTTCCTTCTTGTTTGTTTATGTACTGTATGCCATGGTGACTTGGTTGCCTGTTTGGATTAGGGCTGCCTGGCTGGCAAAGTGGGGAAGGAAGAAGAAGAATAAGAGGGCTCAGTACACCGATGTTATCTCCAACATGTTAATGGGGAGGCAGGCTTCTGTCGGGGACCACTGGCTCTGAGTGACATGGTGATCTAGTATGGCCCCCCAGCTGAGTAGACTGGCATCTGTTGTTATCATTGCTGTAGTAGTCACTGACAATGGCAAGCCTCGGGCCAGATTGTTTGTTGGCCCGCCACGTGAGACTGTTCAGGATGTCCGAGATTGGACTGAGTCTGTACTCTAAATTCTATGATGACTGGTCTCATGAGTCTAGAAGATATCTCTGGAGTGGGAATATATGCAGCCGTGCCCATGGCACCATGGCTATCATCGATGCCATGAGGCCGAGCAATTGCAGATATGTCCACACTGGTCCATGGGATCATGTTCTTATTGACCCAATGAGCCGGTCAGATTGCGGATCTTTTCTGGCATTTGGGGTCACCTGGGCCAGGTGCGTGCTGATCTGCACCACAAGGTGTTATTTTCTGGGTGGGGACCAACTGACTTTTGTCCCAGTTTATCACCCACACGTGCAGTTGCAGGCAGAGAACAGCAGTGTCCATGCCCTCTGTGACACTGGTGAACCTTTCTCGTATGAGCCAATCATCCAGATAGGGGATGACATGCATGTTTCTCTTGCAGAGAGCTGCTGCAAGCACTACCAGAGTCTTTGTGAATACCTTGGGGGCCCAGGCTAGCCCAAACATGAAACACGTGTACTGATAATGTTGGCCATTGACATTGAATCAGAGGAACTTTTGATGCAGGGCTGAATAGGTATTTGAAAGTAGGCGTCCTTTAGGTTGATTGAAGTGAGGACATTGTCTGGTTGCATGGCCACCAGTGTAAACCTGAGAGTCTCCATCTTAAACTTTTTGTAGGCTACAAACTTGTTGAGGAACTTGAGATCCAGTACCACACAGACTCCTCCTGTTTTCTTTAGGACCATAAGGAATGTAGAGTACACTCCTATGTCCCATTCTGGCTGTGGAACAGGAGCAATGGCCCTGCTGTTGGAAAGGTTCAGCAAGGCCTGGCAGACTGCCTTGGCCTTGTCGGAGCACAGGGACATTGGTGACACCAGTGGTCTGTGTGGGACTATCTTTTGTGCGAGTTCTGTGGTATAGCCATGGGTCACTAGTTCCTGAATCCACTTGCCTGGTGTGATCTGGGCCCATTGCTTGGAGAACAGTTGAAGTCAGCCCCCAGCTAGGATGATGTCTTCACAGGCCCGCCTCATTTAATTGGCTCTTATTAGCAGGGCCCCTTCTGGACTTGTAGAAGCCAGGGCTGATTTTCCTTCTGGAACCACCTCTGTTCTGGAACTGTGATTGCCAGAACTGGAATCAGGGCTTGTAGGCCCTGCCCAGTGTTTTTGGCTGCTAAGTGACTTTGCTTGCCCTCCGGAGCCCTTGAACTTGGGGTAAAATGGCCACCTTGACAGAAGGTAAAGATCCTTCCTTTCTGCCATCTGTTTCATGCCTGACCTGTCCCTAAGGAATAGAGCGAACATGTCACCAAACAGGTGTCCCTTTTTGAACGGGAGCTTGAACAGCGTGTTTTTAGACTTTCCGTCTGCCTGTCAAAGCTTTAGCCATAGGGCCTGCCTTGCCCGGTTGGCCAGGAGTTAGACTCTGGTAACAAACTTCATAATGTCCAACAATGCATTCAATACTCGGGTGGCAGTATAGCGCAGAGGTTTAGAGCTCTAAGCTGCAAACCTGGAGACCAAGGTCTGAATCCCACAGCCGCCACTTGCAAACTATGTGACCCTGAGCATGTCACTTAACTTCCTTGTGCTCCCAGATTGCACCTGGAAACAAGCTTCAGCTTAGTGTGCCTTTCCTGGTTAAACAATTTCCCCTTTCCCTTTCCAGTACTTAGCAAGCCACCTGGGTGGTGCAGTCAGCCTTACCTATTATTGGGGAGGAGTCCAGGATGGTCTCCATCCAGCAGAGCAGGGCTCTGCTGGTGTACTACATGGCTGTGTGCACTGACAGAACCAGACTAGTGACCTCATGTATCTTTTTGAGGTGCCTCTCCACCTTTTTGTCCATGAGGTCTGTCAGAGCTGCTGAGCTCTCGATAGGGAGGACAGTCCTCTTGGAGAGGGCCAAGACGGGGTGGGGGTCCACCTTAGGGGCTGTGTACCAGGCCATCTTGAGCAATTCTGGAAGCGGACACATTCTTTCCATAGCATGCTTCTCTGGGGTCCAGATGGCCTCTGCTGTCTCATGTTCCTTGCTCAAAATAGTCTCTAGAGCTTGGCAGGTGGAAAGTACTGCCTCGTGGAGCTCTGATGCACTGAGAGAAGGGTGTCTGTTGAGGAATGAGGTTTTTCAATCTCCTCTGCAATTTTGAGTACCCCTCGTATCATCCATACCAACTCCTCCACATCTTCTCCTGGGCACAGTCTGCCAGAGGAAAGTTCAGATTTTTGGTCCAACCCATCATCTTTGGGTACTTCGGCTCTTCTGCCTGCCTGCACTGTCTCTTCACTGGGCGCAGTGACTGGGTTCCCTCTGAGCATTTGCTTGGGGAAGTTGCCTGTGAACCCTGTGGTTGCTGGGCTTGCAACTCTTCCAGCAGTTAGAACAACAGACCAGCTTGTGTGGCATTCAGTGTAATTTGTGCTGTAGGGGCGCTATGTCCTCCTCTAGTGGAGACTAAGTCGAGGTCAGCAGCTTGGGAGGTTCCAGATTCCAGGGCTTTGCATACTGCACACAGTGCCTCTCGGATAAGGGTCTCCAGCAGCTTTGTATCACATTCTGGGAAACCAGGCATGGCAGGGAGCCGAGAATCACTCAGCAACCTATGGGAAGCACGTAGAAAAACAAGGTTCAGAAACATGTCCCACTTAGCTGACCTGATAGGTAAATGCTGAGGATGGCAGCAACATGGAAAAGAGAAGTTGTGGAGAGGACAGAGGGGAAAAGGAAAAATGCCTGACTTTAAGCAAGCCTCTTGTAAAGTCATGCCAGACTGCCGAAGATGGCCATTATCTCGCTACATCCAGCTCTCACGAGATTAGCCAGGCAGATTTTGACCTACACAAAATGGCCGTCATCCTGGTACTGTACCGAGATGGCTGCCAGTCTTGTGACACTGCCCGCAATCCCCTGGGGCCAAGATGGCTGCTATCTCATGAGATTCCCCACTGGTATTCTAAACTTTCCCTTAACGGCATAGTAGTGGCTAAAAACAGAGCACCAATGGAGCTAATGATGCTGGGTCCAGGTGGGGAAGTACACACATAACTCCCACGCAGTGCTGGATGTGGGTCAGGAGGAAGCAGGTGGTGGTCTCACGAGAGCCATCCATTTTCAGGCATGGTGGCCACGAGATTTTGTTCGCTCACAAGGAGTGGGAAAACAACAGCTGCGAGGGAGGGTTTTGTAGCCAGTGGAGATATCCCCACTAGAGTGCATTGACAATGCAGGAAGAAGATTTATAACTGCTGATCCCCCCCAGTGTTTGAAAATTCATGGAGCCCTGGAATGGCGTGGTCAGCTTGCCGCACCAAGGACTGACTCCAGGACTGTACAAAGAGGGGAGTATGTAGCCCCTTTCCTTGCATTTTATCCCAGTGGCCCAGTGAGTACCTAGTTGTTTGGCAGGCTGAGGTTCAGGGCTAATCAGTCCAGTGCCATGGTTGGCAGCCCATCCCGTTAGGGAATATCAAGCTCAGGACTGTTGATGTACTAAAATAATTTTGAAGCTCTGTTTACAATCTCTCCCAGTGCCCTCTTTCTTTCTATCTTTGCCCTGGCTATGCTGTAAGTACTGTAAGAAAAAATTACTCACCTTAGTAATGTTGTTTCTTCTAATGGAGTCTTGCTATATTATGACAATTGCAGACTACACAGCAGTACCTCCATGGAGGAGGGGACAGAACCTACTTAGGAAATAGGCTCTGAAGCACAGCTGTGCCAAACCGAGCATCCCTCCTGGCCTGGATATCCAGGGAGTAATGCTTGGTGAAAGTGTGTACTGTTTTCCAAGTAGCTGCTTGACATATATCTAAGATAGGGATGTCCCTGGCCGCAGCTAGGGACGCAGCTGTACCTCTGGTAGAGTGAGCCCTCAGGCCTGAAGGGGGAACCTTACCCAGTTTTTGATAGCAAAATTGGATACAAGAGACAATCCACCTGGCAATGGATCTCTTAGTGGCAGGTTTCCCTTTCCCAACCTCACCATAAGTGAGAAAGAGTTGGAGGGAGTCAAACCTGTGACCCTTGGTACGCTTCTATGTAGTAACTTAGGGCCCTCTTAACATCTAAGCTGTGCAGCCTCCTCTCACCAGAGGAGGAATGGTCAGTGAAGAACACTGGAAGAGAAACAGATTGATTAAGGTGGAAATCTGAAACCACCTTAGGCAAAAACTTCCTGTTAGTCCTGAGGACTACCTTATCCCTGTGAAAGGAAATAAAGTCAGTCTCTACTGACAAAGCTTGTAACTCACTTATGCGCCTGGTAGAAGTGATGGCTACTAGAAACACAGTTTTCCAAGTCAAGTACTTAAGCTCTGCCGAAGACAGAGGTTCAAAGGGGGGTTGCATCAGCTGAGCAATGCAAACATTAAGATCCCAGGCAGGGGCAGGGTCCCTGAATGGTGGCTTGGTATGAAGCAATCCCCTGAAAAACTTGGAAAATACAGGGTGAGCAGAAAGAGAAGAAGGCTTTCCTGCTGAAATAAAAGCAGAGACAGCTGCCAAATGCACTTCCAGGTTAGCTGGTCTCAGTCCCAAAGAATTAAGATGGACCATATAGTCCAAAACAGTGGGCAAATCAGCAGATTCTGGGGAAATATGCTTCCCAGAACACCATATGGAAAACCTTTTCCATTTGGAGTTATAAGTAGCCCTAGTGGAAGGCTTCTAGAAGCTTTCAAAATTTCGAGAACACCTTGAGAAAGGTGTAGGTCAGCTAACTCTAACTCCTCAAGAGCCAGGCCTTGAGGTTGAGGGATTTGAGATTCGGATACCAAACTCTCCCCTGGGCACAGGTTAACAAATTGTAGTTCCTGGGGAGACACAGGGGAAGATGGACTGCTAAGAACAGAAGGAGTGGGTACCAGGGCTGCCTGGCCCAATCTGGAGCAATCAGAATCATCTTGCAGGGCTGAGATCTGATTTTGACTAGCACCTGAACAGGAGAGGGAAGGGGAAGGCATAGAAACTTCCTTCCCAATCGAGGAGAAAGGCATCCAGGGGACTGAGCCCAACACTGGGGCCTGCAACAAAAAGTGGAAGTTGATGATTGTCTGGGGCTGCAAAGATCTATCTGAGGGGTGCCCCATCTGGCAAACACTGTCCCTAGTACTAGGGGAGTCCAAGTGACCATTCGTGATGGCCTGGAAATCCTGCCGAGAGCATCTGCCAGGACATTGTCCTTGCCTGGGAGGTGAACTGCTATGAGGGAAGTGTTCAGGGAATAAGCCAGAGACCACAACTTCATTGTCTCGGTGCACAAGGCCGAAGACTGAGTGCCCCCTTGTTTGTTGATGTACCACATTGTAGTGGTGTTGTCTGTTCTGACCTGTACCACTTTGTTCTGAACAGATGCAGAAAAAACCTGAAGTGCTAGAAAAACAGCTCTGAGTTCCAGCAGATTGATGTGGAGCAGAGATTCCTGAGGGGACCACAATCCCTGGGTTGAGAGGACACCCATGTGAGCTCCCCATCCCAAAAGGGACGCATCTGTAGTAAGGGTCAAGGAGTGAGATAGAGGGATGAAAGGAACCCCTTGTCTCAGATTGCTCTGATCCTGCCACCACTGAAGGGCCTGGATCAGGGTTCGAGTTACTGGGATCAACTTGGATAGGGATCTCTTCTTTGAGACCAAAGGCTCTCAAATGGAACTGAATGTCCCTCATCTGAAATCTTGCTCCTTGCACTACAGCTGTGGAAGCAGCCATGTGTCCCTAGGAGCTGTAGAAAATGCCTTGCTGGTCGAGAGACCTGCAGGGTGAAGAAGGAGGCCAGGGCCACCAGGGTCCTTACCCTTTCTAGGGGAAGGAAGGCTCTGTCCTGCTTTGTGTCCAGTTCTGCGCCTATAAAGGTGAGTACCTGGACAGGTTCTAGAACTGACTTTGGAAGACTGAGAAGAAAGCTTAGAGAGGTAAGCAGCTACTGGGTAACCTGCAGGTGTGATTTGACCTGGTCTGGAGACTGACCCATAATGATCCAGTCGTCTAGGTAGGGAAAGATGGCAATCTTTTGCCTTCTTAAATGAGCAACTGCTACCGCCAGGCATTTTGTGAATACCCTTGAGGCAGAGGTAAGGACGAAGGGCATTGCTCTGAACTGATAATGGCCTGAGGGCAGTTCGAATCTGAGGTACTTTCGGTTGGAGCTTCAGATAAGAACATGGAAGTAGGCATCCTTGAGGTCCAGGGAAGCTAGCCAGTCCCCTGGCCTTAGGGAGGGTAAAATCATTCCCAGAGTCACCATTTTGAATTTTGGTTTTAAAAGGTGCTTGTTCAGATATCTTAGGTCCAGGATGGGCCGCCATTCTCCTGTCTTTTTTGGGGTAAGAAAGTACCTGGAGTACAGTCCCCTGCCCTGGTGTAGGTGAGAAACCCTTTCTACAGCTCTGAGAGCCAGGAGGGTTGATATTTCTGTTTCCAAAGCAAGAGTCTCTAGAGGATTTGCAGGTGGAAAAGGTCTGATTCCCATCTTTTGAAATTTTTTGAAGCTGAGAACCAGACCCTGGCTTACTACTTCCAGGACCAACTTGTCTGATGTTAAAGACTCCCAGTCCTGGACGAAGTAAGCCAGCCTGCCACCTACAGGTAATGGAGAATTGGCCCTGGGCATCCCATCAGGGTGCCTGTTTGGCTGGGGCTTTAGGCTGAGGGGTGGGAGCAGGCCTGCTTGTACCCCGTCTGCCTCTCCCTCTGAAGAACCCCCTCTGAGCGTAAGCTGAAGAGGAGGCCTGGGTTTGGTGAAAAGGCCTGCCTCTACCCCTGGGGGGCTGCCTCTGAGGAGTGGCTTGCCGTTCCTTGGCTTGTGCACTCCTATAAGTGGTTCTATATTCATCCATTTTCTTCATATAATTCTCTGTCTGCTCCCCAAACAGAGAATTTCCAACCACAGGAAAATCCATGGCCTTAGCCTGGGTATCCTGTGACAGACTAGTACACCTGAGCCAAGCCAATCTATGAAAAGCCACAGATGTAGCCATGACTGTAGAGGATACATCATTAGAATCCACTGCAGCATGGAATTGCACCTTAGATGCCTCAATACCATCAGCAGCCACCTGTTCCAGCTCCTTGACAAGCTGGCCAGGGGCCTGTTTGGCTAAAGCCATGACAGTATCCCATCTAGATTTCTGGTATCTTGCAACATAAGCCATATAATTTGCTTGTCTGAGTCCCAAGGACGCTGCCATGTATTGTTTTTTAGCCATGGCATCAATCTTCCTGGAGTCCTTGTCAGGAGGATGTGAAGCCAGGGGAAAATTAGCCTTATCACAGGCTGCAGCCTGAACTACCCCAACATGGCTGCATTGCTGTGAAAGAAATTCTGTATCAGGACCTGACAAAGTGTACCTCCTGTCCATCTTTTTATCCACAGGAGGCACAGAATTAGGAGCTTTTAAAATTTTTGTTTGTTTCCTAAAGGATTTATGTAAAGGAATAGACAATCTCCTGGACTCTGGGATATCCATCATCTCCACAAAGTCAGGCTCCTCTTGCTCATCCACAGCTTCCTCCAAAGGGAGCTGGAGGGTTTCAGCAACTTTTTTATAAAACAGAAAATGAGAAGGGGACTCAGAAAGCCTAGGGGGAGACTCTCCTAAAGGTCTGTCTGGGGAGATGTCCGATTCAATGGGCACATCCAGACTTTCAAAATCACATTCACACTGTTCATAATCATCCTCCCCCTCCTCTGGTTCATAAAACTCCTCTATATCATATTCTTGAACCGGTGGAACCGGCCGAACCGACCTTTTGCCAGAAGGTGGCGGTTCGGACGGAACCGGGGAAAGCGACTGGACAATTTGGATCACTTTGGCTATCTCTGCAGCAGTTGGAGAAGGAATTTTTAACTCCACACATGCTGATTTTCTAGTTCTCTTTGCTGGAACTGGCTCCTCTGAGTCAGCTTTTCGTTTGCCCGAGGAAGTCTCGCCCTGGTCAGAGGGCACTCCCTCCGGTTCGGTTGGCACCGAACCGGGCTGGCCATCTGGTCAGCGGACTTTTTGGCCTCTCGTTCCCTGAGCCTACCAACTCTCTTATCTAGGGTAGCTGCAGGGAAATTCTTGCAAATCTGGCAGTCTGCATTGAGGTGGTCAAACCCCAGACAATAAACACATGTGGTGTGTGGGTCAGCCTTGGCAAAGACTTCCCCACAGACACTACAGCGTTGAAACCCAGTGGGCCCAGTTTTTCTTTTGGGTTTCTCAGACCTAATGCCAGCCTAACCAAAAACTTGCCCTTTTCCAGCAAATGCCAGGCAAGACACCCTTATCGGTTCCCAACCGTGTCACGGGTCGTGGAAAAAACCGTAATGAAATCCGTTTTTTTTAGAACCAATAAGAACCAGGAACCGCACTCTAAATAGCTCTAAATGATTTAGAAAAAAGTTTTAAAAACAACCTGATCGGTTCAAACCGAACCGATAAACATTTACAAGTTCCACACAGAACTATTACTTACAATACCACAGACAGAGCTTGAACCGATCGGTTTGCGGTTAAAATAATAATAATCGCGGTTGAATTTAACAGAGAAAAACACTTTTAAACCAAGAAATGAACCGAGCAGTAGGAGGAATCTCCGGAGCAACTGTTCAGTGAGGCGGAGTAAAGAATCTGACAGTTTCAGTTTGAAATGACCCAGACAGAGCTTTTCTAACCGAGCTCGCACTCCAAGTTCCATGCATGGCATGGAAGTTAACTCTTTCACCTCCAGAGCAGTTCTAAGGCTGGGACAAACTGCAATTGTCATAATATAGCAAGACTTCATGTTGTTTGAAATGGACAATTTTGCTGTGGTTCTACAGTGCCTGTGGCTCAATGTTAGCACTGTCTAAATGTGGAGTGGATGCTATGTGAGGGTTCAGCTACTTAGGGAGGTGCAAGGTGGGGATGCTGCATTAGGGTCCCAACCAGAATAGGGGAATGTGAGCTAGGATGCTGCAGGAGGGTACCCATGAGGTATGTACTCGAGGAGTCCTTGTCTTTGCTGTTTTTTTGTTGTTTTTTTTTGTTTTGCTTTTTTGCTGGTGGTAGAAGAGGCATGCATAAAAGTGTTAGGAGCAGCCCTAAAGTTATTACGCGCTGTGATTTTGTCATGTGCTAGCTGTGATAGAGGAAAGTGAGACTAAGTAAAAAAGTAGATGGTAAAATTTGCCTGAAAGGGAGCGATCAGTGATTGTGACCAGCCTCTACAGATGCACAAAATAAACTGGACAATGTTATCTTGGCTGGAGGATGGGCCTCTGGTAGTCCAAACATCTGCAATCATGCGCCAGCCAATAGGATGGATGGAGGATAACCCATTTGTGAAGAATGTCTGAGCACTAGAAAGGCTGCAGGGAATAATAACCATTTACTTTACACACTGTTCACAGGAGAAACCACATACTTTATCATCTAGATTACAGCAAAGGTTCCTGCCGTCTATTGATCTTATAAACCTGTTGTATTTATTGCTATGCCACCTAATACCTCGATTCAGCCACTCTCCTGATGACATCCTACTGACATGTATTTACGCTGGCTTTTTGCCCATGGCATTATGACTGTACTTTTTGGCTAACTTTATCCAGAGGTCAGAGGGTCAGCAGACCCCTCACTTTTGTAGCTGAAGTGTCAGACAATGAATTTTTGACCCCCTCCCCCAGATTTCAATCATTGGAGCAGCATTAAAATGAGGCTTGTAGGATTTCTGCAATGACAGCAAGGAATCCAGACAACCGAAATTATACTTTTCGGAAAACGTCTATGGAAAATTTTGTCTTAACAGTTGCATGAGTTGCAATGCAACTGTATAGTTTTTTTTTCTTCCTCTAACTTCTCAAACCTCTTAACAAGCTACAACTCCTGATGCTATTCTGTTTTGATTATCACAAACAAAATCCATGCATTCTGTTAATAAATCATGGATTCTTCATCAAAATATCTGGATTATTCAGGATCATAAAAAGCTAGGTAGGTTGAATTAAGTATTTTTAAGATGGCAGTTGTTTTCCCAACACCCTGAACTAAGGTGCTCTATGCAAATTATGATACCCCACTTTTTGGTACACTCTTTTGCCACTGGTTATGTGCTTTATTGTTAAAAAAAAAATTGATAAATACTTCAATGGCAAAATGCACAGACATAGGGCCAGATATTCAAAACTTAGCACTGCATGCAAACCATTTGCACTGGGCTAGCGCCAGGTTAGTGCGTGATAACTATATTTAAAAGGGCAATTAGCATGTGCAAACCATGGTAGTGCCGGGCAAACTGATAATATATGCAAGGTGCAAACAGAGGGGGCGGGCCAGCGTAATGCGACATTCAGTGCATAGCACCACGTTAGGCACCATTGTGCGGCTTAGCGAGACACATTGTGCGGCAGAAAATACTGCTCGGGAAAAAGTGATCTTAACTCCGGGCACATCAGCATTGCGTGATGCTGTGACATTGTGCTGCGTGCGCGCCATTAGCATGGCTGTGCGTGACCCCATCCAATATGCAGGACACAGCAAGGCGGTTGTGGGGTCACAGACAGAGGGGACCTTCAGAACAGCATGGGACAGGTGTGAGGCTCTCCAAGGCTGTGGTAGGAGGACATAGGGTATTGGAAAACTGGACTCTGCAGCTGCTCCAGTAGGTAGGGACTGGGCAGACTAGGTGGGCCAGGCAGTCCTCAGCTGCTGGCTAATGCACCGGGTAATGGTGCTGTGTATATACTGTATGCTGCTTCATACAGTGTGACTGCCTGCTGACACCCTGTCCAGCAATACATACATCACTGTGGGCATCCCATGCCAGTTGTGCAGCATCTGTGAGTTGCACAACAGCAATACAAGATAGTCCACCATCGGTAAACACCAGCATGCTGGGGCTGTCCCTCTGTATGGTGATGCAGGCAATGCCGCTCACCATTTCATAGGGAGAGCTGTGTCCCACACCCCACTGGCCCCCATGCCACTGTACCAGCTGCAGTGCACTGTGTGGCAGGACCTACAGCTGGACTATTGAAACCTGCACCGCCACCAGTGCCTGTGCACTGCAGTCCCCTGGAGCACATTATACACCGCAGTTCTAAACATGTGTAGCCTGCAGCTCCCACCATGCTCTTCCCAACTGACCTACAGGTGGAGCTTTGGGCTGACCCAGCTGGCCCCGGTACTTCCTACTGACCTACAGGCAGAGTTGTGGGACCCTGCAGTAACGCTGGGCAAACTGCATGCAAATCAGAGCATAATGGGATGCAAATGTGGATGTTTGCCCACTGACTGGATAAGTAGGCTCATTTGCATGTCACCTTAGAATATAGCAGATTTCTGCCCCAGGCAAACGTGTTAGCACTGGGCAAAGGGCTTAGCACCGTGCTAGCCCTACGCAAAGGGCTGTGCACCGTGCGGCCATCATGACATCATTTTTCACTTCTGCTAACTGTACATTCACATGAGCTGATGCCTGCAGTTCTGCTGACTCCACTCTGTTGCTGGCACACACATTGGCCACATATTCCACCTCTACAGTCCTTCTAGTCACTGTCCACTGTGTTGCTGTTGTGGTTTGCACTTCCTGGTTCCTATATTCAGAGCTGTCTTACTCCCGGGCTGTGTCTGCCCTGCACTCCCAGCCCAGGTTACCCTACTTCTTTTGCATGCTATATTCAGCAGCTTTTGCCTTGGGCTATTCATTTTGAATAAAGCAGGCTTTTGACTCTGTACTATGTTTGCCTGCCAGGCAGCGTTAATTTAGCCCCGAGGCAAAGTTTTGAATATCTGGCCCATAGAGAGGTAATTTTTGGACCCAAATAGCAATGTATA
The DNA here is from genome assembly GCA_016271365.2 of Neoceratodus forsteri. Lineage (NCBI taxonomy): Eukaryota > Metazoa > Chordata > Ceratodontiformes > Ceratodontidae > Neoceratodus > Neoceratodus forsteri. The sequence goes on along the minus strand of CM057457.1, from coordinate 141,569,664 downwards.
ATATAATTTGCATGTACAGATTGTAAAACAGTGTTTGTAGTGTATGTAGCTTGGTGCAAGTGTAAAATGTTCTACAGTATGGGGTAGAGCTGTGGGCCCACTGAAGTGCAGGACCCAGGAACATGTGAGAACAATACTTAATTATACAATGGTCTTTCAAATTGAAGAATCTGATTGACTGACTGGTAGAAACAAAACTTGGTTATTAAAATATTAATTTTTTTTTTTCATGTTATTATTTACATTATTTTAACTATTACTTTATATGCTTTACAAGGGCTTAATTATAAGACATACCACAATACTTTTGGTTAAAATTACTGTCTGCATGAGTTTCCTAAAAGCAAAAGGAAATACTGCTTGAATGGGACTTTGGCAAAAGAAAAAAAAATTGCTTTCAAATATTTTTTAGTACTTCCTATAAGCTTAAGTGGATGATGCATTAGGCCTAAGCTTAATTTTAATGTTTGCTTGCACGCATGTGCAAGAAACATTGTGCCATCATCCGAGTTTTCCAGAGGTGTGTCAGCCTCTACCAATTCAGTCAGTGTCTTGGAAGGCATGGTCGCAGTGCACCAATCACTGCTCCAGCTGTCTATGACAGCTGAAAATGCAGTGGCATGCAGCTGAAAGGGAGAGCTCCACTTCAGTGAGCAGAGCTCCCCCCTCAACACGCAAACACGCATATTGCATGCTGACGCTCTCCCCCCACGCACATACTGTATAGCCGACGTGGGTGCCCAATCCCCCGTAGGCTGCACGCCCCCCCAAAGCATCCAGGGCCATGCTGGGAGCCCACCCCAGCGTGGCAAAATGTTTTATGGCTGACAGGGGTGCCCAATCCCCCATCAGCTGCACAGCTCCCCCAACAGCCTTCCAGCTGCTACACTGGGAGCCCACCCCAGCGTGGCAAACATCCCTCGTAGTCTTCGTCCCTTGTAGTCTTAGGAAAAAAAAAAAACCTGTAAATACAAAAACTGTCCCTCGGTGCTTCTCCCTGCCCCCCTTCCCACAACCCGCACCCACCCACTGTGCACCCTGCTTCCCCACACACCCCCACCCCATACTTACCTCCGGAGCTTGGCGCGATGATCTTCAGTGGACCGTGAACACGTCTGCACTCTTCAAAGCTGACTGTGAACTGAGGAAATGCCGGTAAGCTGTTTAATGGGATAGTTAGGGTTTTTTCAACTTTGTTGCATATCTCAGGCATTTTTGGGAATTTGGGGCCTAAATTTTCAACATGGGGTTTTTGGGACCCCTTCTCATGAATGCTGTCAGTGTCATGGCGTTACTCGGGCCCGAGGGGTGATTTCGCAGCCACTGCACAAAATCACCTTTCCGGAATGATTAACAAAACGACACTGCCAGTGTTCATAAGGTGGGCTCTCAAAAAGCCTATTTTGAAAATTTGGTGGAAAAATTCCTAAAAATGACTGTTTTACGAGCGTGCATTGCACAGTTCCTACGCATGCTTGTAAGTTCGCAAATTTTCAATATTTTCACTCCAGATTTTCAACAATGCCATTTTACCACACCTTCTTATGAGCAGTACAGCTGTCATTTTTCACATCTCACCCAAAGTGTGTTTCCGCCCATGTAGCGCACAGTGGCACAATCGGTGTGCAAAATCAGTGTACGGGACACATTAAGAAAATCACAGAGACACTGTTCATGTGCAGAGGTCTTAAATGGCTAAGTTGAAAATTTGGTGAAAAAATTCCTAAAAATGACTTTGGCGAGCGTGCATTGCGCAGTTCCTACGCACGCTCGTAAGTTTGCAAAATTTCAATATTTTCACTACAGATTTTCAACACTGCCATTTTACCACACCTCCTTATGAGCAGTACAGCTGTCATTTTTCACATCTCACCCGAAACAAGCTTCCGCCCATGTAGTGCACAATGGCGCAGTTGCTGTGCGAAATCAATGTACGGGACACATTAAGAAAATCACAGTGACACTGTTCATGAGCAGAGGTCTTAAATGGCTACGTTGAAAATTTGGTGAAAAAATTCCTACAAATTACTGTTTTACGAGCGTGTATTGCAGAGGTCCTACGCACGCTCGTAAGTTTATACATTTTCAATATTTTCACTCCAGATTTTCAAAACTGCCATTTTACTACACCTCCTTATGAGCAGTACAGTTGTCATTTTTCACATCTTGCCCACAACGTGCTTCCGCCCATGTAGCACACAATGGCGCAGTCGGTGTGTGACATCAATATATGGGACACATTAAGAAAATCACAGTGACACTGGTCATGAGCAGAGGTGTTAAAATGGCTATGTTGAAAATCTGGTGAAAAAATTCCCAAAAACTACTGTTTTAGGAGTGCACATTGCGCAGTTCCTACACACGCTGGCAAGTTTGCAAATTTGTAATATTTGCACACCAGATTTTCAACAGTGCAATTTTACCGCACTTCCTTATGAGCAGTACAGCTACCATTTTTCACATCTTGCCCAAAATGTGTTGCCCACCATGAAGCACAGTGGCACAGTCGGTGTGCAAAAATCAATGTACGACACATTAAGAAAATCACAGTGACACTGTTCATGAGCAGAGGTCTTAAATGGCTAAGTTGAAAATTTGGTGAAAAATTCCTAAAATGACTTTGGCCGGCGTGCATTCGCCGGTTCTCTGCTGCTTCGTAAGTTTGCAAAATTTCAATATTTTCACTACAGATTTTCAACACTGCCATTTTACCACACCCTCCTTATGAGCAGTACAGCTATCATTTTTCACATCTCACCCAAACAAGCTTCCGCCTGTAGTGCACAATGGCACAGTTGGTGTGCGAAATCAATGTCACGGGACACATTAAGAAAATCACAGTGACACTGGTCATGAGCAGAGGTCTTAAAATGGCAATGTTGAAAATTTGGTGACAAAACTCCATAAAACGACTGTGTTACAAGTGAGCATTGCACAGTTTCCACGCACCCTTGTAAGTTCATGAATTTGTAATATTTTCAGTCCAGATTTTCACCAGTGGCATTTTTCCACACCTCCTTATGAACAGTACAGCTGTCATTTTCCACAACATGACTGAAATGTGTTTTCACACTTTCAGCACAGAAATGCATGGTCGCTGTGGGAAATCATTGTTCAGGACAGATAAAGAAAATCACACTGACACTGTTCATGATCGGAGGTCCCAAAATGCCTGTGTTAACAATCTGCTGTAAAAAAATCCCCAAACTAGTTACATTACGGGTGTGCGTTGCACAGTTTCTACGCATGCTCGTGACTTCACCAGTTTTTTTAAGATTTTCACAGCAGATTTTCACATTGCCATTTTTTTACACCTCCCCATGAACAGTACCGCTGTCATTTTTCACATCCTGTTCGGAATGTGTTTTTGCACCTGTGGTGCCAAATGCCATAGTCGCTGTGCAAAAGCAGTTTTCGGCTAACAAACTGATATTGCCACTGTTCATGCGGTGGTGGTCACAAAAAAAACATGTTGAAAATTTGGAGTGAAAATACCAACGAATGCCTGAGGTGTTAGGGTTTCTGACCATAACGCCCCACCCTGTAAAGAATGACAGGCATCAGGGGTGTGACTTGGGATTCTTGTTTGTCATGCTCATACCATTCCACCCCCACCCACATCCTGCAGCCAGTGAAAGGCACAAAGGTGTGCCTTGGACTCTTTGGCCTAAACTTCACCTCATTCTCCTACATCGCACCCATCTCACCATATTTCCTGATGGAATGGGGTGCGCATAAGGGCCAAAGACCCCAAGGCACACCGTGGCACTTGTCAGTGTCTGCAGGGTAGGGTGTGGTGAAATGGCATGGTCATTATGCCTGACAACCCAAAGGCACACCCCAATGCCTGTCACTCTCTGCAGGGTGGTGGTGGGGTTGGCTTCAGTTCAATACTTCACTGCCATTCCTATTATGCAGCTCTGTAACTTCTACACTACCAATGCCAATGCCAGCAAGCAAACATTCGGCATTGACAAATGCTTGTTTTATAGAGCAGTATTAAAGGACACTTTGCTGTCTGGAAAGAGGCCCTCACATTTTTGAGATGCCGTAGGCCAGGTATCCTTGACAACCAGATAAGAAGCCTTGCTAGAAGAGCCTGGCACATGCTATCCTTTGGGAACAAAAAAAAACAAACTTAGAGGCCCTCTTTAAAATTACACATGCCCCCCACAATGCAAAGCATCATGGGCTGCATATGCAAATCACCACAGAATGTTATGCTGGTCCAACTTTACAGCTGGAATTATTTCAGCTCTAACAACAGTTTTAACATCAACTGATGTGGGTAATGTAGTAGAAATTATAGAAAAAAGGGTATTATGGTTCAAGATGGTAATTCAGAACTGAAATCTATGTTGGAATCTAATATCACATTTTCAGATGATTATTAACAAGGGGTACAATTAAGGGCAGAACATGAAGATGTAAAGGGGGAAGTGGATATAAATGTTTCCAATAATCTGATATTTACTGTACCCCTATACTCCTAAATCTCCTAATCTGGTGAATTTAACCAATGAAAATCAATCACCAAAAGAGTCTATTAGGGAGGAAACATCCTATGAGAAATCTTCCAAGTGGTCTTTCAATGATCAGGAATCCTATGAAGGAAATGGGGGACTGGCTCTAAGATAGGCAGGTAATGCAGGAACTCCAACAGACCATTAGTGGTCTAAAACAATTAGATCAGAGTAACGTATATCCAGTCCCTGTTGACTCTCTAAATAACTGTTCAACCTGTGGTCATGATGTAAGACTAACTTTAGATAGAAGCCTTTCAACCCACTTAAGCAAAGAACTAATGTATCAATTGAAAGATCCTTATAATGCCCATCTGATGATAATGGAACAGATGGTTATTAATAAAGGTATTTTTGGAAAATGTACAAGCACATATAGCTCTAAATAGAGCACAAATAGATAAAATATTAGTAAAAGAAGGGGTAACCGAGGAGACGGTAGACACTTCTAAGACAGAAGAAGGACTAACTCTAATAGAAAATACAGTATTGGACCAAAATAAAATAAGACCAGATTTTAGTGTAATTGAATTCCCAGAGTTCAAAAATAATTCTAAAATAAAAGAGAGAAAAAAAGGGGGGCAAACAAAAATAAAGGGGGCAATATGAAAACCAAACACAAACCTCTTGTAACAGTCTTACAGGATAGCATAGATAGTAGTATAAATGAAGAAGGAATAGAAAAAAAACAATTTTATTCAGACAGAGGATAGTCAGACATAGAATGAGAACCAAGTTAAACTCAAAGGAAAACCTGCTGGTTCAAATTTAATGTCAAAGTTGGAAATATAAGAACAAGAAATTGCAAAGTTAAATCAACAGTGGGGGAACCCAGTCATTGATGGAAGAAATGAGACACTGTAATTACATTTCCTTTTGACTCAAGGAGAAGCAACAAACATGAAAATTAGAAAAAGACACAAAATCAGAAAAGTGATTGTAAAATAGATCTTAGTACTCAAGTAAATATAAATTCCAATCAGATAATAGTAGAATAAGAAATAAGCCAAGTAATTGGACAGATGACTACCCTTTAATTAGGCTTTATGGCCCATTAAATTGGGGTAACTTTAATTTGACCAAAATTGAGATGGAAGTGATGCAATTTCTAAACACAAAATTGGATAGTAAGATAAAAGAGGAAGATATCCTGGAGAAAAAGGGTATACCAATACCAGAAGCTACACTGATAGACGTGCTATTTATATCTCCAATGTTAGCTAACTATATATGGATTAACAGATGGGTGATACAGGAACCCGACCTAATTATCACCTTTCCTAATAGATCATTGTTCAATAAAGGGATAGTAGACAAAGAGACAGAAGCTACTCTTAGCATTTTTGGTATAACCCATCTGAAAGGAGAAAGTACTATCAAATTAACCATCTCTATAAAGGATCTGTTGACTAACTTTCTAGGAACTTCAGTGGATGAACTTGGACATATTTCAACCTGGGTGGGGGAAATAGTCAAATAGATATCAGCGTGTCTAATCTAAAATTGGGGAAAACCAACATCTTGGATAATCTCGGTCTGAACCTTGTGGAGTCATCTGTTTTCAATAATTTAAGGATTGGTGATAATAATTTGGGGAATTTTTTAAAAGAGAATAACATCTCCTAAAATAACGGATTTATGAAGTTAGCAGGTTATGAGGACAACTGACTACAACTGAATTATACAGATGTAACAAAAAAGGAGCCCACTGAAACTCATGAGTTCATTTTTTGACTTGGAATATTGCAGGGTGGCAATCACAAATGTCTGATATGGAATGCATGGCTTTCCTGGAACTGCATGATTTTATCTGCCTCCAGGAAACCTGGCATTCAGGGGATGATGAAATTAAGATGAATGAATATGAAAGCTATACAATACCGGGGAAGAAAGTTTCTAAATATGGCAGGAATTCTGGTGGGTTAATAACTCTTGTGAAAATGGGCAAATTCAATAAAATAAGAAGATTTACAATATTGCCTAATATACTGACTATACATGTTAATATCGGAAATATAGAATTGTATGTTTTAAACTGGTATATACCTCCAGAAACTTCAAGTTATTATGTTGATACAGTATGGAATGATTTGACAGATGAAGTCATGCATATCTATCAGGAAAGCTCATCTGCCCAAATTTTGTTACTGGGAGATTGTAATGCCCACATTGCATCATATGATGGTGTTACAGATAATATGTTATATATATCAATGCAGCCAGATTTTCAATCCATGAAAAGAAATACAAAAGATATGAAAACTAATAAGGCTGGAACAAAACTTATAGATTTTATGATGTAAAATTTATTACACCCACTAATGGACAATTGAGAGGGGACATGGAACATGAATTCATATATATATCTGAAAGAGGAGCTTCCATGGTTGACTATGCTATATGGTCAGGACAAATAAATATGTGGAAAGCCATATCAATTCCAGTAAGAGCAGAAAGCAACCACTATTCCATTAGTTTGGAATTTAGAACAGTTTACCAGCACCAGAAATTACCTCAGTGCTGTTTACAGTGGTTAGATCTGCAAAATGAATAATATGGCAACAAAATTCAGATGTGGGTATAACAATATTACTGAAGGAATCTTGTCTTATTCATAAATGTGTACAATTGTGGAAAGAGGATGTGCAATCCTTAATTCAGATGTTAAATCATCTTTATTCAGAAATATGAAAATGTTTAGAATGCGAGTTTAATCTTCATCCAAAAATTGATTTTAATTGGTTTGATGTAGATTGCAAAAAGAAAAAAATGATTATACGGAAAGGGAGGCAGGGAGGTCAGTAAGGGAAGCCAAAGCTCAGACAGAAGAACACATTGCAAAATCAGTGGGTAGAGGGGACAAAACCTTTTACAGGTACATAAGTGAAAAAAGAAAGACAAAGGGAGGGATAGTGAGACTGAAGGGGGAGGATGGGGGCTGCGTGGAGGATGACAACAGTAAAGCTGACATATTGAACAGGTATTTCTGCTCAGTCTTTACTGAAGAGGATGAGAGTAATGGGTCTGAAGGGAGTACAAGGAGTGAGAATGGTGCAGAAATGGACACAAGTCCCTTTACACGAGAAAGGGTCCTGAAGGAACTGGAAGTAATAAGAGTTGATAAAGCAATGGGGCCAGATGGGGTGCACCCCAGGGTCCTTAAAGAACTAAGAGAGGTGGTGGCTGGACCTCTGGCTATCCTGTTTAGCCAATCACTGGAAACAGGGGAGATACCCAAAGACTGGAGGACAGCAGATGTAGTCCCCTTATACAAAAGTGGGAACAAAGAGGAAGCAGGGAACTACAGACCAGTCAGCCTCACCTCGGTGGTGGGGAAGATCATGGAAGCACTACTGAAGGAGAGATTGGTGGAACATCTGGTTGTCAATGAACTACAGGACCCAAGGCAGCATGGTTTCACCAGGGGGAGGTCATGTCAGACCAACCTCGTTGAATTTTTTGACTGGGTGACTAGGGACATGGATCAGGGGAGGACAGTGGACATGGCCTATCTGGACTTCAGCAAGGCCTTTGACACTGTGCCACATAGAAGACTATTACACAAACTGGGGAATATGGGTGTGGGCAGGACAGTAGTGTGGTGGGTAGGTGACTGGCTGGGTGGCAGGACACAGAGGGTGGTGGTAAATGGCTGTCACTCCACAGAGGAAGAGTGACCAGTGGGGTACCACAGGATCAGTGCTGGGAACAGTCCTATTCAACATCTTCATCAGTGACATTGACGAGGACCTAGAAGGCAGAATTTCACTGTTCGCTGATGACACAAAGCTCTGTAACAGAGTAGACACACCAGAGGGTGTAGACAGAATGAGAAGTGACCTGCAGAAACTTGAAGAATGGTCAGGGGTTTGGCAGTTGAAATTCAATGCAAAGAAGTGCAAGATAATGCATATGGGGGCACAAAAACCCTGGCACAATATATCAGTTGGGAGGTGAGGATATAGCATGCACCAAGCAGGAAAGGGATCTTGGGGTTGTCATCTCTGATGACCTCAAGGTAGGGAAACAGTGTGACAAGGCAGCAGGTAAAGCAAATAGGATGCTGGGATGTATAGGCAGGGCATCACCAGCAGGAAAAGGGAGGTCATAATTCCGCTATACAAGACACTAGTGAGGCCCCACCTGGAGTACAGTGTACAGTTCTGGAGACCATACCTACGTAAGGACATAGACAGGGTAGAGAAGGTTCAGAGGAGGGCAACAAAGATGGTGCATGGATTGCATCACAAGTCCTATGAAGACAGGTTGAAGGAACTGAACATGTACTCCCTGGAGGAGAGGAGGGAGAGAGGGGGATATGATAGAGACATACAAGTATCTTACAGGGAGGAACAGGGTGCAGGAAAACACTATTTTTAAGCGAAAAAGATGTTCAAGGACTAGAGGGCATGGGATGAAGCTGGAGGGAGGACGATTCAGAGGAAACATGAGAAAGAATTTCTTCACAGAACGGGTGGTGGACAAGTGGAACACCCTGCCAGAGGAAGTGGTGGGGGCTGAAACAATCACGGGATTTAAGGATGCATGGGATAGACATAAAGGAATTCTGGAGGTCAGGGGTAAGGGGGGCAACAGACTTCTAGGAAAACAAACTGAACTTACAAGCTCAAATGGGCAGACTGGGTGGGCCATAGGCCCTTATCTGCCGACACTGTCTGTGTATCTGTGTATCTGTGTAAAAAGAAAAAGCTCTTTAGGAAATTAGGTCTAAACAAGTTTTGACCGAATTAAATCAAGAAAAAAATTATTTTAAAAATATGATAAAATGAAAAAGTTTAAAATTGAAGAGAAATCATGGGAACAAATGCTATCTGCTGTTGAATAAAATAATAAGGCCTTTTGGAATTTGGTAGCTAGAGGTAATAAAAACTCTTAAGACTGAAATTGATACCTTCATATCTGAAGACAAATGGATTGCTCATTTCTCTAATTTTTTTTTTTATGATAACAATGAAGATAACATCTCAAAGGAACACTTTATGATTCAGGAAGGTTCTGTATTAGTCACTGCCGAAGAAGTTTTTATGGCAATTGCCATGTTAAAAAAACAAAAAGCAGCGGGTCCCAATGGGATCCCTGCAGAAGTGTTTATAAGTTCACCTTCATTATGGGCAAAATTTCTGGTTATTTATGTTAACTCCTTTCCAGAAACATGGAAGGGAGCTAATATTATACCAGTACATAACAAGCATTTGTCAATGCCGAATGTTCGCTTGCAGGTATTTGAAGTGGTATTTGGCACTTGGACATGGCTGAAAAAAATCAGTGACAAAGAAGTACAAGCATTTGTCAATGCCAAATGTTGCTTGCTTCTATGTGCTGTTTAGGTATTTGGAAGTCATTGGAGTGCAAATATTGAAAATTTGCGAACTTACGAGCGTGCGTAGGAACCGCACAACGCACACTTGTAAAACAGTCATTTTTAGGAATTTTTTCACCAAATTTTCAACATAGTCATTTTAAGATCTCTGCTCATGAACAGTGTCACTGTGATTTTCTTAATGTGTTCCATACATTGACTTCACACACCGACTGCACCATTGTGTGCTACATGGGCGGAAACACGTTTTGGGCAGGATGTGAAAAATGACAGCTGTACTGCTCATAAGGAGGTGTGGTAAAATGGCAATGTTGAAAATCTGGAGTAAAAATATTGAAAATTCGTAAACTTACGAGCGTGTGTAGGAACTGCACAATGCACGCCCATAAAACAGTCATTTTTAGGAATTTTTTCACCAAATTTTAAATATAGCCATTTTAAGACCTCTGCTAATGAAAAGTGTCACTGTGATTTTCTTAATGTATCCCATACATTGATTTCGCACACCGACTGCACCATTGCTGTGCTACATGGGCGGAAACACGTTTTGGGCAGGATGTGAAAAATGACAGCTGTACTGCTCATGAGAAGGTGTGGTAAAATGGCAATGTTGAAAATCTGGAATGAAAATATTGAAAATTCGCAAACGTACTAGCGTGCGCAGGAACTGCACAACGCACGCTCGAAAAACAGTCATTCTTAGGAATTTTTTCACCAAATTTCAACATAGCCATTTTAAGACCTCTGCTCATGAACAGTATCACTGTGATTTTCTTAATGTGTCCCATACATTGATTTCGCACACCGACTGCACCATTGCGCGCTACATGGGCTGAAACACGTTTTGGGTGAGATGTGAAAAATGACAGCTGTTCTACTCATAAGAAGTTGTGGTAAAATGGCAATGTTGAAAATCTGGAGTGGAAATATTGAAAATACACAAACCTACGAGCATGCGTAGGAACTACACAATGCACGCTCATAAAACAGTCATTTTTAGGAATTTTTACACCAAATTTTCAACATAGCCATTTTAAGACCTCTGCTAATGAACAGTGTCACCAAGATTTTCTTAAAGTGTCCCATACATTGATTTTGCACACTGACTGCGCCATTGTGTGCTACATGGACTGAAACTCATTTTGGGCAGTATGTGAAAAATGACAGCTGTACTGCTCATAAGGAGGTGTGGTAAAATGGCAATATTGAAAATCTGGAGTGAAATATTGAAAATTCGTGAACTTACGAGCCTGCGTAGGAACTGCACAACGCATGCTCGTAAAACAGTCATTTTTTGGAATTATTGCACCAAATTTTCAACATGGGGTTTTTGGGACCCCTTCTCATGAATGATGTCACGGTCATGGTGTTATTCAGGCCCAAAGGGTGATTTCACTCAGTGACTGCACAGTGACTGCGAAATCACCCTTCGGGCCTGAATATCGCCATGACAGTGACATCATTCATGAGAAGGGGTCCCTAAAACCCAGTGTTGAAAATTTGGTGCAAAAATTCGAAAAAATGCCTGAGATATGCAATAAAGTTGAAAAACCCCTATCTAGCCCATTATACAGTTTACCAGCATTTCCTCAGTTTGCGGTCGGCTTTGAACAGTGCAGACGTGTTCCCGGTCCACCGATGATTGTCGCGCCGAGCTCCAGAGGTAAATATGGGGTGGGGTGTGGGGAGGCAGGGTGCACAGTGGGTGGGTGCGGGTTGTGGGAGGGGCTGTGAGAAGCGCCGTGGGACCGTTTTTAATTTACAGGTTTTTCACAAAAAACAAGATGACGTGGGACATTTGCCACGCTGGGGTGAGCTCCCAGCATGGCAGAAGGATAGCTGGGGGTCGATGGAGCCAACAGGGATTAGGCACCCCGTCGGCAGTTTCTTTCACCAGGATGTTTGCCACACTGGGGTGGGCTCCAGCATGGCAGAAGGATGGCTTGGGGGCCGTGGGGCTGACGGGGATTGGGTACCCTTCGCAGACGCATGGGATATTTTCCACATTGGGTGGCCTCAGCGTGGCAGCAAAGATTTGGGTGGCGTGATGCGGTGCTGTGTATGACAGTGATGGTTTTCTTTGAAGAGAAGACCACTGCTGTCATACACAGCACAGCGTCTGATTGGTGCAGGACTGCCAAGCCTGCTCAATGGAGCAGGGGATTGCAGAGGAGGGGCACACCTCCAAAGTGTCCCATTCTCCCAAGACGTTCCTTGCGCATGCGCGCAAGCGAACGTAAAAAGGGGTGCTTATTACATCCCACAATGTATAGACCTATTAGCCTACTGGATATAGACTTGAAGATACTGATGAAGGTCATATTAGAAAAATTAAAAAATGAAGTGCAAAAAACAGGTGGTCTCTCCAGAAACCAGGCAGGATTTAGAGCTAATTACTCCACACTGGATAACATATTTGTCTTAAAACACCTATAGAAAAATTTGTGAAACTTAGACATCAGAAACTCTATGTAGTATTTATAGACTACTCATCAGCATTCAATTACATATCTAGAAATATATTATGGTCTATACTAGAAGAGAGAGAGGGATTGATGGCAGTATCATCGGTATAATTGCACAATTATATAATGACAACCGGGCAAAGATTAGGCTGGGAAGACAAGGCAAATTAACAGCACCATTTAAAATGAATAGAGGAGTTAGACAAGGCTATGTTATGGCACCATGGCTGTTTTCCCTCTATATTGATAAAATGTTAACAGATAGTGAATTTATAAGTATAAATTCACCGAAAATATCATCTATGTCATTCCCTTTATTAGCCTATGTAGATGATGTTACCATGGTCTCCCTCTCAAAATCAGGTCTTAAAAAAAAATTCAATTTTATTTATAATAGATCCAAGGATTTGAAATTAAAAATAAATCTGAACAAAACTAAAGTGCTTGTATTTGGAGCAGGAAAAAAGAAAGATTCAACATTCTGGAAAATAGGAACAGAAAAAATAGAAAAAGTAAATAATTTTGTTTACTTAGGAATTCAATTCCAGGAGAACTGTAATTGGACACAACATATAGAAATGCTAATACAGAAATTAAGTATATAGCCAATGTCATTTATTGTGTTGAGAACTGCTCATTCACTTGCTGTGTGGTTTATTTGCTGAAATATTTGTTTTGTTTTTGCTTTCTTCGTTCTTAGATTTTCTAAAACCTTTGTTGTTTATGTTTATAGTTTTATTATGCTTACAAGGTATATTTATGCAACTTAGGAATGCTTAGAATTATTGTATATAGGTTTTAATAAAGTTTATTTTTCACATTTCTAAGTGTGGCAAAAACATTTTTCACCATTGTCTAGAACTGAAAAATGGGAGTAATAGCATATTTGAATGTTATAATTATTTATGGGAATTTATAAAATGTTTTTGATAAGGTCTGCAGTACATACAAGTGCCGATTATAAAAAGTGATATTATAACCTATTGTTCTGACAGCACCTTTTTGGTGTTGTAAATTTATTTATTTATTTGGTTTTTGGTTACCAGGTAAGTACACTAGACAGCAGTGTGCCTATTTTCAGATATGACCCAGTCATTGCATGACCAAAGCAAAAGGCACCAGTCAACTGAATCTGCAATCACCCCTTTCAGAAATCCATCTGACCCTTCCTGAACATCAAAGGCGAAAAACTGCCATATTGATTCCCCACTAAGCCGCAATGGTAAAGCACGAATTTCAAACATGGACTGCATTTTTGAATTACTAGACCCTGTGGAGCTACAGACTATTTTTAAGTCCATTAGTGCTGATGAATGTCACAGCATCCAGCAAAACATGGAAAAGGTACCTCTTTCAACATCTGCTGTCAACTGCTGTCACCCTGTCAGCCCTCCTCACCTGCATACTCTTGCTATCCAGCAAAAATGTACTTGCCAAAACTGTTGCAGTTCATACCTTGTAGGCAAATTTTGGCCGCTCGCAACCAACTAACTCTGCTAACAGGCATGTTTCACAAAAATTTGCTTTTTTCTTTACCTCCCAACTTTTTCTCCTGACTTAAACCCTTACTTCCTCTCAACCCCAAAAGAGACATTCACTCCAGAACCACATGCTGAACAATGCCAGCAGACCCTCGGCACTTGCATCCGCTGTCTCATACCGACAAACAGCTATGTCTTACTCACAGGTTCTCTCTTTAAAAAAAAAAAAAACATAACTTTCAGGCTCTCTCTTTAAAAAAGCAAACATCTTGCCATACTACTCTGTGTGTGTGTGTGTGTGTGTGTGTGTGTGTGTGTGTGTGCGTGTGTAGTGGGCTGGACTAGGAACTTAGCAACATATCTACTACACACATATTCTACCTAGTAACACAGAACTATATTTCCTGACGCAGCAATAAATTCAATAAAAAGTATTTAAAATGAAAAAAAAATCTTTTATTTTTTTCTTACAAAAAGTGAAGTGAAACATAGAAACACAGAAACATAGAACTGGATGGCAGATAAGGACTGCTTGGCCCCCCCTAGTCTGCCCATTTCCCTACCTAATGGATAAGCTGCAGATCCTAGTTAACCAACAGCTTACTTCCTCCTACCCCCATTGCCTTATGTCTGACCCATGCATTCTTGAATTCCCCCACTGTTTTTGACTCTACAACCTCCTCAGGAAGGCCATTCCATGCATCTATTACCTCTGAGTCGTCCCCCCCTCTGTCTTCAAATTGTGCCCCCTTGTTCTTGCACATCTCTTTTTCTGAAAGATGCTACCCTCTTGGACTTTGTTGGTTCCCTTGAGATATTTGAAAGTTTCTACCATGTCCCCCCCTCCCTCCTTTCCTCGAGGCTATACATCTTAAGCTCCTTTAGTCTTTCTTCATATGTCTTCTGGTGCAGACTCTGCATCATTTTGGTTGCCCTCCTCTGGACAGCCTCCACCCCATCTATGTCTTTGCGGAGATGGGGTCTCAAGAACTGTACACAGTCCTCCATATGTGGTCTTACCAACTGTCTGTACAGAGGGCCAACAACTTCCTGTTTTCTACTGGTGGTGCCTCTCCCTATGCATCCCAGTATCCCCCCAGCCTTCCTTACTGCCTTCTCACATTGCTGGCCTACCTTTAGGTCATCTGATATGACTATTCCTCCGGTCCCTTTCCATTTTTGTTGTTGTCAGTATCTCACTCCCCATTGTGTACTCTTCCCCTGGGTTTTTGTTTCCCAGGTGCATTACTTTGCACTTCTTTGCATTGAATCTAAGCTGCCATACATTTGACCATTCCTCCTACTTTGCCAAGTCCCTTTTCATCCTTTCCACCCCGCCTTGCGTATCAACCCTGTTGCAGATCTTTGTGTCATCTGCAAAGAGACATACTTTCCCTTCCAGTCCCTCTGCAATGTCACTTATAATAGAAACATAGAAGTTGACGGCAGATAAGGACCGCAAGGCACATCCATTCTGCCCATTTCTTTTTCTACCTTATAAATGTGCCATTGGCCTTTTGCTCTGTCAGTGGCACATCTATTCATAGTCATTTGTATTGCTCCCTTATGCCTATCCCATGCCTGTTTGAAGCCCTGCACTGTATTCATAGCCACCACTTCTTGTGGTAAGCCATTCCATGCATCCACCACCCTTTCTGTGAAAAAGAATTTCTCACATTCCCCTTAATCGCCCCTCTAATCTCATGCTGTGTCCTCTTGTCCTGCTATTTTCTTATATTTAAATATGTTAGACTCTTTCACCTTGTTAATGCCCTTAAGGGGTTTGAATGCCTCGATCATATCACCTCTCCCTCCTTTGCTCAAGGGTATACATATTGAGCTCTGTTAATCTGTCCTCATATGTCTTCTGATGCAGTCCCTGCATCATTTTGGTTGCCCTCCTCTGGACTGCCTCAATTTGGTTAATGTCCTTGTGAAGGTGTGGCCTCCAATACTGCATGCGGTACTCCAGATGGGGCCTAACCAGTGTCTTGTAAAGAGGGATTATTACCTCCCTCTTATGACTTGTGATACCCCTGCTAATACACCCTAACACCCCCTTAGCCTTACCTACTGCTTTAGAGGTCTGCTTGGATGATTTTAGGTCATCAGTGATGATGATGCCCAAGTCTCTTTCTTCCTTTGTGACTGCTAGCAACTCCCCTCCCAGCCTATAGGTGGCTCCAGGGTTTCTCTTCCCTATGTGCATGATTTTGCGCTTCTTTGCATTAAATCCCAGTTGCCACTTTTCTGACCATTTTGCTAGTTTATCCAGATCTCTTCTCATTCTGCCCACCCCATCTGGATCATCTACTCTGTTGCAGATCTTGGTGTCATCTGCAAACAGACAAGCCTTACCCTCTAGTCCATCTGCAAGGTCACTAATGAAGATGTTGAAGAGGACTGGCCCCAGGACTGATCCCTGAGGTACCCCACTTGTGACTTGCATCTCCTGTTTTCTGCTCGTCAACCAGTTTGCCACCCAGTTGACCAACTTCTGACCCACCCTGAGCCTACCCAGCTTATTTATCAATCTTCTTTGTGGAACAGTGTCAAAAGCTTTGCTGAAGTCAAGGTAGGCAACATCAACTGCTCCCCCTTGGTCCACCACTCTGGTTACCCAGTCAAAGAAATCTATGCGATTAGTTTGACAGGACCTTCCTTTTGTAAACCCATGCTGTCTTGGATCCTGCGCCCCTATGGATTCCAGGTGTTGCACTATCCTTTCCTTAAGCAGTGCCTCCATAATCTTGCCCACTAGTGAGGTAAGACTGACTGGTCTGTAGTTCCCCGCCTCCTCTCTGCTATCACTCTTGTGGAGCGGGATCACATGAGTCCTTCTCCAATCTTCTGGGACCTCTCCTGTGCTCAGACACTCACTAAACAGTTCTGCTAATGGCTCTGCTAGTTCCACCTTTAGCTCCTTAAGTACCCTGGGATGTATACCATCAGGTCCCATTGCCTTATCCACCCTGAGCTTAGCAAGCTCTTGTAGGGACCCCTTTCTTTTTTGTGAAGGGAGTAGTGCTCACCTCCCTCCCCTGTGTCCATGATGCTGAGCTGTAGCCCTGCCCTACCTTCTCTTCAGTAAATACTGAGCAAAAGTATCTATTTAGGATAGATGCCTTTACAGGGTCCTCCTCCTCACATGCTCCCTTTTCTCCATTAAGCTTAGCAATACCCCCTCTGGACTTTCTTCTTTCACTAATGTATCTATAGAAAGTCTTGTCACCTTCTTTTACTGTTCGTGCTAGCGTTTCCACAGTTTGGGACTTTGCCTGCCTTACTGCCTTCCCTGTTTCCCTTAGGGCAGTTTGGTATGCCTCCCTATCTTCATCCCGCTGTGTTCCCTTATATTTCCTGAAGGCCAGCCTTTTGGCTCTGATCTTTTCTGCTACTGTATTTGAGAACCAAAGCAGTTTCCTTCTTCTTTTGCACTTCCTTTTCTGTCTAACACAATGGGATGTTCCTTCAAGTATTGCATCCTTCATGCTTGCCCACTTTGCCTGTACCCCCTCACCTGTGTTTCTTTTGCCAGGGCTAGCTTAACTCTGTTGGCCATCTTATCAAAGTCAGCTCCTCTGAAGTCCAATATTTTGCCTTGGAATGGGATGATTTAGATGTGGTAGCCAAATTGAACCATACCATGTGATGGTCACTGGCCCTCAGGTAACCTTCTACCTGGAGATCTGTGATCCCTTCCCTGTTAGTCAGTACTAGATCTAAGATAGCCCTGTCTCTTGTGGGTTGCTGTACCAGTTGTTTGAGGCCCTCTCCCTGCAGGGAATCCACTATGTGTCTAGTTCTGGCACATGTTCCTGCTGGTACTGACCAATCTGTATCCGGCATGTTGAAGTCTCCCATTATCAGAACCTCCCCTTTAGCTGTCATGTTTTGTATATCTTCTAACAGTAATGTGTCTATGTCCTTCCCCTGGTCTGGGGGCCTGTAGACAACCCCAGTTCTTATGGCTGTTCCATTTCCTGTTTCCAGGGTGACCCACAGTTCTTCTGGCTCCTTATGTGTATTCTGAATTTCTGTAGCTTTGATATTTTCATTGACATACAGGGCCACTCCTCCCCCTTTTTGCACCTCGGTCTTCTCTGAACAATACATAGCCAGGTACTGAAGTCTCCCAAGTGTGGTTACTGGTAAACCACGTCTAACTAATTGCTACTATGTCCAGTTTAGCCTCTGACATTATTGCCTGCAGGTCTGGAATCTTATTTCCCAGGTTGTGAGCATTTGTGTACATGATTTTCCATTGGCCAGATTTTGGTGTGTTAGTTGTTGGGTGAGGTTTGGCATTACCCCTGTGCGTCGTATGGGGAGACAAACCTTTTTTCTTACCTGGTGATGAAAAATGAACTGCAAACATGCTGAATCCCTGTTTGACCACTAGCTGAGGGGGGAGGGGTGTTCTTCCCATTTGACATATGGGGTGCTGTACCCCTCTCCCCATTTACTAGTTTAACATTAAAAAGGACCAACCCCAGTAACGAACCCTGAGGTATCCCACTAGTAACCCCCCTTTCTTCACTGTGGACTCTATTTACTATATCCGCTGTGTCCTGTTGTCCAGCCAGTGTTTTACCCAGGTTACCACCCTTGGACCAACTCCCAGGCTGGCAAATTTGTTTATTAATCTTTTGTTGTGCAGGACTGTGTCAAATGCTTTGCTAATGTCTAGGTAGGCCATGTCCACAGTCCCTCCCTGGTCTGCTACTTTGGTCACCCAGTCAAAGAAATCAATTAGATTTGTCTGACATGACCTTCCTACTGTGAATCCATGCTGCCTTGGGTCCTGTGCCCCACTGGCCTCTAGGTACGCAACAATTCTTTCCTTCAGAAGTGATTCCATCATTTTCCCTATCACTGAGGTCAAACTGACAGGTCTGTAGTTTCCAGCCTCTGTCTTGCTCCCACTTTTGTGAAGGGGAATAACATACACCCTCCTCCAGTCCTCAGGTACCACACCATCCTCCCATGATTTATTAAAAAGGGTAGTCAGCGGTGTTACAAGTTCTTCCCTTAGTTCATTTAGAATTCTAGAGTGAATCCCATCAGGCCCCATTGCTTTATCCACCTTCTGTTTTAAGAGTTCTTTCAGAACCCTTTCTTCAGTGAAAGGACTAATATTAACCCCCCATCCAGAGTGCTTCTATTGACTGGATTAGGTATCTCCCCCTGCTTTTCCATTGTGAATACTGAGCAGATGTATTCATTCAGTATCTCTGCTTTTTTACTGTCGCTCTCTGCCCAACCAGCTTCCTCTTTTTTTTCAGCCTCAGTATCCCTGCCTTAGTCTTTCTTTGCTCCCTAATGTACCTGTAAAATGTTTTATCCCCCTTCTTAACTGAGTTGGCCATCTTTTCCTCAGTTTGGGCCTTTACTATTACTTCACAAATTGAATCATGTTTATGCTTTTTATCAAAACTGATCTACTTATTAGCCATATCACCAGGTTGGTGTAATGACTAATGACACAGATAAGTAGACCAGGTTTTGATAAAAAGCATAAATATGATTAAATTTGTGAAGTAATAGCAGAACATTTGTTTGTTAGTCATTACAGATATAAAACATCAATTCTTAATTGAAATGTGCATTAGACATTTCAGTTATATTTATAAATGGAGATCTTTTTTGGTTTATAAATTTTATGTATTATTTTCACTGAAGGGTTGTGTGTTTGTATCATGATGCTTTATAAGCATTCCCTTTTGGGGTGCTATCGCTTTAATTGTAATCTTTTTAAGGGCATGCAGTGTGAGTAGACCATCCTCCTGATGATGTACGACGTGCAAAACTAGTAGAGGTTTGTTCCCTGCACTGCTAGGTGGCTGTGCAATCTTTAGGCACTGATTTAATTGGATATTGAATAAACTTGCGGTGCCTTTGCTACTTTCTTCCATTACATTTTGACCACTACGTTAGGTGGCACACGTGTGTGGAGCTGAGGATTCTGTACCTAGAGGAGGGAGAGGCAGCGGCTGGACCCTTTCAGACAAATGGTTTGGGATGGGCAGGTGCCTGCACCAGGTAAGTGACAGTCAGTGGACAGTACCATTCAGTCACATGCCATGTGCAACTGTCATATATGTGTGCACAGGACTGTACGGCGTCACCATGCACACATGGGAGGGCCATGGCAGCACTGTGTGTATGCCCCATGAATCCATGCATGCATTGTGCTGTGCTGTCCTGACACAGCACACTGCAGTGTCAAGCATTTCCATCTGTGTCACATGCAGACGGTGCGCTGCTGGACAGCATGTGTTTCATGTGACACCTGCCACTGGTTGGGGGAGCTGTACTGTGCATGCGGGCAGCATTGACATGGGTGGGTGTTGTGCAGGTCAATGTCCATGCTGTTACTGACAATGGTGTTCCACCTTCTCTACACAGACCACACGGACAGTGACAGCCATGGCAGCAGTGGGGGGAGACGTGACGGAGATCTCCGAGGGGTGGATGGTAGTGATGGCAACCGGGAAGGCGCACATGAGTATGCATATGTGATGTCAGTATGCAGGTCTGTGTCAGTGGTGTACCACTGTTTGGGGGGCGGGGGGACCATCAGGGTGTGCAACATTGGGCATCATGCATGCACATGGCCTGGGTGTTGTACCTACTGTCGCTATGTGGGTGTTATTTGCATATTGCACCTGTCAGGCATCACATGTTGTGCCTGGGTGTCAGTTGCTTGGACTGCCCACACTGACCACAGTTCCCCCTAGTTGCTGCTGCTGTGCAGGCATGGCCCTCTGGGACTGCGGACTTGTGTGTTTGCCTGCAGTGCACAACACTGTGGCCTGCACAAATGGCCACACGTACATGGTGCTGTGGTCACAGTGTGGTGTATCTGAATAGTGTGTGGCATACATTGCGTTCACTGTACCTGTGTTGGAGCTACATCCCTGGTATGGTGTTCTGTTGCTGTCCAATAGTGAAAGCGATGCACAGCTGACTGACCATGCTGTGCTGCCCTCATGGTGGTGGTGTGGGTCACCGACATGATGCTGCGTTGGGTGTACATTGCCCATCCATGGTGGCAGCCACGTGCCTGTAGGCACAATCACTGTACGGGTTCTTGTACATGTCATTGGTTGTGTGTCCAGCACACACACGCTCTGTCCGGCCACATACACAGTTGTTATTCTTTCTGTGAGTTTCATTTGCATGTGCTGGGTATTGCTGTGTGGTACCCTGTTGGCTGCACCATGCCATGTGGCTGCTCGCATGTGCCGGTGGCTGCAGTCTGTGTAGCTGCCTACATCATTTCTACATTGTTTGTGGTTTTCCTGTATATGCATACATTACTGTTGTGTTCTGGCATGCAATGTAGCACTCTGTAGGCATGGAATGATGATATCATGGGGGTGTCAGTGTAACATGTTACAGGTACATGTGTTTGGCTGTACTGTTGGCCTGGGTGCAGGACTGCCAGTCCTGTGCCTTGGCCATGTCTGTGCTGTGTCTTTTGCACAGCAGACAGCAAGACCATGGGCATGCATGGCTGTTCATGGCATGCAGGGGTTGTCTGCTGTGACACTGCCCCGTACAGTGTCCCAGACATTTTCCCTGTGGCCAATGTGTTCATGCTGTGTTGTTTCCATCTGTGCATCGCCTGTACTGCAAGTGCTTGGTAGGTGCAGCTTAACACTCAGGTCTCATGCAGTGCAGTGTTGTGCCTGTGCTACACCATGTGGGTGAGGTCATGCCCCCCCCCCCCACGGGTTGGCCGGTGGTGTGGGTCTGTACAGAAGCTGTTACATGTGGTCCTGTTCTGGTGCATGTGGACATGGCACACTGCTGCCATGACCAGTGTGGGGGTTTACAGTGTGCTGAATGATGTCTGGTGTTCCATTGCAGGCCTCAGTCTGTTGGCATGTTGTATGGTTGTTGGGATCTGTTGTACTTTTGCATGGCCCACAGTTTTTCCCACAGTACCATTGGGCAGCATGTCCCAACACATCCATTGCAATGCTTTTCTGCTATGCCTGAGGTGCAGTCTGTTGTGTACCTCAGGGGGGGCTGGTTTTCTGTACTGTGGCAGGCTCCCTATTGGCCATGCCGGGGGTGCCATCACATTCGTGGTGGTGGTGTCATGGGCTGCCAGATGTTCCATCCGCCAGGGATGGGCATGTGTTTTGTGGTCTTTCGTGCTGCTGCTGCACACAGGCACAGGTCAGGTGCCATGTGTGCTGTATGCATGGCAGTTTACATGGCCATGGTGGCTGTGACATGCTGTTCTCCCCTGGGGCATCATCCTGGGGTTGGGGGTTAATTGCTCCAGATTGTCACTCTGCTATCCTTACATGGCCTTTCTGCCCATAGGCCCACGGAGGAGGTCACTGTGGGCCACCAGGCCTGAAGAGGGTGAAGGGAAGGACGAATTGCTGAGGCACATTGTTCTGCAGCAGCGCACACTGATACAGCAACAGGCAGCTCGTATTGCAGATATCAGATGGGTGGCACAGCTCCTGGATGATCGCCTCCCTGCACAACAGCCAACACGCCTGCTACTCCCCAGCCTTCAACCCTTTAGAGTTCTTTTCCTTTCCATCCTGCCTTCCCTGTTCCCCCAACCCCATTGTGCTATGCACACTTTGTAAACAGTTGACCTTTCCTATAGTTTTCTCTGCAGTTTTGTTTTCCCTGCTGTTCCCCCACCACTTCTTGTTGCTTCATTCACACTATCCTGCACATTGTTTGTACCCATATTTTTACTATGCTGCATGTATTGTTGTTGCTCATGTTTTGTCACAATACAGTGCCCATCTTTTGCACTCCTGTGTCCTGTGTGGTTATTGTCTGGATGTTCCATCACTGGGTCAGTTGTTTGGGTCTTTGGGTTACTACTGCTTCTGCATGTGTGGTGTCCTGGCAGTGCCTTTGGAGGTTGCATTGACATTGTCGATGTTCTCTACTGCTGTCTGCTACTGTGCTCAAGTTTTGGGCTCCCAAGCTCTGCTTGGCCCCTTGTAGGTGATTTGTTCCACTCTGCACTACAGTATGTTACGGTGGCTGTTTGCACTCCCCTGGCTGCAATATTCAGTGCAGTCCTATTTGCTATATTCAGTGCTGTCTTATTTCCTGGGCTATTTTGCACTGCATTCACAGCCCTGTTTGCACTGCTTTATTTAGCAGGTTTAGCCTGGGGCTATTCCTTTGACTATTGTGTGCTCATGATTCTGGGCTAATTTAGCATGCCGCAGTGCTAATTTTGCCCCGTGGCTAAGTTTTGAATATCTGGCCCCTGATTTATTGTGATACACTATACATTAAAAAGGAACCCTGTTCCCTTTATGACCACTCTTATCTATTTAATTATTTTATTTATTGAAACATTTCACCAGGAAAGGCTCACTGAGCAGCAAGTTGCTAATTTCCAAGAGCGCCCTGGGAAAAAAGGGAATAGAATGCAACATATTTAGCATAATCAACATACATAGTGGATTTGCATTGCAACAGCATTGTGTCATATACAAACGAGGCAGCGATTATAGTGCTTAAGATTAACATATAAATACAGAGAGTCCAGTACTGCAAAGGGAAAGGGGAGCAGAAGAACAACATTCTTAGACAATTTACTAGGATACATACATGAATATAACATCTTACATTAAATATGCCAATACATAATCAGATTCACATTTTTGTTTTCTTTACATCTTGTCCCATGTTTGCCAACCAACTCTTCACTTTTCGTCCCATAGAAACCTGGCACTAGGAGAGTCTAGTAGTGCTCATCTCAGTCTACCTTTTATGAAGCTTTGGCTCCATCTAGTGGCCTGCTTAAAAACTGTTTATAGGTGGCTAATTTCCAGTGCTCTCTTGTCCACTGATGGAGAAATTGACACATGGGTCTGTAATGCACCACAGTGGGGATCCCATTTTTGTTACTTAACTTTTAGGGATACTTGAGGTTTACTGCATAAGATGGGTGGGGGTTGCCAGTCACCACTCGGCTGCTGTGATGAGGGAGGGGTATGGAACCATCCCACAAGTTTGTGCAAATCAGTTATGTGGCCAGTTATGGATAACAGTACAGAAGTGCAGAAAAATAAGCCTGAAGTGGATTTAGATGTCTTTCAAACTATTCCTGTATTGATATACAGCTCTGTAGTCTGTATATCAGTACAGAAACCTGCATGGAGCAGACAGTGCCAGGGAGGTGAGTAGGTGGTACAAGCTGGCTGTCATCTCAGGGCCAGGGGTGGCATTGATGTAGGGGGCAGGAGTATATCAAGAAGAGGAGGGACCACTTGACACCAGGAAAGGAGCACAGTGTGGATCAGGCATCAGGGGAGGAAGGGAACTCTAGACACCAGAACATGTTGCCACATGGCAACTGGGTTCAGGGAAGGGAAGGCATACAGGTGTTTGGGTTAAGTTCAACGCTGCACCAGTGCTGTTGGAGAGGGTTGGATCATGCACAATGGTGCACACTGTTAGAAGAAAGGTTTTTAAGCTCTAAATATCACTGCCACTGCAGCCCTTTAGCACTTCCAAATTCCCTTATAATGTACCACTGTGCCCTGTATGCCAGAGGTTTCTCTCATTTGCATGGGCACAGCAGTGTAGTTTGTGTGACTGTGCTAAAAAATAGAACCATGCTCACTGTATCTTGGAATATAGGAGTGACAGCTCTATTTGGATGCACTTTATCCATTTAGCATGGCACTACTCCTGTCAGCGCCATGCTGTTTGAATATTCAGCCCAATGGGTGTTCATAGTCAGCTGAAAATACTGATAAACACCTTGCTATAACAATGTAAAAATGAGTGCTCCATTATTTATTTCAAATCTAAAAACTGCTAAAAGCAGACTCAGAATAGGAAAAAGGGTAGTTATGAATAGAATAAATGAAGATAGGTACAACATTTTCGCCATACCACATACTGCTGCTGTAAGTAGCTGGTGTTCAAACTGGACAGCTTAGGTAAACACTAGGCTACTGAAAATGCTGTGATTATATTTTTTGTTATCACTAATGGTTGTTAAATTGTGTTATGGAGGAAATCCATTAGTGAAATGTAATTTTAAATGGAAGTTAGTGATGTTATTGAAAATGTTAGTCTAAGTTATTAGTATTCATGAGAGATTAGTTACCATAAGCTAACAGTGTCAACAGTGTAAAACTACACAATTATATAGGAATGAAATAAAACAAGCATTTGTCAATGCCGAATGTTGCTTGCTTCTATGTGCTGTTTAGGTATTTGGAAGTCATTGGAGTGCAAATATTGAAAATTTGCGAACTTACGAGCGTGCGTAGGAACTGCACAACGCAGCTCATAAAACAGTCATTTTTAGGAATTTTTTCACCAAATTTTCAACATAGCCATTTTAAGACCTCTGGTCATGAACAGTGCCACTGTGATTTTGTTAATGTGTCCCAACATTGAGTTTCACACCGACTAAGCCGTTGTGCGCTACGTGAAACCATTTTGGGCAGGATGTGAAAATGACAGCTGTACTGCTCATAAGGAGGTATGGTAAAATGGCAATGTTGAAAATCTGGAGTGGAAATATTGAAAATTCGCAAACCCTCAGAGGTACATGTGGAACTGTGCAATGCACACTGTAAAACAGTCATTTTTAGAAATTCTTTCACCAAATTTTCAACATTGCCATTTTAAGATCTCTGCTCATGAACAGTGACACTGTGATTTTCTTACTGTGTCCCACACACTGAGTTCGCACACCGACTGCGCCATTGTCGCGCTACATGAGGCGGAAACATGTTTTGGGCAGGATGTGAAAAATGACAGCTGTACTGCTCATAAGGAGGTGTGGTAAAATGGCAATGTTGAAAATCTGGAGGAAATATTGAAAATCGCAAACCTACGAGTGTGCATGGGAACTGTGCAACGCACACTCGTAAAACAATCATTTTTAGGAATCCTTTCACCAAATTTTCAGCACTGCCATTTTAAGATCTCTGCTCATAAACACTGTCACTGTGATTTTCTTAATGTGTTCCATACATTGATTTCACACACCGACTGCACCATTGTGCACTACATGGGCGGAAACACCTTTTGGGTGAGATGTGAAAAATGACAGCTGTACTACTCATAAGAAGGTGTGGTAAAATGGCAATGTTGAAAATCTGGAGTGGAAATATTGAAAATTCTAAAACTCACAGCTGCGTGCGAGTAACTGCGCAACGCATGCTCGTAAAACAGTCATTTTTAGGAATTTTTTCACCAAATTTTCAACATAGTCATTTTAAGACCTCTGCTAATGAACAGTGTCATGGTGATTTTCTTAATGTGTCCCATACATTGATTTCGCGTACCGACTGCGCCATTGTGTGCTATGTGGGCGGAAACATGTTTAGGGCAGGATGTGAAAAATGACAGCTGTACTGCTCATAGGGAGGTGTGGTAAAATGGCAATGTTGAAAATCTGGAGTGAAAATATTGAAAATGTCGCGAACTTACGTAGCTCTGTGGGAACTGCGCAATGCACGCTCGTAAAACAGTCATTTTTAGGAATTTTTTCACCAAATTTTCAATTTAGCCATTTTAAGACCTCTGCTCATGAACAGTGTCACTGTGATTTTCTTAATTTGTCCCGTACATTGATTTTGCACACCGACTGTGCCATTCTGCACTACATGGGTGGAAACACATTTTGGGTGAGATGTGAAAAATGAAAGCTATACTACTCATAAGAAGGTGTGGTAAAATGGCAATGTTGAAAATCTAGAGTGAAAATATTGAAATTTCACAAACTTACGAGCCTGCGTAGGAACTGCGCAACGCACGCTCGTAAAACAGTCATTTTTTGGAATTTTAGCACCAAATATTCAACATGGGGTTTTTGGGACCCCTTCTCATGAATGATGTCACTGTCATGGTGTATTCAGGCCGAAGGGTGATTTAAGTCACTGTGCAGTCACTGCGACAAATCACCCTTCGCCCCCGTAACGCCATAACAGTGACATCATTCATGAGAAGGGGTCCCAAAACCCTATGTTGAAAAATTGTGCAAAAAATTCCAAAAATGCCTGAGATATGCAACAAAGTTGAAACTCCCTATCTAGCCCATTATACAGCTTACCGGCATTTCCTCAGTTCGCGTCACCTTTGGAAGAGTGCAGACGTGTTCCCGGTCCACCAAGATCATCATGCCGGAGTCCAGAGGTAAGTATGGGATGAGGGGTGTGGGGAGGCTGGGTCGCAGTGGGTGGGTGTGGGTTGTGGGAGGGGGTTGGGAGGCGGCGCGCGGGACCGTTTTTGTTTTACAGGTTAAAAAAAAAAAAGACATTGTGGGACCGTTTGCCACACTGGGGTGGGCTCCCAGCATAGCTGGGGCGTTAGGCGTTCAGCTGGCGGGGATTGGGCACCCCGTCGGCCATGGATTGATTGCCACGCTTGGGTGGGCTCCCAGCGTGGGCACAAGGACGGGTGGGGTGCCCAGCTGACGGGGATTGGGCACCCCTTCAGCAAAGGATTGCTTGCCATGCTGGGATGGGCTCCCAGCATGGCACCTACTGGTGGGATGCAGCTCAGCCGACAGAGTTGGGCAGCCCGTCGGCTATACAGTCACATGCAGGCGGCGCACCGCGGCAGCGTGTGTCGGGAGGGGGTGGAGCTGCGCGAGGCAGCCGATATCTTATCAGTGCTTACTCAAGCATAGCTCCCCCTTTCAACTGTATGCCACTGCATTTTGGAGCTTGTCATACACAGCTCCAAAATGTATTGGCTTACAGGGGCCGAGCCTGCCAGCACACTGACTGAATTGGAGGAGGAGGTGACACACCTCTGAAATCTCCGATGATGGCACTATGTTTCTTGCAAATGCGTGCAAGCAACATAAAAATCAACCTGAATCAAAGGCTAAACCCTAAAGACACAAACCCAGACTCCAATCACTAGGGGGTGCAAGTCTCTCTCTGGCTGAGGAGCAGTTCAGGCCATTGTTCAGCCCTGGGAGCATGAAACTTCAGGAAACACAAATTCTCTCTTAACTACTGGGGGCCTGGGCATTTGTTTGAGCCTTACTGGCATTTCAATCCAACTGAACCTCAGGACAGCTCTGCTTCGCTCAGACAATGCAGTCCCTGCATCATACCTCAAACTCTGGATGGACATGAAGCAACAAGAAACAGGATGCCTGCAAAGTATTGTATAGAATGCAACAGTACCTGCTGTTTATCTCAGACTGCATCCTGGGGGGACACTTATTTGCCACACTGCATGAGTAAGCCAGCATCAGCTGTATGCAGGGGATTGGGACACTTTCCTCACAACCATGGTTTGGGCGGGGTAAAGGGCATCCATCAACTGAGAGACCGGGTCTTGGTTTCCGTCTGACAGGAATAATGCAGTGAGGAGAGATCAGAGTGCATCACAGGAATCCAGGTTTGGGCTTAATAGTTTGGACTGGTTTCTACTGGTCTTGGGGGAGGAGAGATTGGAGTGAAACATAGATCAACAGGGACAGACTAAATAGATTTCAACTGTTTTAAAACAGTTTTCTGTTGTTTATGGGGGGGTGGTCTAAGTGTGGAATGGAGCTCCAAGCATTGGCTTGATTAGGGCCCAGCACAGCACATGGTAAGACCAAAGGAGGGAGTTGATATATAATTTGATTACTGTGAACAGGGTCTGTAGGGTCATTTTGCTTTTGGTGGAGGAATAAGGGGACTGAAAGAACTGCTGGTGTGCATTGTGGGATGATTGTTTTTTTTTTTTGCAGGAAGAAGAAGAGTGAATCCCACCCTCCCTTTCCCATCCCATCTATCCCGGGCTACTCTGCCTTTATTGTGGGAACTGCGGAGGTCAGAGGAGGCTTTGTGTGTAGAGGCATGAAAAGGAGGAGCATCCACTACCACTATAATCTAACCAATGTAACAGGAAATACATTTTGATTTTTATATACAAATGCTCTTATATGGGTGTATTACAGTGCTGTAGAATTCAACTGATGCTTAGGGGTACACATAAGTTGGAGAACAAGTGATTGGGAAGAGGGAGGTAGGCTGAGAAGGAGGGACTGCAAGGGAGTTAACAGGAAAGACAGTAGGGCACACTGAGGCACAGCAAGGAAAAGGAGAAAAGAACGGTGGGAAAGGGTGGGACACTGAGGGCAGCATAGATATAGGGGAGGATGTGGCACCCAAAATGTTGGGGAGGGCAGAGAGGCAGAATGGAGGAAGGTCGGTGGGATGGAGATAATAGATGGAGGTTACAGGGGGGAGGTGGAATGGGAGAATGGTCAGATGTAATGGATGAGCAGCAGCCATCTTCCTAGGAATAATGTGGAGGGAAGGGGGATGTCTAGTCTGTAGGCAGCTTGGGCAACTTAGGGATGAAATAAAGTGGCTAAGATGGGACTTGGGAATGAGGCAGGGAGGAGGGTGGGCAGGAAGGCAGGGGGCGGGGGATAGGGCATTGTCACAGATGGGCAGGTTAGGGGGAGGGTCAGGGCAGGAGGCTGGAGGACACCTCAGGGCAAGGGAATGCCAGAGAAATAGCAACCAGGGGGGAAGGTAGGGAGAGATTGGAAAGTGGTGGGGGGAAGGGGGTGAACGAGTCAGTCCAGAGAGGAAGGATGGGGGAGCAGGTAAAGTTAGCAGAAGGCATTACGGACAAGGGGAAAAATACCTCAAACAAGTTTACAGTACTGCAGGGTCTAGATGTCCTAGGAGGAGCATGGGAATTCAGGAAGCAGGGAAAAACAAAGGCAAAACCAAGTAAAGGGGGTCAGGGAAGTAGGGGAGGGTCACCAGGCAGGAAGGGAAACAGGGATAGGGAGGTCAGTGAGTCATGTGGAGGGGAGGTCATAAAGAACATGAGCAGGGGGATATGGAGGAGAGCGGCAGGGGGAGGGAAA
The DNA here is from genome assembly GCA_016271365.2 of Neoceratodus forsteri. Lineage (NCBI taxonomy): Eukaryota > Metazoa > Chordata > Ceratodontiformes > Ceratodontidae > Neoceratodus > Neoceratodus forsteri. The sequence goes on along the minus strand of CM057457.1, from coordinate 141,539,998 downwards.
GAGCACCTATGGGGGGGGGAGAGTCCACAGAAGGGAAAATGGACAATCATAATGGAGGGGCAAAGCAAGGACTAACCATGAGGAATGGGGAAGCTGGGGAACAGGAAAGGGGTGCCACACTGGGAGGCAGCCATAACGGAGGGAAACATGTGAAGGAGGATCGCCAGGGTAGGTACTATGTCAGCAAAAGCCAGGCATGAGGGGAGACAGTTGTAATAATAGGGGACTCTATTCTGAAGGGAGCAAGATGGGATAGCAAGAATACAGGGAGTATCAACAAGAGGGTGGAGTGCATGCCAAGCATGACGGCAGGGAAGGTGGGGGCAATTATACTAAAATGTGTGGAACAGGGGAAGCTTCACATTGTGGTACCTTTGGGCACAAATTATCTGGTGTGCAGCGAGGTGAAGGTGGTGCAAGAAGGGATCACGGAGCTGGGAAATATCTACAGTGGGGTGGGACAATCAGTAGCTTTCTTGGAGGTACTGCCAGTCCCAAGGGCCAGCAATATAAGAAACAGGAGGACTAAGGAATTCAACTCATGGTTGGGGGGATGGTGTGAAGCAAACTGGCAGGGACTGGTGGGAGAGTGGGGTAAGACATGGGACAATAAAGACCTACAGGCGCCAGATAGGCTGCATCTAAGCAGGGAGGGCACAAGGTCCTCAAAGGCAACCTGGAAAGATACATGGCTGACATGTTACATTTAAATTAAACAAGGGATGGGGCAGCAGAGGGCAAGGCACTCAGCACCAGGTGAGGGGGTTCCCAGGCCTCCATGTCTAGGAGGAAATAAAATGGGAAAGGGGAGCAAGGGGAAGGCTTAGAAAGGCTTGGGGGGGTGAGAGGCACAAAAGGAACAGGGGCAAAGAGGGACAGGGGTCGCACTGGAGGGTGGTGTCCTTGAATGCAAGGTGCCTGGCTAACAAGGCAGCAGACCTGCAGGAGATGATGCCAGAGAGGGACGTGGACATAACAGCCATCACAGAGACATGGGCAACTCAGAACCATGACTGCGACTTTGTGATCCCTGGACACCAACTGTATAGGAAGGACAGGGCAAAGGGGGGGGAGTGGCATTGTACATAAGGGAAGGGATAATGTGCAGCAGGGAGGAGGGAGAGGAGGATACTGCCGTAGCCCTATGGGTGGTACTCCAGAACTCTGCTGGGGAAAGGATCCATATGGGGGTGGTGTACAGACCACATTCACAGGGCACAGAGTTGGATATGGAGCTGGGGGAACAGATAAGGAGGGTGGGGGGAGAGGAAACACTGTAATATTAGGAGACTTCAATCTACCTGGAGTAGACTAGAGCACCTTGGCTACCTCCTGTAGCAGGGAACAGGTTCTCTTAAATGCTATCCAGGACTATTTCCTGGTACAGGGAATCACAGAGCTAACTAAGGAGGAGGCCATACTAGACCTAGTGCTATCAGATGGAGAGAATGTCCGGGATGTGGAAGTGAGGGAACCCCTTGCCAGCAGTGACCACCACACAGTGTGGTTTTCCATCTATATGGGGAAGGAAGCAGCCATGGCAAAAACAAAGGCGGTGGACTTTAGGAAGGCAAACTTTGATAGGATAGGGAACAAAGTACAGGAGCACCTGGCAAAGCTCCAGCCGCAGATGGATGCGGACCAGAAATGGACCATCATTAGGATGGGGATAATCGAGGCTACCAACACCTGTACAAGGGCCTGTAATAAGAATTCCAGAACTAAGAGGCCTAGCTGGTATAGCAGGCAGGTGGCTAAAAAAGTAAAGGAAAAGAGGGCAGCCTTCCTGAAGTACAAGAGTACCTCAAAGGAGGAGGACACAGAGGTATAAGCTGTGAAATCTTGAGAAGCAGGGAGAGAGGTCCAGGCAGTCAAGGCTGAGAAAGAATTAAGACTGGTACAGGGGATCAAGGAGGGGGAGAAGGATTTCTTCCAACCCATTAAGGAGAGAAGGACCAGAAGGGAGGGGATTGTCAGGATAGAGAAGGAGGGAGGATGGGCAGAAAAAGGGGAGGAACAAGTTGAGGCACTAAAAGAGTACTTTTACTCTGTCTTCACCAAGGAAGTGGATGGGCCTATGCCAAGGGAGAAGACTGGGGGGCTCCTTGGAGGGGGAGTATGAGGGGAAGATCAGGGTAGACAGGGTCATAATAGGACTAAGGGAACTGAGGGTGGACAAGGCACCTGGCCCAGATGGGGTACACCCACAGGTCCTGAGGGAACTGGCAGGTGTACTGGCAGTCTCACTGACAGACCTATTTAACACCATGCTGGAGAAAGGGTGTGTGCCACAGGACTGGAGGACAGCTCATGTGGTACCCCTCCACAAGAGTGAACCCAGGGAAGAGCCAGGTAACTACAGGCCAGTTAGCCTAGCCTCCATAGTGGGTAAATTAATGAGGCAATTCTAAAAGAAAAGCTGGTGTCCTTCCTTAAAGAGAATGGTCAGCATGGGTTTGTTGGGGGAGGTCTTGTCAAAGTAACATGATAGACTTCTTCGACTGGGTGACGAAGTCTCTGAACAGGAGGCAGGTGGTGGATGTACTGTACCTGGACTTAAGGCATTCGACTAGGTGCCACATGGCAGATTGATTAGTAAGCCTGGAGACCTAGGAGTAGGGGACAAAATGCTGGGGTGGGTCAAGAACTGGCTAGGGGACAGGAACCAGAGAGTGGTGGTGAGGGGGGGACTGTCCAAACCTAGGCCTGTAACCAGTGGGGTACCACAGGTCTCAGTACTCAGTCCTGAGCTATTTAACATATTTATAGGTGACATTGCAGAGGAGATGAACAGCAAGATCTGCCTTTTTGCAGATGACACCAAGCTCTGTGGGAGGGTGGACAAGGAAGATGGGAGACAGGATTTGAGGGAGGACATGCCTGAGCTGGAGAAATGGTCAGGCATCTGGCAGTTGGCCTTTAATGCTAAGAAGTGTAAGATAATGCACATGGGAGCCAAAAACCCACAGACCAGTTACTGGCTGGGGGGGAATACAGGTGACAGTATCACAGGAGGAGGAACAGGACCTGGGAGTAATGGTCAGGGGTGATATTAAACAGCTCAGAGTCCAAAGGCAGCAGCCAAAGCAAATAAAATGCTGGGCTGCATTGCCAGGGGAATCACCTCTAGGAGGGAGGAAGTTATTCTACCACTGTACAGGTCACTGGTGAGGCCACACCTAGAATACTGTATTCAGTTCTCGTGTCCTTACCTGAAGAAGGATATCAAACCACTGGAGGGGGTCCAGCAGAGGGCAACCAAAATGATCAAGGGCATAGGGGAAAGAACATATAAGGTGAGGTTGAGGGAACTGAACATGTACTCCGTGGAAGACAAAAGGGAGGGGGGGGGATATGATCGAAACCTTCAAGTACTTTAAGGGCAAAAACAGGGTTGGTACAGAGGACATTTTTAACTTAAGAAAAGAGGGCACAACATGAGGGCTTAGTCTGAAATTGGTGGGGGGTAGATTCAAGAAGGAAATGAGGAGGCAGTTTTTCATTGAAAGGGTGGATTAGGGGTGAAATGTGTTGCCAAAGGAGGTGGTGGCAGCAAAGATGGCAGACAGTTTCAAGGGGAGGGTGGGATAGGGTGACAAAGAGGATTAGGACTGAAGGGGGCACTACTGGGAAGTGGATAGGGGAGGGGAACAGGATGCTGGGGGTTGACTCTAGGAGGAGTTGGGGTGGGGGGGGCAGCTTCAAGGAATTAACTGAGCTGCACACTTGAGCAGACTCAATAGACCATTACAGCCTGTTTCTGCTGGCAATTTCATATGTTTGCATGTTCAAAAGTGACACATTCGACTCCAGACACCAGCAGGTTTCAGCCAACAGCCTGGCTTCTGGTTGCTGCACATTCCTAAAAACTGGATAATCCACCAAAGTTAAGAGACGCTTGTCCCCTTCCCCAAAATGCTGACTACAGAAATTGGGTTGATGCAGAGTGTGGTGCTGCCCATAGCATAACTTGTTATATACAGTTGGGTGTAGGTTGTCCCTTATATAAATCTACATTATTATCTTCTGATGCTTTTGCAGCCAAAGACTGCAAAAGTGAGGAAGGACTGGTACTGCTGGTGAGGACAGTGAAATGTTAGCCACACGATTTAAGGTATAAGATAATGTTTAAGGGTATTACACTTGTATAGATACCAATTAAATTATAGGAACAAATACCAAAATTCAGGAAAACAGCAAAAAAAATATTTTTTAAAACTGTATTTTTAAAACCATCATAAAATTCTCCATGGTGATATTTAACAAGCATTTGTCAATGCCGAATGTTGCTTGCTTCTATGTGCTGTTTAGGTATTTGGAAGTCTTTGGAGTGTAAATATTGAAAATTTGCGAACTTACGAGCGTGCGTAGGAACTGCGCAACGCACATAGATACATAGATACATAGACAGTGTCAGCAGATAAGGGCCTATGGCCCACCCAGTCTGCCCATTTGAGCTTGTGTTCAGCTTGCCTCCCAGTCCACCTCCCCCACCCCTGACCTCCAGAATTCCTTTATGTCTATCCCATGCATTCTAAATCCGTGATTGTTTCAGCCCCCACCACTTCCTCTGGCAGGGTGTTCCACTTGTCCACCACCCATTCTGTGAAGAAATTCTTTCTCATGTTTCCTCTGAATCGTCCTCCCTCCAACTTCATCCCATGCCCTCTAGTCCTGGAACATCTTTTTCGCTTAAAAATAGTGTTTTCCTGCACCCTGTTTCTCCCTGTAAGATACTTGTATGTCTCTATCATATCCCCTCTCTCCCTCCTCTCCTCCAGGGAGTACATGTTCAGTTCCTTTAACCTGTCTTCATAGGACTTGTGATGCAATCCATGCACCATCTTTGTTGCCCTCCTCTGAACCTTCTCTACCCTGTCTATGTCCTTACGTAGGTATGGTCTCCAGAACTGTACACTGTACTCCAGGTGAGAACCTCACTAGTGTCTTGTATAAGCGAGATTATGACCTCCTTTTCCTGCTGGTGATGCCCCTGCCTATACATCCCAGCATCCTATTTGCTTTACCTGATGCCTTGTCACACTGTTTCCTACCTTGAGGTCATCAGAGATGACAACCCCAAGATCCCTTCCTGCTTGGTGCATACTATATCCTCACCCCCAACTGATATATTGTGCCAGGGGTTTTGTGCCCCATATGCATTATCTTGCACTTCTTTGCATTGAATTTCAACTGCCAAACCCTTGACCATTCTTCAAGTTTCTGCAGGTCCCTTCTCATTCTGTCTACACCCTCTGGTGTGTCTACTCTGTTACAGAGCTTTGTGTCATCAGCGAACAGTGAAATTCTGCCTTCTAGATCCTGTGCAATGTCACTGATGAAGATGTTGAATAGGACGGTCCCAGCACTGATCCCTGTGGTACCCACTGGTCACTCTTCCCTCTGTGGAGTGACAGCCATTTACCACCACCCTCTGGATCCTGCCACCCAGCCAGTTACCTACCCACCACACTACTGTCCTGCCCACACCCATATTCCCCAGTTTGTGTAATAGTCTTCTATGTGGCACAGTGTCAAAGGCCTTGCTGAAGTTCAGATAGGCCATGTCCACTGCCCTCCCCTGATCCACCTCCCTAGTCACCCAGTCAAAAAATTCAATAAGGTTGGTCTGACATGACCTCCCCCTGGTGAAACCATGCTGCCTTGGGTCCTGTAGTCCATTGACAACCAGATGTTCCACCAATCTCTCCTTCAGTAGTGCTTCCATGATCTTTCCCACTACCGAGGTGAGGCTGACTGGTCTGTAGTTCCCTGCTTCCTCTTTGTTCCCACTTTTATATAAGGGGACTACATCTGCTGTCCTCCAGTCTTTGGGTACCTCATAAAACAGTCATTTTTAGGATTTTTTTCACCAAATTTTCAACATAGCCATTTTAAGACCTCTGGTCATGAACAGTGTCACTGTGATTTTGTTAATGTGTCCCATACATTGAGTTTGCACACCGACTGCGCCATTGTGCGCTACATGGGCAGAAACATGTTTTGGGCAGGATGTGAAAAATGACAGCTGTACTGCTCATAAGGAGGTGTGGTAAAATGGCAATGTTGAAAATCTGGGGGAAATATTGAAAATTCGCAAACCCACGAAAGGCAGTGGAACTGTGCAACGCACACTCGAAAACAGTCATTTTTAGGAATTCTTTCACCAAATTTTCAACATTGCCATTTTAAGATCTCTGCTCATGAACAGTGTCACTGTGATTTTCTTAATTTGTCCCGTACATTGATTTTGCACACCGACTGTGCCATTCTGCGCTACATGGGCGGAAACACATTTTGGGTGAGATGTGAAAAGTGACAGCTGTACTACTCATAAGAAGGTGTGTTGAAATGGCAATGTTGAAAATCTGGAGTGAAAATATTGAAATTTCGCGAACTTACAAGCCTCGTAGGAACTGCATAGCATGCGCTAAGTAAAACAATCATTTTCAGAATTTTGGTACCAAATTTTCAACATGAGGTTTGGGCCCCTTCTCATGAATGATGTCACTGTCATGGCGGTATTCAGGCCTGAAGGGTGATTTCACAGTCACTGCACAGTCACTGTGAAATCACTTGCCGGCCCCAGACTGCCATGACAGTGTATCATTCATGAGAAGGTCCTAAAACCCATGTTGAAAATTTGCAAAAATTCCAAAAATGGCTGAGATATGTAATAAAGTTGAACCCCATCTAGCCCATTATACAGCTTACCGGCATTTCCTCAGTTTGCGGTCGGCTTTGAAGAGTGCAGGCGTGTTCCCAGTCACGAAGATCGTCGCGCGGTCCGGAGGTAAGTATGGGGTGAGGGGTGTGGGGAAAGCTGGGTGCGCAGTGGGTGGGTGCGGGTTGTGGGAGGGGTGGGAGGCACCGCTGGACCGTTTTGTCTTACAGGTACAAAAAAAAAAAAGGCGTTGTGGGACCGTTTGCCACACTGGGGTGGGCTCCCAGCATGGCACAAGGACTTTGGGGTGTTCAGCCGGCGGAGTTGGGCACCCCGTCGGCAAATGACTGATTGCCACGCTGGGGTGGGCAGCGTGGCACCAGCTACGGGCGCGACAGCAGCTCAGCCGGCAGGGATTGGGCACCCCATCGGCTATACAGTGCGTGCAAGGGCACGCTGACGCTCATGGGTGAGCTGTGCGTGAGCAGCTTCTATCGCTGCTCACTCAAGCGTAGCTCCCCTTTCAACTAGATGCCACTGCATTTTGGAGCGCGGTCATAGACAGCTCCAAAATGCATTGGCTTACAGGGGCCGCGCCTGCCAGGACACTGCCTGAATTGGAGGAGGAGGTGACACACCTCCGAAATCTCCGATGATGGCACTATGTTTCTTGCACATGCATGCAAGCCACATAAAAAGTATATCAATATACTTTATCACCATGGAAAAAGTATATCGATAACATTTATTTTACAAAAAAAGAGTTCTGTCACAATGTAAATATGTATATTGATATAGCTAAAGAAAACTGCCTGTTTTTAATGTTGATAACATAATTAGCACTGTTACATAATAACACTATAATATCAACATTATTTCTTAACAGCTGGACTCCAAGCTTTCATTAAAATAAAACGAAGTCTCTAGCCCTAATGGATCCAGATAACTTTGGAACTATTAGGGCTAGAGACTTTATTTTTTTTTAAATGAAAGCTTGGAGTCAGGCAAGTAATTATATCATTAATATATTGGTACAGTGACCATATATATTGATATAAAAAAAGTTTCATATCAATACAGGTAAAAATAAACATAAAATAGTTCACTGCATTTTTAAAGTCCTGTCACTTTTACCACATTGTACTGACATGTAAATGCATAGAGCGTCACCAGAGAACTGTAGTAACTGTTCAAATGTCACAAATAAACAGGAGAAGTGGCACGCTCCAGGGAGATGGGAGGCAGTGCAGAGCAGGGCTACAAACCTACAAAAATGTGAAGAAATGGCCGCTCTGCATTCATGGAATCAACAAGGTGAAACTCAAGGCTAATGCAAAAAGTTATTTATTGTGATATCATTGGAATTCCCAGCAAAAACCCAAGCCCCTATTTATTTTTTTATTAATATTTTATTAGTATTCAAAATTGCAATAAAAGTATTGGCTCAAACAACACGTCAGTCACAAAGTCAATAAAAATCTATAATAAAAGATCTAAACAGTATATTAGGAATACATAAGAAGGAAAAAAACAACCTATCTAAATAACAAGCAAATGGTAAGTAGACAAGGCCTTCTAATCGGTTGTAAAATAAATGTCAGAGCATGTATAATCATATAAAAGTTTATGCAGCTATGAATAATGCACAATTTTCTTAAAAAGAAAATATAGAGAGAAGGCATATTTGGTGCCAGTTACCTTATATAATATTGGTTGAAACATTTCCCTGTAGAAATATCCCAGCAGCCTAGCTATTGTTAAGAATAAAGAGAAGAATAGATAGTTACAGAAAAAAAGAGCATAACAGAAAAGCAAGAAAGAGAAAAGTGGAAGAAAAGAAGATTTAGCGGATGAAGTTATGTTATACATGAACTGGTTTAATAATGAATATTCAGCAGTGAAAAAATGTATGTATTGTGCTTACTGCTTGGAGACTAAGACATATTGGCATGTGTTATGAGCATGTTGAATAAAGATCTCCAGTCACTATTAAAAGTCTTGTTGTGTGTAATTCCTGTGGCAAATTTCTGATTTCTTAGAGCTTCAATTCATTCAGCTCTTCATTCTGGAATTGTGGGTGGGCACGGAGCTATCCAGTGCTTCAGTATTGTATTTTTACTCAGTATTACTCAACATTACTCGGTCTTTTTAAGGTGGAAGTAGGCCAAATAACCCATTGAGACCACCTTCCCCACACTAGTGAATAATATGTTAACTTACCCAATAAATAACTTTTCCAGACTGTTTTTAAAGTTATGCTCATTTTCTAAATCTACTACATGCTGGGGTAAGTCATTCCAAAGTCTTGCTGTCCTGACTGTATAGCAATATTTACGTTTATTTGTAATTGCCCTCGGTATGCGTATTTGTTTATTGTGACACCTCAGGTTTATGGGTCTGTTAGCCATTGTTATACTACATTCCTTCTTTAGAATAGGATCTCTTAGTATTTTGTAAAATAACAGCAGGTCATTTCTATCCCTCCTTAGCTGCAGATCATAGAGGTCTAGTTTTTTTAACCTCTCATTATATGGGAGTTTTTTTAACTGCCATTGATACCAGAGCACTAGTATATTTTTGCTCTCTGTTAATAGATGGAACGTCAAGAAAATTCCCTACTATGCATGTTTTAAAATTCATTAATTAGTGAAAGTTACTCAAAGGCATTAGTTCTCTATTAACTTGCTCCCAAAACTTTTAGGTCAACATTTTCTTTCTGACATTTAGGGCAATTTCTATCTGGTTTGAGATTCATGTTAAATAAATGTTTTGGTGTAAAGTAAAGATTATGCAATATTTTATATAGTGTATGGTTTGTCTTTATTGTGTATAAAAATAAGTGGCTGCTCAAATGTTGTTGTGCACATTCTAAAAGTTATTGTGCACGTTCTATAATTAAAATTCACCTGCAGTGAACCTTGTGCTGTCTCCTGCCAATTATTGTCTTTGTTCACGGCTCCTCACCTTCATACAGTGCTCTGCTATCCAAACTCAATCAGAAAGGCAAAAAAAAGTTGGCTGCCATTTTTTAAAAAGAAATGTCAGCGAGACAAAAGTTCATAGAGGAACAAGAAAATTGCCCTACAGCATAAAAACAGCATCTTGCATATCCCCTATAAAATCGTTCTTGTCAGCTATGTGCTGCTCATTTCTGTGGCCCTATCTTCCGTGGCAAGCTGCAGATTTTGCCAGCATACTCCTGAGATGGAATACAGAAATTTAAAAATGATGCTAAAAGTAGTAGTAAATCTTTTACAATATGCACTGTAACACGAGTGCCTGATACCACCAGGAAACTGCTCACAAGTGAGAAACCTCTCACTCTCCAACTACAGCAGCTTTCAAGGGATACACTCACTCTTGAAAGTCACTTTCATGGCTCAACAGGGTAGCTCTTAAATTTCAATTAGCGAGGGATGCAGCATGCTTGGAGGTCAGGAGGGGAAATGGAGGGGGCACTAACTAATATGGGGCGAGCACAAACTAGCAGTAATACCAGGGGGAAGGAGCACACTAGCACAGCAAACTAGTATGAAACAAACAAAACTTTCCTGCCATTTTTTTAAACCATATACTATAACAAATAAAATATGGGCACCCATTACAACTCACCTGTGTGTCCATCTCGAGGTTGAGATACCAGCATGGATCTCTCGAGCTTCACTCTCGAGGTCCATAAACTGGTATCTCAACCCCTCGATGGAAACCCAGGCTTGTTGTGTTTGGGTGCCCATACATTATCCCTTATATTGTGTGATTTTATAATTGACTATTGTAAAAGCTTTAAATGCCAAGTCCCATCTGTTGTTCCAATACCAATTACTTGCTTCAATTCCTATTTTCCATTCCCGTCATGATCTAGATTCAATTTCTATACCATGTACATATTTATTTATTGAAATGTTTTACCAGGAAGGCACACTGAACAACAAGTTGCCTGTCTCCCAGTGCGGCCTGGGGAGGACATAACAGGGAGTACATACGATAATATACAGGCAACAAAGCAAGGAACTCTTAATGAAATAGCAGTAACATGAGTTAACTATACAGAGTAGCAGGAAAAACAACCAAAATATTGCAGTAAAAAACACAAGTACTAAACAGCTAAATTATTGTAGTAAAATGCAGGAATAAAGTGAGCAACAATTAAACAAAACAGGTAAAGTGCCATACAACTGTGCAGGTTACATGGAGTAGATTTTCAGGTATCTGTTCAACCAAGAGATAAGTGCCAGTTAATAGTGTGGCAACTGCTAAAAAATAAGAGCTGTCTTCACTAGTGGGGTGAGGAGGAGAGAGAGAGTGAGGTGGGGGTAAGAATTAGGAGTCGGGGAAGCAGATACAATTAGATGAAAGGAAATTGTGGAGGGCAGAGGAGCGGGAGTGTAGGGAGGAGAAGTGGCATATTTAATAAGGAAGGGAGTTCCAAATTTTGGGGAATCGGTGGATGAAAGCAGACTGGCCTGCAAGAATTGAACAGTGGGGGATCACAAAGGTGCATGAGTCAATGGATCTAAGAGTGTGAGCAGGAATAGGAGGAGTAGAAAGAGATATGGACAAGTGAGAGGGCAGAGAGCCAAACCAGTATTTTGAGATACGTTTGACACAGTGGGAGACACAACGCCATTACATGTGGGAGAGAAGACGACATGTGAGATTAATAGACTGTAAAGTTTGGAGATTGTTGTTTTGGATTTTAAAATGCATAATAGATCATTGGCAGCTGGTGCTAGTGTTTTTTTAAGATCTCCTTTTTCATATTTATAACAGATAAGGTCAACAAGAAGTCTTGATCTTTCTTGTTCCACAGTCAGGTCAAGAAAGTTTGTGACTTCCTCACAGGTTAACAAAATGTTCTTTTTGAACAAATGTTTTATTTGAATTATACTCTTATTGATCCATTTAATGTAATTTGAGAGTTTTGTTATCTAACATGAAATTAGGATTATTCCATATTGGTTGTGACATTGAGGATTTGTGGTTTACCTGTAGTACATGGAAGTGTTTAAGCACACCTGGGATAGGCACAAGGGAAGCTTGAGAGGGGAAGGAGTGATGAAAAGCCATTGATCACATAGGGTCAGTGGCCACATACCATGTATAGGGCCTATGGGCAGACTGGATTGGCCTAGTGGTCCTTATCTGCAGACAGTTTCTATATTTTTATGACTAATTGTTTTGATAGATTCCCCTATAACTCAGTTTTGTGGTTTGGAAAACCATAGTATACCTGTGTTCATTCCTATGAAATTTAGGATGTCTTGTTCTAATTTTAGCCACTCAGGTTCATATGAATTTTGGGAAGAACTTCTAAGCCAGTTTAGAAGCCTGAAAATATAAAACTAAGTGCTCTGATGCCTCCATTTTCTTTCATTCATGTTAATTTATACCATGCCTGCATAGTTTTTTTATGTGCCCAGATAAACTTATTAATCAGGTTTTGGACAAAGATGAACCATTTTTAGGAATCAGTTTTGGAGTCATACTAAATAAATGACGCACTCTCTAGAGTGTTATCATTTTAATAGTCTCCATTCGACCCCAAATGCCAATGGTAGTTTGTGCCATTTGGATAAAAGCAAGATTTGTTTGTATTGTTTCATTTACATTTCTGCATATTTTGACTCCCAGATAATCTAACAGTTCTTTAGCCCATGATATTCCTAATTTTGTGACTTCCTCCTGTGGTATACCTCCATTTAGAGAGAGGTATTGTGTTTTACTTATATTTAGCTTGTATCCAGAAAAGAAACTGAAGGCTTTAATTATTATAAAAAGGTTTTACATAGAATTTACAGGATCCTTAAGTGTAAGCAATATATCATCTGCGTACACAGAACATTTATAAATGCTATTCCTGTCCTTGATACCGTACATTTAATTTCTGGATCAGCATTTAATTTAATGTTAGTATATTTATTAAGAGTCAAATCAAATCAAAGTGGGGAGCGAGAGTAAACTTGTTGGGTCCCCCTATGAATAGTAAAATATGGTGAAACAATCCCGTTTGTGCAAACTGCTGATTTGGGTTCATGATAAAGTTTTATCCTTTGTATGAATTCTTGTGTGAATAGTTATTGTTGTAATGATCTAAAAATATGACTCCACTTAACCCTATCAAAGGCTATTTCTGCATCAGGCATCCTTAAGGCCATTGGTGTTTGTCATTTCCCAGCTTTGCTAATTAAGTGAAATAATTTCTCACATTTCTCTGAGGCCTGTCTATTTTTAAGAAAACTTGTCTGTTCTAAACCTATTAGCTCTTGCATGACTGGCACTAATCTAGTTGCTGAAAGTTTTGCAAGGATTTTAGTATCTATATTTATAAGGGAGATAGGTTTATAGTTATTACACATTTGGGGGTCTTTATCTGGTTTTAAAATTAATGTAACAATACTGTGTTGCATAGTCTGAGATAGGTGTTGAGCTTGTTTAGTTTCTCTGTAAATGTCCAAGAACACAGGAGCTACAATATTCAAAATATACAACAAAAAACATTGTGTAAACGTTTGTAGTAAAACCATCAGGTCCTACAGTTTTATTAGGTTCCATGTCCTTAATTGCTTGACAAATTTCGGAGATAATTTATTGGGGCAATTAAACTGCTTTTATGCTGATCTGTAATTTGAGGTACAGCATCTGTAAACCAGCTATGAATTCAGTAGCTTCTAAGCTACTACTAGTGTGTTCTTCTGAGGAGTAAAGTTGGTTGTAAGTAGCAATGACCTGATTAGTTTTATCATTTTCAGCTTCTATCTTGCCAGAAACTTTATTTCTTTTTGCTAAAAATGTTTTCTTTACTGAGTTTTGTTTAATTCTGAGGTCTAGCAGTCGTTGTGCTTTATGTCCAGTGGAGACATACAGTAACTAAGAGATTTCCATATACAGAATTTTACTTCTCTTGCCAACATTTCATAATATTTTATTTTAGTAACTTGACCGCGCTTTCCACAGTGCTTTAGAGTTATTTGTTACAGTTCTAGTCTTTAATTCTTTAACTGTCCTCAACTACTGAGTATACTCCAGAGGTTTAGTTTTTTTTTTATGTTGGAAGTCATAAGTCTCCCTCTGGTAAAACATTTAAAGGCCTTCCAAGTTGTAGCCCATCTTGTTTCTGCTAGTATATTGTTTTGGGGGGAAAAACCCCTCTATAAATTATTTTTTGAGTTGGTCTACAATTCTGGTGTCCTCTAAAAGGAAGTTGTTTAATTTCCATCTGGAAGTATTTGATTTGGGTATGTCCCATTTCATCTGTATTGTTGCTGGAGAATGATCCGATACCACAATCTCATGGATTTTTGATTTGATAAGATTCTATATAAGAGTTCTGGGGAAATAAATTTGATCTATTCTAGACTCAGATTTGTGGACAGGGGACCAGAAGTGTATTCTTTGGTGCTCCAATATAAGATTCCCCATGCATCAACTAAGTGAAGATTTTCTGTGACAATTAGATTTCTTGTGAGAAGATGTCATGTGTGATCCATTGTTAGGTCCATAAACATAGATTAAAATTGTTTTAACATTATTCAACAACCCATACAATATTATGTAGTGACCTCCAGGATCCTTTAGTTTGTTTACTAGGGGAAATTAAATTTTCCTAGAAATAAAAATCATAGAAACATAAAAACTGACAGCGAATAAGGACTGCTTGGCCCACCCAGTCTGAGCATTTCCCCTATCTACTGCATATACTGCAGACCCAAATTGATCTGCAGTTTACCTCCTTTTCCTATTGCTAGAGTTCCTTTATGTCTATCCCATGGATTCCTGAATTCCCCTACTGTTTTTGCCACCCACCACTTCTTCAAGGAGGCTGTTCCATGCATCCACTATCCCTTCTGTGAAAAAAATATTTCCTCCCTCTAGTCTCATATTATGACCCCTTTTTCTTCAGAATCTTTTTTTCTGGAAGATGCTACCCTATTGTACCTTATGTATGCCCCTGAGTTATTTGATAGTCTCTGTCATATCCCCCTCTCTCCCTGCTTCCAGGTAATACAGTACATACTGAGGTCCATGAGTCTCTGCTTATACAACTTCTGTTGCATTCCCTCCACCATTTTTGTTGCCCTTCTCTGAACTGCCTCTACTCTATGTCCTTCTGGAGATGCAGCCTCCAGAACACCTATAACCTAAACTCACAGCACCTGCTTTTTTCTTATTTTCACTTGAACCATATACTCGTCCCATTCATTCTCTATGCATTAATGCTAAATCCTGTTTTTTTTTTTTTTAATTAGTCTCCTGGAGAAAAGTTACATTTGCATTAATTTTTTTAAGGTGTCTCAACACTTTATACAGTATTTTTTAGTCTTCTCATTTAATACTCATATGTTCCAGGTAACAAAAACTATATGGTTATCCATCTTTTAGAGGTGTGTTTGTTTTAGAATATGGATAATACTCATAGCTCATCTTGTTCTCTTGAAATTCTGCACTAAGGGCTCCAAGGCTTTTTGCATTAAGAGAAGAAAAACTGGAAAGTGTCAGAATAAAACAGAAAAAGAGAAAAGATCAAAATAAGATTACATTTTGAGTAAGTGTTTTAAGCATTATACTCTTTTTCAGACATGTGATAAACCCTCCCACAAATCTGTACATCCCACACCCCTATCAAATTGCTTTGATGGTCAACATACAGATTTAGTCTTTGCCGTATTGGTCCTTGTAAGAACAGATCCAGAAGCAAATGATTTGATACCATTATTGGACCAACATAGATGTAACAAAAAGAATAAAGTGCTTTAGTTTCGGACCAACTAAGTCCTTCCTTAGAAGTTTAATCAAGGCAGGGATACCTTCCCTCACTGTACTGTATTTAGCTCTGTTTGCTACAGCAGAAAAGTTCAGAGCAGACTAATTTAAAGCAATAAGATCACAAGAAATATGAATGTACAATACTTTTCATAAGTATACACATAGATTTAACAAGTAGAAATGCAAGATGCATTATAAATGATTGTCATTATATTCTAAAATATGAATCTTCCTTACTAAAGTTATGCAATCGTATGCACTCTGTTTCTATTAAAAACTTATTCAATTTGAATATAGCTACAACAGGTTACCATTTTGTAAATCTGAAAAAAGATTCCATTTAAAGTTCTGAAGAAAAAAACTGGCAAAATTAAATGCAAATGATTCTGTTGCAGCACAGTGCATCTAGCTTCTTTGGTTAGTACATATGTAACCCCAGATTGCATATAATAAGAAAATGAAGAAATCACAAAAACATTTGAATTTCTAGGAATGTTAACAAGTTTGAGCTGTCTACTTAAAAAAAGTAAATGGGAAAGTGAACAAAAATCATCAATGAGTGTTGAATTAGTTTCAGAGGAAAAACACTGAGAAAGCTCACTAAAACTCTAAAACAATATAGGTTATAACCTTATGACAATACCTTCTGTCTATGCACATTGTTCACTATCTTATGTAAAAAACTTCTAATTTAAAATTATGCCTAGTAATATAAATTTGACTGTCTAAATCTATTGTGGTCTAAAGATAAAAGGGAATAGTTTACCTTCCAATGATTGTTCATCCATTATGACCTTTGACACCCCTTGTGTTACATGCGCATGTGCAAGTACTCTTTTACAGTGCTCATGATCTAGGGGGTGAAATTGGCATGAGCATTCAGCAGGTCTGAATTTCTAACCATAACAAAAGATCTGTGGACAGCAATATGGCTGAAGATGATATTTAAGGTGCGCATCTACAGTATGTCCAACTCCCTCAATAAAGTAGCTCCATTAAAAAGAAAATTCTCAGGCCGGTCTGGTGGCACTGAGGATTGAGGCACTGCACATCACACCTTGTGCCATGCTGGTGACCCAGGTTTGAGAACAGACTCAGGTTGTTCGAGGGTTGGCTGGGGAGGTAAAGATTGAGTATCTGGAGGACTGCTCTCCTTCATCGGGGTGGGGGGGTTTGTGCTGCATGCGTTAGCATAACAAGAAGGGTTTGGCCCATGCCCAGGGTGCTTGGCTTCCTCCATGGAGGTGGAGACAACTGCTGTGTCCATTGCATGGGTATTGGCACAGGGGAGAAAATGGAGTAAAAATACAGGGACCCGGCAGAACCCATGATGTGTGTCCTTCCGGGGGGGGGGTCCCTGTGTCTGTGACAGTGGTGACATATAATGTTGTGATAAAAAAGTTTAAAAAAAATTCTCTTTCACTGTGAAGCACTAAATATTTAAACAAGTAGCAATGCATTAGCCTCATCCCGGGTGGTGGAGGTGGGGAGCAATACAGATAGAAATTAATTTTACATTGAACCATATTAAGCTGATGGTGGTATTTTCTAGTGAATGGTGACATTTTTTTATTTTACTGTATTTATATTTATTTAAAGTTGTTGACCAGGAGAGGTGCACTGAGCCGAGGCTCATTTCCAGGTACATCTCCGGTGAAGGGGAGTAGGGAAGTTATAATCCAACCATTCCACTTGTAATACAGCGATGTTAAAATCAGAGTACAGTAATAAGAGTAGATTATATAGGGTACGTTAGAGAAGATTTGCAACACAGCAATAGAGCTAGTATACAGAGCAGTTAACAGAGTACAATAATATGAGTAAAATTATACAGGGTATACTAAATTCAAGGTGGCAAGAAAGCAGTAAATACAGAGCTACAGGATAATGAGAAGCCACAAGTAGAAAAAGTAGGAAGGAAAGTGGAGAGGGAGTGCTACGTGGGGGAACTAGAGACAGAGGAAGGGACCAAGAAAAAAGTAAAATGGCAGTTTAGGTGAGCAAGGGGTTAGTGCTTGTGGGGGAGGGGAGACAACTGGAAAAATAAAAAGGGGGAAGAAATAGGGTAAAAGGTAATAGGGAGTAATAGAGAGGGGACAAATAGAGATAAAGTGCTACATAGTTTCTGTACCGTAGGGCTGAGATTAGATAGTGGAGCAAAAGGAAAGGGTTATGGGGATGGGAGAAAGAGAAATTAGCAATTGCAAGGGCAGGTGTCAGAGAGCTCAGTTGTGTGTGACAAGTTGCATTTCAGGAGAGGGATGAAGGGGGTGTGCCTAATATGGGAGGGGAGGGTGTTCCAGAGCGAAGGCATTCTTTAAGAAAAAGCAGCTTCACTAGAACAGGAGGAGGGCAATAGGAGACAGAAAGTGCGAGTGTCTCTAGACCAAATAGGGTAGGAGGCCTCAGAGGAGGGAGACAAAAGTGAGTAGAGGTAGGAGGGTAAGGACCCAAATCAATATTTAGAGATGAAGAGTGGAGTAGTTGTCAATGGTGTAGAGGGGTAAGGAAAGGGACAAGTACAGGTAGTAGTGATGTGTGCTGGGGGGTGTTTAGAGCAAAGTGACAAAAGGCACTGTAGAGGGAGTCAAGCCTGGCTAAAAGGGAGGCTGAGATGATGCCATACACTATGTCAGTATAGTCAAAGAAGGGGATAATCATCTTGGTAAGGAGCTGATGCCAAGTAGATTGGGAGAGGGCATCTTTGTTTCTATACCGTGTGCCCAGTTTTGGGTGAAGTTTTGCGTGGATATGCTCAATGTGCTGTGAGTAATCAAGCCAGGAGTCAAGACAAACTCCCAGGAATTTGTACTGGGGGACCGTGTCAAGTAAGAAACCATCTAGGGTGGTAAAAGTGAGGGGGGAAGGGAGGATGGCAAGTTTTTGAGGAGTACCTAATGTCATACACAACGTTTTCTTTTACATTTACCTTGAGGAGGTTTTTGCTAAACCGATGAAGGACAGAGTGCAAGTCAGCTTGGAGCTGGGATTGGACTACTGTGGTAGAGGGGCCAGAAGTGAAAAGAACAGCGTCATCAGTGTACATCTGTATGTTAGCCACAGAGCAGGCCAATGGGAGATCATTTAAGAAAACAGAAAATAGTACAGGGCCCAAAATGGAGCCTTGGGGAAAACCTGCATGGATCTGGAGAGGAGGGGAGAGGGCTCCACCAACATGGAATTCTTGGGTTCGGTCAGAGAGGTTGGAGTTGAACCAGTGAACAGTTTCTGGGAAGAGGCCAGCATAGGAAAATTTGGTTAGATGACAGGAAGAAAGATGGAGCTGAAAGCCTTAGGAAGGTCAATCACAATGGCAGCACTTATGTGTCCTTTGTCCATACTGGAAAGGATAGAGTTTGTGACACGAAGGAGTAAGGTAGTGGTAGAATGGTTTGCCCTGAAGCCTGATTGAAAGGTGGAGAGGAAATCCAAGGAGTTAGGAAACTCAGTGAGATGTGTAAGGACAAAGGATTCCTGAAGCTTGGCCAGAGCAGGGAGCAGGGATATGGGGCAATAGTTTCCCAGAGTGAGGGTGTCACCACCTTAGTGTAGAGGTAAGACTAGGGTTGGGCAGGGCGAGGGGAGGGGGTGACTCTTCTGTGGCAGTGAATACAGTGATCACTGTAAGTGTCTGGGAGGACATCTCTCTCAACAAGCTCCTTAGCCAAGGCCTGGAAATAGGCAAAAGTCATCCCCCTACACAAAGGGGCAATCCTTCCTCCCCTAGAAACAACAGGCCAATCTCCCTTCTCCCCTCCCTCTCCAAAATTCTTGAGTCTCTTATCTCTAAAAGGATGAGCTCCTTCTTCTCCACTAACAACATTCTGTCCCCATATCAATCCGGCTTCCGATGCTCCCGCTTCACCTCCTCCTCGGTCCTCTGCCTTACTAACCATATCCACTCAGCCATGGATAAGGGTCACCTGTCACTGGTTATTTTCATTGACTTAGCCAAGGCATCCGGCTCAGTTGCCCATAAACTGCTCACAGAAGACTTATCTTCCATAGGCCTCTCACCCTCCATCACAGGCTGTTTCAACGCCTACCTCACTGATGGGTACCAGTTCATTCAACTAGGGGAAACCAAATCATCCCCTCTCATCTTCTACGCTTGAGTACCTCAGGGATCAATCCTTGGGCCAACCCTTTTCTCAATTATTGTCAATAACCTCCCGTCTATCAGCTAAGTCTCCCACATCCAAATGTACACTCATGACACCGTGATCTTTGTCTCTGATCCTTCCATAGCCCATATTGAACCTACACTCCAATCCGACTTTGAGAATACGCTGCACTGGCTCGAATCTAAATCTCTCAAGTGTAATACGAAGAAAACTGTTACAATGGTTTTCAGCTCAGCCCAGAAACTGGCCAAACAACCCTCTCCTCCAACTTTCCACGCCCTTGATGGTTTCAGTATCCAGGTTGTCGACTCCTTCAAATACCTGGGTGTATGGCTTGACCCCAAACTAGACTTTTCACTACACCTCAATGCCATCCACAATAAACTACATCTCAAACTTGGCATGTTATACAAGCATAAGGACTGTCTCTCCCTCCCCATCAGCAGGGAATTAATCACTAAGCTCATCCTACCCTCCATCGATTATGCAGATGTACTATATAGCTCTGCACCTCAATCCTCCCTCACCAGACCTGACTCACTATTTCATGCCTTCTGTTGTTTCACCATTAACCTCCTTTACTGCACTCACCACTTTCTCTTCTACCACTCCGTCTCCCTCCCCCCTCTAGCAATCCACTGCCTTGCCCATTGTGCATCCTTCATTGCCAAGTTCTGGTTCAACACTCTTCCCTCCTATCTCTCCTCCCTCGTTATGCCTGCCTCCAATACCGGCTATGCCTTGCATCCCGACACCAATGCTTTTTTACCCTTACCAATCCACACTCATTTTCCAGGAAACAAGTCTTTGCTTAGTGGTTCCTGCCCTATGGAACACTACCACTTCGATATGCATGATCTTCAACGTGACCTCCATTAAAAAGTACTTCAGTCAGCTATCCCTCCCTCCTTCCTATGTCACCTCCCTCCTTAGCTGTGCCTCCCCACAGATGACCTCCCCTAACTCCTACCCTTACCCTCTAACTCCAACATCCTGCTCTTCCTCCACCCCAACCCTTTCTCCTGCTTAGCTAGAAACACAGCTGCTACTATCTCCATTCCAGCATCAATGTAATACTGTGATCTTCATCCTGGACAAATTGTAAACTTGGAAAAGACTGTAACTGCATTGTCCTCACCCTTCTACCTTTGTAAATCACCGTGTTTATGCCTTTCTGTATCCAATGTACTTTTGTATTGCTGTAAATTACTGTTTTCTTTTTTTCCCGTATCTTATGTATTGCAAGCATTGTTGTATCTAATGTATTTTTCCCCTTCCCCCTGCCCTGGGTCGCACCTGGAAATGAGCCTCAACTCAGTGTGCCTTTCCTGATTACCAAATTTTAAATGAAATAAATAAATCTTCCAGGCCTGTGGGACTGTGCAGTGGTAGAAAAATTGATTTAGGATGTGTATGAGGGGGAAGGATATTGTAAGGTGGAAATATGTGGGAGACAGGGATCAAGAGAGTCAGGGCTATATTTATTGGGGCTTAAGGAGGTAAGAACTTGTTGGACTGAGACTGCGGGAAAAGAGTAGCCATGAGGGGACGTGGAGTGGGGGGGCAGGTAGGAGGGGGTGGACGGGGGCAGAGCACAGGTAGTGAAATAGAAGTTTAGGGAAGCCATGACTGAGGCTGGGTCAGTAACCAGAGAGCCATTAATAGATAATGTGGAGGTAGTGGATTGGGCAGGGGAGTCAAGAAGAAAGTGGAGTGTAGTCCAAAAGTCAGCAGGGGGAGGATTCATTGATGTGCAGAAGGATACGGAAATGAGCAGCCTTGACTGACCTAATAGCCTTTGTGCATGTGTAGCATAAGGCCCTATACTGTATATGAACTGACCTGGAAGGGACTGGGTAGTTTTATGTCAAACCCAGGCTTTGTCTCCTGATTTACGCAGGTGGATGAGGTCTGAAGAGACCAAGGGTAGATGACACTGTTTTACCCTGCGGCGCCTGAGAGGGGCATGAGGATCTCATACTTCGTGAAGGAGGTGAGAAAAATCAGAGAGGGCTGAGTCCACATCCGGGCAGAGAGCACAGCGGACCAGTCAGCAGCATGCAACTCATGAAGCAGTGCATTAACATTAAATGATCTATAGGAGTGGATCCATCATTATGCGGGGGAAGAGGGAGGAGTGTGGACTGTGCAAACACAAAGTTATAAGGTGATCGCTGAAAGCATCTTGTAGAATGCACACAGTGAGGATTCAGTGAGGGTGGGAGGCGAGAACCCAGGCAAGAGTGTGTGGTTTAGGGTGGAGGGTTTTGGGTGGGTGGGTGGGGGGTTTCTTAATTAGCTGTGTGAAATTTAGAGATTCGATGTGGTCTGTGCAGGGTTTATGTGAAGGGAGGCCTAGTTAAGATTAAAAGCCCTGAGTATAATTTGTTCATTTGAAGAGGTCTGGGAGACTAGAGAGGAAATAATTTCAGTCGGGGGAGATCGAGGGAGGCATACAGCACAGAGACCAGAAATGGAAGGGAGGATGGATAGCTGGGGGAGACAGAGGTATACGCAGACACAGTTCAATGCAGGGCAGCCAGTTTGGGCCCTGAGGCAGAATAGTTCAGTTCTTAGGCAAAAGAGTTCTGCTTCCGAGGCCAATACAGCAGCACAGTTCAGTTTGTAGGCGGCACAGCAGGAGCCACTCAGTTCAGTTTGTAGGGACACTAAAGCAGTCTGGCAGTGCAGAACCTCAAGTGTGTGCAGGTCCTTTAAATTAATCCTCTCAGTCTGCAAGCCTGTTCACTAGCCAGGGGAGAGCCCTACTAGTAGTGACATTAAATAGCTGACTTCCAGTGACGTCACCTCGGTAATGGCCGCTTAGCTACCGTGCTCCGTGAACCTCCAACTTCTCTCCTAGTTAATGTAATTAGAAAACACTGATAAAAGTACTCAACAACAATAGGAGAAAGTAAATAAGCGCTAGGAATGGAAACATCTAACTGGTTCTCAGTCTTATCGCAGGAGCCAGACGGAATGGAGGGGGAAGTGTCTGACAGCCTCGGCTTCCTCACAGCATGCTTTTAAACCTAAAACCCCTCCAGATGTGGAGCTCATCTCAAAAGTAATAATAAATCCAGCAAAGGCAAATCAGAAACACAGACAAGGTCAGCGATGGAAGGTAAACTGGATAGAATCCTTGCTGAGCCCGGGCATATAAAAACAGAAGTTAAAACATTTAAAGAAGCGGTTACAGAAATTAAAGCAGATATACAGAGTTTAGAGTCAAGGGTTACTGTTTTGGACCAACATTAGTCCTCTACCGCCTCACAAATATTGCAGTTACAAGATCAGCTAAGGCAAGTAATTCAGATCTGCAAACTCACTACTGAGAGACAGGAAGATTCAGAAAATCACCAGAGAAGAAACAATTTAAGAATCTACTCAGTTCCGGAGGGGGTGGAAGGGAGGGACATAACAGATTTTATGGAAACACTACTATGCACTGCCCTGGTTCTGGATGTGGATTTTCCCTTGGAATTTGAAAGAGTCCATAGGACATTAGGCCCCAAAACTACATCTGCCTCAGCTCGTCCTTGCTCCATAATTATCCGCTTCTTAAAGTACACTACAAAGAGTTAATTTTGAAACGCTTGGGCACAAAAGAAAGCTATATAATGGCTTAGATCTTCTATAGACAATGATTACACCACACTGAAGAAAATGAAGAGAATATATCCTCCTCTTCCAAGTGCTTCACCATAATAATCTCAATTTCAGAACTCCATACCCTGCATTATTGGTGGTTCAGTTCCCAGAGAGGCAACAAATGTATGGATATTACTTTTGAGATGAAGCCTTACAGAACTTTCAGAAATGAAACCTCCCGATTCCATCCAGGGCTGAACTTCCTAAAAAAACGCTTGTATGATCCCAGGGAGAAAAATATGCTGATCGGGATTCCCAGCGGCAGCAGACATTGGATTTTCTTAAAAAGTTAACACAACGTGGCCTACCCGCAGAATGAACCCTGATGATCTGAAAAGCCTTTCTCCGCTGTCTGACCTGGGTGAGTCCTTCCATTGCTGGGGGGGGAGGGCTGTTTGGCAGGCATTGTGCCCCCTGGCTGGGTGTATTGGTAGATCCCCTAAGATGGTTGAGAAGCAAAGAGGGAAATTGAGGGCCCAGTGGTGGGGCTTCCTTGGTGCCCTAGTTCCGCTTAGTCACCAGACAGCCTATATTTGGAGGGGGGGGGGGTTCCGGGGGGCAGCCTCCGGGCATGGCTGGGAGTTTTATTAAATCCCATCAGAATTATTGAGGGGGTGAGTCTCCTCTCTAATGATATAACACTGGTTTATATTCAAGAGAGATCTCCCCGTGCTTCTTTATAATTGAGCCTAGATGGAATTGGTCTCTGAGCCCTGGCGGCCCCTCCCAGTCTGAACCAGCCCAGCTAGATGGATCTTATTCATGCACCAAAATATCAGTGATGGGGGAGACTATGACTGGAATATGAAGTGAGCTCGGAGTGGGGGAGTCCTGTGTCTAGCGTGGGGCGTAGGCCCCGGGAAGCCCACAGGGTACATCTCCGCTATGAGCCAGATCCAATTAATAGTGTATGGGATCGTATATTGTAGAGACCAGAGCCAGTTGGGTGGGGTGGCTGGACCTGAGACTAAAGATTACCAGATGGGGCTTAGGGAGTATTCCCTCCTGGCTCTCGGCTGCCTGGGGGGGACCCTCTCCGTGTTTACTGCGGATGTTCTGGGGCACCCGGGGGATCCTGCCAGACTTGAATTTGCATGTTTTGTAGTTGTGAGAGTAGTCTTATATTCTTTGAGCAAGGTGATAGTTGAGTGGGAGGGGTCGCTAAGATACCTGGGGGTCGGGTGCCTGGGGAGTAGCCCTCCAACCCTGGCTGGGAGGACGAACAATCCAGTGAACCAGATAGCAAAACCAGGGAACCAGGCCTACCCAAGCCTGTTGAGCTAAAGGCCTTTGATTTTTCTTGGACTTTGTTTGAGTCACTGGGCGTAAGAGACATTACTGAATCATGGGACTTTCATTAAGAGAACTGGTTTTCCTTATTCAAATGGGACATTGGACCTGATATAATCATGTGACTTATGGTCCATGAGGGCGAGTTTGCCCAGATACTGATTCATAGGATAGAATATAGTCCTGTTAGAACAAAACCCTAGCAATTCTTTTAAATTCCCTCTCTTTTTAAAGGAGGATTCCATGGGAGTTATGAGGTCTTGAGGTGCCGCACCTTAGATTTTCCTATATAACCTAGACCACACAGGTCATTATCCTTATTGTTTATACTTTATTCCTCATTTTTCTCTTTCTTCCCCTCCCTTTCCTGCCCCTGTTTGGGTCAGCATTACCCAGAGGGAGCCCCTTTGGCTTCGCTTTGAAGCATTGCTCTCTCTGTGGCCTTAAGGTTGACACAATTAGGTTAGATAAAAATAGCCACCTATGCCGTGGAAGTCACCATTGTATATAGTTTACAGTTACTGGGCATCTGGTTATACACTTCTCACTCATTCCCCAGTTGGGATCAGGTTGAGGTAGCTTTGTTAATATTCCAGAACTGGGAATTCCTTTTTGGACAGAATACATCAACACATTTGGAAAAGATGCTGTGGGGGAGATGAGGAGGCAGTGTCACCTATTTCTGCTTCTATATGAGTAGCTTTCCAAGGATACTTTCACATAATGTGAATGGTTTGACTGGCCCAGTGAAAAGATATAGGACTATTAAGGCACTTAAGAAATTTAAAGCTGAGACACTTTTACTGCAAGAAACTCATCTTAATTGCAGCGAGAACCAAAAATTACTTAAATTTGGATTTGGACAACTGTATGAATCGGCTTATCGTAGGGAGAAACGAAGAGCGGTAGTCATATTGATTACTAAACATTCTTATTTTGATGTCCCCAGCCATTACTGAGATCCTGAGGGAAGGCTGGTTTTGCTGGTGGGTACACTTAGAGGTCAACAATATACTATAGCAAATATCTATGTTCCTCCTGGTAATGATGCTTCATCTATCCAACAGCTGTTTGATAAGATTCTTGAACTCAAGAAAGGGATCCTGGTCTTAGGGGGAGATTATAATTGTCTTCTCAACCCTTCACGGGACACGTCGGCTTCAAAATTTCCCCTACAGACCTCAGGCCAAAGTCACTTGAAAAAAATTATTAAAAATTATTAGGGAAGTGCGTCTAGCAGATACATGGTAGCATTTTTGTGTTCTCTGTTTAGGTATTTTAAATTATAGTATTTGGGTGGGTTAGTTTTGGGGTGGGGGTTGGTTTTGGTTTTAAATTTCAGTGTATATGTGGGTGTGTGGGTGTAATGTGTGGAGTGTGTGGTATAGACTGTGTCTGTGAGTTGTGTTTTTGGCCAGGGTTATGTAATTAGCAGGGACGTGTCTGGGAAGATATGAGGGCCTGGGGCGGGCTAGGATAGTGTATGGGGCACCCCAGCTGCGTGATCTACAGCCCTTTGTCAGCCTCCTAATGTCTGTTAGTACAGTTAGGTGCTGTAAGGAGGTTGCAATAGGGAGGAACCATTTGATTTGCCCGGGTTGGGGTGCCCCATGAACGGCGGTCGGTGTGAGGATCGAGGTAGTGGGGAGTAGAAGGCGCCCTGGGACTAGACAGGTTCTGGAGAGAGGCCAGATGTGTTTGGTTCCTGTCACCAGGATTCCCACCAGACCAAGTGGGCAGATAACTAGAGGGGCTGCACTATCCACCAATCCCCTGAGGGTGGTGCCTTGCAATGCCAGGTCGGTCAGAAACAAGACTGAAATTATTGTGGACTTGGTTTCTTCAGCCAATCTGACTTGCATTATGAAGACCTGGATTGGTGACAATGCTGGCCCAGTTTTAGAGGCTGCCATCCTGTCCAGATACACTGTGGTGCACTGCCCTAGGGGGTGGGGGGTAGCCATCTGTTTTAGATCCAAACTAGGCTTCACCCTGTACCCAGTGAGAACACCACATTCATTTGAATGTGTGGCCGTCCGTTGAAGCCCTGGCGAGGCTGCTTGATTCTTTTGATCTATCACCCCTATGGGGCAGTGGAAGACTTTCTACAGGAGGTGGCCAATTTCATGGTCAGTGAGATGCTGGAGGCCCCCATATGTTTAGTGCTGGGGGACTTCAATGTCTGGGCCCATGACGAATCTTCCCGGCTTGGTTCCAACTTCCTCCAGTTAATGCCTTCCTTGAGCTTTGCACAGGGTGTTTCCTCTGTAACGCATTTGGGTGGCCACATGTTGGATCTGGTATTCTCACTGGGTCTTGCGATTAATAGTCTCCGGATTGATCGGGTCATTTGGTCCAACCATTATACAGTGAAGTTCTTATTCGGCCCCCCCCCCGGGTTGCCCTCCCCCTGCAGAGATGGTCAGCTATCACCTTTTGAGGGGGTTGAGCCCTGTGGGTTTTTCGGCGACGGCTGACCTGTTTAGTGTGGATTGGTGCATGCGGTGGGGGTGGTAGCGGTAGTGGATGCCTATGAAGGCCACAGGCGCCTCGACCTCGCACTAGTTCATGTATGACCCAGGTCTTTCATTTGAAATCCCCTTGGTAGAATGGGGAGCTCAAGGAGATGAAGACCTTGGGTCAGAGATTAGAGTACTGCTGGTGGAAGTCTGACCTGGAGGTGGACAAACTGGCCCTGTGTGTGCACTATGGGGCATACCAGGAAGCAATCAACCATAAGAAGGCAGAATTCCTGTCCAGGGAGATTGCTGCCAGGAGGAACCGACCAACTATGCTCTTTCAGACTGTAGACTGGCTTCTCCATTCTTCCTGTCTACAGTCAAAGGTAGCTTTTTCAAATTCATTGTGTGAAAAGTTTGCTCGGTTCTTCTCAGACAGGGTGTCTGCCATCAGGCAGGGGGTTCTGCCAGTGGGTCAGAGTTTGGCCGACAGTGGTTGCCGTGGGTGACTGGAGAGCTCTCCACCTGGTTGGCACGAGTTTAGACCAGTGGAGGTGGCTGAGGTCATTGAGATCACTTCCAGGCTTCGGTACACCTATTGTGAACTGGACCCGGTGCCAACTCATTTCTTAATGAAATGTGTTGACTCCACTGGCCCGGTGTTTGCCTCGATTGTCTAATGCTCCTTGTCAGAGGGGGTCTTTCCTGATGTCTTGAAGGAGGCATTGGTGAGACCCCTTCTCAGAAAACCATTGTTGGACCCTGAGATCAAAGCAAATTACCATCCTATCTTCAATCTTCCATTCTTGGGTAAGATTGTGGAGAAAGTGGTGGCGCTTCAGCTTGAGGAGCATCTCGTGGCCCATAATCTATATGAACCACTTCAGTCTGGGTTTCAAGCGAGGCATAGCACAGAAACTGCACTGATTTGGTTGCATAATGCCTTCTCAGGGCTAGAGATTGAGGGGAAGGGACAATTCTTGTTCTTCCTGACCTCTCTTCAGTATTTGATACGGTTGACCATCGGGCACTGATTGACCGCCTAAGGGAATTCTGTGGACTTGCCGGCATGGTCATCTGCTGGTTTGCATCTTTTCTATCTAACAGGAGGCAGAGGGTAGTGATGGCAAATTTCTTCTCCTCCCCTGACCACTGTTACATGGGGTTCCCCAGGGTTCAGTCTTGTCGACAATGTTGTTCTCCTTATACATGCTGCCCCTGGGACAGATCATTAGGAAGTACAGTCTGGACTTTCATTGGTATGCTGATGATACCCAGCTGTATCTTTCCTTTGCCCCTGGAACATCTCATGCAGTGGAAGTGCTTAATAGCTGTCTCGCAGAAATCAGTGACTGGATGGCCTCCAGCTGGTTGAGACTGAACCCCGATAAGACGGAGGTACTGGTGGTGGTGTCGAACAGAGAGCGTGATAGGTTGGTCTCTGGTGCACAGACAGGGCTTTTTCTCAGCTCTGTACCATTGAAGGCCTCCTCTAGGGTGTTGGATCTGGGCGTTATTCTGTACAGTGGATCAGGTATCAGGTGTCTTCCACTGTCTGTACTAGTTTTTATCATCTGAGGAATATCACCAGGATAAAGCCCCTAGTTCCGCCACAGGACCTCCCCACCTTGGTACATGCCTTTGTGACATAATGGCTGGACTACTGTAATGCACTCTATTTCGGGGTCTCTGGGGGTACCCTGTGCTGACTGCAACTGGTGCAGAACGCATTAGCAAGGCTGCTTACAGAACAGTCTAAGTACTGTCATATCACCCCAGTGCTGCATCAACTGCACTGGCTGCCAGTTAGGTGGAGGGCCCTCTTTAAAGTGGGATTACTCACCTTTAAGGCCCTACATGGCCTGGGCCCTGGTTACCTGAAGGATCTTCTCATTCCTGCTGTCTCGATCCGCTCCCTCCGCTCCTCTCTAGGGGCCTTCTTGCGATTCCCAGGACAAGGTTAAGAACAGCAGGCGACAGAGCATTTAGTGTCACCGCTCCCATCCTGTGGAATCTGTTTACTCCAGTTGTTAGGGAGGCCCCTTCTGTGGAGGTATTTAAGGCCCACCTCAAGGCCTTCTTGTATAATCAGACCTTCTCAGACTGAACTGTATAGTCCTGCTTCTTTTTAGAATCTCTGTTTAGGTCAGCTCTTGCTTTTTTAATATTTGTTGTCATTGTTTAAATTAATGTTTATATACATTTTGTTTGTTTTGTAGATGCATTTTGTTTTGTTTAAGATATTGTTATATATATTATATTCTATTGTGTATAATATTGATCTTTTGATTGTTCGGCTCCCAGAGCCTCCAGGATGGGCATCTTTTAAATAAAATTTGCATTGCCTTGCCTTGCCATCAATATCCTGCAACCAGGAAATTTACTTTTTACTCACACGTCCACAAGCATCATTCTCGATTAGATTATTTTTGTATATCAAAGGAACATTTAGATCAGGTTCCAGGGACCGAGATTCATATTATATGTTTATCAGATCATGCCCCCATTACTTTAGATTTAGAAACACAAGGGGAAAGAAAGAATACCAACTGGCGACTTAATAACTCCCTAATGCAGGACCCAGAATGTAAAGAATTAATAAAAAGTAAAATAGCAGAGATATTGGCTGGTAATTCTACCCTGGAGACCCCACCCTAATTAATTTGGGACACTCTGAAAGTTGTGCTTAGAGGCTATATAATTGCATATGCGTCTCAAAAAAAACGTAGACTGGAAGCTAAATTAAAATAGTTACAGAAACAACTGAGCTTTTTGCAATCTGCTCACATGCAAGGAGATAATTCCCTGATAAACCAAATAACATCCACTCAGCATTCTATACAGAAAATACAACCAAAACAGAACAAGCCTTACTTTGGCTTAGACAGGGATATTATGAGGGGGGCTCTAGAGCCTCTAGGATTTTAGTGCATCCACTCAGGAGACAGATCCAGCAAATGACAGTCACTAAAATTAAAGATCCCTTGATGGGATGCTCATGTCTCACAACTTCAGCTATAGTTTCAGCTTTTAAAACTTATTATACCAAGCTATATACAGCCAAAACTTCAGCAACTGAGACAGAAATAGATGCCTTCTTGTCAGGCCTGAACCTTCCACAGCTTACGGAATCTCAGAAACAATTTTTGACCCGCCCCATTACCAACCTAGAAATAAAGAACGTCATTACAAAGCTTAAAAATGGCAAGAGCCCTGGCCCATATGGTTATGGAGCAGAGTTCTATAAAGTGGCTTGGGAGTGGATTAAAGATCCACTGACAGAGACCCTAGCGGAGAGTCATTCGAAAGCAATATACCCCTTGTCTTGGTCCCAAGCTATGATATCTGTGATTTTAAAACCAAAGAAACCATCTCACTTGTGTGAATCTTACCAACCAATCTCGGTGCTAAACCAAGATTATAAAATTTGTGCTAGTATAATGGCCCATAGGCTGGACGATATGATGCCCTTGTTGATAAATCTGGATCAGGCTGGATTTATCCCCACACGACAAACCGTAGATAATATTAAAAGAGCCCTTTACTTAACTGAACACGTAAATCATTCTTGAATCCCATTATTAATATTAGGATTAGATGCCCAAAAAGCATTCGACAGGGTCTCTTGGACATTTCTTAGGAATGCTCTCATTAAACTAGGCTTCCCCACTGGGTTCATTAATAACAGTATGGGTATTTATTTAGCCCCTCAAGCAGTGGTCAAAGTCAATGGCTCATGCTATGCAAGATTTTCACTCACCCATGGCACAAGACAGGGGTGTCCCCTCTCTCCCTACCTCTTTGCCTTATTTGTAGAACCTTTAGCACAGTTTCGTCGGCAACTGGAGGGGGTGAGGGGTTACCAGATAGGGGACAGAGAAGACAGAGTGGCTCTGTACGCCGATGATCTACTGCTATATGTCATGGACCCCGAGGAATCTCTCCCTAATATAGAGCAGGCCTTGACAATAATAGAGAAAATCTGGGGCTATACTGTAAGATTAATTACCCAAAAGACGGAGACCTTATACACAAGTACATTTATTTCAAGATTAGTACAAAACAAACATCGCTATAACTGGAAATATAAGTCGATCAGATATTTAGGAATCAATATATCAAGGAACCCGGGACAGATCTTCTCCCTTAATTATGATCCGTTATTTAACCAGATCATGCAGGAACTTAAAACCTGGATCCATCTCCTAATGTCCTTACTAAACAGGGCACAGGCAGTCCAGATTAATATTTTACCACATTTGTTATATATAATGCAGTCAAAAATGTTCTCGAAGAGAAAAGATGGAACAGGCAGACGAGTACACACCAGGGGACTACAGAGGTAAAGCCTCTCTCCTTCAAGCTTACTTGTGGAGGGTTGTTATACTGTCAGCACTGTGTGCCAACTGCCTCACCCAAGCTCAGCTCTACCTTTATTGCTGCAGCTAGGTCACATGATCTCTCCTTCCAGGAACTAAGAGTCCACTTTCCCATTTGCAGCTTATACTCTCTGAGTACTAGGAGTTGCTGCACTGCCTTTACTGGTAATACTCAATTCACTCCCCTCATCTCCTCCAATTTTCTTCTGTTCTGCTGCAGGAGTCAAACCCTGTATCCTTTTCACCACAGTCAGCAGCTCTACCACTAAGGCAACAAATCAGGCTAATTCATTCTCAGTTTTTATAGTTCTCAAAGCTTCTGACTCCATAGTCTGCTAAAATAATTTGCTTCTTTCCCACTGCAGGCCTCAACCCCCACACCCTTGTCATCAAAGTCAGCAGCTCTACCACTGCACCTACAAGTCAAGCAAATTTCTTTTGGCTTGTTTTAAAGCTATTGAAGCTTTTTGGCTCCCCCAACCACTTTGTTCTGCCTCCAAGGCTCCCTAGGCAACATGACTGTTCACTTCCTCTTTATGTGCCTCATCTTCATAACCACCCTGGGGTTCACCTCCCACCAGCCAGACCTTACCCCATGCCCTTTGTGGACTGTACCTTCGTATCTCTCCAGAATTACCCACCCCCCCCACCTTGTCATCACACCCTGGACCCCTGCATCCACCTCCTAGCTCCTCTCCCAACTCCACCACCCACCCTGCCCATCCCCTGCTCCACTACAGCCTCCCCCTCCTCTCAATGTACTCCCAAAAAGTTAACTAGCTGCCACCCTATGGTTACAACCATGTTCATTCTACTACTACTACTCTCTGGTCATATTCACCCTATTCCAGGCCCTGCCCCCACCATTCCACCTACCAGGTCCTCTGGACTCCGCATTGCCTCTTTGAACATATGCAGCCTGCCAAAAAAATCAGCAGCACTCCAATGTTGGGCCACCCTACACCAACCAGACATCATTGCACTAGTTGAGACCTGGCTCTCTAAATCTACTCCTGATGCCTTTGTCTCACTCCCCAGATACACCCTATACTGCGAAGACAGGGTGAGAAAACATGGGGGCGGCTCTGCGATCTCCATCAGAGATAACATTAGTGGCCACATACTCCCACCCCCAAACTCAAAAACTGAGCACAAGTTCTCACCCTAAAAATCACCCCGGACCTCTCCAGGGGCCCACCATACCTCACAGTCTTCTACATACCCCCTAAGAACCAAAAGCCAGCCATCACATCCCTCACTGATTACCTCTCTACCCTCCCACACAAAGCTGAACAGACATTAGTAGGAGACCTAAATGTCAACTGGCTTGGCCCCTCGGCCGCACCAATGAAGGACTCCTTCTCTGCCCTTGACATGATCCAATTAGTCACCCAACCTACTAGACTTCATCCTTCTACTGGTACCAACACCTTTCTGGATATCATTAGCTCTAACCGCTAGCACAAATCCAGGATATAAAAGTTATTTCCGACTCCCTAAGCGATCACTCGCCCATTCTATTCCTATGGACATCCTCCACCCCCCAAACCCATAGCCCAAACCACCTTCCAAAGGCACCTCTGTCCAGGGGAGTTAAAAAAACTTAAACAACTTCTCGCCCAAATGGACTGGTCCCCCAGCATTGATATTGCACTTGATGTGTTCACGCAGGCCTTCACCAAGGTCTGTGATCTCTATGCTGCACTCACCAAACACCACACCAAAAGACAAAATGCACCATGGATCACCACCTCCCTATTCCAAAAGCTGAGGGAAAGAGATACTCTCTGGCACAAAGCTACGGAGTCTGGCAGGTTGGCTGACAGACAATCCTATAATGCTGCATGCAATGTATGCACTCGAGCCATCCACAAGACCAAAGCAGACCACTATCAATCTACTCTCACCACTACATGGGGGTCTGCACAGACCTTCTGGAGTAATATCAAAGAACTTAATGGGAAATCATGCTCCCCACCTCCCTCCTAGCTCTCCATAGACTGCACCATTTCCGCTGACTCACTTACCATAGCAAATTGTCTAAACACCACCTTCACGGACCTCAGCATTGTTCTGCTCAGTGGTTTCTTTGACCCTGTGCCCAAATCCCAACCCCCAACCTTGCAGGGCCCTCATTTCTTCCTGCACAAAATATCTACCCATGAAGCCCGTCCATACCTGCAAAAAGTGCTAAACAGCAATAACCCTAGCAATGACCCCCTAGATGCTAGGCTCCTTTGAGTAGTCCTCGATGATGTCCTAGTCCCTCTAACAGACCTACTCAACAAATCCCTCTGCCTGGGGCAATTCCCCAGTGCCTGGAAGACAGCCTTCTTTACCCCCACTCATAAAAGTGGTGACAAATCCTCCCCCAGTAACTATCAACCCATCTCCATTCTCCCTTCCCCCCAAAGCTTTAGAAAAAATGGTTGCCACACAGCTCACTGAATACCTAGCCAAGTATGACATAGTATGCCTAGAGCAGCATGGCTTCCGTTCAGGCCATAGCACTACCACAGCCCTCCTAGAATTCACCAACTTCCTACACTCCTCCCTAGACACCGGTAACATTGCTGGAGCTGTGTTAGACCTTTCCAAGGCCTTTGACACAGTCTGCCATCCTCTCCTTCTTGACTGCCTCTGCCAACTTGGTTTTTCCACGGACCCCCTGGCATGGTGTGCCAGTTACTTCTCTACCCGGTCCCAATGCGTCAAAATAAACAGGACCCTATCTGATACACGCTACCTGTCCACTCCGGGGTGCATCCTGGGTCCACCTCTTTTCACCCTCTACCTAAACTCCATGCCAAAAAGGCCTGCTCCAAAAAAATCCTACTGTATACAGATGATGCAGTGCTCTATGCCTCACATCCTAACCTACTCCCCTCCAGTACTCCCTCCAACATGCCTTCTTCCAGGCCGAAACATGGTTCAAGGACAGTAGGCTGGTCTTAAACCTAAAAAAGATGAAATCGATGATTTTCTCCCACCACCAAAACAAAGCGAAAAGTGCACCTCTCCTCATCCTCCCCAGCACCCAGTGCCCCCTTGAACAGGTATCCATCTACAAATATGTTGGGCTTATCCTCAATTCTGCCCTTACCTTCCATGACCACATAAACACCCTGGTGGCTGCCACTAGCACTCGGATTGGACTCCTTTACCGGCACAGGGACTGCTTCCCTCCTGATGCCCTTAGGCTTGCCATTACTTCCTCAATACTGTCCCTAGTGGACTATGGGCTCCCTGTGTATGGGGCAGCAGATAATTCTGCACTCCAGAAAATTCAGATCTCCTTCAACAAGGCTTGCAGGCTCCTAACTGGTGCCCCTAGGCTCTCCCATACCTGCTCCCTCTATTCCACTGCCTATCTCCTCAACCTCAATGAAAGACTCCACTACAAGACCTGCCTACTGACCAAGAAAATTCTGCTCGGTCACTCCCCTCCTGGGGTCACCGCCTCTCTCCAACTTGCCACCCCCTCTATCTACACCCGCAACTCGTACAAAGCTATACTGGCAGTACCCAGGGTAAAAACCTCCCTTGCCTGAGATCCTTCTACTACTGGGCCCCTGTTTGGTTTAATGCACTCCCTGCCACCATCACTAGCACACCCAAAATTGCCCATTTCAAAGTCGCTCTCCGCAACCACCTCCTCAATGTCCGCTCCTGTAACTGCAACTAGCCTGCGCTCTCATGCCCACTATGACCCAAACCTCTGACAAAGTACATTATGGACTGCAACCTCTTATAACAATGTCCAATCCACCTCTGGCCCATGAATATGATAGAGTATAATGTAACAGATGCTCTCTCGTGTTAACAATGTTTTTCTGCTGTGCTTATGTAAATATCTGTATCCAAAACTGTATATACTGTTTGTAAACAATGTCTGTAACCTATACATGACGGCTATTCCTTTGTAACTGTACCCTGTCTTTTATTCTGTCCTCCATGTGACGAGGTACCTTTGTAAATGAGTCGCCTGGCTCAAAGGTTGTAAATCCAATATTTCAAATAAATAAAAAAAAAGATAATATATTGAACTATCTTCGGCAGGTAGGCAGGCCACAAATATTAAACAGATTGCAGGCTCCTAAAGAAAGGGGGAGCCCTAAAGAAAGGGCTCTGCCCAGCTGGTCAGGATACGCACTGGCCACTTTGTTGGCCCATACTAGGGAATGGCTTCAACCTGTCGGTGTGG
Organism: Neoceratodus forsteri; assembly: GCA_016271365.2. Lineage (NCBI taxonomy): Eukaryota > Metazoa > Chordata > Ceratodontiformes > Ceratodontidae > Neoceratodus > Neoceratodus forsteri. The sequence continues at coordinate 141,504,464 of CM057457.1, read as the reverse complement.
GTCCTCAGTGGTGAGGGATTGAACAGATGCTGTCAACTGTTCAGATGGACAAGTCCATACTTCATCAACCACCACCCCGGAGCTCTCTCTGGGACTGGAGACTTCAATATATATACTCTGAGCTACCTTAGGGGCTGGATTAATTATTTAACTCATCTGAGTAACAATTTTGGTGCTCGCTGGATTGGGATACCCTGGCAGAACCAGGCCTTTTGTCCAGTTAATTTAGACAAAGGATTCAAAATCTGGGAAGATCGAGGTCTGAAATACACATACCAATTTTATTCTAATGGCCACTTTAAAACATTCTCACAGTTACAAGAGGAATTCTTTATCCCCAGTAAGGATTGGTTCAGATATTTTCAGATTTGTCATTTTTATGAATCCACTACGGGCCTGAGGGTAGATCAGGGGAAAGTCTCACCTTTGCTCATGCTCTTGATGGCAGCCTCGAGAGAACAGTCTTCCAAGCACTTGATATCCAGGTTTTACCTGGCAGAGAGTCAGAGAGCCCGAAATACCTGGGAGAGAGAGTACAGGATATATGGGAAGAGGAAATGGGGATATAACTCACTGGTAAGGATTGGTTGTGGATTTGGAGACGACAGCACAAAACCACTGGCTCTTACAGCTGGCAAGAATTTGGTTGGAAAGTGGTATCACAATTTTTTCGCACTCCACTAATAACTGCTACATTTTTACCCACATCTGGTAACTCCTGCTGGTCGGATCCCACGTTATCCGATGGTCGGATCCAGGAATCTGGTACTGGACCCAGGGATCCAACACCAGATCCCTGGATCTGGCACCATGATCTGATGCCAGATCCAGGGATCTGGCACCGGATCTCTGGATCCAGCGCTGGATAACGAGGGATTCGACCCAGGATCTGACCTCCATATTCAGCTGGATCCTAGGACGGCTCCAACTCAAATAGTGCCACCATCCACCAGATCACTAGCAGATCCACAGCGGCACTATCCAAGCAACACTAGTTTTGTCCTGTGCTAAAGGTGCACCTAGCTCAGCGCATACCTCATTGTAGGCCCCCATGAGATGAGCACAGTGCTGCATCCCCGTCTTATTCACAAACAAAAAATCATCTAAATAATGCACCAGCTCTGCCCGCTGTGCCTTTTGTGCCATTGCCCAATGCAGAAACATGCCAAACTGTTCAAAGACAGCACACGTCGCAGCACAACCCATTGGCATGCAATTATCCATATAGTACTGGAACTCGAATTACATGCCCAATAGCTCTCTATCTGCTGGGTGCACAAGCAACAGTCGAAAGGTGGCCTCTATGTATGTTTTCCCCAACAGGGCTCCCTGCTTCACTTTCTGGACCACCTCCACTGCCTTGTTAAATGATGCATAAGACACAGACATATGTGCTGGGTCAATGGTCAGAGTAATGATTAATCGAGTCCCCTTTTGGATGTGATAGGTGATTAATCATCCAGAACTTCCCTGGCACTTTCTTGGGGACCAACCCAATCAGGATACCCAGAGTCAAGTGCTTGGGGGGGCTGTGAAATGGCCAATGATCCAGTCAGCCTCTAGCTCTTTCTGCAGCTTTTACGCACTACCTCCGGTCACTCCTTGGCTGATTTTAGGTTGTCTGCCTCATACACTCCGTGGGGTCTTTCACAGAGGATACAAAATCCAAATCTAAACCCATCAGCCAAGGAGCGATCAGCCACCTTATCAGGACACTTGGACAGTCACGTCTCAAGATGCTACCTCCCATGGGAGTTGGTAGCCTTGGCATGTCCCCTCTGAAAAGGACAAAAACTCCCTGTCTTTTAAAAGGGGTTCATATTCCCCATATTTTTCCCACATTGCTAGAAAGGGTACTGTCTGCCGCAAGCCATGCATTCGTGTTTATACCTACACTATTCTATGGTGCACATATCCTGATTGTAATTAAAACACCACCCCCACCCTCACCACTACTGCTCACTTAGTGCACTTTTTGGTGAGGTGGGCCGTTGGACTGAAAAGCCGCAATCTGTATGCTGGACCCCTCCTCCCATGTCTATGGTCCACAATAAGGGCAGGTCCAACATGGCCCAAGATCTCCTGGTGTCATTTTGCTTTATCCTCCTAAACTCTTCATCGTACTCTAACCATCCCTCCCCAGCTTCCTTGCATTGTCATAACCTGGATAAAGTATACCCATAGCCCCTCAATTTTTGCCAGGTTGCCATGGGACATTATGCCTGCATATATAGCAAATCCTGCTGCCCAGTTTTCCCAAGTGCGATGAACCGTCGCCTTGCATTTCTTCTCCACCCCATCATCTCACTCTTTTTGCTCTTTTTCCTCTTCTGGCTCCTTTGGCTAGTTGAGGAGCGAGAATATGTCCTCATACTACCCATTTGTGATCTGCTGTCTTACCTTTTCTGGTACGTGTGACCCCACTGGTTCCTCAAGTGACACAAAACTCATGTGCACTTGCTGGCCAGAAACTTGCTATTGCACTGGGTTCACCACCTCACTCCCTATGCCTGGAGTCCCTCCAGCTGATAGGGCTGGCTGACCTGTGTCCACCTGAGCTTGCTCCTTCACAGGCAATAAGGTTAACAAACAGTCGAGCTTCTGCTCCAATGCTACCTGAGCTGCGAGGAAAGGCATTGCTTGTAGCCCTACCTCAGTTGGCCCAGGCGATGCCAGGTTTTGGAAAGTTTCCACAGGCTCCACCTGTAGCTACATAACCTGGTCCACCATCATCTGTTGTGTTTGTGTCAACACACAGGGCAGTGAAATTGGCACCTGGGCCGGGACCAGCTGCACTAGCACTGGGGCCTCTGGCGCACCCAAACTCCAAGCTGCTTGGCTGGGATGCACTCTTAATGGATCCCCAGGGTGAGTTGGCCTCACTTCAACATACAGTATATTCCCCTGACCACCTAGGTAAGTGCCCCCCCAGCTCCTCCTACCCTGGAAGTCCCCCTTGCTTTCTTGGCTGCCTTTATTTTTTCATAAGGGGCAACTTCCCTTCTTGGCAAATCAGGGTCCTCAACTTGTCTGCTGACAGCTTGTCAAAATCTGTCATATCTGGTTGTGTATCCGGGATTGCATCCCCTTTCTTGCTCTTCCAGCCCTGAGCTTTCTTGTATGGAGGAGTGAAGTTCCAGGTTAACTCCGGACAGTGGTGCACTCCTCTCTGGCTCCTTTTCCAGATCCACTGGCTCCTCTCGCGGGGCCACTGGTTCACCAGGCTGTGGCTGGACATCTGGGTTTGGGACAGGTCCTGCCAGGTTGCTTGGCTGTGTCCCTGGCCCAGATGGGCCTGGCACCTCTTCCTCGCCTTGCACCCGGAACAGCGCATCCCACCATGCCTTGCCTTTCCCCTGAACTAGTGCAGCCAGCTGGTCTTCAAAGTCCACTATCCTGCATCTTTTTCTTTTGTACTCTATGCCCTGGAAAGCACAAAACACAACCCTACCCTTGCTGCTGTGTTAGTCTCCGCTGCCACCACAACAATGGGTCTACTGACCAAAGGCACTCCTTTGATCTCCTTGAATAACCTGATAATTTCTACCACACACACCCTTATAACTTATGCTGCCTTTTTTTTTAACCAACCACAGACAGCTGATGCCCATGTCAATACCCAATAAGCCACCACTTCCTTCACTGCTGCTTCTACCCATTTTAAAAAAATGAATGTTTTCTCTTGAGTAAAATGATGTGTTAATTGTTTATTGTACTTAATGGTTGATTAATGTATTCTGTGTTGTTAGTTTGTCTGTTGAACCTACTGACTTCAGGTCGTGCCTGAAAATGGGATCTTGTATCTCAGTGTACCTACCTGCAATTACAAATACATGAAATGAAATGCTGCAATACAATGTGATGATAACCTCTGTAGTACCATTGTCCAACCAGGGTCCAGCAGAGGCAGGGGCTATGTCGTGACTAGTTATTTCTTCAAATTATATTTATCTATTTATTTTTTTTAAAGAACTCAGAGGCCGTGTGTAGGAGTAAACTTTTTTAATTAAAGATCTCAGTCACCATGCTCCAAACAGTTCACTTTGCAGAACTGGCATTTCTGCGTACCTTCCACTAGGGGGCCTCCTTTGACTACATTTTCCGGCCTACACAAATCCAACCCCTGCTCTGCCAACTTGTTTGCTTTCTTTACCTTAAACTATTTATGCAGCCACAATTCCAGTGGTGCCAAAATATAAGCTCCCCACATGATTCAAATCAACAACCCTTTCCCAGTAAAGCCAAAAAACATCCCCTGCATCACCTGAGATACTAATACACTTTTATTTCTGCTGTGTCCTAGTTGACATGCACCTAAAAATGCATTCACTCTTCCAGATTCTACAGTTTACTTCTGTATTTGGCTGATAATCAAATAAAGTGCAAGGTATAAAGTACAATGCACCTGAGATTCAAGATATCACAAAAATGGCCAGCTAACTGTTTCCCTTGCCCTTTCGGCAAATGAATGAGATACTAAATGGCCAGGGGGGACCAAAATACAGAGCCCTTTGCTTGTCCCCCCCATATGGCCCACAGTGTAATGTCTCTTTTTTTATTATTAAGCCCATTGTTTTCATTGCACCTGCCCTCTAGCCCTTAACCAAACACATGGGGCCAGTGTCCTGACTGCATATCCAGCCACCGCCAGGCCCTGCAAAATCTTTCTTTTGTTTTTTTCTTTTTCTTGTGACTCTTGACATTACTTGGCCCAGGATGATTGCCTGGAGTTCGCACCCGACTTGTTATGCCAGCTGCCCTGTTATGGCCGCAAACTTATTGAAGAGGGCTGCAAAGGAGCGACCATGCCACATGGTCTTGGCGTTCCGGCTGTGAACCGACTGGCAACCCTTCTGGACACACCACTTTCTCCATGGGCTCACCCTTGTTCCACTGAAGCAGCATCTGCTGAACAACCACAGATGAGGCAGGCAAGTCCTCGGTAATTCCTCTCATCTGGATGGCAGGACTGATATGAGCAGGGACCATGTAACAAGGAAAGCCTAAGGCTTGTGTTTCTCCACTCATGGCTGCCCCCCCCCCCCACATCTCCAGTTAGAGCCTGCAACTGCTTAATGTACTCTGTTCATCACCAAGCTGCACTTTGTGTTTTTATTTATTTATTTAGCCAACTAATATTATTAAGGCAACAAATCAAAAACGTGGCCTCTTATACCGTACTGCACCCTACCTCACCCCACATGCAAGGAAGACCACTGCCTCAGCTGCCGTTCTCCAAGGTCTCTTCTACAAGGCACCAATACTTCACTCTGCCAAGTCCCCTATTCTGGCAAAATTTAAGCAGACCTACCACAGAGTTGCTTGTTTTGCTAAGGTGCCAGCATGAGCCCACCACTGTAACATGATCAACACGCTAGGATGGCCATCATTTGAGGTCAAGCTGGATTTCCCTGTGCTCTGTACTGTCTACAAACTCATCCATCTTCCTTCGCCCTCCATCCTCTCCGACCTGCTCATGCTGAAGTCCTTCCCCAGAACCCTTATTCACCCATCCCAAATGTACCCAAAACTCATTTAGCCATAGGTAGGAGATCCTTTTCTTCTGCTGCACCTCTAAAATGGAACAGCCTCCTGCAGACATTACTATTGTGTACATCTCTTCCCCAGTTTAGAAAGCACTTTAAAGAAATTTTCTTCCCACCTCTGACTTGTAACGGTACCCGCAACTAATTCTCTTTAGCCCATCCTACATCTCCTCTCCCTATTACTGATATCCCTCACCCTCTCCCACCTGTACCTAACTGATCCTTGTTGTTCTCCGCACCCCCCCCTTTGACTATATGTATTTTATGTAAACATCTTTCATTGAAACTACTAACTTGTTAACTTCAGCTATGTGCACACACCAATTTACATCTCCCTAAGGGTAACTTATTGCTCTTAAGCTGATGATATACTGTTTGTAATTTACTATCCTCACTCTACTGGCTTATTGTTATTCATTGTACTTGTACAGTTGAACCTGTGCTTACTTTGTATAGTGTTGTAGTTGTATAGTAATGTATCTGTGGAATACTTCTGTTCCCAGGGTCGCCCCTGAAAAGGGACGTGCTTGTCTCAGTGGGCCTACCTGGGCATCAAAATTCAAATAAAATAAATAAATATTATTATATATATTCTCTTTTTTTTTTTATTTAACTTCTGGGGATGCATGCACCCCTGACCACATGGTACTGACGTTCCGAATGTGGGCGGACCAGCATCCTTGTGCTACCTCACTTTCCCCATGGGCTCCCCCAACTACCAGAAGCCGTGTCTGGTGACCATAAACAGGCAGCTGGACCCTTGGTTTTACATCTGATTCACAAGATGGCCAACCTAAACAGGCACCAGGGGTGTGGGCTCATGGTTACTCTTCTCATCGTGCCTCCATTTCTCCGGTAAGAGCTCGCACTAGCCTCACTGATCTCTGAATCTTTAGCTCTATTCCTGCAGGGAGGGGGTCTTGAACAACCATACTACCCCACTCACAACAACAAAAACAATTTGTTTTCAGTACCTGCCCCCAGACAAAGCTCCGCCTCCTGTGATACCTTGTAGGTTCCTTTATAATATTCATCAGCTGTAGTATCTCTGCCACATCCCACTCCTTCCCTCCGAATAGGAGACAAATGGAACACCATGAATTGCTAGAGGGTAATGCAGTTACCCTTTATGTCTCCCCCTTACAATACTGAGCTCAGGTTACAGTCAGATAACAGAAGACTGAATTTCTTCTCTGGCTACAGATCAAACAGATCTGTCTTTAACTAGTAGCCCTAGCTTTCTGTTATGCACGTGGGGCTGAAGGCTCTTGCTGCTTGGTTAAGTTAAACAGAGACCTCTTTTAATCCCTGTTTACATGGTCAGCTTTGCACTGGAACAACTGGAGCACTTGTGTTGCTCTGGTGCAGAGACTTCCATGTAGACATTTGCCTGATTGGGGTTAGTCACTCAATGCGGCACATCCAGATTCTCTGTCAAGCTAGGGATGCTGAGCAGAGCGAGCGGATTAAACAGCCATGTGAACTGTCTGCGCCACTTGCTGAGGGGTAATCCACCCTGTTCCCATGATTCCTGATGCATAATAATGCATTAACCAGGAAGTGAAGGCAGGGGAGTCAGCTCATGCCGGAGGCTGATAATAAAAAAATAAATAAAACCAAATAAATTCACAGCATCACAGAATCAGAGGTAAGTTACCAGGTTTACATACTGACAGCCAGTAAACGTAGCACTATCAGGATACCCTGTTCCAGTAACACAAGCAGGTTCTGTTAACAGGATACACCCAAAGCCCTTTCCATTCTCCCAGAAATAAACTGCATGTAAATGGGGTGATTATTTCATGTGTCTTTTCCCCTGTTTGAACTATTCACTGAAATGGTCAGTGGTATGCACGTTGCCCCTGACATCAGCAAGTTCAATTCAATTCAGTTCAGTTTATTGTGTAGGGATAGCTTCCATTGACCATGCTCATTCACAAGGAAGGGCCTGATACAAAGTATTAAACATCATTGACAGTCAGTACAAGAATACATCATATTAATACAGCAGGTATCTCATGGTACATAGAGTAGATTGGTTGTAACAAATATGTAAAGGCAAAAAAAGCATCACATGACAGACTTCAATAAGATCTTAGACTGGCTACTAGACCGTAAGCTTGTACTAAATGAAAAGAAAACGAAAGCCATGCTCATAGGTTCTACACCGAAGATTAAGACCTGTTCTAGTTTGCTGGAGGTTCTTCACCCAAGGGGATTTCCACTTGAAAATGTTACTTCCTTCAAGTACCTTGGGATCCTCCTGGACCAGTCCTTGGATTTTAATCTTCACATTCAGTCCTCATGCAAAGCTGCAAACTCGAAACTAGGAGTAGCTTACAAAACGAGCTACATGCTTACACCCTCAGCCAAATTGGCAATTGCCCGAGGTATTCTGCTCCCAATCCTTACTTATGGTGCCTCTATTCTTACCTCTGCCCATAAAACCTCCCTACTAAAATGGGACGTAACTTATAACAATATATGCCGATTTGCCTCTTTTTCGCCTCGACTCAAACATCACTGCCTTCTTTATAAGGATCTGAATTGGCTCTCACCCTCTGCCAGTAGACAATACTACCTTGGATCACTAATGGACTCGATCATCCAGAAAAAAAACCATCCCAGCTGGCGGCGTTGCTGGTCCCTCAACCATCCTCCCATGGCCTGCGATCAGCTGACAAATACTTGCTCTATGTTCTGAGATGTCGGATGACTAAAGGCACAGGGGCCTTCCAATTCTCTGCTCCCAGACTATGGAATGCTCTTCCACTCAACCTCCATCTGTCTCAGTCTCACTTTGGATTTAAAAGTGAATATCATCGTTATCTATCCTTAGCTGATGCATGTACATGCTTTGAGCCAACCTGAAACTCCTGAGACTTACCAGTAATGTCACCCCTGCTCAAATCCAGCTCCAAGACTGTCTCCTCTTCCCCTCCCCATATTTTTCCTTCTCTTTGTAAATAACTTCTTGACTACTAGCTCTCTTCGTTCTCGAACCTTGTTGCTGACCAACCACTGTTGTTTTGCCAGTTATCACCCCTGAACTTCCTTCTGTCAGTCTTTCTTGTTATGTTTGAACATTCCTCACATTTCTCTCTATATAACCTTACTATCTTATTAACCCTTTCACTCCACAGGTCGGATCCAAGGTTTCTGAACTTATTTTATATCTTACTACCATTATCTGTATAATGCTTGCCATTATTTTTTGTTGTTTCTACCCATTGTATTTTTGTAGCACTGCTGTACTGTTCCTCTAGTTGTAATATTGTACCAATGTTGCTGTTGTTCAGCTGTTCTCCTTTTGTTGTACTCTCCCGGGTTGTACCTGAAAATAGTCATTTTATGGCAAGTGCACCTACCCGGTTAACAAAAACTAAATAAATAAAGTTTACCACTGCCTAATAAAAATCATCATAGACAATCAATACAAGCAGTACATCATAGAAAAACAGCAGGGATATCATGGTACATAGAATAGGTTGGTTATAGCAATACATAGAGGTAAATTAGAGGCATCACTTAACAGTACGTTTACCACACCTAATAAATATGGGAGATAACAACTTGGGAGGAAGGAAGGAAGGAAGGAAGGGAAGGAGATGCATGCCAGCATACACAGGAATCTACAAAGACAATAGGAGAGGGATGAGGAGAAGGTAGACCCACAAGGGACGCTAAGTGCAATTGCAGGTCTCAGCAGTGATCTCATGTGCCCTACCAATGAATGCCCTAACTGGGATAAGGGTATGGAGTTTTAGGGTAGCTTGAAGCTTATTCCAAAGGCAGGGAAGAGAAAAGCTTATAGATGCCCTACCAAACCGTGTCCGATAATTTGGTACATTCAGGGTAATATATGCACATTTTCAGAGGGCGTAGGTGTTAGCTGAGCATGAGAAGAAGGCTGATATATACGGGGGTAGCTTACTGAGGAGTGCTTTATATGTCCAAGTATAAATGTGCACCATTCTCCTGGTGGATAAGGAGGTCCACTTCATCGCCTCATACAAGTACAATGAATGGGTTCTGGCTGGGGCATTGGTAAAGAAATGGATGGCCAGTGACACAGCATGTCTAACTTACGCAGGTAGACTGGTGCGCAATTGTTAGAGAATATCAGCATAATCAAGAAAAGGCATGAAGGGGCGCTAGCGAGCCATCTTCCAGGCTGGTCGCACTTCTTTGCACCTCCTCTCTACGTGGTACTAAAATTAGTTAAAATGGCAACAAAAGTAATTCTTCTCCACAAACTAACTCCGGAATTCAACACAGAATGCCATCCGGAGCAGACTGATCTAATTTTCAAAGATGGGAAGGCAGAAAGCACAACCCCAGGGCCATGTGAAAGATCCACAACAGTTGCAGACAAGCAGGGCCCTGAAACCAGTGAGTGTGAGTAGCAGTGGAGTCAAAGATGTACCTGAGCCACCATGGAGTACCATGATTGAGTCTATGTGGGCTATGGACTCCAAAATAGAGAAAACCCTCCAAAAGTTGGAGACACATGACACAGTGCTCCAGAAGCCGACAGGAATGGTAGCAGAGGTTGAGAAGCGGTCAGTGTCTACCCTGGCAATGGTGGCCAGACTGACTAAAGAAAATGGGCAGCTTCACAGCCACATGGAGGCAATTGAGAATGAACTCTGCTTGGGGAACATCAGACTGATTGAAGTTCCTGAAGGAGTGGAGGGGACTAGACTTTTAACATACTTGGTGTCCTGGCTGCAAGAAACCCTCAACCTATCCGAGACCTTTCCATGGTTCTCAATGGTAAAGGCCTACTGAGTTAACTCTTGGATTCGTCCTGCTACAACAAATCAGCCATGCATTATAATTCTAAAATCAGCTGGCTCAGAGATATGGGATGAGGTATTCGTGCTGTTCGTGCCGCTTATCCACTTAATGTTAATGGCTCAGAAGTTAAACTGTTTCCTGACCTTTCTTACCAGATGAGGGCAAGAAGAAAGTTTTGATGCAGTGCGGCGATGTCTGTGGACTCTAGGAGTAGTCCATTCTTTTCTTTTGCCGGCCCAACTTTGAGTGGTCTACGGGGGTAAATCATGGTAATTCAGCAACCCTTAGGACACAGGACGATGGTTTGAAAAGATGGAAGGGGAATTCCAGAGCTGGAAAGGACGACCTGAATTAGCCCACTGTGATTTGGAAATGGAGGACTGATTCGTGAGTAGTGGGCTACTGCATGAAGCAGAACAGTTGAGCCTCGATTTTCTTGGTGGTTTGTCACTTCGCCATATGGATTAGGAGAGACAGACTGTTTTTACTTTAAGACACTTATTGAATCTGGTGGGGGAGCATGGGGGTGCATGAGAAGCTTTTTTTGATTTATTACATTATTGAAGCTCACAAAGGTAGTGAGCATGGGGAATCCACCATTTTGAAATGCTCCCTTAACATAGAAACATAGAATTTGATGACAGATAAGGACCGCTTGGCCCACCTAGTCTACCCATTTCCCTACCTAATGGATAAGCTTCAGATCCTAGTTAACCAACAGCCTACTTATTCCTACCCCCACCCCCTAGAATTGCCTTATGACTGTCCCATGCATGCTTCAATTCCACCACTGTTTTTGACTCCACAACCTCCTCTGGAAGGCCGTTCCATGCATCCACAACTCTCTCTGTTAAAAAATACTTACTTATATTACCTCTGAGCCACCCCCCCCCCCATCTTCAAATTGTGCCCCCTTGTTCTTGCACATCTCTTTTTCTGAAGGATGCTACCCTCTCGGACTTTGTTGACTCCCTTGAGGTACTTGGAAGTTTCTATCATGTCCCCCCTCTCCCTCCTTTCCTCGAGGTTATACATATTAAGCTGCTTAAGTCTCTCTTCATTTGTCTTCCAGTGCAGACCCTGTACCATTTTAATTGCCCTCTTCTAGACTGCCTCCATCCTCTTTATATCTTTGCGGAGACTGGGTCTCCGTTTTTATTTTCCCCTACCCAAAGGGCGATTGTTGCAATTATTTTCTGCTGTGGTTGATGTTCACACTGCTCAGAGTTAGAGTATTGCAATGTTTTATGGGGAGTGCTGTAAGGGGGTTCAACAGTTTTGTACAAATAATCCTAACTGCTGAACAGGTTAAATAGCAATATAATGATTGTATTAGTTTTTATTTGATATTCTCCCTAATGGACATACAGTACCTTTGTCTTTGAAGAGGCATTTATTGAACATTATGGACTTGAATGTTTTATTGGACTCCCCCAACTCCTTCTGTAACAGACTACAGGATGTTATGGTCTAGGTTCTCCATATTAATTGCTATAGAGGCCAATAGGCTTTCTACAGATGTACGCTCTCTTATCCTGTATCAGAAATGTGCTGGTATGTCTGCTTATACAGAAAACTAATAAATACAAAGTTTAAAAAAAAAAAAAAAAAAAAAGAGGCATGAATGTGGCCTGTACCAGTCTAGTTCTGGAGTCTTGGGAGAACAATGATTTGTTCCTGAAAAAGAAGCCAAGCTAAATTTCAGTGTTTTTGTTAGAGCTTCGACATGTGATGAAAAGGATAGGTGTGAGTCAATTATGAAGCATAAGTATTTAAAGTGATTCACCACATCAAGTGAGTCTCCTGGTAGGGTGGTGATGGGAGCATAGTAGTTTGTCATGGGGCAAACTGAGGGGGCATTGGGGAATAGAAGAACATAACCTTTGGAGTTTTTTGCATTTAGGAGCAGTTTGGCAGATTGTCAAGGTATGGTGATGTTTGACAAAATCAGACTGGAGAACAGAATATACTTGACTAACTGTAGGTTTTGATATGTAGGGGACCGTATCGTCCACAAATAGGTGAATATTGGAGACTGCAATGCCCAAGCCCAGATTATTTACATAGATTAGGAACAATATACCCAGGATGGATCCTTGCAAGACAGCTCCCCCCCCATGGCCCCTCACCAGCACATCTTGCATCACTGTTGAGAAGGGCCTGTGTGACTGTACAGTGCTTTAGGAGGGGCAGTCAGCAGCATAGGGAGAGAGCACCCTGTGCTCAGCAGCCGTATAAACACAGCTTTACCTTTAATTTCATTGATTCCCCCTCATATCTATCTCTCTCTCTGTCTCATAAAACTGAACAGAGTAAACTGCTATCTCCCTGCCTGGAGGGTGGGTTGCATAACAGTTCCCTGTCTCCAGCCTACTGGCTAATTACAAAGGAATGTTGGCCTTCAAACCCCTTCACGCCCTCAACTGCTGGAGTTCTGGGTTCCTAGCACACTGGGGACTGCCAGGTAAAATAAGACCTCTTCTGCTAGAGACCACTACACTGCATGGGTGTGGCCAGAACTCTGAAACTTAAACTGTTGTCCCCACCCCGCCTCCCAGTAAACAGAAACCAAAATAAATGCTGCCCTGACACACAAACATTGCCCCACACCCATTTCAGTGAACAATATGTAGTAGGCCAGTGATCCTAATAGATTTATAAACTTGTATTTTATCTAACACACACACACACACTACCAGACAGAAGTTGTCTGGCTTTTAGTTGCAGTGTTTAGGATACGTTGATAAGCCTCCGTGCAACATCAAGGTAGCCAGCCTTAAAAAAGTCCATTCACACCAGCACTCGTGCATACGTTACTCAGTCAGGTCACTCATACAATCATAACCACTAAATTTAGCACTCACACTTCTTCCAAAGATGATTCACAAACTCACACTAAAGAATCCAATGAGGGCAAAACAGCTCTTCATGTCCATCAGAATCTGTTTGTGTTTCTTGCCCTGGCCTGAGGTTCAGGCTGCTCTATATTTTCCAGATGTTGCTGTTCTCAGCAAAGTACACTGAGTATCCCTGGCGACACCCATGCTGCACCGCAGGCAAAACTAAAACAAAACAAGCATTTGTCAATATCGAATGTTCAGCGCTGGTATTGCTGTTGTACCGGGTCTTGCTTGTACACATTTTTATGCTTGCGCAGCCAACATCGTGGGACAGTGCAGCTTTGGAGGCGGGGTCACTGCTGGGCAAATGCAGGGCACGCACCAGTAGGTGCATCCCTCATTCCCCAATCAGCCTGCATGCCGGCGTCACATCATGCATACATAATGCGGCGAGCACATCTAAGAAAAGGTCCGCTGCAATCTAAGCAAAGCTCGTCATTCGCAGCGGACCCTTCCTATATGCTCGCCAACATTATAAGCATGGTCAGCAAGTGAGTGGCTGACCAACTGCTGCCGACTTTGGGGGTGCCCAACCCCCCTGTTGGTTAACCCCCCCTGCTTTCTTTGTGTGCTGATGGGGCAGCCCACTCTCCGTCAGCATAAACCCCCTCATTGTTGAATGCTGAGGAGTGCCCAATCACCTCGGCTCGCCCCTTTCTTTGTGGTGCCGAGGGGTGCCCAATCCCCGTCAGCTACAGACACCCACCCCAAACAGTTAGGTGGCATTCTAGCAGCCCATCCCAGCATGCGAAATCCACTGCAAAAAAAAAAAAAAACTGTCCCGCGATTTTTTCTCTGTAAAATGAAAACAGTCCTCGTTGTCTGATGCTCCCTCCCCCACCCGCATCCACCCTCTGTGCACCTGCCTCTCCTCACCCCTCACCCCATACTTACTCGCGGAATCAAGCGCGACCATCTTCAGTAGACCGGGAACACATCTGCACTCTTCAAAGCTGACCACGAACTGAAGAAATGCCGGTAAGCTGTATAATGGAATGAATAGGGGTTTTTCAACTTTAATGCATATCTCAGGCATTTTTGAGAATTTTGGCCCCAAAATTTTAAAATCGGGTTTTTGGGACCCCTTCTCATGAATTCTTGCACTGTCACGGCGATATTTGGTCCCGAAAGGTAATTTGGCAGTTATTGCGCGGAATCACCTTTTGGGACCGAGCCACGAAATGACAATGCCACTGTTCATGAGAAGGGCTCTCAAAAAGCCTATGTTGCAAGTTTGGTGGGAAAAAAACAAAAAATGACTTTTACGAGTGCGCGTAGCAACTGTGCAACGCACGCTCATAAGTTAGCACATTTACACTATTTTCATGCCAGATTCTCAACATTGGCATTTTACCACAGCCTCTTGTGAACCATGTAGTTGTCATTTTTCACATCCTGGCCGAAATGTGTTTTCGCACTTCCAGCGCAGAATAGCGCTGTTGCTGGGCGAAATCACTGTTCAGGACACATTACAAAAATGACAGTGACACTGTTCATGAGCAGAGGCCCTAAAATGGCTGTGTTGAAAATTTGGTGACAATACTCCATAAAATGACTGTGTTACGAGCATGCGTTGCGCAGTTTGCAAGCACACTCGTAAGTTCACAAACTTATAATATTTTCACTCCGCATTTTCAACAGTGCCATTGTTCTACACCTCCTAATGAACAGTACAGCTGTCATTTTTCACATTCTGACCAAAATCTGTTTTTGCAGTTCCGGCACACAATAGCGCGGACGCTGTAGAAAGCCTGCGTTCGAGACACATTATGAAAATGGCAGTTACTGCGCGGAATCACCTTTTGGGACCAAGTAACGAGTTCATTAGCAGATGTCCTAAAATGCCTATGTTGAAAATTATGGGATGAAAGTCAATAAAATGAGTATTTTACGAGCACATTGTGCAGTTTGCACGCACGCTTGTGACTTTGTGAATTTGTAATACTTTCACTCCAGCTGTTCATCATTGGCATTTTTCCATACCTCCTTATAAACAGTACAACCGGCTGAAATGTGTTTTCACATGTCCAGTGCAGAATTCCACATTCACTGTGTGAAATCACTTTTTGGGACACTTTGAGGAAATGACAGTGACACTACTCATCAGCAGAGGTCCTAAAATGCCTATGTTGAAAATTTGGTGGCGAAAGTCCAGATAATGACTGTGTTGCAAGCGTGCATTGCACAGTTTCCATGCAGCCTTGTAACTTCGTCAATCTGCAATATGTTCATGCCACATTTTCACCACTGGCATTTGTGTACACCTCATTATCAACAGTCCAGCTGCCATTTTCCACAGCCTGCCCAAGACGCATTTCCACAGCTCTGCCGCACAGTAGCGTACTCACTGTGCAAAATCAACTTTTGGGACACATTAACAAACTCACAGCGCTATGCCTCTACCTCCGCCACTACCAATGCCAGCGCGACAACATTCGACATTGACAAATGCTTGTTACTATATATTTACTCAGGACAGAGCAGATGAAATACAATATCTCATTTTCAGTGGTGTGGACAGGGCAGCTGAGAGGCAATATTCTACTTTTAAGTTGGCTCTCACATTTTTATTTATTTATTTGTACAATCGGGTTTACAACCTTTGAGCCAGAGACTTGTTTACAAAGGTTCCTCGTCACAGAGAGGACAAAACAGTGATACAGGTTACAGGATGTGGACAGACAGAGTTACATATATTTTGTACAATCTATATACATAGTTACATTATAATCAGTATAGGACACCCCCAGTCATACAAATGTCTAGCAGGGGGAAGGATAGAGGAACCAGAGGGGAGAAGGAGGGGAGGGGGGTGTGAGGAGGCAGTCCGGAGGACTTAATGTCCAACACTCTTTTTATGACCTGATGTTATGATCAAGACAGGTGGAATTTTTAAAATTCCATCTGAAAGGTTCAAGAGGTGGTGTGAAAAAATGGTTATGTTGAAAAGTTGGGGTCAAAATACTGAAAATTACCAGTTACCAGTGTGTCAAAAAATTGAACATAAACTCATAAGTTTGTTTTCTCATATTTATACCCCAATTTTTCAACATAGCCTTCTCATGATCCCACATAGCCTTCTTATGAGCACACCTCATGAACAAGGGTGGAGAAAATTAAAAAGGTGATTTTGCGCCACAAATGCCAAAAAAAAAAAAAACAACAGATTACTCACCTGTAACAGTAGTTCTATGAGTGGTATATGATGTACATCCATCCACACTTCTGGCAGTGTTCTTTCCCCTTTAAGGCTTGCCAGAAAGTCTTCAAGCTGGCTCTTCCCATCCACCCGGGTGGTAACTCCCACAGCACCACCCCATGACTTCAGATCTGACCTACTGGAAGCAAAACTGGAGAGCCACTTGCTTGGGGAGGTCGGGTGGGTCTGTGTGGATGAACATCATATATCACTTCTAGAACTACTGTTACAGGTGAGTAACCTGTGTTTCTAGGGAGGGGGATATATTGTTCTAGCTACACTATCTGGCAGACTCCTAGTAGTTCTCTGGAGGAGGGGGAAAGGCGCACACACCCTAATTAGGGAACAGAGATTGGAGAACTGAGACCCCAAAACCAGCATCCTGGCATGACTCAAGGTTGATGTGGGAGTGAGAAATGAAGGTGTGTGCTGACTTTCAGGTAGCAACCCTGCAGATTTCCTGTATGGTGAAGCAGCCACTGAGGCAGCGGTATGATGGGTAGAATGAGCCCTTAGCCAAACGGGAGGCTCCCTACCCACCAACCTATCACAGAGATCATTGCAGGACACAATCCACCTGACAACTGTCTGTTTAGCTGCTAGTCTGCCAAGTGCGGCTTAAGAGTAGTTGACAAATAGCTGGCTAACAACTTCCTGAACTCCAGCCATGCAAACCTTGTAGTAGGCTAGCACTCACCAGAGGTCCAACATGTGGAGCCTGTGCTCGGCCTCTGAGGTGTGGTTGGTGAAATACACTGGGAGGTAATCACCAAGTTAAGGAGGAAATCTAACACAACTTTCGGGAGGAACTTCGGGTTGGGACGAAGGACAACTTTGTCCTTGTGGAAGTTCGAGTAAGGAGACTCCGCGGAGAGCACCTGGAGTTCACTGATCCTTCTGGCTGATGTGATAGCCACCAAGAAGGCAGTCTTCCATGACAGGTGAGACATCTCACACCTGTGCATTGGTTCGAATGGCTTGCCCATGAGCTTTGCCAATACCAGCAACAAATTCCAAGGTGGTGGTTGTTCATGCGCCAGAAGAGAAATGTGATCAAAGCCTTTCAAAAAGCACCAGGCCACCTTCTCTTGTGCCACTGACTACATACCAGCCCACGCCCAGTAAGCAGAAATGGCAGCCAGGTGCACCTTGAGAGTCATTGACTGGAGACCCAGCTGAGAGAGGGACCAGAGGCAGTGGAGAATGCTAGCCACCATACAAGATAAAGGATCAAGGCCCTTGCCCTGGTACCAAATGGAGAATCTCTTCCATTTGAAGGCATAGCATTTTTGGGCTGACTCCTTCCAAGAAGCCTCAACCACAGTGAGGACACTGTAGGAGAGACCCAAAGCCTGGAACTCTAGTTTCTCAGGAACCAGGCTGTCAGGTGCAATGATTAAAGGTCTGGATGGTGCACCTTCCCCTGATTGCAAGAGAGCAGGTCCAGGTATAAAGGGAGATGCCTCGAGTGGCTGCTGCTGAGGCAAGGGAGATCGGGGTACCAAAACTGGTGGGGCCAGTCCTGAGCCACAAGGATCATCCATGCCTTGTCCCTCCTGGCTTTGAGCAACACTTTGTGGATCAAGGAAAATTGAGGAAAGGCATAGAGAAGGTCCAGGGTCCAGGGCCTCCAGAAGGCATCCCCCTGCAGTGTTCTCTGCTAAGGGGGGCAGGCAAAATATAGCCTCAGCTTTTTGTTCTTCCTGGAGGCAAACAGGTCCACCAGAGAGGTGCCCCATTGGGAGAACAGGCTGTGTACTACCTCCAGATGGAGGGACCACTCATTACATGTCTCATCCATATGGCTGAGGGTGTCTGCCAGTTGGTTGGAGATGCCAGCCACATGGATGGCCAGGGGATTGGCGTCCAAGCTTAGCATGAAGGTCCAGATGTGGAGAGCTTCCCTGCACAGAGGAAGGGAGTGCGATCCGTCCTGTTTGTTGAGGTATTACATGGTCGTGGTGTTGTCCATCTGGATGTGAATGACCTGACCCTGGATGTGTGGAGCAAAGGCTGTTAGCACCAGTCAAACCACCTTAAGTTCCAGCAGATTGATATGGCATCAGCACTCCTCGGGGGTCCAGAGCCCCTGGACTCTGTACTGCCTCAGGTGGACACCCCAGCTCATCAGGTCTTCAGTCATCAGGATGAACATTGGCTCTGGGTGGACAAATGGGATCCCTTCCTGCAGATGTTCCAGGACTAATCACCACTGGAGGGCATCCCACATCAGCTGGGTCACAGTGACTGGCTGGTCGAAGTAAACCTTGCGCTGAAACCATTGGCGGGCAACCTCCCACTGCGGAGAGCGCATTATCCACTGGACCTAATGGACCACATGGGTGCATGTATTCCAAGAGGCACTGGAAATCACGAGCAGGGTGCAACTGCCAAACCCAAAATGATTGGGCAAAGGAGGAGATGGCCTCCACCCCGTCCACCGAAAGCTAAGCCCTTGCTCTGCAAGAGTCAATCTCTGTCCTGATGAAGTGCATGACCTGCGAAGGTACGAGTTCTGATTTAGTCTAATTTACCAGAAAGCCAAGGGACACACAGGTCTGGTGGGCCAGATCCCTGAACTGCTCCATTTCCTTCCTGGAGGGACCCACTATGAGCAAGTCATCCAGGTAGGGGTATACCCAGACCCCTCGGCATCTCAGATAGGCTCCCACCACTGCAATGCATTTGGTGAAGATCCTGGGAGCCAAGTAGAGCCAGAAGGGCATGACCTGGAACTCAAAGAATCCCCTCTGCACTGAGCTGGAGGAACTGGTGGTGGGATGGATGGATTGGGATGTGGAAGAATGCAACCTGAATATCCAGAGAGCAAAAGCACATGTTCTATTCCAGAGATGGCATAATCTGAGACAGAGTGACTATCCTGAAAGTGTGCAGCCGAAGGAGTTTCTTCAGGCTGTGGATCTAAGATGGGGCGCCAGCCTCCTGTGCATTTTGGCACCAGGATGTACCTGGAGACAAACCCTGGGTCTACTGGAGGGTCCGAGACAGGAGCCACGACCTCCTTCTAGAGGAGCTGGGCAAAGTCTCCCCAAAAGACTGATAGAAGTCTAACAATCTAAGGTGTATGTCATCAAGGCACAGGTCAGAAAGCATAGGAAAAACCAGGACCAGTTGCAAAATTTGCAACAAGAGTATTTGTACTAGCTGTGACATACAAAAATAAAATTGTTCAGTATAACTATTTACAAAGGCAGAAAAAACAGAAGATGCATTTGAGTTTTCCTTCAATCTCAGTGTCCCTTTTTTGCAAGCAATTGCAGCTCTGTCTTATAAGTCCTTCCAACCCTCCCTTCTTAACAAACATCCTGTTTTTTTTTTCTAAAGTGTTCTTGTATATTTTAGGCAGGTGCAGGCAGGAACACAGTGTCCCAGAACTGCGGCCCCTTTTCTACAGCTCTTCTGAAAAAGGCTTAGAAAATCGCATTCCGGTAACCTCTCGAGTTTCCAATAGCTTTTTGCAGTCATCTCAGATTATAATTATATACATTTCAATAGTAATACTATATTTTCTAAACAAAGGGATCCCAATATCCAGTTACATTTCCACATAATGATTTGCATATATTTTTATATCAGCAGATATGCAAGGGAGGAAAAGGCAGAACAGCAACAGAAGACTGAGAGACAGTGAGAGGCAGATAATTGCGAGACTGTTGGGGTGATCAAATCCTAGGTCTCACAGGAAAATTTGGTTGTGCAACCAGACAGAAAAGGAGAGAATAGAACAGATCCCTGCATTTGAACTCCTTCCATAACAACTGGGACAGGGTCCTATTCTACCCTGTCACATACACCCTCCTCCTTAAGAGGGAACCTGTTTTATTAAACAGGTTTCCAAAACTTTCTCTATCATTAGCTTCTAAGTTACAGAAATTAAGCACATGTGCAGTATCCTTTTTCTATAAAAGTACAGCAAACAGTAAAGTTTAAACTCGTACATTTGTTTTTCAACCTTCAGGACCCTCAATTCCTGATCCATATCTTGACAGAAAATCAGCATCGCTATTCTCTTTACCAGATTTGTGTATCACATTGAATTTAAATGGTTGTAGTGCCAGGTACCACATTGTGATTCTGGAATTTTTATCTTTCATTTGGTTAAGCCAACAGAGATGGTTGTGATCTGTTATAAGTACAAAGTCAGTTCCTAGCAAATAAAACTTAAGGGACTCCATGGCCCACTTTGCTGCTGAACATTCCTTTTCAATGGTGGATTACCTTTTCTCTCTGTCATGCAACTTCCTACTTATGTACAGAATAGGATGTTCCATCCCATCTATATTTTGGGTCAGGACTGCACCTAGACCTATCTCTGATGCATCTGTTTGTAATAACAATGGTTTCTCAAAAGCTGGGCTTCTCAAAACAGAGGCTCAACATAATGCAGCCTTAATGGCTTGAAAAGCTTCACCACACTCTGGGGTCCATTTCACATTATTTAGGAACCATTTCTTCATGAGTTCAGTGAGGGGAGTTGCTAACGCAGCAAAGTTGGGAACAAATCTCTGATAATAACCAGCCAGCCCTAAAAATGATCTGACATGTTTCTTTGTTTTAGGGACAGGGCTGTTAGCTACACTTTCTATTTTAGAAATTTCTGGCTTAACTTCTCCATTTCTCAACGCATAGCCCAAATATCTGACTTCCTACATGCCCAATGCACATTTGGTAGGATTGATAGTCAGACCTGCATTTTTGATAGCTTGGATAACTGCTCATAGGTGTTCCAGGTGGCTTTTCCAGTCTGGACTGTACACCATGATATCATTCTCAAGTATGCAGTACAATAACCAGTGTGAGGGGATAAAACGACATCCATGTACCACTAGAATGTAGCTGGTGCACCATGTAAACCAAATGGCATGTTGGTGAACTGACAGAATCGAAGAGGAGTGGCAAATTCAGTTTTATCTCTGGATTCTTTAGCTAAAGGGATTTGCCAATAACCTTTGGTGAGATCGAATGTACTGATGTACTTTGCACTCCCCGGTCTGCCCACCAAACATCTATTCTAGGCATAGGAGAACTGTCAAATTCTGACACTTGATTAAGTTTCCTAAAATCAAGGCAGATTCTAAAACCCCCATCTTTTTTGTTTACAATTACCATTGGAGATGACCAAGCACTCCTCGACTCCTCTATGATACCCAATTCTTTCATTTTTTATTTCCTTAACCACATCAGCTCTTAACCGTTCTGGTAACCTGTATGTCTTTTGCCTAACAGGATGAGCATTCCTTGTCCCTGTAACATGCTCAACTCCTTTTGCTCAGCTGGGTACTAT
The DNA here is from genome assembly GCA_016271365.2 of Neoceratodus forsteri. Classification (NCBI taxonomy): domain Eukaryota; kingdom Metazoa; phylum Chordata; order Ceratodontiformes; family Ceratodontidae; genus Neoceratodus; species Neoceratodus forsteri. The sequence goes on along the minus strand of CM057457.1, from coordinate 141,482,714 downwards.
GGTAAAAGTACTGTTAAATGTCTAACACATTACGAATATCTGCAGTTTGTTCTGAGGTTAAGGAAACATTCACCTTTACAGCATCAGCAGTTACAGTTTGTTCCAGTCTGTCATAAGCCACATCAATATCTTCATCAGTTTCTGGTAAAACTAGCAAAGTAGCTTTTGGCATTTTTTCAACCTATTTCTTGAGGAAGTCAGCATGGTATATCTTAGTAGGATTTTTCCTGTCTTGTAGTTAACAGTGCCAGTATGTCTAAGCACTCTATAAGGCCCTTGCCACTTCATTAACAGTTTCTTTTCTGTTTTGGGTAATAGTAGCAAAACTTTTCACTGGGCTCAAAAACTTTTTCTTTTACCCCATAGTCGCAATATACCTTCTGCTGGTTTGGGGCCTTTTCCTGATTTCTATGGACAATTTCAACATATTTTGCCAGTTTCTTTCTTAGGGCACACATATAAGAAGTTATGGATTGTTTCTGAGTGGGGTTATCTTCCCACATTTCTTTTATCACATCCAGTGGCCCTCTTGGCTGCCTACCATACAGCATTTTAAATGATGAAAATGCTGTTGATGCCTGTGGCACTTCTCTGTAAGCAAAAAGTAGGTAAGGCAAGTATTGGTCCCAATCTTTCCCTTCCCCTTTTACACACCTTTTTAACATGCATTTTAGGGTTTGGTTAAAAAGCTCAACAAGACCGTCTGACTGAGGGTGATAAAGGGAGGTTCTTATAGCAGTGATAATAATAATAATAATAAGAAGAAGAAGAAGAAGAAAAAGAAGAAGAAGCTTTATTTGTTTGAAGCGCAATTCAAAATTATCAAAGCAGTTTTACAGAACACGCAACAATAAATAATTGAAACAGATTAAAATAACAAATATCCACAGATTAATAGTCAGGGTATGCAAGGGAAAATAAAAATGTTTTAAGAGCAGATCTGAAGCACTCCACTGTCAGGCACCCCCTTATCCAGGGAGGTAGACAATTCCACAGGGTTGGAGCCACAAAGGCAAAAGCCTGGGCCCTAGAAGTCTTCAAGCAGACCCTGGGAATCTCCAGCAATCCCTCCTCAGCTGAGCAGAGTGGTCAGAGGGGGCTGTAGGGACAAAGGAGCACTTGCAGATAACTTGGTCCCTATCCATGTAGGGCCTTATAGGTTAGCAAACTGACCTTGAAGGTGATCTGCCACTGCGCTGGCAGCCAATGCAGTCCGCACAGCACAGGTGTGACATGGTTAGAGTGAGAAAGCCCAGTCAACAACCTGGCCACAGCCTTCTGCACCAGCTGCAGGTGGCGGATATCAACCCCCGGAAGCCCTAGGCACTGGGTGTTGCAATAATCAGGACGGAAGGTCTCAAAGGCATGGACCAATGTCAAAAGATCTCTGGGCAGAACCAAGTGCTTTATCCTGGCGATATTTCTCAGATGGTAAAACGAGATCTTGATAACAGATGACACCTGAGACTTCAGTGTCAACCCCTTGTCAAAAATAACACCCAGATTCCATACCCATTCAGAGGATAAAAGCTGGTGGCCACCGAGCAGAATCCCGGAGGCCTGCTGAATTGAAGACCCCTCTACTCGGTGACCAAGGTCCACCACCAAAACCTCAGTTTTGTCAGGGTCCAACTTCAGCCAGTTGGCACTCATCCAGTCCTGAATCTTGGTGAGGCAGTTAAACACCGAGACCAAATCACCCTGACCGGGCACATAGGGCATGTATAGCTGAGTATCATCTGCATAGCAGTGAAAACTCAAGCCATGCCATTTAACAAAGTCTCCCAATGGCAGCATGTACTCCACGAATAACAGGCGAAAGCACAGAGCCTTGGGGTACCCCACATAACAGAGGAAATGCGTCAGAGGAATAAATTCCTGACACAACTCTCTGAGATCTACCGGTGAGGAATGAATTAAACCAACTGAGGACTGTCTCTGACAGTCCACAGACAACCCACAAGCACGCCAGCAATACGCCATGATCCACGATGTCAAAAGCTGCAGAGAGATCAAGGAGGACTAAGATGGAACAAATCCTCTGATCTCTCGCTATCAGGAGATCATTGAGCACCCGCACCAGGGTGGTCTCGGTGCTATGCCTCTTCCTAAAACCTGACAGAGAAGATCATAGATGTTATAGATGGTAAGGTGGTCATCCAGCTGCAGCGCAACCACCTTTTCAATAACCTTGCCCACAAAGGGCAGGTTAGAGATGGGTCTATAGTCTGTACAGCTCCTTAAGTAATGTAGCACCAAAATTACTACCCTGATCAGTAATAATTTATTTAGGTATGCCTACTCTGCTGAAAGCTGTTGCAAGCTCTGCTACCACTTTTGAAGCTGTGACAGTACACAATGGAACTGCTTCTGGGTATTGAGTAGCATAGCCACATACTACCAGGATAAATCTATTGCCCTTTTTACTTTTGGCTAAAGGGCCAGCCACACCCATTGCAATTCTCTCAAAAGGCAAATCTATCAAGGGTAGGGGCACTAGGGGCAACTTGTCTTGTCTACTGACTGGGGCTACTTTCTGACACTCAGCACAGGAATTACAATAGGTAGTAACATCTTCATGAATTACAGGCCAGTAAAATCTGTACAGTAATCTGGCAAGGGTGTGCTCCCTCCCTGAGTGACCAGCCATAGGGCTATCATGTGCTATCTGTAACAACTCTGTTCTATACTTCTGTGGTATAACCAATTGTTCTGTCTGTTCCTGTGTCTGAGGTTTAACCCAAACTCCGTACCGTAACCCATTACATTTTTTAAACATTGGTCCACCCTGTTTTGGTTTCACCCCCAGCTGCTTAAAATAATCCTGGAGAGAAACATTGTTAGCTTGTTCTGAGAGAAAATCACAATCAGTTATTAATTTAGTTTCAGCATTTTCATAAGTTAACCCCTTATGTCCGTCAGTCATTTATTACCACAGTTTCTTCAAGCATCGTCTTTCTTTCCTGGATTTCCAGATCTTGGAGCTGTGCTCAAACAAGTCTGAATCAAAATCACTGAAAGGAAAGTGTCCCCGCCATCTGAAATTTTCTGTGACTGAACTCTTGCTATCACTACTGAAACTGCAGGGTTCAGTTCCTCTGAGATTAATTCAGTAAATCCTGGAAAGTCATTTCCAATAATCACAGGTACAGGTAACTTAGGTGCCACCTCCACTTTCATTTGGTGTGACACACCCTTAATGGTCAGAGTCACTTGGATGGTGGGATAGTATCGAGTGTCACCGTGGATGCAGATGATACCAGTACCTGGTCCTTTTCTACAGTATTTTCTCAGCATTCCAACATGCACTAGGGTCTGTCTGCTTCCTGAATCAATGCGTCCCTTAACAGTCTTATCCCCTGCCTTCACATCTGTTAAGTACTTGCCCCAATTTGCCAAGGACAAATCTGTTCCAGTGTCACTCTTCTTACTACAGCAGTTTCTTGCAATATGATCCAGCTTATTACAGTTATAGCAAATAACTTCTTTGGGCACAGACGTGTTACCCCCACCAGAGTTCTTATCAGACTTGGAGTTTAAATGGGAAAAGAGTGTCTCACCAGTGTTTGGTTGTTACCTCACTGCTGTGACATCTATCTGGCCATTTGGTAGTCCTCAGCAAAAGAAACAGCTTGTTCCCCACTTTCTGGTTTCAAATGGAGGCGTGGGTTCAAATCCCACTCTCACACCATCTATTATTGAGGCACAGTTCAGGAAGCATAGGAAAAACCAGGAGCAGCTGTAAAATTTGCAAGAGTATTTATTTGTACTAACAGTAACATAAAAAAATAAAATTGTTCAGTATAACTATTTACAAAGGCAGAATAAACAGAAAATGCATCTGAGTTTTTCTTCAATCTCAGTGTCTTTTTTTTGCAAGCAATTGCAGCTCTGTCTTATAAGTCACTCCAACCCCTCTTCTTAACAAGCATACTGTTTTTTTTCCAGCGTGTTCTTGTATATTTCAGGTAGGTGCAGGCAGGAACACAGTGCCATCCTGTTTTTTTTCCAACGTGTTCTTGTATATTTCAGGTAGGTGCAGGCAGGAACACAGTGTCCCAGAACTGAGGCCCCTTTTCCACAGCTCTTCTGCAAAAGGCTTAAAAATTGCACTCAGGTAACCTCTTGAGTTTCCAATAGCTTTATGCAGTCATCTCAAACTATAATTATTTACATTTCAACAGTAACACTATATATTTTCTAAACAAAGGGATCCCAATATCGGTTACATTTCCAAATAATGATTTGCATATATTTTTATATCAGCAGATGTGCAAGGGAGGAAAAGACAGAACAGCAACAGAATACTGATAGACAGTGAGAGGCAGATAATTGCAAGACTGTCATGGTGATCAAATTCTAGGTCTCACAGGAAAATTTGGTTGCGAAACCAGACAGGGAAGAGACAGAAAAGGAGAGACTAGAACAGATCCATGCATTCAAACTCTTTCCAAAACAACTGGGACAGGGTCCTATTCCACCCTGTCACAGTGTATAATAGACAATTATTTGTACCCAGGACAGCTACTAACAAAAGAAAACACTTCTACATAATTAGGGCTGCAATGCTCTGAAACAAACTACCACAGACTATTGTGGATGCAACAGATGCTGAGCAGTTCAAAGTTAAACTAGATAAATATTTTCTGGATCTCAACCATTTCCCACATGATGTAGGGAGGTAGACTCAATGGGCCCTTAACCTCCTACATTAGAAAACTGAGTAAACCAAGTAAGAATGTCAGTGGGCACAAAATCCTCCCATGGGGCAAGGGCTCGGCAAGGTGGGTATGCCCTGAATTCCAGAGGCAGATCCTGAACAACCACTTTGAGGACCCACCTGTCCATGGTAACAGTGGACCAGGTGGAGTGGACGCAGTGGAGCCAGCCCCCCATGGGAGGACCAGGGGAGTCAGGATGGGCATGGGGGAGGCACCCCATCCCATCACTGGGCAGGCTTAAAAGCAGAGGAGGAACCGGCTGAGGAACCACTGGAATCTCCACCTCCTGGTTTCCAGATGATCGAAGCAACTGACTTCAGCCAGGGATGCCAAGCCTGAGCCTGCTGCCCAGCTAGGGCTGGGTCAGCTTGGCCTCAGGAGTAGAGAGGGGCCAAAAGGGTTTCTTCTTTTGAGCCTTAGAGTCCTTGGGATCCTTCTGGATGGAGGTTAGCAAGTCCAAGGTGGCACTGGACTTCTCAATACAAGTAAGGTGCCCTTCGACCCCCAGCCCAAACAAGTCAGTGCCCAAGAAGGGGACATCCGTCAACTTGTGCCGAGTATCCCCCATGAAGGTCAAGATCCTCAGACAAGCTCTGCAGCACATGGACATTGCAGCAGTCATGGACCGGGTGCAAATGTAGCCGATGTCCATGGCCATTTATTTATTTATTTATTTATTGAAAATGTTACACCAGGAAAGGCACTCTGAGCAAAAAGATGCTTGTCTCACAGTGCGACCTGGGGGGAGGGGTTACAGTGGAGGCAGGTATACATACAAAAGTTGAATTTAGAAGTAGAGCAATACAGATAATGAACATAGTTGGGTGGGATTACATATGAACTTTTTACATAAGGAGAACAGTACAGAACATGATCTTCAAGGACAGGGTTATGCATATCATGGGAACACATCGAGGGCAATACATGATTACATAAGTGCTAGTAACAGAACTTGAGCTGGAAGCGAGATGCACCCAAGTTGACAGTAGGAATTGGAGAGCGAAGATAGGGGTAGAGGAGGTGGACTAGTAAACACTAGGTGTGTAGGGGGTGGTTTAGGTACAGTGGGGGGGAAGGAGAGGGGAGTTTAGTAGCTGTGAGTAAGGCTGAAGAGCATAGGTTATTTAGGAAGGAGGGAAGGGAGGAGATATCAGGAGTGAATAAGAGGGAGTAAGAGTGAAAGTGTAAGTGCGTAGGGCAGTGTATAAGCCAGACAATTAGGTGAAGGCCGAGCTGCTGGTCAGGCACTAAGGGGGGATGGGGAAGAGAAGCTATCAGTGGGGGAGGTCAGGGGCAGTTGCAATTTGGTGCAAGGAAGTTAGTGAGGGCAGAGGATAGGGAGTGTTTGGATGAAGAATGGCGGATCTGGGCCGGCAGGCCATTCCAGAGTTTAGGGAAGAGGTAGGAGAAGGCCGATTGGCCAGCAGTGGTCCTTCGGTGCAGGATGACTAATAGCCTAGCGTCAGTAGACCTGAGGGCGTGGGTGGGGGTAAGTGGAGAAGATAGGGAGGATATGAGGTAGGGAGGGAGCTGAGCCAGAAGTTGGAAGCAAATTTAACACTATGAATTAGGCGCCGGTTACTCAGGGATGGCAGGACCAGTGAACAGTAGAGCTCGCAGTGATGTGAGTGGGGGGGGGCATCGAGGGCAAAGCGGCAGAAAGCATTAAAAAGGGGGGTCAAGTCTGGCTAGGGTGGTCTTAGAGGCAGAGCTATAAATGACATCACAGTAGTCGAAGGAGGGTAGAATCATTTTCTGGACTAATTCACATCTGACAGGTAGCGGGAGACTAGTGTGGTTTCTATAGAGGGCACCAAGTTTTGGGCACAGTTTTGAAATTATGGCATCCATGTGTGTGGAAAAGGAGAGGTGACGATCAAGCCAAACCCCTAGATACCTGTAGGAGGGCACTTCATCAAGGATGGTGTTGTTTAGGGTATGGAAGATCAGAGGGGAGGTGAGTTTGGATAGACGCTGTCTAGTGCCGTAGGACATAGAGACAGTTTTCTTGGCATTTAGGGAGAGTTGGTTGGTATTGAACCATTGTTGGATTTTGTTGAAATCAGTTTGAAGTTTGGAGGTGACTTCTTCGTGGGTCAGGCCGGAGGTAAAGAGGACCGTGTCGTCTGCATACATGTGGATAGCGGCAGTGAAGCAAGAGTTGGGCAGATCATTTAGAAGGATGGAGAAGAGGATGGGGCCAAGAACTGAGCCTTGGGGAACGTTGGTGGTAATAGGGAGGGGGGGGAGGTGTGGTCAGCTATTTTAGTGAACTGGGTTCTATTTAGTAGGTAGGCACTGAACCAGTTTGTGGCGGACGCTGCTAACCCAGCCCCTGATAGGTAGGATAGTAGGAGAGAATGGGATACTGTGTCGAAGGCTTTTTCTAGGTCAATGAAAATAGCGGCAGTGATTAGCCCTTTATCCATCCCAGTGAGGATGGAGTCCATGAATCTTAGTAGGGAGGAGGTTGTAGAATGGTGTTTTCTGAAACTGGACTGAAATGGGGTGAAGAAGTTAATTTCAGAGAGAAAGTGGGAGAGTTGGGATAGCACTAGGTGTTCCAGGGGTTTGACGATGGCGGGGAGAAGGGAGCTGGGATGGTAGTTAGTTGTAGAGGTAGGATCGCCACCTTTAGGAAGGGGTAGGACAGTGGCATGCTTCCATTCGGAGGGGAGTGACTCGGTGGTGAAAGAAAGATTTAGTAGGGCCGCAAGGGGAGTAGCGATGGTGGGGGCAGATAGGAAGAGGAGTTTGTTATCGAGACCATCAGAGGATTTGCCTTTGGAGGGGTTCAGGGAGTGAAGGGCATCAAGGGTTTCGTTAGGGGAGATGTGTCTGAAGGAAAAGGGGTTCCTACCAGGTGGTAGGGGGATAGATGTCTGGGAAGCGGGTGTGGTTGCAGGAGGTAGGGAGTCTAGGAGGGCCAGGGTGCAAGTAGTGAAATAGGAATTAAACTCGGAGGCTACCTTCTGGGGGGTCGGAGAGGAGATTCCCTTGGGCAAGGAGGAGAGGTGGGGGGCTTGCTGTTTGGGGGAGAAAAGGGAGTTAATGACTTTCCAGAATTTAGAAGGTCTCCCAAGATTGCATTTAGGGTGTTGTTAAAATATTCAGCCTTAGCTAAGCGGATGGCCTTTGTGCACTTGTTGCGGAGCATGCGGTAGGTGATATGGTTACCTGGGAGGAGCGTGGATTTGTAATTTCACCAGGCCTTGTCATGGGCTTGTTGGCAAGCTATCAGCTCAGGGATATCCAGGGTAGGTGAGACCCACAGACTCTAGCCCGGCGCAGGGGGGTGTGTTTGTCCCAGGCGGTGAGGAAGGTGTTCCAAAAGTGCATAAGGGCCAAATCCATGTTAGAGCAGCTTGAGCTCGGGACCCAATTACAGTGAAATAGATTTTCCAGGAGGAGGAAGAGGTTGAGGGATTTGTATGACCATTGGAATATAAATTTGGGAGGGAATTTAACTCTGTGGATTTTGCGGACCAAGTAGATGAGGTGGTGGTCACTAATGGAAAAAGGGAGGAGGCCTGAATAGATGGTGCGGTGTGGGTGGGGTGTAAGCACCCAGTCTAGGAGGGAGTGATTACTGGACTTATGGTTTGAGCGTGTGGGTTCAATAATGGTTTGGCTAAGGTTAAGAGCAGTTATCTCAGTTTGGGTTTTGTTAAAAGTGGGTGCTAGCCAGTTGTGGTTAAAGTCACCCATGACATATAGTTCACCCGACTGGGCAAGAGATGAGAGCTGGCACAGAAGGTCAGTGACTATTGTGTTTGGAGTGCGTGGGCAACAATAAATACCAGCCACAAAGATAGGTAATGAGGAGGGAGGGGACAGTTTTACCATAAGAAGCTCGTAAGCATTGGGTTCAGCTTTTGTAAAAGAGACAGTGAAGTGTAGGGCTGATCTGATGTAGATAGCCACCCATCTGCCTCTGGAGGGCTGGTCTTGCCATGTGATGGGGAACCTTGGAATAGTGATGGCATTATCTGGTAGGCTGGGGTTTAGCCAGGTCTCAGCTAGGATGATTATGTCAGGGGCATGGTAGGTGGCTAGGACCTGGAGCTTATCGAGCTTAGGGGTAGGCTATGAATATTTAGATGGAGAAGGCATTAGCCTCGGGGAAGGTAGCCAGAACGCGTGTCGGTGATGGCCTTGGCTGAGGGGTTTGGTATGGGGTGGTAAGGGCCTGAGGTTGGGGTTGGGCTGGGGTTAGGGTGTATATCCCCTGCAGCCAGAAGGAGTAGGGCAATGGTTAGGTGGCAGCGTAAAACACGGAGAGACCGGGATTTTGCCATGCGCTGGTTGGAGGCGGCAGTAGGGTGGGCTGTGCGGAGGGAGTGGGTACTGGAATGGGAGAGAGAGACCAGAAGGCAGCCAAAGGAATAGACCGAGGAGGGAGGCATGGGGAAATGGGACCAGGAGATAGCTGGGAGGGATGCAGTGGACTTATAGGGGGCATTTGTAGGATGAGTCAGAATAGCCGGTTTGGGGGGGGTGCTGGATAGCCACTTAGAGGGGGAGTTAAAATGGGAAGGGACAGTAAAATGGAGGAGATCAGAAGTACAAGGGTTATTGATAAGGACATTTTACCAGAGATGGGAGACACTGATAAGGAGTGAGTAGAGGTCCAGGCTAGTGAGGGGTAATGTAGATATAGAGAGAAGTTGAAAAAGGCGAGAGAAGCGTTAGGTAGGGTAGCTTGGGGGGGAGAGGGGAGGAATAGATCTTGTAGGAGAGGGATTGGAGTAGGAAGAAAGGTGTGGGGTAAGAAGTGGAGCTGCTGCTTAGCCACAGCTCGGTCCTGGTCCCAGACCTGCTTGACCATAGCCTGTAAGTCAGCCAGAAGCTGGGGATGCACCTCATTGAGTGTGCTTAAAAGGGCATGAGTGAAGTGGGCCAACAAAAGGGCCGAACTCGCCTGCCAAAGGCTGAGAGAGGAGGCAGCATAGACCTTTTTGGCCATATGATCCAATTTCTTGAATTCCTTGTTGGGAGGCTTATCCATGACCCCAACATTGCCAGTACACTGAAAGATCAAGTCGGCCACCAGACCCTCGGCTGAGGGGTGTTCGGTGAAACCCAAAAGGGAACTGGTAGAGACCACATACTTGCAGACCATCTGAACCAACAGCACAGGGCAAGAGGTTGGATGCTGCCAAAGCTCCACAGCGGGCCAAGAATGACCTCACTGACTGGGAAGGCTTCCCCAGAGGAGTCACCCCTGTTGAAAATCTCAGTCATTGGGTATTTAGCCCGTTTCTGGATGGGATCCATCTGAAGACCTGTAGACTCCAAGATCAGCTGGAGAAGACCCACAAAAGAAGTGGGACCATTCTCTGTCGACAAATCCTCACCTGACTTGGCATCCAATGGACGGGAGTGTAAGAAGGAGCCCTCTGACTCCGAGGATTCATCAAAAAGTGGTCAACTGCCAGAGTACCATTGACCCTATGGGGTCTATTGGGAGTCACGGTGACTGAAAGCCACCAAGGAAGTCCAAAAGCAGTACAGGTATCCTTAGGGGTGTACCTACAGGTGGCTATTTGGGCAGCAGCTCCACCTGAATAGGTGGAGAGGCCAGAACAGGCTGAGGTCGGAGCCAGATGAGTCTGGGTAGACTGCGGCATGGGTGGTGGCAGCCATGGAAGAACCGGGGTGGGAGCTGGAAGCTGCTTAACCCTGGTGAGCATGAGCTGGTGCCACTTGAGCTCCTCAAAGTATCAACACATTTTGCACTGGAGCATCTCCTCATCTAAGAAGGCAGAAGAAGAGGAATAGCTGTGGCACCACTTGCCTGAGTGTGGACAGCGGGAATGCCTATGGCGGTGTGGGCTGCTTGAATCCGGGCTTTGGGTTCGAGACTGCATCCTTGACTGTTGGGATGCTGACAGCAGGACTCTGAGGGAGCTGGCAAAAGCTGAGGAACCTTCTCAATAATCAGATCCTGAAGGTTAGTGACTGGATCAGAGAGTTGCTCCGACCCACCCTGCGAAGTAAGAGGCAAGACTGGAGTCCAAGAGAGGAAGGTGTTGGCCTTGTCTGGTGAGAACGCATCAACCAGGACAAGAAAAATTTTGGCAGGTTGGCTGACGGGCATCTCAACCAACTAGCCAGATGGGGAGACCATGGAGCCAGCGGCCTGGGCAGAAGGATCGACTGTAATCAAAACCTCCAAAGAAGTACAGGAATCTGAGACCTGAGAGAGCTCACAATCCCACAATCAATGGCAAAACGTCTTTTGAGTCTCTTTCTTGGAATATTTTGATTTTGTGCCCTTAGAAGGGCCTTGCCGAAAGGAGTGAAAGGACTGGCACAAAATCACAAAATGCCACCGAAAAGGTGGCGCCAAAAGTAAGCGGTAATAAGCTGAAGAGGCATGCTCAGCAGCCTGAGCTGCAGCCTCTTCAAAGGCCGCAAGTTGTTCAGCGGACCCCGCAGCAACGGAGACTGCCTGACAGGTGTCCTTTGAGTGAACAGGTGGATACCGTTCAACAGTGCGCCCCAAGAGAAGCCGAGTGTGCCGGTCCTCCAATGTCGTTGGATGCAAAGTGCAACAGGCTACATGTCTGGGGATCGTGTTCATGGCCCAGGCAGTAAACCCATGAGGTGTGTGCGTTTGTCCGTGACATCTTCTGCTCAGTCACACTTCTTAAATCCCGGTGCCGACTTCAAGTCGTCCATAGCAGAGATGGGGATCGCTTGAAGACGAGGAGTTGGTTTTGCAAAAATCGCAATAGAACTGAAGCAAGGGCCTAATCAGCACAAGAGAGGTAAACAGGAAACCTTCTTCTAGTGTAAAGGAAGATCTGATATCACAGGGCATTGCTGAGGGAGTTACCACCTGGGTTAGTGGGAGGAGCTAGCTTGAAGACTTTCTAGCAAGTCTTAAAGGGAAAAAGGACGCTGCCAGAAGTGTGGATAGCACATCATATCCTCATCTATAGAACACATTTTGTCCAGGATTTGAAAAATTACAGCCGTCACATTCATGAGGTGCTGTGAAGAAATGACTATGTCGAAAATTTGAGGTCCAAATATTGAAAATGATACAATTGCATGAAAGAATCATGGGCTATGATTGAACAGACTGCCCATCAGACAGTGATGTTATTTAACAATAACATCACTGTATGTAGGGGCAGGTACCCAAAAGACCACAATACATTGTCAGAATCACTGCCTCTTTAATCCCCACCACGTCCCCTCCAGATGTCACTGCTTTGAAAGACTTCAGCGCCCCCCCCCGATGTCACAGATAAGTTACAACTCGACCACTCACAGCAAATAAAATACTAAAGTATACACAACAAAAATAATTTCAGTGCCCAAATTGTTCACGGAAGTGAGCGGCTTTGGTGAACCGCACAGACCATAACTGCTGGTCACGCAGTTCACTGAAGCCGCTCCATTCAAATGCCCATAGCCAGTCATCAGCTTCAATATCAGTGTCTTGATGGACCACTTCCTCCGCTCCTTGACGCCATGACATTTCTTTGTAAAGTTGCATGCAACAGCTCTTTCACAGTGTCAGCCCCTCAACAACCTCTCCAGTTGACTTACCAATCGGCGGTCGTGATTGGAAAGGCAAAAATCTCCAGTCCACTTCCTAAAGCTGAACAGCTGTTTCAGCAATTTGCAATTAACCAGCAGACAGTGGGTCCAAAGCAGCTGAACTCAAGGAGACTTAAAAAAATACAGTCTTGGTGTCTGTGTGTGTGCGAGGGGGGGGGGTCCACGCAGTAACAAAGCAACAAACAAAGTGCTGCACACTGACAACGAACCCTGGCAATGAACTGAGTCCTTTGCACAGTGACACAACAGCCACAGCTGCCACAGTGGAGAAATCAGACACTGTGGACTTTTTTTTAAGTATACTTTCATATCAGAATATTAATAAAAATGTATTTAAAACACTCTTTTTCATAACTTTTTTGTTTTTTATATAAATGAGCTATTGTCTAATAGCAATAAGGCACTCCAGGGGCATGTGTTATTTAAGCAATAATGTACGACGGGGTGTGTGTTGTGCTGGGATAATGTCATGCCTCGGGTTGCTAGGCATGAGGCCACAGGCCGAGTGCATCCAACATCCCAGAAGTTATGTTATGCCAGCACAACACATAACCTGGAGTGCATTATTGCTATTATACAATGCCTCATTTTTTTAAATAAAAGAAGTAGGAAAAAATATATATTTGTGTGGTTTTTATTACCACTTTTTAATGTGTGGAGGTATACGTTTTAAACAAAAGGGCCGACGTTTCTGTTTTGGTTACTAGATGGTGCTGTCAGTATGTACTGCATTGTGTTCCCCTCACCACAGCTTTCTTCTCTGACCACATACAGGTCTAAGTCTGTGCCTCTGTTACAGTGGCATTATACAATACATTCTATCTATATTTTTCTTTTTATTCCTATATTTAAAGTGCAGTATTATGCAGCCCTATTGTTATGTTAGTGGCAGAGATCAGAGAGGAACTACTGTGGTGCTGCTGTGTGAGGGAAGGAGCACAGCTGCTGAACCGATCAGACAGTGGAGTCACTAGGACACTGTTGAGGGGGACAAACACGCTTTTAGGTATGGATTTCTTTAGCTGGTTTATTTGGTTTCCTTGTAAATGTGTAATTTTTTCTGTTGAGGAGCACAGGCATGAGCAGGGGAGGAAGCATGGCTCTCTCATGTACTCGCGCTACAACGGACATCCTTTTGGGAGAGTGAGAAGCTGCTGTTACATTTTTTCTGTGCAGAGGTTATTTCTTAATGTTTTTTAAACAGCTTGCAGTACAGGAAGGAGAAGGCAAAAGTATAAGGAGAACAACGGCAGTTGCAGTTCATGCCCCTATTGAAGGTAGTCTGGGGGGGCACTGCATGTTTTTCAGCTTTTTTTCTGTCAAAAAGATTTTTCTGTTTTGGGGACTGGTGGGGGAGAGGGATAGGACAGTGTGTTTTGTGTGGTGGTGGCAAGCGAGTCAGACACTGAAAGTGGGCTGTGAGCGGGAATCTCTGAATCAGCTGCCAACAGGTTGTTACTGCAGCAGGGTTCGTAGAATGATTCCCTTAAGGACTAATGTGGCCATCTAAGTGCTGGGACTAGACCCGTGATGTTGTATTGGGATAACATCACAGGTCCAGTCCCAGTCTGACTAATCGGAGGCCAGCATTCTTTCTTGCCATTGTATAATGTGCAGTAACATCACTTCTCGGGTGACGAACGTACTCAATCTGCAGCCTCGTGCTTCAACCACCTGAAGCTTGACATTATATATGGGATAAAGTATGGGGTGCAGTGTGTTACGAGAATTTAATACACACCTGAATTGTTGGATAGCATATAAACCCCGAGGGCGAATGGTAGCCATCCAACAATGAAGGTTTGTGTTAAATTCGAGTGTATACACTGCACCCCATATTTTGTTTTATATAATTTAGGGGCTGTATTTTTCTGCCAACTCTCGTCTGCTCCCGCATATGCTCTGAAGTGTGGAAATAAAAAGGTTTTATTTATTTATTTTGATCCAGGCAGTCAGCACTTGGCCAGTGATGCTACCACCTACTCACCGCCCTGGCCGGGGGCAAGAGATGCTGGCTGGCAAGGGGCACTGGAGGCAGGCAGTAGGAGGGATAACCTGGGGGCCTTGCTGCTCTCGACAGTCTTGTCTTGTCTGGCCCAATGGAGAGTGTGAGACTGAGTGTGTGGCTTCCTTTGTGGACATTGCTACCGAGGGACTGAAGCTATTTTTAAAATAAAAACAAATGTGGAACCTTAGCACACAACAGGGATCCGGACCACTTGCTCTTCTCAGGTACCACAGACAGTCTGACACAAAGAGCCATGTATTAAAGAAACGTAGTAATACAGCATTTAATACCTGGCTTGTTCAATGGATAAAAATGCAACCCATTAATTATTAAACAATAACACACATTCTGTGCTGCCTTATTGCTTGATTACCAAAGTTATGAGCCTGCGTTAATAAATTTCAATGTAGGCTCACAACTTTGTTGTTTTTGTAAGCAATAGCCTACTCCAGGCTGTGTGGTTACTGAGGATTAATCAACACCCTTGGAGTGTTGTGAGGCATGAGGTGAAGCTGAGTGCCCTCACAGCACCCAGGGTGTTGATTGATCCCCAGTAACCACACAGGCTGGCGTGAGTTATTGCACTTATAACATGGGTCAAACAGATTTTTTAAATATGTAAGGAAACATTTTTAAATAGCATTTTAATGCCAATTTTAATAGGTGTCCTTACACTTCATAAAGTAGTGCAGTCTTTTTTAATGATTTCATACCATATTTCATATTTTGGATTCATGTGTTGCATTTCTCTAGAAGTTTATAAATAAAACAGAGTCATAGCTTAGACACTGAATATTGTTTTTATGTGTTTTTATCATTATAAGTTGACTGTGATTTTACAGTGGTGTGCTTCTGTGCAATGTAACATGTTTTTGAGTAGATGAAAAAATACTCACATTGACTGCTGAAATATACTGCGGTACAATTTCAGTGCTTCACAGTTCATGTAACAGTTACAAATATCGCTAAAAACACTTGTAAAACTTTAAAAACAGTACCGGACTACTGAAAATAAGGATCTTTGAGACTGCGTGACAAGTGTCACAGTCAAATACGTGTGTCACAAACACTAACTGTAACAAAAGGTTCCTGTTAAGTAAGAAGCACAAAAGGTGTCATTCACTAAAAAGAGCTATAATTAACAGTTCAATGCAGAACATTCAGAAGGTAGCTGTCTGTTAATTCTATTACACATTTCTTTGATTAAGGGAACAATTGAAATAATGATCTCTCTAAGCAGTGACATCGTACCTGTATTTTAATTCCAGCTCAAGGCAACAGCCACTCTCAGTAGTACAATACAGTAGCCAGTCTGTAATATATGCCACCTAAAACAAAACATCAGGCACACTGCATTTTAAACAAGTACTGGATTATTTGCTTTCAACACTGTTCTAAGAGCTGATATGAGTCCTCCAGGAGGTGGGTGGGAAACAGCAACTTTCTGGACCGATCAATGCCACCGTGATGAACACTACCACTTGGAATGCAAGATGTGAGGTCTGATTAAGACAAGATCCAACTCTGCAGCACAACAGGAGGCGAGTAGTGATTTCTCTTGCTGACTTTTTACACTCAGCATTCGTATAACAGAGATTAATGTATATTCACATGACTTACTTTAACCAATCAGATAGTTTACTTTTACTGTTCATGTTATAATTAAGCAATAATGCCCAACAGGGTGTGTGTCTTGCAGGGATAACGTCACGCCTCAGGTGGTTGGGCACCAGGCCGCAGGCCGAATGCGTCCAACAACTGAGGCATGAAGTTATCCCAAACAATACACACACCCTGGAGGGCATTATTGCTATTATACAATGGGTCATTGTTATATATAAAACAAAAAAATAATTTTAAAGAATGTTTTTATTAGTGTGAAAAAATATTTTTGTTTCTTAAGAGGAGATGCAAATAAAGAGTAGAGCCATAATGTCCGTAATGATGACAGTAGACCTGTGATGTTGTGCTGGGATAATATCACGGGTCCAGCACAAGACTGACCAATCAGAGTCCAGGATTTTTTCTTGCCATTGTTTAATAAGATTTATACCTCAGATTTTCAATATAGCTTTTTTATAACCCTACTTCATGAACAAGGGTGGAGAAAAATGTCAACTCCTGCATGAAAGATGATTTTGTGCAGTGACCATGAAATCAACTTTTGGGATGCAAAAGCACATTTCAGCCAGGATTTGAAAAATGACAGTTGTCACATTCATGACATGCTGCAAAGAAATGGCTATGTTGAAAATTTGGGGTCAAAATAATTGAAAATTACTAAAGTTACAAGTCTGCATTCACAGATTTCAGTGTAGGCTCATAACGTTGTTGTTTTTTTAACATTTTTACCCCAAGTTTTCAACATAGTTTTCTTATGATCCCACCTCATGAATAGGGGTGGAGAAAATTTCCAACTCCTGCCTGAAAGTTGATTTATGGACAGATTTTCCTAATTTCATTGTTCATGAGGTGGGACCCCAAAAAAGGCATGTTGAAAATTCTGGGCAAAAATATTCAAAAATGGGGGTGCTGTGGAGCAGCAAGATGGTGGCAGCTCATTAGAAGAGCTCCAATCATCTCCTACAATAAAAAACAAAATAGTTGAATATTTGCACCCTACGTGTCATGGAAAATCGAATCAGGATTTGTCAGACTCCCTCTGGTGCAAGATGGCACCAAAGAAAGATCATAAAAGAATGATGCATAGCCTGGATCTGTTTTTATCACCAGTGGGTTCCAATCTGGGCTCAGAGTCTACTGTGATTAGTGGAACACCAATGCCTGTCTCCTGACCACACAGATTATAGCCATGCTGGCTAAAATTCAGGTGAACGGTGAGGAGACAAATAAGAGACTCACATCAGTGGAGGCTAAACTTTTCAGTACTGACCACCTAATACAAGAGAACTCAGACAGTATAAAGAATCTGCAAGACTCACAAAGTAGGCAGGAGGAATGCAATGCAGCCTATGTTCAGGACTCATCGTTCCTAAAGTTCAAAATAGAAAATCTTGAGAATGCCAACAGACAGAATGTTCAAATCGTAGGTTTTCCACCTAGATATGCTGGAACCACAAAGCTTCTTCAAGCAGTTACGAGATTAATTTTTGAAGATCTCCAGCTTTTGCCTAAGGAATCCAGGCTTAAAATCCTGAAGGCATTTGCAATTCCCCAACATTCCAGAATGAGAGGAGATCAACAGCAGAGACCACTTATGGCAATTGCCACACTGTCTACACCAGAAGCATGGATTCTGCTTATACAAGAGGCTTGACAGAAAGGAGACATGGTATGGGACGGTAGTTGTCTGGATTTTTTCCCTGACCTATTGGCACAAACACAGGCAAGGAAGAAATAATTACAGCTGGTTAAAAAAGACCTTCTGAGAAGGAGAATCAACATGAGGCTTAACTACTCAGCACGTCTGTTCACAAGACGTGAATCAAAGACCCATGTTTTCCTGGACCCTGCAGCAGTGGCTCAATTTTCTGAGAAACTTTCAGAAAAATTTAATTCAACTGACTCTATACCTGACGAGGATGGGTGAAATTCTGATTTTCTATATTGGATTACTATGTGCCTGTTTAGCAGTTGGGGTCTTATGTTCGGACATATTTGAACTTTAATGGTCCTATATTTATGCCTTTTATAACTTTCAGGTAGTTTTCATTGAGTGAGCTGTTCTCTGACTAAAGTTTTAATATCACATTTACAATATTTCAACCAAAATCAGCTATTTGCTAATTTAGATATTGTTTCTAGGATATTATGTTTCATGCTGCTCCCTTTAATTTCTCTGGTATTAAAACAATCTGTAATGACCAACACTGTAGGGAATACTTTATTGGTGGCTAAGTTCACCACTCAGTTTGTGGACATAAATTAGTCCCTGATGTCTATCCTGCACCTGTAGGGCGGGTTGACTTGCTCTGCCTAGACTACAGGTCTCTCAAGCAATTTAACTGAGCACAGACTATTGGGCTTATATCCTGTCTGAGGACTTATTTAGGAAAATGGAATTGGAAGGATGACCTTGCTGGTAAAGACTTAGAACTAACTTGGCAGTTAATCAAGCAACAACTTGTGTATTGCATTGATAATTATGTACCCGTAAGGTAAAAATGTAATAATAATAATAGACTCATTCCACCTTGAAACTTCAAAATTAAGAAACAGATACATAAGAAAAAAATATTTCATAAATACAAGAAAGATAATACTCCAGAGTTGCTACACAAACTCAAACTGTGCAATAGAAAAAAAAAGTTTGATAAAAAGAGCCAAGAAAAATTTGGAGTTAAAATTAGTAACAAGGATTAAAGATAACAAACAATTTTATAATTATATTGGTACACTGAAGGGTAAACAACATATTATTGGGCCTCTAAAGACGGAAAGTGGAATAATAACAGGTGAAGTGGAAACAGCGGAAACACTAAAAAAGTATTTCCTTAGTGTCTATGAAAAATGTCCCTGATAATGTCTTAACTGACTTGACTAACAAATGTAACAAATGCATTAGTAGCAACGAGATACATGAAATTATCAACTCTCTTAAAATCAATAGTCCACCTGGACCAGACAGTATATCCCCTAGACTACTTAAGAACTGGCCTCAGAAATTAGTGGACTACTTGATAACCTTTACAATAAATCTATTCAGGAAGGTACAACAGTGAAAGACTGGTGTATAGCAATTGTTACTGCTATCCATAAAGGTGGTAAAAGAGAAGAATTGGGTAATTATAGACTTATTAGCCTAACATCGGTAATAGGTAAGATTATGGAAAAATCTCTGCAAAGGCTGATAAATGATCACCTGAATAATATGGTTTAGTGGACCATAGCCAACATGGTTTTGTTACTAGAAGACCATGCCTGAAAAATCAGCTTAATTTCTTTGAGCCCATAAGTCATGCACTTGAGAAAGGCATTCCTAGTGACGTAATATACCTGAACTTTTCGAAAGCATTCGACAAGATATCACATCACATATTAAAGGAATTACATAGGTTAGCTTTGCCCACTAATATTATAAGTTGGATTAGATCCTGGTTAAATGACAGGCACCAGCGGGTGGTTAAGGGAAATTACTCCACTTGGGGTAGAGTGACTAGTGGTGTCCCACAGGGATCAGTATTGGGCCCCACACTTTTTAACATTCTAATAGCAACAATGACAGTTGTGGATAACATATGGCTAGCTAAATATGCAGATGACTATAAGGCTGGGGGGCTTGTAACAACAATAAATGATAAATAATACAAAAACAGCTTGACATACTTATAGACTGGGGTAAAGCTATGCATATGCAATTTGAAATAGATAAATGTAAAGTTATGCATTTGGGAAAGAACAACCCAATTTATAATTACAACCTAGGGGATATTATTCTGCAGTCAGTCTGTGAAGAGAACGATCTTGGCACAATAAAAACAAATGACCTAAACTTTGAGAAGAACACCATTTTTAAGGTCAAGAAGTGTCACAAGATAGTAGGCTCCATACTGGCTAACACAAAAGCAGAAAGCAGGAGGTTTTGATGCAACTGTATTCTAGCTTGGTACATTCACATCTTGAGTACTGCTCTCAGTTCAATAAACCTCATACTATACATGGCTGTAAACTGATAGAAGGAATCCAGAGAAAGTACACAAAAAATATAAAACATCTGGAATTCACTGACTGTAGGAAAAGCCTCAGGGCCAGTTATTCAAAACTTTGCCCCGAGGCTAAATTAGCACTGCCCAGTAGGCAAACTTAGCCGGGAGCACAAAGCAAGCTATATTCAAAAGGAATAGCCCGGGGCAAACAGCTTCTGAATATAGCATGGGAATGAGACTGTGCAAACTGGGCTGTGAGTGCAGGCAAACATAGCCCTAGAATAAGACAGCACTAAATACAGCAACCAGAAAGTGCAAACCCCAACAACACCACCACAGTGCACAGCGACATGAGGGTAGGTAGAGGTGAACTATGTGGTCAATGTGTGTGCCAGCAAATGCGTAGACCCAGTACAGCTGCAGGCAGCAGCAGATGTGAAAAAACAACATTCAAAACTGTATATTCCCTGAACTGTTAGTGCCACGCTAACACATTAGCATGGCTTTAGCACAGAACTAAGCCGTTTGCCCGGTGCAAACATGTTTGCCTGGTGGTAAGTTTTGCCATATTCAAAAGTGACATGCAAATGAGCCTACTTAGTAGGCTGTGGGCAAACAGCCAGACTAGCATCTCATTATGCCCTGGCTTGCATGCAGTTTGCCCAGCGTTACTGCAGGGTCCCACAGCTCCACCCGTAGGTCAGTCTGGAAGTACAGGGGCTGGCCAGGTCTGGCAGCAGCGCCACCTGTAGATCAGTCAGACAGTGCATGATAGTTGCCGCATGCTACATGTATGCAGTACAACATAGCATTGTGTACCCCAGGGGACAACGCAGCATAGGCACAGGTGGTGGTGGTGATGCATGCAACTGGCACACTGTAGGGCATGCTACAGTGCACAGCAGACACCACAGGAGCAAGGGGGCCAGTAGTGTGAGGGACACAGCAATGCCTATGGTGTGTAGGGTAGTGAAGACCACTGCACTGTACACAGTGACAAGCCCACCTTGCAGGTGTGTACTGCCAGTGGACATTACTATCACACTGTTGTGTGACCCACAGATGCTGCACCTCTGGCATGGGATGCTCATAGTAACATAGATATGGCCGGCTGTCTGTGCTGTGGTGTATGTACAGCTGTGTGGTATGTGACTGGGGGGCATGTACGATTGGACAGGAACACTGGTATTGGGGTATTCCTAATACTGGTCCATGTGCACTGAGTGCTGTGTCCCAGCCTTGTGGCTGCACCCAGTCTGTGGTGAGGCCTGGCCACCCGTACACCCTCCCCTCAACACCCACCATGCCCACAGTGCTGCATGTGTGTGCTGGCATCTGTTGGTCACCAAAGACGTATGGTCTGCAGGTGTGTGCTGCATGGCCACACTGCCATAGTGGCCCCCGGGGGCTGGGTCACCACATACTGCCTGGCATGGCTGGGACTGGTGGCAGTAGTTGGCATCATTGTGGTGCAATCAGTGAGCAGCATGTTTCCTCCATGTCTGGCATTTTCTCTGTGTCATAGTCATATGTCAGGGTCACGCAAGGCCGCGCTAATGCCGTGCAAGGCCACAATGTCACACAAAGTTGTTTGCCCAGAGTTAAGACCAGCTTTTTCTGAGTGGTAATTTGTACCACGCAAAGGGTCGCACTAAGTAGCACTAAACACCATAGACGGCGCTAGTTGATGAATTTCCCATAGCACCTGTATTCATGTTCAGTTTGTCCTTTGCATATAATTATGGTTTGCCCGGCGCTACTGCAGTTTGCGCGCGCTATTTGGCCTTTTGAATATAGCTGATCCATGCTAATCCCATGCTAAACCTGCACAAACGGTTTGCACACCACGCAAAGCTTTGAATATCTGGGCCTCAGAATCTTAAATGTATATTAAGCATGATATAGACAACTCCGAGGAGATTTATGCCTTACATACAGTATAACGCATTAAAAAATGACTACCTAGGGGCTACTACAGGTCTGATAGTGACCAATACTAAAACTATAACTAGAAATAATGGATACAAAATTAAAAGGGAACTGATACGAACATCAAGATGAAGTAACTTCTTCACACAGAGGATTGTGGGAGTCTGGAATAGTGTCAAGCCCAACAATAGAAATCTTTAAGATTAGACTGGATTTATATATGGGAAACAAAAAGTACGAATACCACCCACAACAAGGTGGTGAGTTCTTTAAAGGGCATTCAGCCTACTAAACTTGTATAAAATCTATGAACTATGTACTATAAACTGTGTACTAGTGTTTATGTCTTTCAGCCTTCCTCAACCCTTTAATTCTTCATGAGAACGGATATCCTGGTTACATGGTTGTTTTTAAGCCCTATTTTGGGGTGAAAGTGTCACTGTTCTACATGTTAGAAATACCACTTTCTCTCAGTGCAGTTTAACCCCTGCAAGGTATACATATTTTTAAATCAAGGATGGAAATGAGAAAGGAAAAGTGTGGCCTACTGGGATTCGAACCTCAGATCTCTGGTATGCCGTTCCAGCGCTCTAACCATTAAGCTACAGGCTCACTGATCAAAGCGTCTGAGGAATTTCCTTACAGCCACACACACATTCCTTTCTCTAGTGTTGCGCAATTATGCAACTAGGAACCAATGTTAGAAATACCACTTTCTCTCAGTGCAGTTTAACCCTTGCAAGGTATACATATTTTTAAATCAAGGATGGAAATGAGAAAGGAAAAGTGTGGCCTACTGGGATTCGAACCTCAGATCTCTGGTATGCCGTTCCAGCGCTCTAACCATTAAGCTACAGGCTCACTGATCAAAGCGTCTGAGGAATTTCCTTACAGCCACACACACATTCCTTTCTCTAGTGTTGCGCAATTATGCAACTAGGAACCAATGTTAGAAATACCACTTTCTCTCAGTGCAGTTTAACCCCTGCAAGGTATACATATTTTTAAATCAAGGATGGAAATGAGAAAGGAAAAGTGTGGCCTACTGGGATTCGAACCTCAGATCTCTGGTATGCCGTTCCAGCGCTCTAACCATTAAGCTACAGGCTCACTGATCAAAGCGTCTGAGGAATTTCCTACTGTTCTACATGTTAATTAGTTCAAAGTTAATTCCTTTGATTCTATACCTGTTCACCTCTCATAGTGCATGGACTTTTAGTTCTACAAAGTTAATTATTGTATGATGCCTGTACATTCACTGTGGAGGTCTGTGCATCTCTTCTTTCTTTTTTTATGTGTATTACAGTCTGTACTGTATGATCTAAAAACTTTATAAATAAAAACTTAAAAAAATATATTCAAAAATGACCAAGTTATGCCAGTAACTTCAAAACCCCATTGAAATATACTGAGCTGCATACCTGATTTCTTTAGTTTGTGGTCCGTGTTGAAGAGCGAAGATGCGTCCACGGTCCAGACAGGATTATGGCATTAAACCCTTGGTGGGTAAGTAAGGGCATGTGGTGTGTGTGTGTGGGGTGGGTTCTGAGTGGGAGAGTAAGGTGGGGGACAGAAATGGTCGCAACAGATATCGATGGATGGTTTTCTTTTTTTACAGGGTTTATTATTAACAACAAACAAGCATTTGTCAATGCCGAATGTTGCTTGCTTGTATGTGCTGTGTAGGTATCTGGAAGTCAGTGGAGTGCAAATATTGAAAATTTGCAAACTTACGAGCGTGTGCAGGAACTGCGCAACGCACGCTCATGAAACAGTAATTTTTAGGAAGTTTGTGACCACATTTTCAACATAGTCATTTTAAGACCTCTGCTCATGAACAGTGTCACTGTGATTTTCTTAATTTGTCCCATACAATGATTTCGCACACCGACTGCGCCATTGTTAGCTAGATGGGCAGAAACATGTTGTGGGTGAGATGTGAAAAATGACAGCTATATTGCTCATAAGGAGGTGTGGTAAAATGGCAATGTTGGAACTCTGGAGTGAAAATATTGAAAATCCGCGAACTTATGAGCGTGCGTAGGAAGTGCGCAACGCAGGCTTGTAAAACAGTCATCTTTAGGAATGTTGGCACCAAATTTTCAACATAGCCATTTTAAGACCTCTGCTCATGAACGGTGTCACTGTGATTTTCTTAATGTGTCCCATACAGTGATTTGGCACTCCGACTACGCCATTGTGCGCTACATGGGCGGAAACATGTTTTGGGCGAGATGTGAAAAATGACAGCTGTACTACTCATAAGGAGGTGTGGTAAAATGACAATGTTGAAAATCTGGAGTGAAAATATTGAAAATTAGAACTTAATGAAAGCATGTGAGGAACTGTGCAACGAGGCTCGTAAAAGCAATTTTTTAGAATTTTTTCATTAAATTTCAACATAGTCATTTTAAGACCTCTGCTCATGAACAGTGTCACTGTGATTTTCTTAATGTGTCCCATACAGTGATTTCAAGACACCGATCATGCCATTGTGCACTACATGGGGAAACACATTTTGAAGAGATGTGAAAAATGACAGCTGTACTGCTCATAAGGAGGTGTGGTAAAATGACAATGTTGAAAATCTGGAGTGAAAATATTGAAAATTTGTGAACTTATGAGCATGCGTAGGAACTGCACAACGCATGCTCATAAAACAGTCATTTTTAGGAATTTTTCCACCAAACTTTCAACATAGGCTTTTTGAGAGCCCACCTTATGAACACTGGCAGTGTCGTTTCATTAATCAGTGTGGAAAGGTGATTTCGTGAGTGACTGCAAAATCACCCTTCGGGCCCGATTAACACCATGACAGTGCAAGAATTCATGAGGAGGGGTCCCAAAAAACCTATGTTGAAAATTTGGTGCAAAAATTCCAAAAAATGCCTGAGATATCCAGCAAAGTTGAAAAAACCCTATCTATCCCATTATACAGCTTACCGGCATTTCCTCAGTTCGCGGTCGGCTTTGAAGAGTGCAGACGTGTTCCTGGTCCACCGAAGATTGTCGTGCAAGATCCGGAGGTAAGTATGGGGTGAGGGGCGGTGGGGAGGCAGAGTGCACAGTGGGTGGGTGCGGGTTGTGGGAGGGGGCAGGAGAAGCACCCAGGGACAGTTTTTTATTTGCAGGTTTATTTTTTTTAACTAAGACGATGAGGGACGTTTGCCACACTGGGGTGGGCTCCCAGCGTGGCACAAGGATGGCTGGTTGGGGGGGCCATGGAGCCGATGGGGGATTGGACACCCCCGTCAGTGATAGCATCTGTTGCCACGCTGGGGTGGGCTCCCAGCATGGCACTGTATACTCTTGGGGGGGACAGTGGAGCCGATGGGGGATTGGGCACCCCTGTCGGCTATACGATGAGTTGCTATGCTGGGGTGGGCACCCAAAAGTGTATTCAAAAGTCTTTATCACACCCCACTTCCTCTCTTCTAGGGTAAACATGTTGAGGTTCTCCAGTCTCTCCTTATATGACTTTCAGTACAGACCCTGCACCATTTTTGTTGCCCTTCTCTGAACTGTCTTAACAATGGCTATGTCCTTCTGTAAATGCAGCCTCCAGAACTGGACACAGTACTCCAGATGAGATCTTGCCAACGATTTGTACAATGGTAACACCACCTCCTTTTTTCTGCTAATGATACCTCACCCTATCCACCCCAGCATCCTACTGGCTTTCTCCATAGCCTTTTCATATGGGTTGGTCACCTTTAGGTCATCAGATATGATTACCCCCAGATCCCTTTCCTAAATGGTGCCCGTCAGCACCTGCCCCCCATCATGTACTCCTCCCTTGGGTTTCTATGGCCCAAGTACATGATTTTGGACTTTTTTGCATTGAAGCCTAGCTGCCGCACTCTCGACCATGCCTCAAGATTTCTTAGGTCCCTTCTCATTCCACCCCCACCCCACCTCCACCCCAAGTATCAACCCTGTTGCAGATCTTCCCTTCCAGCCCCTCTGCAATGTCACTTATGAAGACATTAAAGAGGACTGGCCCTAGAATTAATCCTTGTGGCACCCTGATGGTCACCTTCCTTTCCTGGATTGAACTCCTTTTACTACCACCCTCTGTGTTCTATCCCTCAATCAATTTCTGATCTGGTTTACTACCTTGGGACTCACTCCCAGGCTGCTCAACTTGTTTGCAAGCCTCCTATGTGGAACAGTATTGAAGGCCTTGCTGAAATCCAGATAGGCCACATCCACCCCCTTCCTGATCCAGCTCCCTGTCACCCAGTCAAAGAAATCTATCAGATTAGTTTGACAACACCTTCCCACTGTGAATCCATACTGCATTGGATCCAGTGCTCCACTGGGTTCAAGATAAATCACAATCCTTTCCTTTAGCAACAATGCCATTAATTTCTCCATCACCGAGGTCAGGCTGACTGGCCTGTAATTTCCAGCCTCCTCCTGCTTTTGTGAAGAGGGACTATATCGGCTCACCTCCAGTCCTCTGGAGCCACATCCGTTTCCAAAGGTTTGCTGAACAGGGCTGTCAGTGATGCTTCTAGCACCTCTCTTAGCTCTTTTAATATTCTTGGATGAATCCTGTCCGGCCCCATTGCCTTGTCCTCTTTCGGTTTTACAAGTTCCTTTAGTATTCTCTCCTCCGTAAATGGACTGGTGTCCACCTCCCTTCCGTTGATGCTCCTAATGCCTAACTCTGGTCCCTCTCCTTCACCTTCTTCTGTGAACACTGAACAAAAATATTTTTGTTCAGGATTTCTGCTTCTTCTAGGTCCCCCTCCCCCCACTCCCCTCCTTTCCCTTTTAGCCTTACAATCCCATCCTTCATCTTTCTTCTTTCACTAATGTACCTGAAAAATGTCTTGCCCCTTTTCATAACTGCCTTGGCTATTTTTTCCTCCATTTTTGCTTTCCCCAACTCCTTCTGTATTTCCAGATATAATTCCCTGCCTCTTCCCTCTGTATCTCCTTGTACCTCCTAAATGGCAACCTTTTCACCCTTACCTTCCCAGCCACTTCCTTCAAGAACCACAGTGAGTGTTTTTCCACTTTCTTTTGCTTACTTGCGTAATGCAAAGGCTTGTTGCCTCCACTATGACTCTCTTTAGATTTGTCCACTGTTCCTCTACAGCCCCTCCCCCCGCCATGGCTCTCCTGAGACAATTTTCCAACTTTGCAAAGTCAGCCTGTCTGAAATCCAGGACCATCGCCTTCATGTAGTTTGGCTCTTCAACTGTTCTTACATTAAACCGCACCGTACTGTGATCATTGGAGCATAGGTGTTTACCCACCTTTACATCTGCAATTCTGTCCCTGTTGGTGAGTATTAGGTCCAGTATCGCTCTCGCATGGGTGGGCTCCATTGCTAGCTGCCTCAGGTGTGCCCCCTGCAGGCATCAAGGATGTCTCTGCTCCTGGCTGTGGCTGCAGCTAGGATGCTCCAATTAATATCTGGCACTACTGAAGTCCCCCAGCTGTAGCACCTCATCATTGGCTGCCATCTTGTGGATGGCTTCCACTAGTGTCCTGCTCAATGCGTCCCCTTGTGCAGGCGGTCTGTAGATTCACAATGGAAAAGCAGGGGGAGATACCTAATCCAGTCAACACAAGCACTCTGGATGGGGGGGTTGATATTAGTCCTTTCACAGAAGAAAGGGTTCTGAAAGAACTCTTAAAACTGAAGGTGGATAAAGCAATGTGGCCTGATGGGATTCACCTCAGAATTCTAAAAGAACTAAGGGAAGAACTAGTGACACCACTGACTACCCTTTTTAATAAATCATGGGAGGATGGTGTGGTACCCGAGGACTGGAGGAGTGTGGATGTGATTCCCCTTCATAAAAGTGGAAGCAAGACGGAGGCAGGAAACTACAGACCCGTCGGTTTGACCTCAATGGTAGGGAAAATGATGGAATCACTTCTGAAGGAAAGAATTGTTGAGTACCTGGAGGCCACTGGGGCACAGGACCCAAGGCAGCATGGATTCACAGTGGGAAGGTCATGTCAGACAAATCTAATTGATTTCTTTGACTGAGTGACCAAAGTAGTAGACCAGGGAGGGGCTGCGGACATGGCCTACCTAGACTTTAGCAAGGCATTTGACACAGTCCCGAACAAAACATTAATAAACAAATTAGCCAGCCTGGGAGTGGGTCCCAGGATGGTAGCCTGGGTAAAACACTGGCTGGACAACAAGACACAACAGGTAATAGTAAATGGAGTCCACTCTGAAGAAAGGGGGGGTTACTAGTGGGGTACTACAGGGTTCAGTACTGGGGCCGGTCCTTTTTAATGCCTTTATAAGTGACATTGCATGGGGACTGGAAGGGAAAGTATGTCTCTTTGCAGATGACACAAAGATCTGCAATAGGGTTGATATGCAAGGTGGGGTGGAAGGGATGAACAGGGACTTGGCAAGGTTGGAGTAATGGTCAAATGTATAGCAGCTTAGATTCAATGCAAGGAAGTGCAAAGTAATGCACCTGGGAAACAAAAAAACAGGGGAAGAGTACACAGTGAGAGGTGAGATACTGACAACAACAAAAATGGAAAGGGACCTGGGGGCAGTCATATCAGATGACCTAAAGGTGGGCCAGCAATGTGAGAAGGCAATAAGGAGGGCTGGGGGGATACTGGGATGCATAGGGAGAGGCATCACCAGTAGAAAACAGAAAGTTGTTGGCCCTCTGTACAGACAGTTGGTAAGACCGGATCTGGAGTACTGTGTACACTTCTGGAGACCCCATCTCTGCAAAGACATAGACAGGGTGGAGGCTGTCCAGAAGAGGGCAACCAAAGTGGTGCCGGGTCTGCACCAGAAGACATATGAAGAAAGACTAAAGGAACTTAAGATGTATAGCCTCAAGGAAAGGAGGGACATGATAGAAACTTTCAAATACCTCAAGGGAATCAACAAATTCCAAGAGGGTAGCATCTTTCAGAAAAAGAGATGTGCAAGAACAAGGGGGCACAATTTAAAGATAGGGGGGATGGCTCAGAGGTAATGTGAGCAAGTATTTCTTCACAGAGAGGGTTGTAGATGCGTGGAACGGCCTTCCTGAGTAGGTCGTAAAGTCAAAAACAGTGGGGGAATTCAAGAATACATGGGACAGACATAAGGCAATTCTAGTGGGAGGGTAGGAGGAAGTAGGCTGTTGGTTAACTAGGATCTGCAGCTTATCCATTAGGTAGGGAAATGGGCAGATTAGGTGGGCCAAGCAGCCCTTATCTGCCATCAAATTCTATGTTTCTATGCCAGTGAGAACAGAGGTGCCATTTCCTGTCTCTAGGGTGACCCACAGTGCCTCCACCCATGCCTGCATTCTCTATACCTCATTTGCTTTTATGCTGTCCCTGACATAAATAATAATAATAATAATAAAACTTTATTTATTAAGCGCCTTTCAAGCACCAAGGCGCTGTACAAATACATGATAAAATCAAAGAATACACATATAAAATCAATAATCTCAACAACCTCAAACCATAAAAGCCTGACTCCACAAGTAGGTCTTGAGGTCTCGCTTAAAAGACTCCACAGTCGTGCATTCCTGAAGCCGGTGAGGCAGAGAATTCCAAAGGGTTGGGGCTATAAACACAAAAGCCCGGACCCCAGAGTATTTTAACATAACCCTTGGAACCTCCAGCAACCCCTCGTCAGCTGAACGGAGCTGTCATACAGGGCTGTAAGGAATCAGAAGCTCTTTAAAGTAGTTGGGGCCAAGTCTGTGCAGGGCTTTGAAGGACAAAAGACCTACTTTTAAGGTGATCCACCACTGTATAGGCAGCCAGTGCAGATCACGCAGCACAGGGGTGATGTGTGTCCTTCTGGATGCCCCTGTCAACAACCTAGCAGCAGCGTTCTGCACTAGCTGCAAGCAGCGGATATCAACCCCAGGGAGCCCCAGGTACAGGGAGTTGCAGTAGTCAAGGTGAGAGGTCATAAAGGCGTGGACCAACACAGGTAAATCACAGGACAGAACAAGGTGCTTCACCCTGGCAATGTTCCTAAGATGGTAAAATGCAGACTTAACGACTGCTGACACCTGATGACGAAGGGTCAACCCGTCATCAAGTATCACTCCCAGGTTACGCACCCATTCAGAGGTAAGGATCTGATCCCCCCCAGAAATAAACCAGAGGGTTGATCAGACCACAACCCCTCTATCCCATGACCTGGATCCACAACCATAACCTCGGTCTTACCGGCGTTCAACTTTAACCAGCTCGAATTCATCCAGTCATGGATTTCAGCGAGGCAGCTATTAAATACCGAGAAAGCACTAACCTGGTCAGGGGCCAAAGACAGGTAGAGCCACTCCTCCTCCCCTTTTACCCGCCCAGTCTTTCCTGAGTAGAGTATAACCTGGTATGGCTATATCCCAGTCATGGTTCCTGGTGTACCATGTCTCAGTGACAGCGCAATGTCAATGTCAACCTCTGCCATCAGGACCACTAGGTAGGGACTTTTTTCCCAGGCTGTGGGCATTCATGCATATGGCTTTCCAGGTTCTGTTACCTCCTCTCCTGACAGCTCCACTCTTATTTATTTATTTATTTATTTATTTATGACTTTGATAACCGGGTAAGTGCACTGATCCCAGGGACCGTTGTCAGGCACGACCCAGGCCATGTAACATGGCACAGGATGGCAGAGAATACAAAAGGAACAACTAATTATACATGAAGAGATAGATTCAGATACAGCAATTAAAGCACAATGCATTGGTAAGGTACAAGTCCAGTGAGTGACAGCGAAAGCTGTATACAATATGACGCTTGGTACACAAACAGCAATTGTAGGCAAAGGTAAATACAAAAGTTGGGTGTGCATGTTATAAACATAGCATATACAGTGGGTAACAACTATACAGTGTGGCATGCATAGAAATAAATATACACTATGTACAGGCTGTGAGGTGACACATCAGTAACCTATAGAATAATAACAGGCAGGAGGGCACAGTGTAGGCAGGGGACTCGTGTGGCTAGGTGGGAAATCCCCCAGGCATTGGGGGACTGGTGCAGCTAGGTGGGTAAACCCCTAGGAGTCAATTGCTTAGTGTTGCCAGGTGGGTACACCTTGGGGCAGTGGCAGAAGTTTGCCAGGAGCCATGTTTTGAGGCACGATTTGAAGCTGAAGTGAGTGTTGATGGTTCAGAGTTCAGCCAGTAGGCTATTCCATTGTTAGGGGGCAGCTGCAGACCAGGTCCTACTGCCCATGTTAGTAGATACCCTGGGGATAGTTAGGTGATGAATAACAGTTGAGCGGAGGCTACGGTGTAGGGTATGGGTTTTGAGGAGGGAGGTAAGGGGGGATTTTGTTATTGTCCACCATGCTGCTAAGGGCAAAGTTGAAGCATCCCTGCAGCGGTAGCCATCCTAGGGTACTATAGAGTGTGCAGTGGTGGGTGGAAAAAGGGGCCAGTAAAGCAAAGAGACAGGCACTGTTATAGGGAGTGGAGAGTTTAGCCAAGGTGGCAGCAGAAGTCCTGGAATATATGGGCATGCAGTAGTCCAGAATAGAGAGGATATTTTCCTGGGCAATGGCTGGTCTGGGTTCAGGAGTTAGGTATTGCTTGAAACGATATGCAGCACCCAATTTCCAATGGAACCTACTGATAATGGAGTGGACATGTTCAGTGAAGGTGAGAACAGGGTCGAGCAATACTCCTAAGTATTTATAAGTACCGTCTTTGAGGGCTGCGCCATTGGGGGAGAGGATGCAGAGAGGGACATGCATTTTTGGCTTTAGCAAGGATAGGCTGGGATCCAAACAGCATGGATTGCATTTTCTTGGCATTAACTAAGAGGAGGTTATTAGAAAACCAGTTGTGGGCCAAGGCATAATTGTGAGAGAGTACTGAGGAGATAGCGGCTGTGGATTTGCCGCTGTGGAACTGAACCAGGTCACCAGCATACAGGAGAAAGTGGCAGTTAAGGCTATCAGAGGGAAGTAAGTTGACAAATACGAAGAGGAGGGGACCCAGGATTGAGCCTTGAGGGACCCCCACAGAGACAGGCAGTGTGGGGGAGCAGGTTTGGCCTATGCACATGAATTGTGAGCAGCCATTCAGGAAGTTCGTGAACCAGTTGGTGATTTCTTGTGAGAAACCTAGGAGGCTAAGCTTGGAGGTGAGGAGGGCATGGTTAACCATGTCGAAAGCCTTCGAAAGGTCAACAAAGACAGCCCCAGTGGCTTTACCTTTATCCATGTTGGAGAGGATGTGATCTGTCAGAAGGACAAGGGCAGTGACTTTGGAATGGTTCTTACAAAAACCATGCTGTTGATTGCATAGGAGGCTGTGCCTGTCAATGTATTCTTAGCCCCTTGCCTTCTCTCTATACCCCTCCTCAATGGCAGAGCCAGGTTTGGGAACCGGGGGGGGGGCAAGTCAGTCATTTTGGGGGCACCAAGATGGTAGCGAACGAAAGTAATAATTTGAAACTGTGGCTGTTATGGCCTCTAACTGTACATTGAAACATCTTTATCTATTGCATATTGAAACACCTTGCACATGGAAACAAAACATTGTAACATCTCTGCTGCAAATGTAAACAAAACACCTACTGCATATTGAAACGGCAATGTTACAATGAAACATGCCCTTTTTCCACTGAAATAGACATGGAAAGGAGTCATTTAACCTCAGGGTCGAAGTAATTTTTAAGACTGAGAAATATTTACTAATAGCTGCTTTTACCCTAGTAGTACTTTTGTCTACATGGAAGTAATACCATGCAGTGACCTGTGTTGGAGCCCCATCTCTAAACAAGGTTGCAGTCCCCCTGAGTGTATGTAACCACTGATAACTCCTTCTCTAATATTACCGGTGAGGAGACCTGAAATACTAGTGTGGTGATCCGGTTCTTATTTTATGCTGCAACTGCCCTCCTTCCCATCCAGTGCACAGCTCTGTCTCTCCTTAGTCTTCTGCATGTACACAACTGATACCTATGCTGTTTTCTGACCTCAAACTGTCGACAGTCTGTTAATATGTGAACCCATGGGTACTAGCATTGAATGCTGCTGCCAACTGTGTAATGTACCAAAATACTGTCAATATACAGGGAGGGAAACAAATTCCTAAAATCAGAAAGTGGGAGTAAATCATGCAAAACTGGTAGTAAATTCTCCTTTAGTCCGCTTATCTGTTCCTCTGTTTAAACTGATCATACCCATACTGTAAATTCAACTGTTAGTAAGGCACATCAAAAACAAAATCATACTCGATTCAATCAAATTCAGTTTGTCTTTTACTAGGAAAAAAACACACCATTGAGCAGACTCATTTAGAAGGTGGTCCAGGAGGGACACAACATGAACAGTAATACAAAACAGCATTAAATACAAGACAAGGACCATATCTTTTTACAATGTCATACCATACAGAGAAACCAGTGAATGTAACTAACAATCTTGGCTCACAAGGAGGGGAAAAGGTCAATGGGATAGGTCTTTAGTCTACTGGAAGGCACTTTGGGAAATATAGGAATAAGGATGAGGTAAGGGAGCTCATAATGATAAAGCATTTTTAATGCTGGAAATACAGGCGTAAGGATGAGGTAGGGGAGCTCATGAGGATACTTGAAGTGTACTGCACAGCGTGTTATGTTCTACTGTACTACATAGTGAACAGGCAATAATTTCAATGGTGGCTGCATATTACAGAGTTTTCCTCCTTGGTTTCATGTGAGAAAAGGTTTCTATAACGTTTTCATAATCAAGTGCATCAGCTAGCTGTCTTTCTATATTTAGTAATGCAAAGTTAGACAATCTCTCTTCTGTCATGGATGACCTTAAGTAGTTTTTAATTAGTTTCAACTGGCTAAAACTTCGTTCTGCTGCTGCACTACTCACAGGTAACATGAGGAAAATCTGGTACAGATTTAAAAGGTTTGGAAATGCTCTGGTCTTGTCATGAAGCGAAGCACATCACTAATTTTTAATTGCTCCTGACCTTGGAAGATGTTTTTATATAATGAACAAAATGATGAATATTAATCCAACAAGTCAGACACACAAATATCCCCATCCTAGAAATTAGCCAGGTCATGTACTGCTGTTGAGCTGCTTTCGGTTGAAAAGTGCCTTGGGTCAAGAGCTGAAAACCTGTGTGCTGTCTCGATGAAATCTTTGAATTGCTCCTTCATTTGTGTTCTAAATACATTCTATCCTCTTCTAGATGTATTTATTTTGAAATGTTGTTTCCCACCTTGTCCTGGATCATCATCTACTAGCCCATCATGGAAGTGCTTCCTTTTGCGGGTCCATTTCTCCTGAAACTGTGTTGTGGTGCCACACTGTTCCACTAAGTGCCTTGCTGCTGCCTCCATTTCATCAAAGATTTCATCTGTTCTAATTTGTTTTATTTCACTGCAGCTAGTTTTTATTAAGTTCATAGCAGTTACTAAATCAACAGCACTGCTTTGAAGATATGTTGAGAGAGTATAAATGATCTTCAGAATTTTGTGCCCAAAGCACAGCATAAACTTAAATTCAAAACTTCCAATGGTGGCAAGAAATCCCTGAGCTTCAGACACTGTTTTGGCTTTAGAATTTTCAATTTCTCCATCCGCTATTCACGCTAGTGCAGTGCTAATGGCAATAATCCCTTGAATTAGAGTCCACTGCTCGCTTGTGACTTTCCCAACAGGTGTCTGAGAGGTTTTTCAATGTACACACCATTTCATCCAGTTTGTTCTGCTGTTCTGCTTGCAGAATTTTCAGTCATGGTAGACTACTTGTCAAGAATGTATACAGTGACTCAAGTGTACCAAAAAACAGCTGAGCATTTACACAACATGTTGCTGCAGCAATTAAAGCCAAGTTCAAGTTATGTGCACAACAGTGAATGTACACGGCTTTGGGCGATACCTGTTTAACAAGTGTTTGTAGTCCTAAATGACAACCAGGCATTGTGCTTGCACCATCATAAGCTTGACCTCTGCAGTAGGAAATCTCCAACCCCTAGTTTCTCCAGACTTTGCACAAGCAGACTATAAAAGTCTGCAGCTGCTGATCTTGGCAACTCATCAAATGTTATAAAATGCTCAGTTGCATGCCCAGAGCAGTTCACATAACGGAATGAAAGAGAAAACTGATGAATCCTTGTGATATCAATTGTGGAGTCAACAATTGCTGTAAAGTACTTGATAGTTTTCACTTTGAACACAATGGAATGCAACAGTTCCTCAGACAGTGCATGAATAAAATCATTTTGAATATCATGGCTCAAATATGTCTCATTCCTTCTGCATTTTGTAATATGATTTTCCAACACACTGTCATATTTACTCATAACTTTCAAAAATTCTAAGAAGTTCCCTTCATTCATTGTGCCTGAGCATGAGTACTCTCTGTGACCATGCAGAGGGAGGCCTTGTTTTGCTAGAAGTAAAACAGTATCTAGGAGTCTTTTAAGAATTTCATGATTTTTTTGAATCAAGTCCTTCTCTGCCTTTAACATCTGTGCAGCAACTGTCTTTTCTTGTGAAAGTCTGTACTTTGTTAGCAGTAATTGCTGTTCAGCTGTACGGTGGATTTTTGAATTCTCATGCTTTTCAATTTTTTTCTGTTCCTTAAAGTTTGAGAAGCCACACTCAGGATCTGCCCAAACTTTGGAATAATGTTCACTGTTTCTATCTGCAAACAGCCAACATGCAAAACAGTACACATGAGCACACCACGAAGAATATACCAACCACTGCCTTTCTACCTGACAACCCCCAGGAGCAACCTTTTTCCAATACCAGTCTGGACTAAACCTTCTATGAGTGTCATCATAAGGAAACCCGTCATAGTTATCTTTCAGACCTGGCTGACATGCACCTGCTTCAAGCAAAGCTCTAACCAGGCTGTACTCATAGTCTTATTCTGAAACAGACAGAGATCTGTGGGATACTCTGCACGCACATCCAAACCAACAGTCATAACCATACTGTCATTATAAAAACTCCTAGCAGGTTGCTCCAGGTCAGACGGCTTGACAGAAACTTGATGCTGGGCAGCAGGAGGAACACTCCTCTCTCTCTCTGAGCAGTAGAGGTCCCGGAGCACTCAGGAGAAGCAGAGACCTGCAGGTCACCATCTCTGTCACAATCTTCAGGTTGTGCAGGAACAGGATACATCAAGTCCTCCACATGCAGAAGCAGGGTCTACTGACTTCACTTCAGAAGTTAGGGAGTGTACAAAAGGAGCTTGAGCCATTGTTTCAGATGCACAAATCCTTTCTTGACAGACATCTGGGTTACTTGGTGTTTCAGATGAATGATCACTATTAGAGCCAATCCAACTAAATAAGATTTAAAAATGTTATGTTATGTTAGTTTTCAATAGGACTGCAGTTTAAGACTTCATAAATATTCTGTCTCCTTGAACTTTTGTGACTCATCTGAGAATGAGCAATGAGTTAGGAAGGACCACAACTTCTTTATACAAATGTGTCTAATCCCTGATTTTTCTTTACTGCTTATCCTATTCAGGACCAGTTCAGTAGGACAAGTGGTGGTAGACTAGTCTGTTGGCAGGGCCCAGGAGTCTAGTGAAGCAGCAAACTTTTCTGCTTTCTCCACACCTTGTTCCACCAAGCAATGCACTCAAACATGACTCTTAGGACAATCTTTCCATTAGGACCATGCCTAAAAAACACACTTTATGTTTTAGCGAGTGACTAGTGTCTAGGTCAGACTTTTGCTGAATAGCACTGCTGTCAATACAGTACACTGTGTGAATATGCTTATCAATTCTCAGATTCTTCTGGTATTTTATTTTTAAGTGTAAATGCAGACAGAATGCTTCTTGATGATTTTGCTGCTTCTGCCAACTTTGCTTTCTCTTGGAGTTTGCACCTCTCAGCACCAGAAAGTTTTCGTTTCTTGCTTGCACTCTCCTTCTATGATGATCTGTCCATTTTTTCCTAAGTATGATAAATGACAGTGGGCTTAATAGTGTTGTCCATTGTTATCCCTCAAGTCATTGGCAGAAATGGCGGCATCTGCAATTTTCTTTCTGGTGCTCTGGAAGTCAAGGTGTGACACTGCCAGAAAGAGTACCACCTCTGCCCACAGACCTGAGGTCCCAGGCTAGGGAACAAAATGTTCATGCCCGAGTGGGTGGAGGGACTTCAAACAGACATGGACCAATGACCAAGTGAGCGCCACATGATTGGCTACATGGGGCGATGATGGCAGCACTTATTCAGGGTTCCATTGCTCTACAGGAGTATAAACAGCATGCAATACACTGCCACAGACTTACAAGGTGACAGTAAGACTGCTTGAAAACACACAAGCATCAGAGTCATCTATAAATATCAACAAAAACACCACGGCATCTTTTATTATCATGAACACTATTGCAGAACTTGCCAAGATCAGTGCCCATGGGAAGGAGGACCTTGTCGTGGTGGTGCTGCTTTCTAGTAACGTTCCTCTGGCTGCTACCATAATGAACTCTGTATCCAAGGACACTTGTGGAGAATGCCATCTCACAATGACTGGTGCAAACTATGAAGTGTGTGGCAGCAAGACAAGAACACTTGAAATTTAAAGCCGAATGACAGACTTCAAATGTAAATATCATAAATGCTATTGCCTTTCTATTATCATAAACACTTTTGCCATACTTGGGTAGACCAGTGCCCATGGGGGAGGACCCTGTCATTGTGGCAATCCTTTCCACTAACGCAGCCCTAGCAATGACAAACTCCAAGCTCAGACATGCAGAGGGTGCTATCCCAGTCACTGGAACAGACTTTATGAGGTGACAGCATGAAATACTGTTTGAAAAAAGCCAAACAGCATCACACTCAATCTATAAATTTCACAAACACTTTTACAATGAGTGGACCAGTGCTCATGGGGAGGACCTTGTCATGGTGGTACCGCTTTCCACTAATGCTCCCCTAGTAGCTAGTACCTGCTACCATGACAAACTCCAAGCTCACATACTTGCAGAGGGTGCCATCTAACACAGTCACTGAAACACACCATGGGCTAACATGGTAAGTTATGCATCTTCAAAAAAAAATGTGTAGGCAATCGACCCCAAAAAGTATAACAATACACTAGAGATCACAGAAGCAGCTGTAAAATTAATTATTGGCAAGATCCTTTTCTTTTCTCACCCTAGAGAGTCAGAGAGCAGTAGCCTTTATATTCAAGAGGACGATCACCAAGACATGGCAAGAAAGAATGATCTGATAGCTGTGGTTGTGCAGACATGAAGAAAAGTTACCGAGTGGCATGAGTTGAGTAGTCAGTCTTGAAGAAAGCTCCGGTGAATGACCATGGTCACTGGGTTCTGGGATCCAAACCCCTTTTTCATCAGAGTTCCACTGGCATGAACATGCGCGCGTGCACACACACACACACACACACACACACACACACACACACACACACACACACATACCCCTCAAGTGAAGCCAGGGCCCAGAACCTCAATTTTATCCCTTTTTCAGGTACGGAGCACACAGTTGTCTGGCAAACTGGTAGGGATGGCAGGGGGGTAGTTTCATGGTAATCCAAGAAACAACAGCAACAGAAACTCTTAACACTTTGATCATTTCAGTCTGGACCAACTGGACTGGCGCTGGCATGTCTTAGCTGAGTGAGCACTCAAAACAGGGCTACCACACCAGACTACTGTAAAAGTCTTGTTTGGGGGGATGTGTACTAGTACATTTGGATTGCTTGTTTGTTACATGCCACAGAGCAGTAGCACCCCTTAGTAGAAATTGGAACTCTATTTTGTGAAGCATTATAAAGGTTTGAGCATGTTGATTTTGGATTTGTTTAAGTTTTGGGAGTTTGTGATACTCCTTCTAGCATGCTCCCTTTGAACATCTGTGTAAATCCCTTGGTGGGAGCACATTGTATAAAAGAAGCCAATTAGGCAATGCACTTCATTAGCCATTACAGGCATTTTAAAGTTGGAAAGCTAGAGTAGGGACCAAACCATGGGTCCAACCATGACGATTGGTGGTTTGGCTTGTGCACATTGGAATTTTAATCTGAAACTAAGAGGACCCTCTCCTTACATAGAGTAAAAACTAAGTATAGCCAATTTGTGCAGTTAAAAGTTTAAATATAAGTCATGTTGGGGGTGTGTGCACTGGTACATTTGGATTGCCTACTGTAAAAGTCTTGCAGCAACAGAAAGAGATCTACTGACCCCAGAAAATGCTAAGCTCAGCAACAACCACCCAAACCCAAGCAATTGAACTACATCACAAAACACACACACAACTCCCCACCCACCCAAGTCAGTCAGGTTATGATAAACATGATTTCACAATAGTGTAGGTAAATATAAGTTAATTGACATCACATTAAAGGAGACCTGCGCTATACTTTTATGTCACTTCCTCCTGTAATAGATTTTTTAAATACCGATTTCATTTCCATTACTGTTTCACACATGTATGAGGTACCATTTCAGGCATGCATAATGTACTGTACTTTATGTCCATGCGCAGTTTTTCCTTAGTTGGCACAGTACATCCATGTTCCATTATAGAACTCTGTAGCTGGAGGTCGCGTGTTAGCGCTAGAAGGAGATGGCTGCTTGAGAGAAAGCTATCCCACTTTCCGAAATCCAGCCTTATTTAAACAGTTTAAAGTAGTTTTATTCAGTTTAATTTACTGGTGAATCATTACCCAAACATCTCGGCTACAGTCTGCTAGTTTTTTAAGTTAATCAGAAGCATTTTGTTAATTTTATATCCTTGGGTAGTTTCAGCGCTTACTTGTGCCCTGCTATGCTGTTTGACAGGAGGTTCAAAGCGCCAGGATGAGCAGGTCAGTCCAGGAGTTCTCCGCCTAGATCTCTCACTGGACAGGGAGGCTGAAGAGGCACAAAACCAAGTTCTGTAAAACAAACCCAAAAAATAGCGGCTAATAGTCCCACTGACATGGACTACATTAAAGAGAAACTGCAATTGATGCATCTGGACATTGTGTCACGTAAGCAACAGGCATGGGATGATCGCAATAAAATAACAGTTATGGAGGAACGGCTAACTACACTTGAGGAAAGACTGACCCTATTGGAAGAATCTTTAAGTGTTGTGGAGGACATTGCAGAAACAAAATTGTTTCAAAATAAATTCCTTGGGTACCGAAGTTGATGACCTAGAAAATAGGTCTAGGAGAAACAACTTGCGGCTGATTGGGATCCCAGAAATGATAGAAGGCAACGATATGATCAGATTTTTACAAGAGTTTTTTCCCTCATTACTAAATTTCAGCTTGAATTGGCCCCTTAAAATAGAGAGGGCTCACAGATCCCTGACAGCTGTCCCCAAACAACGACAAAAAACAAGACCCATCATTAGTTCATTTTCTGAGATTTAATAACAAAAAAGAAATATTAGCTATTGCAAGGCAAAAGAAAGCTCTATATTGGGGGAAAGAGAGAATATACATTTTTCAAGATTATTCCTCAGAGACAGTTGAAAAATGGAAGGCTTATGGAGACATTAGATATGCATTGCAATGCTTAAATGTGGCCTACTACATCAAATACCCTGCTGTATTGGTGTTATCGAAGGCGGGGGGGGGGTGTCTCACAATTTTACAACTCCCAAAGAGGCATGGGGTTTGATTACTAGACACTGGAGTGATGCAGAACACTTTCTTAAAAGGAAATCCCAAGGAGTTACAAGTTACAGCCAGGCCCCAACTGCTGTTGAAAAAATTCAAAACACTAAGGGCCAGATATTCAAACTGTGCTCTTCTAAGGCACAAGCCCTTGCGCTGCGCAAAATAGTTGCGCAGGGGTGTGTCCGGGGTGATATTCAAAGGAGTTGCGCTATTGAGCAACCCTGAATCACCACCCACAGCCACTGTGCATGGCGCAGTGAACTTACGCCACGCAGTTGGACAGAGTGAAGCATTCAACCTGCGGTGGCACAAGTACCATTGCGCCAAGCGCAAAAATCGATATTCAAAAGGTGACGTGTAAATGGGGCCATAATTCATGCAAGATGCGGGGGCCATTTGCATCTGATTATAGCCCCATTTAGTGCCATTAGCATGTAGGTCGCCCGATCCCGAGGACTTGGAAAAACAGTGTAGAATCCCCCACCACACTGGCCGATCACGGACAAGGTTTAATTCCCCCCACAGCCGATTGCGGGCGGCAATGTGGCGTCCCGAACCTATCCCTGGTGGTCCAGTGGACGAAAGCCCGGTGCGGGCAGTAAGTTAAATAACCCCCCTCCCGAAGTATCCCTGGTGGTGCAGTGGACGAGCCCGATCGCGGGCAGTATGTTTATCAACCCCCTCGAGCGTATCCCTGGTGGCTAGTGTCCCCCCACCCCACCCACCACGTAGCCCCACCACCCCGCTCCCCCAGCAGCCAGGGGCGGCAGCATCAACCAGCTGCGCCCGCCGCCCACTGACTGACTGCCTGGCAGGGCTGCATGCCCATTGGTGGAGAGCAAGAGCCAATGGGCGTGCAGCCCATACCGCCACCAAAGACAGTCCAGTTTGTGAATGAACTCATTCACAAAACTGGACTGTCTTTACAATATAAACGCCTGGCACTTTCTCCCCAGTGCGAACAATCAGTCAACAAATGGCCGAGGCGGCGGGAGGAGTGGATGCTGCCGGCCACTGAAGGCGGGATAATAAACTGTAGAGTAGTGGGGTGAGACACGCCCCGGCGGGGGGGTTTAAACAGACTGCCTGTGACTGGCATTCGGTCCACTGCCCACCAGGGATACCTTCAGGAGGAGGGTTGTTAACTTACTGCCCGTGATCGGCATGGTCCACTGGACCACAGGGATCCGCTCGGGAGCCACATTGCTGCCCGCGATCGGGCTGGTGGAGGGGAGCACTATGCCTCGATCGGCCAGCGGGGGTGGTGGGGGGATTTACAGCCTGCTGCCCGCGATTGGGCTGCAGCAGGGGGGGAACAGGACCTGGGTTAGGGGCCAGCCACAGGTGGCAGCTGCTGTGTGTTGCGCCCTGCAATACAGCAGCTCACCTGTGGGTGGCCCTCGACTTAAGCCTTTTTTTTGGCTCAAAGTCGTGCAGGTGCAGGTCGGGGGTTGCGCCTGCACAACTCTGCACAGCCCGGCTGAATATCGGGCTGTGCAGTTTATGCATGGTTCCTCCCCCTCCAGTTGAGCATGCATTCATTTGCATTGCGCTGTTGCTCAGCCTGTTTTCAGTGGCGCAACTGTCTCCTGCTGAATATCGCAGAATGGTGCAATTTCGGACTTGAGCATGAGCAACCCTATTGCACATGGCGCAACCCTTTTGAATATCCCACCCTAAGATTACAACTCCAGAACGCAAGGCTCATGCAGTTACTCCTAAGCATAGCCCGCAAGCCCTGCTTCCTCCCCAGGCTGCACCCGATTCAGTCTCCAAGCAAACCCACATTCCAGTCTTAAAACATAATGTGAGGCATCCCAACACCAAAGTCTCCTTGCTCAAATCTGGTCCTTGGCCTTCTAAGATCACACGAAAAACACAACCATTTCATAAAAGTAAAAATGCCATGCTAGCCTCTATGACTTCTAAACAGATTTCCAAAAAAGAATGGCTTCATTCTCACATTGGATCACCCTTGCCAGACCACTCTTTTGCAAACTCTCATGAAGTACCTGATGCCCTAAGGAGTTCATTCAGTCCTGACGCTGACATGTTTGAGGAACCCTCCTCGCCTGATCTCTCTGCATCTGAAATTGAATCTCTGGTAACTTGAGATGGCATCACTAAGCTTTGGTTTCCAGTTGATCTAATAGGCGGGTCTGAGAGTAGAGGTAATGGTTCGGGACTGGTTGCATCAAATCACATGACTGTACTCATATATTAGTCGCCAGTTTTTAATTTACAGGGTTTACTTTTCTTTATTTAAATATTAAGATGATATGGTGGGATATAGCTTTCTCCTCTATCTATTGCTGTTTATTTTCTGTTTTTTTACAAACCAGAGGAAGAGGTGCTCACACAGGGTTAAAAGTTAAATAGTGCTTCCAGTTTAGGATTGCTCATGGTTATGCTTCAAAGGTATGTTCCTCAGTGTCATATGGGTTAAGTTTTAATCAAGATTAGCTCCAAAGGTAAGGTAGGCATGGAAAACATCAAAACTCACAGCTTGCTTGCATCAAATATTTATAAGATTCAAATTGTATTAGTTCAGCACTTTCCCTTCTTGGTGGGGGGGGGGTGGGGGTTTGTTATTTCATCATGATTACTGGACCTTGGTGTTCTAGGGCAACAAAAGGACACAATTGGTTTTATTCAGGTTTTATTTGCACATATTTTGGTGCTAATCCAGGCCGTGTTCTCTGCATCAACTTTGTGCTCAGCTCCTCAAATGCCCCTATTTACCATGCATTGAATAGACATGTTGCCCTGACTTATTAGGCTTCTATTGGCATTGCATATGCTTACTATTCGGTGAGTACAGCTTTGCTGCAGTAGGTTGGGGTTGGTTTGATCAGGGTCACTGCTTTGATATTACCACAACTGAATGACAGGCATCTTAATGGGTGATATAGGCATTGCTACTTCTTACTAAACAGTGAGATGAGCTTGCCTGTTCTTTGCTGGATGTTTACTGCTTTATGTTCAGTCTGACTGTTTTCATTGCAGGTGATCTTTGGTGAAATGAATCATGTTCTGCTCTGTCTATGCTCATATGATATGGATTGGATACAGTAGTGTCCCATTAGAACTGGGTAAGTGGAGTATGATGCAGGAATGCATACCACTGGATTTTGATTACTTGAGCTTGGAGTAAACTGGTCTGTTTGGGGCTGGTTTATCTCATGAATATCCTATCGGTGAATTTTACCTCTGTTTTTCATAACACTTGGAAGTACACAAAAATCTTATGCTGCCCTTTTTTAATACCAACGAACAGCTTACAATGGGTTAAATACACTATTTTTTTTTACATAAGTATTTATGGCTATGTGGTAAAGTGCTATCTCATTAGTAACCCAGACTGAATACATAGTTTCATATCTACTTTACTGTTATTAGTCATATGGTGTGGGTTTTCACAGCAAGCCATTGTTCATTTGTTTGTGTGTCACTTTGAGGGGTTCCTCAGTGAATAACCACACAAACATCTTACAGTGTATAATGGAGTCTTGCTCTGAATAGAATTCCATCCTTTTCAAAATGCTGTTCAACCACAGTTCAGAGGTCATGGAATGTGAGTCTACCCTACTGTGGTAGAACAGCATTCTAGAACCTCTAGAGACTGCCTGAGTCAGTTTCATTTTGAAAGCAAAAGAACTCACAAAACACACATTTCACACAGTACTATACACTATAAAAAATACAGGATGAACAACTCTATGCACAACCAGTGTGTTTTGCCACCTCAGGGTTC
The DNA here is from genome assembly GCA_016271365.2 of Neoceratodus forsteri. Lineage (NCBI taxonomy): Eukaryota > Metazoa > Chordata > Ceratodontiformes > Ceratodontidae > Neoceratodus > Neoceratodus forsteri. Next base: position 141,438,539 of record CM057457.1, on the reverse strand, counting down.
TGATTCCCATGGACCTCTGGAATCAGAATCCCTCTGTGGCAGAACACACTGGTTCTGCATTGTTGCCCATCCAGTATTCTCTATGTAGTGTCTGTTAGTAAAGATGACAAAGAATTGTATTGAACTGTATTGAATTAGAGGAAGGACAGACAGGGTGAAGATTAGAATTACAATTAATTGGTGCTAAACGTTGGATTTCTCTGTTTTTTTTTTAGATAAAGTTTTTGAAATATTATTCTAATATTTCTTACTAGCCATGAATTAACTATTGTGCTCTTATAACAGAATATTATTATTTTAAGTGTCTTCCTGGTAAGATTAATATTTTACCTGTCTTTATTGTTCTGTTCCCTAGTATACTATTTGATTTATTATAATGAGTAATGTTAACCTAGGTCTGTGGAATGTACAAGGTCTGGGATCTCTGGACAAAAGGTATAGGGTGTTGAAACACTTAGACACAAAATTGATATAGCCATGTTGCAGGAAACTCACTTGACCCCTGTTGAGGCAGAAAAACTAGCTCTGTACTGTGTTGCTTCTGTTGAACACTGCTGTTTCTCCTCAAAAAAAAAGAGGTGTGGCAATATTAATTATAAAAGGAATAAACTTCATCAATAACTCCCATATTACTGATCCAGAGGGCAGATTTCAAATCCTCCATGGAAACTTGTATGGTAGGGATGTGGCATTTTGCAATGTTTATGCGCCTAACACACAACAAAAATATTTCTTTCAGAGACTGGCCTATAAGCTGACTAATTTGGGACTTTACGGAATTCTTTTAGGGGGAGATTTTAATGTAGTCATGGACCCCTCCTTAGGTCACATTCTCAGCTTCCCATCACCTTGTCTTCTGCTCAAAAGAGTCTGCATAAAACTTTGGAGGAATTGGGGTTGCTAGATACTTGGAGGTTGCTATATCCTAGTGGTGGAGACTACTCTTTCCTCTCAGCTAGGCATGGTACCTTTAGCAGGACTGATTATTTATGAATCTTGGTTGCTGCAACAACACAGGTCAAATTAGCTATGAAAACACCTTCATATCAGATCACTGCCTGCTAAAGAGCTCAGTATTGTTTGAAAATAAATCTTGTAAATCTACAAACTGGAGGTTTAACTCCTCGTTCTTGCAGGTTACAAATTTTTTGAATTGGTTGCAAGAAGAAGCAACTTTGTACTTTAATTTAAATGACAATGGGGAAGTCTCATCAAGAATGGTATGAGATGCATATAAATCATATATAAGGGGAGGTTTAATCAATTATGCTTACAGGAGGAAAAAGGATAGGCAGAAAGATCTAAAATTCAAAGAAGAGAGCTTAGGTGCTATACTAATACAACTAAAAAATAATCACCAGAACAAAAAATAACTTCTCTTTAAGACACTTAATCTCAAATATGAAATTAACAGAGTGCACACAGAAAAAACTGAATACTCCCTTTTTAGAATTAAGAAAAATATTGGGAATCAGGGTAGAAAAAAAGTAAACTGCTAGCACACAGACTTCGTAAGATGCAGAATCAAAACATTATTAAGGGAATAAGATCTAAGGATAGGGAGGTGATATATAACGTAAAAGAAATAAAAAAATTTTTTTTTAAGTATTTTATGAAAATTTATATAAATGTAAGGGTCCCTCTAGACTAGACTTTAATGAAGATTTTTTATGAATATCTAAGTTACGTCACATCTCAGCCCCAGATAAAGAGCTTTTGGACAAGCCTGTCTTTTTGCAAGAAATCTCAGGCGTTATTGCCAAAGCACCTAAAGGGAAATCCCAAGCCCTGATGGCTTACCTGGTGGATCTTATAAATCTTTTCTTTTTATTTTCTTTCTATTTTCTTGCCTCCACAGTTCTTCCGGTGGGGGCATCCAGCCGCTGGCTCCCACCAACCCAGAGAACAGCAGGCTTACTCGTACACGAGGGTCCCAGCATGGGTGACACCAGACCCTCCAACACGATTCCACGACAGCCCTCCAGGTCAGTGGGTGCATGGCTATCAAGCTGCTAGGTCACACCTAGCCTGGTTTTCCACCTTAATTGGTCCCCCCAGAGCCAGCAGTGCAATGACACACTGCGCTACGCAAGCATCTTGCCGAACTCTGCCCCTTGCTTACGCCGCACCTTGTGCTCCTCCCGGTCTTCACCAGGGGTCACCCAAGCATGACGTATCCCACTATCCCACTCCAGAGGAAGGAGAGCAGTCCTGGGATGCTCAATCCAACCTCTCCCCTGCCAGCCCTCGGCAGCCCAAGTCTGCTCCCGAACCCGGGTCACCGGCGTGGTGCGAGATTTGGCATCCAGCACCTCAACCCTCAGCGCCACCGGGCTGGCCGGATCTTATAAATCTTCAAATTATATTATCTCTCCTCACCTTTTAAACTATGTATGTTATGCTTTTTTCCATTTCAGTGTATCTGCCTTACTTGCTTCAAGTAGTACCCTGTATGTTCTTTTAATTCCTGTACTCTCCCGGGTCATACCTGAAAATAGGCATATGTTTTGTCTAGTGTACTTACCTGGTAAACAAAAGCTAAATAAATAAATAAAAAGTTTATCAACATTCTTTTGATGAAGGATCCTTACCAGAGTCTATGAATGAAGTCTATATATGCTTATTACATAAAAAGGATAAAGATCCTCTGGAATGTGGTAACTAAAAGCCTATATCATTATTGAATTTTGATTATAAAATTCTTGAAAAAATTCTGGCTACTAGAATTGCTAATCTCCTGAATAAACTTGTGGACAAAGAACAGGTAGGATTTCTTAAGGGTAGGCAAGCAGCTCACAATTTTAGTACACTATTCTCCATTATTTGGGCTACCAATTTGGTTAAAAATAAAAATATGCCTGCAGCAGCTATTTCCCTAGACATAGGGAAAGCATTTGATTCTTTAGAATGGGAGTATTTGTACAAAGTATTGGCCACTAACAACTTTGGCCCTGGTATACTGAAATGAGTTCAGACTCTTTATGCTTGTCCCAGGGCCAGTGTTAATAACAAATGGGCTTAGATCATCCTCATTTAAGTTAAATAGAGGCTCCAGGCACAGTTGTCCACTCCCCCCCCACCTTACTTTTTGTCTTAGCCATAGAACTTTTAATCAGAAGAAGTTTACAATCAAACAAGACCCATGACGTGCTAGCTGGCAAATATTATAATAAAGTGCTAACTTTTGCTGACAATATTCTTTTGACCCTTTCCCAACCATTTTTTTTTTCTTACAGAATGTTAAATCTTTATTACATGATTTTGGTGAACTATCAGGACTCTATGTAAACTGGTCTAAAACAGAATGTCTGATGCTTGGTCATTCAGAATCTGCTCTTAGGAGGCTAAAAGAATTTTCAGACATTACTTGACCAAAAGAAGGATTATCTTATTTGGAACTCAAACTATTTGCTTCTACTGAGAAAACCTTGAATCATAATCTAACTAAAATTATAAACGACTTCAAGTCTGAATTGGATAGATGGTGTAAATTACATCTTTTATTATAGGGGAAAATCAATTCTATAAAAATGGTCTATGCTCCTAAACTATTTTATTTTATGAACAACTTTGCTGCTAACATTCCAGGAATATGATTTATCAAAATAGAGAAAATTATCTCAGCTTTCTTATGGGAAGGGAAACATCCTAGATTATCTAAATCCAAATTGCAAGCCCTGATCAAGGCAGGTGGGTTGGCCCTTCCATGGTGGCAAGGTTATTTTTGGGCCTATAAACTAAACCAGGTTGCCAATTGGTTCCTCCCTCAGGATAGCTCCTCCACCCCACTATGGTTAAAAATAGAAAAAGAACTTGTAGCCCATAAAAACTTACCAGCACTATTCTTTGTACATGCTCCTTCTCGGACAGCAAATCACCCTACCCTTCAAATTTCTGTCACAGTCTGTAGAAAATTCAACCAACTCAAGAAATCTGAACATGTGCCTCTGAAATGTATGTCTATCTAGGATAATCCCATGCTTACTTAGAAGAAACAAAGGTATATCTGATGTTGGATAGAAACAAAAAGGTATAAAGGTTATGGAGGCTGTACTAGATTCAGGAAACAAGCTTATGTCTTTTGAGGAACTGCATTTAAAATATAAAATTAATAGATGTGATTTTTGGCTTTATTTACAGTTAAGGAACAGTTTGTTCAATACTGTTTTAGATGATTGTCTCACTATCCTTCCCTCAGATGCATGGTCATCATTCTTTAAAACTGCCCTCCTTCCAAAAGGTTTCAGCCTTATTTATAAATTTTTACATGAGACAGACGAGGGTCTAACATATCATGCCAGAGATAAATGGCAAAAAAAGTTTGATATACGTATTTCTAGTGACTTGTGGGGTAAACTCTGGGATATTGCCATTAAAATCTACAGAGAAATCCAGGGCAGACTGATACAATTTAAAATATTACATTATTTTTACTATTCCCCACAAAATCTTTATAGTACGGGTATAATTTCAAGTGATTGTTGTTGGAGATGTGGAGGCTCAGACGCAGGGTTAGCACATCTTTTGTGGTCTTGTACAGAGATCATGGAAAGATGGAAACAAATACATAACATTTGCCAATCCATATTAAGATTAGAGTTTCCCTTCTCTCCTCTATATACATCCTTGGGGACTTGTCTAGCAATCCTGACATTTCAAAGGAGAAGAAACTATGGATTACTGCAGTAGCCCTAGCCTTTAAAAGACTGATCCTTCAATGCTGGAAGGAGCCTAGGGTTGCTTCTATTACACAATGGATAGAAGCTCTTAGTGGAGTGGCCAGCAAAGAAAGGCTACATTATAGTATTCTAGGAAAAAAGGAAGTGTTTGAGAATATATGGGGTCCCTTTTTAGAAATTTGTGATCAATTAATTTCTTAGACAGGTATTAACTTCATCATTATGTTTTTACTTATTTCTATATGTCAGTCTTACCAGTATTATATGGTGTTAAAAGTTATTACTTATGAATGATACAGATGCTAATTGCTTAGACTTTTACTGTTCAGTGGTTTTCATGATGCTTTGATCAATCTATTACAGTTTCAGTTGTTACTGTTATGATACCCAATAAAATTTTAATTGAAAAAAAACAACTCTGTAGCTGAGAGGGAAATGCAGTACATTGCACAGTTCCAAAACGGTACTTTGCATTCGAGCCCAAAGAAGCTATGTGCATCAAAAGCAAACCAGAAACAGAAATATGAATACTAGAGTATTGTGACAGATTACAGAAATTATAATTGCAGTGCTTCTACCCTGCATACATGAGGACAGCATTACTGAAATTGGAATGCAAATCAGTTTCAATAAGGTGGCTTTTACAGGAGGAAATGACATACAAGACATGGAGCCTTTGCAAAGGAGTCTATCGCTCAAAGGGTTGTAATTCCAACTGTGATAATAAATAAATAAACAAATACAAATGCAGCACAGGTCTACTTTAATGTCTTTACTTTGAGAAGAAAATTAGAAAAGACCTATTGAAGCTTGAAAAATGGTCTGCAGACTGGCAACTAAAGTTTAATTAAAAGAAGTGCAAAATGATGCACCTGGGACATAGAAACCCTGTGGAAAGCTACAGGATGGGGGGATACAGGATGGGGGAGTTGCTGACAGTCACAAAGTAGGAAAGGGACCATGGGGTTGTTATTTCAGATGATCTAATAATGTCAAAGCAGAGTACTCAGTCAGCTGGGAGGGCCAGTGGCACGATAGGGTGCATAGGCAGGGGTATCACCAGCAGAAGGAGGGAGGTGGTGCCATTATATAAAACCATGGTGGTCAGGCTTCTCTTTGATTACTGTGTGCAGTTCTAGAGGCCGCACCTTTGTAAGGACAATAACAGGCTGGAGACAGTCCAGAGAAGGGTGACTAAGATGGTACAGGGCTTGCAACACAAAACCTAGGAGAGATTAAGGGACCTCGATATGTACTCACTGGAAGAGAGGAGAGAAAGAGGGGACAGGATAGAAACATTCAAGTACCTCAAGGGTATCAACAAGGAGCAGGGGGGAGACATTTCTCAATACAGGAGCAGCACAAGAACGAGGGGGCATGACATGCAATGAGAAGTGGAAGGTTAAGAGGGAATGTGAGGAAGTTCTTCTTCATGGAGAGGGTGGTGGATGCAAGGAATGGTCTGCCTCAGGAGGTGGTGGAGCAAGCACTGTAGACGGATTCAAGCATGCTTGGAACAGGCATAGAGGAACCGTACAGGTACAGCAATGGGCATGTCGGAAGCAGTAATCCAGTACAAGGGCTACGGGCAGACTAGATGGGACAGGCAGTCCTTATCTGCCATCAGAGTCTATGTTTCTATAGAGTATGGCTGGGCCTGGCTGTAATCAGACTGTAAAAATGTATTATCAATCAATCATTCTTAAAACCCCTCTAGTTGATTTAGTAATATTATATTTTATTTTTATTTATTTATTTAAAATTTGGCAACTGGAAAAGGCACACTGAGCTTGGGAGTGTTTCCAGAGGTGCGTCCCGGGTACAGGGTAACATGGAAATAAAATAAATGATATGTTAAAAAGGAAAATGCAGAGAACAAATAATCAGTTACAATAGCAGTACAATCAAAAATACAGTAAAGCACAATGTTTACATGAATAAGCTGTTAAGATCTATAAAATATAAAATAAATTAGAATTTGGCTTTTAAACTCTGCTGGCGTGTATTGGAGTGCTGCTGTAAGTCAGTGGCTGTTGCAAACATGATTTCCCCTCTTTTTATGAGGCAGAAATTAAAATCAGGGTCTACATATGCATTTGACTTTTAAACTCTGTTGAAAAACAAGTAGTACCATATGGTTTCATCATGCCCTCATTTAATGACAGTTCTGGCATACAACTAAAGAAGTACGGATGGTTGCTCTACAAAAATATAGACCATGCTGGATGTTGAGTCACCATCTGTATTTCTTTAATGCCACAGCTGTCTTTAAATGATGACATAATTAAACCATATGGTACTACTTCTTCTTTTCTTTTTTTTTTTTTTACACTTTATCTTTTTATTAAGATTAATATAGAGAACGAAAGAACAGTCAATACATCTGAGCAACATCTTCTATATGAGATAAAGATCACAACTCGTACACAGTATTACTACAATTGGTAAGCATAAGGTCAAAAATTAGTCTAAACAGAATCTACAACATGAATTTGTAGACACATGCCATAGGAAATATCTTATTAATGTAATCATTAGTAAACTTTGTTGAAGTAAATGTGTAGATAATATGAGACGTACATCTTATACATTAACTGTGACTGTTTATTATACAGGAGGATGTAAATAATTGTACTGTATAATTGGATATTGAGACAATAAAAAGGTGGGAGATAAAAGAGTTAAGATAGATAAGAAGAAGAGAAAGAGATAGATCACTGTACAGTTATGGTCTGAAATATTACATACATAATGACAACAGAAGAAGAATAACTCCTATGTTAATTTCTGGGGTTGGCAGAAATGTTAATATAATTAAAATAATCCTGCAAACATCTGTCATATACAGCGAGTACTACTTCTTTTCCAACAGAGTTTAAAAGCCAATTAGCCAAATGCATTTTTATTTTGCAGACCCTGATTTTAATTCCTGCCCCATAAAAAAGAGGGCGAAGTAACCAGAAGGGGAAGGGGCCAGATCAATTCCAGTACAGTAGCTTCTTCTTGCTGCATTTACATTGTTTCTTGTTGATTTTACTTGGTAGAAGATTATTTTTATTTATTTCTTACTACGTCTAAAGGGCTAGCAGGGTACTGTTTTGGGGCTGTTGGAATTTTGAAACCTCTTTTGATGTGCTGTAAGTGGGCTGATTTGTCTTGTTGTTTCACTGTGTAGCAGGCTGTATTTGTCTTACTACTTCTAAGGCAGGGTATTGTTTTGGGGCTGTAGGAAATTTGAAACCTATTTTGGTGTGCTGTAAGTGGGCTGATTTGTCTTGATGTTTCACTGTGTAGCAGGCTGAGTTTTTCTTACTTCTTAAAAGGGGCTAGCAGGGAACTATTTAGGAGCTGTTAAAACTTTTAAATCTATTTTGGTGTGCTTTGAAAGCGGCTGTCATTCCTTAACATTGGAGGCCTATTTCTTCTGATTTCAAACTTATTTGGTGTGATTTTATTGGGCTGTTTCTTTGAATTGGAAACATATATCTTCTAATTTCAAACTTATTTTTGGTGTGTTGTTGGTGAGGCTGTTTGAATTGGAGACCTGTTTCTTTTGGTATCAAACCTATTTTTGTGGTTTAAGTAGAGTTTTGATTGTTTTTTGCTGGCTTCACTAGCTGCAAAGTTTAGTCAGGGGAAATCAGATCAGGGGACAAAACACTTTGTGCAGGGAAGGGTGCTAATGGTCTGACCAGGGCCTCAGCTGCCTGATTGTTTCTGGAAGGCATGGGCTGGTCCCATCCTCCCTGCCTCTCACCCCACCTGCCCCAGGTACATGATTTCCTTTATACTGGGTGTTCTGACATCACTTCCCCAGAAGGGCAAAGGACATGCACCTGTCATAGCAGAAGTAGACATCCAGGAAAGGAACAGCAACAAGTGGAGAAGTGACTGCTATCTCAGTAGAAGGGAAGTAACTGCAAAACAAGCAGCATTCATTGTTACCTGTTTGCATTGTGGAAAGGAGGGGTAGGGGTTTGAAGAAGGCTGTGCAATAGTTCCTTAAAGTTTATTTTTGGGTGTGGACAGGAGGGATAGGAATGTAAAAAGCAGTTGCTCAATCTATCTAAAAGTGCACAACAAAGGGGGTAAGGGAAATTAAGAAAAGGAGAAGAATGTTTTGCACTGATAGAGAAGGGAGAGGGGAGACTTGGGGAGTGTTTGGTATCCTTCATCTGTAAGGGTTGGGGTCACTGGTGAGGCAACGAGAGCAATGAGTAGGATGGTAGGCTGCAACAACTGTGGTGCACCAATCTTTCTAAAAATTGCCTGGAGGTGGGGGATGTTTAGTGTGCAACCAAATAGAGAAACTTAGAAAGGAGATCAAGGGTCTGCAGGAGGAACTAAGACAGGCAAAGCAGACTGGAGGAGGTTATAGCCCATTGGAGGGAAAGAGGAGGGAGATGAGGAGGGCAATTTGAGACAACAGAGGTGATGAGAGGATCAGAAGAAGGGAAGTAGAGACAAAGGGGCCCAGGCCAAGAAGAACAGTGTCAGGGGAAATCAAATCAGGGGACAAAGGACAAACAGAAGGAGGAGATAGGGACTTGTGAGGGGAGTAGGAGGAGAAGTGACAACAGTAATGGAGCTGAAAGGAGGGAATGGGTTACTATGAGGAGAGAGGAAGCGGGCATTGATGAAGGGTCTTCAGAAAATTGTTTTGCAGTACTAGATGGGAAGGAGGAGGAGGGTGATGAAATTGGAGGAGTAACTGATTGATGCCCAAATGAAACTAGAGTGGGGGAAGTTCTGCAGGGGGAATTATGACAGGGGCAGAAGGGGTAACTACTGTGCAGGAGGAAGAGGAGGAGCTGGGAGCAAGAGATGGGGAGGAATGGAAGCAAGCAGTGAGTAAGAGGGGTGGAAACTTAGTGCTGGGGGACTCAATACTAACAGGAGCCAGGTGAGTTAGTAAAGGGGAGAGGCATAGTCACATTTGGTTGGAAGCCATGAAAGGAATGACAGCGAAAAGAGTGGGACAATCTGTTCTAAAATATACTAGAAGGGGTAAGGACAAGCATCATTTAATTATACATTTGGGGATGAATGATCTGGCTGACAGGACAGTAGATATAGTCCTGAGGAGGTTTGAGGAACTAGGACAATTACGTGAGGGGGCAGGGAGATCAGTAACTTTTTCAGAGATATTTCCAGTGCCCAGAGCAAGCACAGCAAGAAAGCAGAGGATAGAGGAATTTAACGGCTGGCTAAGAACTTGTTGTAGTGCTAAAGTGTATGGGTTGGTGGGGGTGGGGGTGGGGGGTGGAGAGGACCTGGGAGAACAGTAGTCTCTATGCCAAGGACAGACTACGCTTGAGCGAGGAGGGAAAGTAAGTGTAGAGAGGATGGAGGAATACATAGAGGAAGTTGGGAATTTAAACTAGGAGCAGGGGGTGGCAAGTGGGCAAGTGACATGCAGAGACCACAGGCTGGGAAACCATATGAGCTTACCCCCATAACAGTGACAAAGGACAAAGGGCAAGTACTATTGGTGATGCTAGTAAAGGAGGGCAGGATGGGAGGTGGGGTAAGGGGTGGAAGGTGGTCACCTTTAATGCTAGGAGCCTTGGGAGGAAAACTGCAGACCTACAGGTGCTCATGGCAGAGGGAGAGGTGGACATTGCAGCCATCACAGAAACATGGGCCACCCAGTACAATGACTGGGACCGGTCTGTACCAGTCCAGGGTACAGGTTATTTCATAGGAATAGAGTGATTGGGAAGGGAGGGGGGTGGCACTGCATGTGAGGGAAGGACTGGAGTGTGTAAGGGAGAAAGGGGAGGAGGGTAATATGGAGTCACTTTGGATGCAAATCCAGGATTCCAAGAATAGGACTCTCAGAATGGGAGTGTTGTATAGGCTGCCCTCTCAGACGGAAGGGTTAGACAGGGAACTAGCAGGACACATCAGGAGGACCAGCGAGAAGGGTAGTGTGGTGATTGTGGGGGATTTCAACATGCCAGGAGTGGACTAGAGAACCCCAACAACCAGGAATAGAAGGGAGCAGGTACTGCTGGACGCCTTCCAGGACAGCTTTCTGATGCAAATAGTCAGTGAAAAAAACAGGTTTCGGGAATACCCTTGACCTTGTGCTGGCAAATGGGGAGTTTGTGAGGGAACTTAGGGTGGAAGAACCACTGGCAGGGAGTGACCACCACTCAGTGTGGCTCACACTGGATATGTGCAAGAAGGGAGTGGAATCCGGCACAAGGGTGCTGGACTTCAGGAGGGCCGACTTTGGGAGGATGGGAAGTGATAAAAGGTACCTGGACAGAATTCAACCTAGTATGGGGACTAAATAGAGGTGAGAACTCATAAAGTTGGGGATAGTGAAGGTAACCAGAACCTGCAGCAAGGCCCAGAGCAAGAAGGCTAGGGCTAAAAAAACAAGCTGGGTGAGGAAGGTGGTCATGGAAAAAGTAAGGAGGAAAAGAGCTGCCTTTAGGAGGTACAAGAAAACAGGGAGGGGGAGAACAGGGAGGAGTACCTGAAGGAACTGAAGGAGGTGGCATGGGCAGTAAGGGGAGCCAAGGCATCTACGGAGCTCAGGCTGGCACAAGGCATTAAGAAGGGGGAGAAGGACTTCTTCAGGTACATCAGAGATAAAAGAAACTGTAAGGATCACATAGTAAGGATTAGGAAGGAGGTGGGTTGGGTGGAAGCAGGGGGCAATAAGGTAGAAGCGCTAAATGATTACTTCTGCTCGGTATTTACTAAGGAGGAGGGGGGGTGATGTCCAAAGGGGGGGAGGAATGACAGAAATGGGGGGGAAGGGTGACAGATGGGGAAATCATGGAGGGCAGAGTTCTGGAGGGTTTAAGGGCACTGAGGGTGGACAAGGCGCCAGGCCCAGATGGCATCCACCCCAGGGTACTGAAGGAGCAGGCAAAGGTCCTTGTGGGACCTTTGGCAGACCCAATTAATGCCTCACTACTCTCAGGGTGTGTACCTCAGGATTGGAAGATGGCTCATATGGTGCCCCTCCACAAGTGTGACCCCAAGGATGAACCGGGGAACTACAAACCAGTGAGCCTCACACCCAATGTGGGTAAGCTGATGGAAACTATCCTGAAGGAGAGGCTGGAGGTCAAAGAACTATAGAACAGCAGACAGCATGGCCTCATACATGGCAGATCCTGCCAAACCAACTTGGTGGTGTTCTATGACTGGGTAACTAGGCAACTGGACAGTGCCCATGCAGTGGATGTCCTGTGTCTGGACTTTAGTAAGGCATTCAACTCAGTGCCACATGGGAGGCTGGGAAGTAAGTTAGAAAGCACAGGGCAGGTGCAAAGCTGGTGAGATGCATAGGGAACTGGCTTCAGGGAAGGCAACAGAGGGTGGAGGTGGGTGGTGAGCTCTCTTCCCCAAGGGTAGTGATGAGCGGTGTTCCGCAGGGCTTGGTGTTGGGACCAGTGTTGTTTGGGATATTCATTGCAGACATATCATAGAAACATATAGAAACATAGAAACATAGAAGTTGACAGCAGATAAGGACCACAAGGCCCATCCAGTCTGCCCATTTCTTTTTTCTACCTTATAAATCATTGGGCATCAAGAGCAAGATCAGTCTGTTTGCTTATGACACCAAGATGGGAGCGGTGGTGGAAGACCTAAGGGGATGGGCAGGAGTTGCAGGATGATCTGGCAAAGCTGGAAACCTGGTCAGACACCTGGCAACTGGGGTTTAATGCCAAAAAGTGCAAGGTGCTGCATTTTGGGGTGAAGAACCCAAGGAGAGTTCTGAACTGGAGGAAGTGCAGTTAGCCAAGACAGAGGAGGAGAAGTATCTGGGGTGCTCATTACAGGGTCAATGGACAACTCGGCACAATGTAGGACGGCAGCTGCAAAGGCCAACAAAATGCTGGGTTGCATTGCAAGGGGTATATCCTCGAGAAGGGGGGAAGATGATTCTGCCACCATATAGATCATTAGTTAGACCGCACCTAGAGAACTGCATTGGTACTGGGGCCTGTATCTGAAGAGGGACATTCATTTACTGGAGGAGTTGCAGCGCAAGGCAACAAAGATGATCAAGGGGCTGGAGGACTTACCATACGAGAGGAGGCTGAGGGAGTTGAACATGTACTCACTGAAGGAGAGGAGTGACGGGGGACATGATTGAAACCTTTAAGTACATGACAGGAATAAACAAGACAGATATGGAGGGGCTGTTCAAAGCAAGGGAGGAGAGGAATACCTGGAGCTATGATATGAGACTAGAGAGAGGAAGGTTCAGGAAGGAGATGAGGAGCCACTTTTTTTTACAGAGAGGGTGGTAGCTGGGTAGAATGTGTTACTGGTAGAAGTGGCATCCAGCAGAACAGTGGACTGCTTCAAAAGGGGCTGGGGCAGGGCAAGGGGAAGGGTCAATGGAGGGAAAGGGTGGGAGGGACAGCTGCAGAAAAAGGGGTGCTAGCTGCACATTCGAGCAAACTTGATAGACCTCTAGGCGTTTATCTGCTGGCAAATTTCGAATGTTGTATATTCGAATGGAAAATCATTTTTGCAACAGCCACTGACTTGCAGCTGCACTCCAACACATGACAGCATACATACTATACAGATACACAAGAAAAGATTTTAGATAAAAAACAGAACCACAGATGTGCCCTCCAGCCTACCTCACACAAAGTGTGCTGCTCCTGACTATAGTGGATCACTGTTCTATTCTGCCTGTGTGCTCTTGTCTTGCTTGTTCTGTTCTGAGGGGAAAAAAGTATTAAAAAATAACATTTGCTCATTTTAATTTCACCTATATACTATATGGGAGTCCAGTCAAATTCAACCAGAGGTGCTAAACCAGAATAAATAATGTAATTACTGGCAAAGCCACCACTAGCTGCTGATCACTTCTGGTTTTGCTGCCCTTAGCCACCATGGCAACATTCAACTGACACAGTTCCCCATGCGCTCTTTCCATTTTTCACTGAAATGTTGGACAGTGACACTCAAAATGTAGTGAAATGGGGGGTCACATCACTGTCTATCACGGACACATTTTCAGACAGAGAAACATTCAGAAAACTTGAAGCTAGCTAGTGACTTAACTTACCGTTGATCACACTCTGGACACTAGCTAAAAGATTGAACAGTGGAGTGATAATGACTCACATTGAGCCTTTTGTGAGATCCCCTCTTGAACTGCAACATAACTGCTGCTCTTAAAGAGGCGTTAATCACACCGGCCATCTGGAACACTGAGAGAGAGTAGCACAAGAGAACTAAAACCTACTACTGTTAAGCAGGGACATTTTTAACTCATTAACAACAGCAAAGGAAAACCTTTACTAGTCAAGACGGACAAGCAGAGGGTTAGCTGCACTAGCCCTGGCCACTTTGCACTAGGTTTTGGGCTAGTAAAACAAATGTTAAACAATTGAATCATTGTGTATGCTCACTGATGTACATTTAAGGACAGAACTGCCAAGTCAACAGTCTGAGGCAGTGTAACCTACTGGTTAAAGGTAGAGCACTCAGCACTGGTTTGGGGAAAAAAGAGATTGCAAGTTTCATACTCTGCAAGAGGTACCATGAATATCCACTGTGTGACTTGGGGCAAGTCACTTATCCTCCCAGCGCTTTGCTTCACTCCACCCAGCAGCAAAAATATGCAGAAGCCGGACCCCACTGGAAATTAAATGTAAACTGTTGCAACCGAGCCTGGGCCTGGCCATCCAGGACAAATACAGGAACAGGAATGTGATGACAGATATGAACTGCCAGGCCCACCTCGTCTGCCCATGTTGCCTAAATATCTACTAGGGCTGATCTGCAGCCCATCCCTCCCCCCTTTACCCATCTCACCAGCTCCCTGTGTCTGTCCCACACCATCTTGAAACCCCTCACTGTCCTTTCTTCTATCACTCCCCAGACCTAAGTAATACTGTTCTGCTGAATGGCACTACTGCTACTAGAATGCCCCCTGAAATAGATTCATCTAGCTCTCTATAGTCACACAAGCATCCCCCTACCCCCATTATATTTCCAGCTAAAATAAACCACTGTTGTACTGAACAGTGAATTTTCACATAACCATCTTGTTTTGTATGAAAGCTGGCTGAAAATATTGCAATGCTTTTTTCCGGGGGGGGGGGCCTCAGATGCTATGTCAGCGCCAGCAAGACTTCAATATACAATGCAACTGTGATGCTTGGCCAGCTGGTTATGATTGTTCTATGCCATTTGTAATATAAAAATATAGCCTGTGTTTATGGGTGCCCCCCCCCCAGGTCAGAGAAGCTTCACAACATCTTAACCTGAAACCAGGAAGTAATTAAAAGACCAGAGAGACTTAATTAGAACTGACGCAGCTACCAGGATATAGGGCTCATAAACTTTTATGATGTCTTAGAGGAAAAACATGTTATAACACCATGGTGCTAAAAGTCATAAAATCCTTTGATGTGCCCTGGGAATATGAACTGATGAGATCAAAGAGGGATGTTACTTAAGGAATCATACTGGGAAATGAGTTTTGCTGATGTCACCTTATTTGAAATCTCCTGATAGGAAGATCATCGTTTGTATATTTTTTATATTCTAAAAGGAGGAGCTAGATGACATCATAGAAGGGATGTGGAAACACAGAGTTTTAAACTATATTCTGTGTTTGAACTGGTGACATATCTTTTTTGGACTCTTAAGAAACAAGATCTCTGATCTAACTTAAGCACTATAAAGAAGTAATACATTAGATAGAAAAAGTCTAATTGTATTGCGGTAGGAGTTTATGTTTTGTCCTTTAACCTTGTTCTTTTAAGTGATTGTATGCTTTTTGATATAGTGTTCTGTATTTACATTTTACATATTTTTATCCACTTTAGTAAATATATTATTTTGAAAGGCGGCCTGGGTGTGTCTTCGGAGTTCTTTTTGCATGTGACGTGTAGAGGGTTAATACTGACAAAAAAACTGTTCAAAGCTTGATGGTGTTACTAAACTGGAAAAAGGTAAGAATATACCTAAGGTCTTTTGAAGAATTTTTAGGGTTCATTTTGGATACCTGGTTAGGTGCCCTTAGGTGAAAGATATATTGCATCCCCCGAAGAGAATTTTATCTGAGCCTATACATTTGGGTACGCTAGCATAAGGTTCACAGTTTGAATCCCCCCAGAACTTGAGACCAAAGGTGATTTGGACCCACAAGCAGACAGTAAGGTTACCCTGTCTGTTACCTGTTCACACTCTTGAGCTCAGAGGTTGGCACTGTGGAAGCAGAGGGCCTGACCTGCCGAGTGTGTTTGTGATAGCAACTACTTACTTACTTCCATTCACAATAACTAAGAAAAAGCCTGCTATGGAGAGCATTCATCTAAAAGTTTCTTGAATTTAACACATTTTAGCAATTTCTAATAAAACTCACAGCTCCACTACCCCTTCCCAACCAGTTTTGTAAAGAACTGGTAACCCTGCAGGCAGGGGCTCACCACTCATAGAAACATAGAAACACAGAAGTTGATGGCAGATAAGGACTGCAAGGCCCATCCAGTCTGCCCATTTTTTTCTACCTTATTAATGTGCCATCGGCCTTTACTCTGTCAATGGCCTATCTATTCATACTCATCTGTATTGCTCCCTAATGCCTATCCCATGCCTGTTTGAAGGCCTGCACTGTATTCATAGCCACCACTTCCTGAGGTAGGCCATTCCATGCATCCACCACGCTTTCTGTGAAAAAGAACTTCCTCACATTACCCCTTAATTAGCCTCCCTCTAATATCACGCTGTGTCCTCGTGTCCTGCTATTTTTCTTATATTGAAACATGTTAGACTCTTTCACCTTGTTAATGCCTTTAAGGTGCTTGAATGTTTTTATCATAATACCTCTCTTCCTCCTTTGTTCTAGGGTATACATATTGAGCTCCATTAATCGGTCTTCATATGTTTTCTGATGCAGTCCCTGCACCATTTTGGTTGCCCTTCTCTGAACTGCCTCCATTTTGTTAATGTCCTTGTGAAGGTGCGGCCTCCAGTACTGCACATAGTACTCCAGATGGGGCCTAACCAGTGTCTTGTAAAGAGGGATTATTACCTCCCTCTTACGACTTGTGATATCCCTACTGTTATGTTATGTTCTTTTAGAATGACTGAGAACACATGCTGGGTTAACGTCTAGTAGCTTCTAGCTGCTACATTTATTAACTGCATCACACAGGACTCCATACAACACAACACCACAACATGTCCACCCCACAGTAAGACTTCCCCTAGTCACATGATCCTGGCTCTGTACCTTGTAAATCTTAAAGGCACAGCAGCATATACTACTTATCCCCCACTTTAGTTGTAAAGCTAATAACAAGCAGTGTAACATATTAGTGATCATTAAATTCTGCAACTCTTGTAACTTTAGTAACTTAGGAACCATGCCTTACAACATGACTTAACATTTTTTCTTTTAGAGTCAGTTTCTAGTAGTGTCTCTTTATAACTCATAGTTTTTGAATCTTTGGGATAGACGGAGTGGTCTTCCTCTGGTTGTAACCTTCACTGGTTCTGGCAGTGGCTCAGTTGGCTCACAATGTGGCAGTGCATCATGGTGAGAGTCGATATCTTCTGGATAAGAATCTTCTGCCTCAGTTATTCCATTATTTGACAGCCCTTTAAATTTCTGTAAATGTCTTCTGTCTCTCCTGAAAATGGTTCCTCCAGGAGTGACCACTTTGAAAGACCTTGGTTGTGAACAGTTTGATTCTACTCTGGCGGGTTGCCATCCATGATCTGTTCCCATCTTAACCAAGTCACCAGGGTGCAATGGTTGTAAAGGCTTTGCTGTGCGATCATAGTATTCTTTCTGATGGGACTGTGCTATTGCCAGCTTTTCCCTGGCTCTGATAGGAATCTTTGGTCATAGTAGGTCTTTGGTCACTGGAAGTCATGCTCGCAGCATCCTGCCCATCAACATTTGAGCTGGTGAGTAGGGTATTCCTGCTACCAGAGTGTTTCTGTACTCTAACAGAGCCAAGTTAGGATCTGTACCTGTTTCCTCGGACTTTCTGAGTAGAGCTTTTCACAGTCTGAACTGCTCTTTCAGCCATTCCATTAGACTGAGGATATGTGGGACTCGAGGTAGTGAGCTTGATTCTCCATTCATTTGCAAAGTTGTGGAATTCTTGACTGGCAAATGGCATGTAATCACTGATGAGCTCTTTGGGTATACCACGTCGGGCAAATACAGCTTTCATCTTGGCAACTACTGACTGTGCTGTTTTGTCTGTCATTTTCAGAACCTCGGGGTACTTTGAGAAATGGTCCACAATGGGTAAGAATGGATGGGCTTTGAAGTCAAAAATGTCAGCTGCTACCTTTTGCCATGCAAGTTCGGGGACGGGATAAGGTAACAGTGGTTCCTTTTGGTTCCTGTTATGATGCCTTGTGCAAATGTTACATCCTTCTACCATGCACTCTATTTTGCTTGACATTTCTGGCCACCACATCACTGTTCTCGCTCTTGCTTTTGTTTTTTGTATGCCCAGGTGGGCCTCATGCACTCTTGTTAGCATGTTACTTCTCATGTTTGCTGGAATTATGGCTCTTTCTCCTCAAAATAGAAGTCATTCCTCACATCGCAATGTATCACAGAATGGCCATTATGTTCTGACTCTGACGTCAATCTTCTTTCTGTGCCGGGGCCAACCTTGTCTGACTAGCCCTTTGAGTAACTGCAGTGTACTGTCACTCTGAGTATTCATCCTAATTTCTTGCATCAGCTGACCCTCCATGACTGGTTCACTGTCCGTGGAATAAATCACTCTCTCATCTTGGTCACTTACAGTTGCGTCAGAGGTATCTGATAATGATGCACTTGAGAGTGTGTCAGCGATGTGCATCAGTTTCCCAGGTATGTATTGTATCTGTAAATCATATTTCTGGAGCTGTAATAGCATTCTTTGAAGTCAAGCTGGAGCTTGTCCTAGAGGCTTGTGAAAAATGGACTCTAGTGGTTTGTGGTCTGACTGCACTTGAACCTGTTAGCCAAACACGTATTGATGAAATCTGAGTAGCAAAGACTACCGCTGAAAATTGTTTCTCTCTTTGGGCATAGTTTTGCTCCATGCTTGTCAGGGCTCTGGAAGCATATGCAACTGGGCTTCCATTCTGTGGAGACATGCACCAAAGCCCATCTTTCGATGCGTCTGCTTGGATAGCAACAGGCTTTTTCAGATCAAAGTACCGGAGCACTGGAGCTTTGCATAGAGCTTCCTTTAATCGCTTGAAAGCTTGGTGATGCTCATATTCTCATTGCCATAGCTAGTCCTTTTGAAGAAGTTTTCTTAGTGGGGCAGTGATGTCTACCTCCCTTGAGATGTACTGGGCTAGGTAGCATATCATTCCCAGTAAACATACTGTAACAGTCCTGATTTATCTGTTGGTGGGGGCATGTCCACAATTGACTTCACTTTGGTCTCATCAAGGCAAATCCCTTTTGCAGTCACCACGTGACCCATGTATTTGACTTCTGAAACTTTAAATTGTAACTTGTCTTTACTGAATTTTATATTTTCAGCTCTTGCTCAGTCCATGACCTTCCTTAAAATCTCATCTTGCTGTTCTTGACTGTCTGTAGCAATCATCATGTCATCAGCTACGATGTATACTCTCTCAATGTGGCCAAATGTTTTTTTCATTCTTTTGTTGAAACACTTCGCTGGCAGACTTGATCCCAAATGGAAGTCTACAAAATCTATAGTGGCCCCATGGGGTGTTAAACGTACAGAGGCAAGACGACTCCTCATCAAGCTTTTCTTTGTATTATTGGAATTGCTTTGTATTTTCTCTTTGTTGTACTTCACCTGTATCATCCTCCATTGCCGTATTTCACCGCCAATTGTTGTCTACCCTCCCTGCGATGAGGTACCTTTGTAAATGAGTCTCTGACTTAAAGGTTGTAAATCCAATTTGTAATAAATAAATAAATAAAAGTGTAACTTGCCAGTAGCCATCCTTTTCATCTAGAATGGTGAATACTTGCTTTCCAGCGACTCAACTTTGCACTTCCTCTGGTGTTATGTTGTAATGCTGTCTCTTTTTAATTTTCGTGGGTCAAGACAAACACGCAGTTCATCATTTAACTGAGTGGTCACCCCAGGCTGTTTACCCAGTTAGTGGGCTCAAGGACTCAGACAATTATGTGAGACCTTTCTAGCTTGTTTAGAGTTTCTTTAGTTTGTCCATGATTCCAAATGGTACTCATCTGCAGCCATGTATCACTGGTGGTACTTCAGGGTTGATGTGAATATGATGCTCTCTTTTGAACTGTCTACCCCAATGAAGACATTCTGATATGTTTCAATTAGGCTTCCCTTTGTGAGGGTTTGGGAAGTAACCATAGTTTCAACTCTGCACACCAGGTCACGCTTTTCACATGCAGTCTTGCCTAGCAGTGGTATGGGGACACATCTGTGATGTAAAATTGAAGATCAGCTTCTTTATTTTGTGTTTTGCATTTTAAGTAGATCATGCCTCTGGGTTTTATTCGTGCTCCTCCATATGCCACCAGTACAGCTGATGATTCTGTCAGGTTTTTGCTACCTGGTATTTTCTCTGCCACAGTGACTGGCAACATGTTGGATTGGGCTCCTGTGTCCAGCTTGAACTCTGTGGGTGTTCCTTCTACCTCCACATGTGCATACCAGGCATCTACATCATGGTCTTTTTGTGCTTGCCCTGCACGAGTTATTTGTTCTATAAACAGACTATCCATATTAATTTCATGCAAGTTACTGTTTTTTGTGGTCTCAGTTCATGCACGGCATACTTTTGCAAAGGGAATTTTCTTTTTACATTTGTGGCAAGTTTCTCCATAGGCTGGGCAACTTCGCAGTGCATAGGTTTGCCCACAATGACAGCATGTCTGAGCTGAGTGCTGTTTGTGTTCTGTGGATATTGGCCTGCCCTCATAACCTCATGTGTGCCTTTTTTCCAGTGGTTTGCCTTTTTTCTGTTGTGCAATAGCATGCAGCCCTTTCTCTGAGGTACCCTGCATCGTGGCTAGGAGCTGTGTCTTTGTGGCCTCTGCAGCTCTGCAAATATCAACTGCTTTCTCTAAAGTTAAGCCCGACTCTCTAAGGAGACACTCCTTTAATTTGCCATCTGAAATCCCAAACACTATTTTGTCTTTTAACATAACATTTAGAATTGTACCAAACTCACAGTTCTTAGCTATGGTTTTAAGTTCCGTCAGGTACTGATCAACAGTTTCACCTTCTGCTTGCTTCTGTCCCAAAACGTGTTGTGTTCAAAAACATTTTTTCTGGGTTTGCAATATACTTTAAAATGCTCTAGCACAGTGTCTACATCTTTAGGACTATCTTCCCTTTCAAAGCTGAAATTGTTATATACTTCTAGGGCTTCCTCCCCTATTGTGTGAAGTAAAATTGCTACTTGTGTTTTTTGGGATTTTCCAACTGCACCAAATGCTTCCATGTAGAGCTTAAACCTCTGTTCCCAGTACCCTGGGATGTATGCCATCAGGTCCCATTGCCTTGTCCACTCTGAGCTTAGCGAGCTCTTGTAGGACCCTTTCTTTTGTGAAGGGATTTGTGTACACCTCCCTCCCACCTGTGGCCATGTTGCTGAGCTGTGGGCCCTGCCCTACTTTCTCCTCAGTAAATAATGAGCAGAAGTATCTATTTAGGGTAGATGCTTTTCTGTGGTTCTCCTCCACACACTCCCCCTTATCCCCTTTGATCTTAGCATACCCCCTCTGGACTTTCTCCTTTCACTAATGTATCTATAGAAAGTTTTGTCCCCCTCTTTTACCGTTCATGCTAGTGTTTCCTCGGTTTGGGCCTTTGCCTGACTACTGCCTTCCCTGCTTCCCTTAGGGAAGTTTGGTATGCCTCCCTATCTTCATCCTGCTGCATTCCCTTATATTTCCTGAAGGACAGCCTTTTGTCTCTGATCTTTTCTACTACTGTTTTTGACAGCCAGAGTGGTTTCCTCCTTCTTTTGCTCTTGCTTTTCTCCCTAACACAATGGGATGTTGCTTTAAGTATTGCAACCTTAATGCTTGCCCACTTCACCTGTACCTCCTCACCTGTATTTGGCCATCTTATCAAAGTCAGCTCCTCTGAAGACCCATATTTTTGCATTGGAATGGGATGATTTAGTTCTAGTGGCCAAATTGAACCATACCATGTGATGGTCACTGCCCCCCAGGTGACCTTCTACCTGGAGTTCTGTGATCCTTTCCCGTTAGTCATTAGTAGATCTAGGATAGCCCTGTCTCTTGTGGGTTGTTGTACCACTCAGGTATGGAACCCTTGTGAGCCTTTGTACAGCTTGACCACCACAAGCCTTTAGCAGGTAAAGTAAACTCCTTCCTTAAGGGAGGTTTCTTTTTTTAAACCCCAGTTGGAGGTGGGCAGGAGCAGCACCCATACAGAAAAAACATTTTTCTCATATATAGCCAGTAACTGTATTTTAAATATCACAAACTGGCACCTTTTTATATATTAAAAATATGAACTAGTTGGAAAATATAAGCCATATATATGCTATGTGAATGGACAGCATACTTTGGAAAGTGTATTTGTAATGTAAAACTTAGTTTCCTGTATAACATATGGTCCATATATTGTTCATGCTCATGCATGTCATATATACACCATATAGATTCCTACTATTTCAAATATACAAAAAAGGGTATTTGTGTATATTTAACTTTATTTATATTTAAAATATAATTTTTTGTTCCTGTATGGGCACTGGTCAAACCTGCATACAGTTACACTCCAGGTGTGAGAACAAAGCCAATCATGGTTAGACAGTGCTGTGCAGTGGTGGTAATATATACAAAGGCAAACGAGATGCTGGGATGCATATCTAGGGGGATCAGTAGTAGGAAAGAGGAGGGTATACCACCCTGGTACAGGTCACTGGTAAGGCTGCATCTAGAGTATGGAGTTCTCTACTGGTGCCCACACCTCAAAAAGAACATTCACTTGCTGGAGAAGGTCCAGAGGATGGCTACAAAGATGATAGTTGGTCAGCAGGGTAAGGCATACGAGGAGAGGTTGAGGGCACTGAACATGTACGTCTGGAAGACAGGAGAGAGAGAGAGAGAGAGAGGAGGACATGATTGGGACATTCAAGTACTTGAAAGGGATAAATAAGGTTGATAAGAAGAGCCACTTTAAGCTGAGTGGCAACTATAACACAAGGGGCACAGTCTTAAGATGGAGGGTGGGAGGTTTAGGAGGAGGTCAGCAAGCACTTCTTTACAGAGGTGGTGGACACTTGGAATGCACTGCTGGAAGAGGTCATCTCATTGAAGACAGTGGGCAGCGTTAAGAGAGACTGGGATAGGCATAGGGGAAAGATAAAGATCATGGGTATAGAGGATGGGAGGGAGGGCAGGGACATAAGCTCAAGCTGTGGACCCTGTAATACAAGCAGATTTGATAGATCAAATGGCCTTCTTCTGCTGGCTTGTTTGAGATATAGAGATATACAGTACATATATATATATATTAGTTTTTTTAGTTTTTTGTTGACCAGGTAAGTGCACTAGACAAATCCTGCCTATTTTCAGGCACGACCTGGAGGAGGGATACAGATGAATGCCAACTGACCTTGAATCAGATTAAGCTGTAACAGTAGATATTATAGTGGCATGGTAGTGCCACTATAGTTAGGGTTGAGTACCCCATTTAAGGTTAAAGTGTGAAATTTTGCATCTTAACTTTGCCACCATATGACAGATTTGCCTGAAATTTGGCAGGTACAGAGCAGTACCAAAGATCTCCGGATTTGCCAAGTTTTGTACCAGTCAGATATCTGTTTGTGGAGTTATAAAGTGACATTCCATAGTACATTACGCTTTTTATGATTCTTTGCTCGGTGAACTACAGGTCGCACGGTTTGTCCGACTGGTCCAAAAACTTCAGGGAACATGCGGCCAGGGTCCCCGATGCGCCTTTTGAAGATTTCGTGAAAACATATTAAACGGTTCAGAAGTTATTCAAAAAATAGATTTCCCAATGTGGTCAATGGGAAAAGTTAACAAAAAGATTGACAGTGTTGCAAATGACCCTTGTAGTGTCATGAGTCAGCCATTTTTTTTTTTCAGTCAGTGGTCACAGAAATGCTTGGCATTTAAATTTGGGACCCTCTAGGGACACAATTCTTTTTGTGTTCACCTAGTCGGTCCCTGAGGATGCTAGCCATGTCTTTTTTGGGGGGTTAAACACCCCAAAAATATGTTTTTGAAATTTTGTAAACTGTAGTGTCACAAAATAGTGTCGCACCTGCGACACTTTCATGATTTTTTTTTTGCGAAAGTGTCATGATTTGCAACACTACTTTGCAACACTATGCCCAAAATAACAAGAATTCTTTGCCACTCTGCTGAAAAGAATGGTTTGATCTTTTGGGCTGCAATTTGGAAGGAAGAAAGCCAACATCAAACAGATGTGCCTTTTGGTGGTTTGGTGACAAAATATTATAGGGATGCAAAGTTACAGTACTCGAAGTTGACACTTTTTCCCATGAATTAACAATACGGCATCCGCCACGCCTGGGCCTGTATCTCGAAATGCTTCGAGATACGGACTTTCATCAGAAAAATGCTTAGCCCCCAGTAGACAGCCAAGTGCAAAACTAGCCAGGAAAGTCATAATTTATATAAAATTGTAATTTTATTTCTGTCATATGGTTCCGGAGATATATTTAGTATTCTAAGTGCTCATTTTCTGGGCCAAGGCCTATTATTATGCATACATTTTTTGCAGTTGCACACTGCGCAACAGTGTTGTGCCTGCGCAAATGTGAACATGCGCCGGAGAGTGATATACAGCAGCAGCAACTGCGCAGTGCAAGTGGCCATGTGCCAATGCACGATGGGAATGTATGCATGCTCAAGTGCATGGGGCATAGCCATGTGGTGTACAGTGCGATATTCAACACTGACAAATGGTGCAAGTGTGAGCAAATGGTAGTTGCATGATGCACACTTGAGCCTATAAAACTGGGAGCAAGTAGGAGAAGGACACTTGCGCCAGAGGGGAGCAGGAGAGAGGGAGACAGAGAGGCCAGCCAGAATCACTGTAGGGGTCAAAGAGAGGAACAGAGGCAGTGAGGGTGTGACTCTGTGTGAGAGAGTGAGTGTGTGTGTGAGTGAGACAGGCAGGGAGGCCACTGTGTGTGTGTGTGTGTGTGTGTGTGTGTGTGTGTGTGCTTCTGACACCAGGCACAGAAGGAGCAGCACAGGAACCCATGGGGTGGGTGGCAGAGGCCACAGCCAACAGGCCACCAGCCAGGGGCAGGGCATACAGGAGGACCAGTGGAATCAGCCGCCCACGGGGGACAGGACAACGGGGGAATGGCCAGTGCCACCTTCCAGATGGAGGCTGTAATGAGGGGTGTGGGGAGGCAGGAGGCAGGGTGGCGTGGCCATGGAAGGGCCCATCAGCGGTACACCCGGAACAGGTGGTACTGTGCCTGCACCAACTTCAAAAACCACACTGATACGGAGATAGTGAGCCGGTATCACCTGAACCGGGCGATTCTGAGGCAGTTCTGTGAGCTGTGCAGTGAGGAGATGCAGACACCCACGAGATGGAGCCATGCCCTGATGGTGGAGACGAAAGTAACAGCTGTCATGTGCCTGCTCACCATGGGCACCTTCCAGAGACCAACAGGGGACACCACAGCCATATCCCAGTTGGCCGCGTCACGGCTCCTCACACAATTCCTCAATGCACTGCTGCCACACTCAGTGGAATGCATCCACTTCCCCAGCACACAGGCAGAATGTGCAGTGAACATGCAGGAGTTCCACAGGGTGGCACGTATTCCTGGTGTGCTAGGGGCCATCAACTGCACTCATGTTGGCATTAGCATGCCACCTGGCCCAGAGGGGGTAGCCTACATCAACAGAAAGGGCTATCAAGTGGTGTGCGATGCCAGGGGGCGCATAATCAATGTCTGTGCCACACATCCTTGGGGAGCACATGATTCCTTCATCTGGCACAGCTCGGTACTGTATCACAGGTTCGAGACTGGGGACATCCCCACTGGCCACCTACTGAGTGAGTATGCCAAGACCATGGGCAGCTGGGCACAACAGGGCATGGGGGGCCACCAGGGTAGGGGCGCCACAAGGTTTGGCTGGGAAGGATGGGTGGCGCAGCAAAACAGTCCACCAGGCTAACCATATCTCTTTCCGCACAGGTGACAGTGGCTACCCACTCCGGCTCTGGCTGCTCACCCCTACCTGTGCCTGTCGACCCCTGCAGAGGAGCAGTACAGTGAGGCACATGCCAGCACGTGGAACATCATTGAGCATGTGTTTGGGCTGCTGAAGGCATGATTCCATTGCCTGGACAGGTCTGGCGGTGCCCTACAGTACAGCCCTTCAAAGGCCTGTGGCATATTCCTGGCCTGCTGTATACTGCACAACATGGCCACTGACCATGGGGTAGCTGCCAAGGTCGAAGAGGGGAGCAGCAGTGGGAACGACGTGGCCGCCGGACCATGTGGCTGTGGGCAGCCCCCCCAGGCATAGAGATCCCCGGCTGACCAGGATGGCCCGCCAGCACCTGGACACAATAGCAGAGGAGTGCTGCGGTGCATGAAGATAGGTGGACAAGCCTCCATGTACGGGATGGCAACAGTGGCACAGCACACAGGCATGTGTGGCATGCCCTATGGCAACAACAGCTGGGGGGCATGGGCATGATGCCGGACCACACAGCAATGCGCAGTACTGCACACCCCACCCACACCCACCCACACACCCCCGCACATATCCACACACACACACACACCCACACACACTGGTGCCCACAGGCATGCGCCCGGGCACTAGCTCCAGGCATGGATCAGATGCAGGGCACCAGTGCACAGATGCAACCAGTGCTGTGTTGGCATCATCACACACACACCACATAGGCCAGTGGGCAGCAGGCGTGCACACAGCCAGTGTGTGGCTCTGTCCATGGATGCCACGTCCATGGCACGCATGCACACACACACACACACACCACACCCATGTGCACACAGGGCACCGGCAGCAGACTACGGACAGGGAGGCGGCCACATCAGGACCACTGCACCATCACAAGGCCACCGGAGATGTGGACAGCCACGCCCGAAGCTGCCCAGCAGACCGAGCTACATGATGGCCATGGGGGTGTCTGCGACAGTCCCTCAGGAGTGCTACTGTGGGACCACGACTGCATCCTCACAGGGTCTGCAGGCTTGTAATACAAATATAATATATGTATTTGATTATTGTCACTCCATTTTGTATGACACTATTCCATTTTGAAATGCTTAATCATAGTTATATAAGATGTTTTGTATGAGACTTGTTTTTGTAAGATGTTTTGTACAAGATGTTATGAGACTTGTTTTTGTATGATGTTTTGTACAAGATGTTATGAGACTTGCTTTGGCGTTGTTTGGCTCATGATGTTCTGAGCACCTGGCCAGTGCTTAGAACATGATGATCTGGCAAATGCCAAATATTTATTAAGTGGTGTTTGTCATGCTGAACTCGTGATGTTCTGGGCACCTGGCCAGTGCTTAGGACATGGTGGTTTAGCATTTCTAAACCAGATAAAATATATAAAAATGGGACTTTCCAGATGCCTGGGTAGAAGCCTGCCTGCAGAGTGGACGATTGCTGCAGGAGCTGTTCCCGATTCCTGAGACTCCTAGCCAGGCTGAAGGGGGCTTCCCAGCCATTGGAAGAGGGCTTGGATGTTGCTTTATTGAATCGGTGATGTATTAAGTTTTGTCCAATCTTCTGTATATAATTTTATGTGTAAATACAATAAATAGATCATATAAGCATATTAGTTGGTGGTATTGTATGTGTGTACATGTAAGCCCCTTTGTGTAATTCTTGCATACTGGGCAAAACATTTTTGGCGTAGTCGGCAGGATGAGTTCTTCGGTCCGTGTCACCTCATGATCGGGTTGTTTCCCTTGGACAAAAAGAAGGACATTTTTGTGGAACCCCATCAGGACGTGACGCCTAGGGGCCGGCGACACTCATCATCACTGTAAGTACAAGAATACCTTGGAGCGAGTGTGCACTAAAAAGGACAGACCTAGATAATATGGGAAACAAGGGAGAAAAATAGCTGGGTCCAGAGTTAGTATTATCTGGACTGGCAAAATGTATGTTTGACAAGTTTGACCAAACAAATTACAAGGGCAACTGCACTGCCCTTTGTACTTGTAATTTGTGCTTGCTGCAAGTATATACTGTTAGAGCCAATGATGGCTTTCACAGTTCGGGCTGCTTTTAGGAGAAAAGCAGCGGCTGATTAAGTAAAGTTAGATAAGCAACATCTAGAAAAGAAAATAAACTACTGTGGATGTACGCACAGTAGGTGACTACAGACGGGATGATTTGAAAATCCTCCCCCATGTTGCCTATCTGTATAGTTCCAAGTTTTTCTGTATCAATTTCAAGTTCCCTTGCCTCCTATAGAGGCTGAAACATTTGATCCCAAACCCAAGTACTGGGGACCTCTACCAGATGGATCTCAACCTAGTACTGTTAGAGATTTTTTTTGTTTTGTTTTTAAACTGCAAACCAGAGCTCTGGAAAAAGACTTGGTTTGGCAGGTTACTAAAATGGCCAAAACAAAACCTTTGAAAGGGTTAAAACCTTTAAAAGGGTTAATAGCTGCAGTGTTTGGAAATTATCATGAAGGTCCTGCAGTCAGTTTTCTTACTCAGACTTGTGTATCGGAAAAGAAGAAGAAAATACCTTGGCACCGGGTAAGTCTGAATTTTTTTTATTCAAAGTTGTTTTATGTCTGTCTGTTTTATTTCTGTAATTCGTATACTAAACAAGGTAATGCTCCGTCTTTCTCGTGCATATTTTCTAGCTTATATCTGTGTTTTGTAATTATGTTCTGTTGTCAAGGTTGCGAGATAGGATTGACTGCCTTCAGTGCACAACATGTTACAGTAAAAAAAAAAAGAAGAAGCTTCTTTGCCTCATAGCTGACTGTTTTAATTGGTTTTATTTTTAATGAAACATTTGTGCTGCCTAGATAGGGTCAGTGAAGAACTTTTGTATGTAGTTGTTGGTTGGAGCAGGTAGTGTTAAAGGTGAAGAAATATGACGTCATAGATTGCAATGTGCAGAAAGAGTTGTAGTTTGCAAGCAACGTGCCAAGCCACTGCTAGGTGAAAATGTAATGTGTTAACAGCTATAAATGGCTTTATCATACTTCTATACTAGATGTGTTCACTTACAAATGGTGTGTTGTACTGCATTTTAAAGAAATTAAAATGTGTTTAAAAAGTGTTTTGTTCTGGAAAGATTTGGCATGGCGATATGTATAAATGTGTTGATTTAAAAATTGTCAGTGTTACAAGACAGGGGGAGGCAGCACATATATCTAAAACACGTACAGTTTTCTAATGAAACTATGGGCATTACCTCAGCAAATTGGTGTGAAACAATGTCAGTCTTATTTTGTGTTAAGTATCTCTTTTTGTATGTGTATGTGTGTACTGTCTTGGCCAGCAGTTTTATTGTGCTCTATTATTATTTAAAGATATTTAATATCAGTAGTGTTCAAGGACACTAAAAAAATAACTGGGTTTGAACGACCCTTGCATGCACACTGTGACCTTTTGCACGTTATTTGACCTTCTTGTGTTTCAACATTTTATGTTACTACCAGTTCAAACTTGATGTGTATTCCATACCTAAAGCACAACTTTTCACACAAAATGTATGTTTTCATGAAAGCACACCAAGAGTGAACCATGTAATTTGACTTTTATTGCAAAACTAGTATTCTAAGTGAAGAGGAACAAACTTTTCTTCTCTTCTCACTGCTTCTGACTTGCAGCCAACACAGGCAATACTCCAGCTGGAAGGGGAGAATTATTCATCATCTCCCCATATTTTTATTATATATATTTAGTACGCTTTTGAAAAAAGGACTATTACAGCTGTTTTTGAGAGTTTACCATCTACAGTTAAAAAAACAATGGTTTTGGTTTTTATGTGTGACCATGGTGTAATCTTTTTTTTTTTTTTTGTCTTTTTAAAATGCATTCTAAGAGATACGTATGCGGTATTACCATTAATCCAGATTTTTATAAACTCAGCTGACATTTTGTCATGCTTAGGATAAGGGACCCAGGACGCTTGGCTTCTTTATCCTATGAAAATAATCTTGTTTTATTTTTAAACTTGTGTAGGTTTAGTATTTTGTTGTTTGTCTGTGTTTCTTCTCTTTCTCTAGAGAAAAAGTTCCCCATCTTTATAAAGGTATAAAACTAATAAACTAATTGTAATATTATCTTGTTATAATTTAAAGTGTAGATAAGTGGGATCATGTCACCATCCACAGCTAACCTTTTATTGCTACAGTATTCGAGCTGTCTCTTGCACCCCGAGCTGTGTCTTCCACTAGTAGGAGCTTGAGGGAGGGGTAAGCTACCCTTCCTCCTTCCAGTGTAATACCCACAAAGGTTGCAAAGTACATCACTGTTCCCCAAAGGGGTATAAAAATGTGTATTTGCCAATAATTGTTTCTTATTTACAGGTTTTAGAAAAGACCCAAGGTATTTTAACAGCATAACCCAGCCCAAGCCCTTCTGTTTTCTCTAGTGCAAACAGTTGAATCTCACACCTATTATTGGTACAAGGGTTTCTGCCCTCAGCAAGTAATCAGTTACGCTGGAGGGTAGAGTTGTGTATGTATGTCCACACATATTCATTCTTTTGATTGTCTTTTCAGCTTTCTTATCCAGTCAAAACAAATGTAAAACAACTTTTGTACATCTTGCTGGAATATGTGCCTGCACACAAATGTTATCTTTGAGAATAATAAAATCTGTGTATTTCTAGGTCCTGCAATGGGTCCTAAAAGGAATGTTGGTGTGTCTTATGGTCCGTTTGGCAGAGCCTGTTACCCCAGGTGGAAGAATACAAAAGCTTAACAACACATATGGAGTGTGGAGTTGGAGAAATTCTACTAAAATAAGGAAACAAGACAATTTCACTTGTCAAGCCGGACAGGGATGTCCAATAGTAAATATTACCTTCTCACCAAATGTTAGTATTTGGAAAGCTGTTGGTGGAACAGGACGATTGTTTGTTCAATATGCCTACTGAAACAGATAAAATTTTTCTACAGAATAAAACTGCTATTAAATGCTGCAATTTGCTGGACATTTGCATGATAACTCCACAGCGAGGACGGGACTGTTGTAAAAATCAATCAGATATTTTTAACGAAACTATTGGATTAATGAAATTCTACTGTGATAGAGAATAGGACCACTTGGGTAGATTATATTACTGTATTAAGAAATCATCCTGTAGTTAGTAATAATAGTATAATTAAAATTCCTTCTACTTGTATACCGTAGCACAACAATATCAGAAAAATGTAATTCATTTTAATATAACATTTATGCCTAGTAAGAGATGTAGGTATAGAAAGGCTTGGTACGACACCTTATTATTAGGTGGGCGAAGGGGTAGGAATTTTGAATAGTGTTGATATAGAAACGTTAATCTAACAAACTTAAAAGCGGTAGGAGTAGATGTATCTAGTTTAATTAATTTACAAGCTCAATGGATGCCAACTGTCTTCTTACCCCAAAAATTGACTTTAAATTATGGTTCTGAATTTTTACAATTATTTAATGTCACAATTATGGGAACTAGATAGAGCAAAAAACATATCACAATTTATCAATTGGACAGAATGCACTATGCTATATATGTATGCTTTAATACAGAAGAATAAGGCACAAAGTGATTTAATGAGTAATAATGAATTTATGTGGAGGACCGATTTAAACAGTGGATACCTAGTGACAATTGGATGACAATATCATCAAATACAATTAAGTGCACAGATACATATTGTTCGGACAGATTACATTATAATATTAGTAATTCTAAACTAATGTGTAAATATGTAGTATTACCCATAATATTTGGCCCCCAATATTTGATCCCTAATTTTGGTTACCACATTTTAACGGAACTATATAGATAGTAATAATAGGACGCACGATTTAAGTTTATGCTCAGCAGACGATGGATGGGGTGTTGTGTGGACAACATTCTCAATTAATAATATGGAATTGTTACTTGTCATATCGTATAACGAAAAAATATATGACAATAGACCTTTATGATGCTTTTATCATACAAATCGATTTACAATAATCAAAGGACCGAATGTAATACAAATATAATATATGTATTGTGTTGATTATTGTCACTCCATTTTGTATGACACTATTCCATTTTGAAATGCTTAATCATAGTTATATAAGATGTTTTGTATGAGACTTGTTTTTGTAAGATGTTTTGTACAAGATGTTATGAGACTTGTTTTGTATGATGTTTTGTACAAGATGTTATGAGACTTGCTTTGGCGTTGTTTGGCTCATGATGTTCTGAGCACCTGGCCAGTGCTTGAGACATGATGATCTAGCGAATGCAAATATTTATTAAGTGGTGTTTGTCATGCTGAACTCGTGATGTTCTGGGCACCTGGCCAGTGCTTAGGACATGGTGGTTTAGCATTTAAACCAGATAAAATATATAAAAATGGGACTTTCAGATGCCTGGTTAGAAGCCTCGCCTGCAGAGTGGGCGATTGATGCAGGAGCTGTTCCCAATTCCTGAGACTCCTAGCCAGGCTGAAGGGGCTTCCCAGCCATTGGAAGAGGGCTTGGATGTTGCTTTATTGAATCGGTGATGTATTAAGTTTTGTCCAATCTCTGTATATAATTTTACGCGTAAATACAATAAATAGATCATATAAGCATATTAGTTGGTGGTATTGCATGTGTGTACATGTAAGCCCCTTTATGTAATTCTTGCATACTGGGCAAAACAGGGCTCCCAAACAAGCCCGCATCAGACATGCCTGCAATGCCCACAGCAGATCCCGGCATTGACATCTAGGGGGTCGCATGACACCATGACCGTGGGGTGGACAATGCACTCCAAGGTGTCTGTGGCGGCCAGCCATGCCTCATGGCAGCCGGTGGGGCTAGGCCGACCATGACCACAGTGGTAAGGTGATCCAGGGCTGCGATCGTGTCCTCCCGCAGTCGACTGATGGCATCCAGGACTTGTAAAGCCCCTGTCATGCTGCTCCACTGCCTGGCATCCTCGGCCCGGAGTGCACGCACCCCTGCCGCAGAGCAGCACCTGTTGCTCCACAGAGGCTCGCAGCAGACAGTGTGCTCATGCAAGGGTCGCACACGGGTGTCTGGACATTGGCGCCAACCCACGGGTGGCATGCGACCACACTGCCCAGTCCTTCACTCAGGTGGGTGCTGCACAGCGAGGTCCCCTTGGGGCTGCTCATTCACTGGCGCACCGGCGGCTGGCGCTCACCTGGCCCCCCAACATCCCCAGAAGTCTTCCGCCCCTCCAGCCACTGTGCGCCGGGCAGTGCCTGTGGCATCCGTGGACAGCGCCACCACCATCCGCCGGCACCACGCCGCTGTCACCCATGACAACACCGGGGGCAGTGGCAGGCAAACGGACAACCGCCAACAGGGCACTGGCGGCGCTGCCAGGGAGGGTGATTGGTATTATTGCCTTCCCCTTGATGACCCCCCCACTGTCCAGGACAATGGTCGCATCGTCATCGGTGTCAGACCCCGCCCCAATCTATGTCTCCACACACTGAACGCCATGTCTGGCATCCCGCTGGAACACAGCCAGGGCCTCGTCCGCCACCACGCCCAGGACATCCGGCCAGACAGCGGTGGTGTGCTGCAGCCGATCGGGCCCCCAGACGTTGGTGGAGGTGGAAGGCCGGTCTTCCAGGGCTGGGCATGCCCCCAAGGCATACACCACCACCACACCTGCCACTGCATGCTGGCACTCCGGTGCTGAAAAGGAATACAGTCACATTAGTGCCGCTGTCACCCAGGCCGGTCCCCCCCCCCAGATGCCGCTGTACCTACCATGCAGTGATGGGCTCCCACCGGTCTGGAAGCCGCCACCACCAGGCACCCCCTCGATGGTGCTGTGCTGCAAGGTGGCCGCCACTATCACCTCCTGTGGCATCAGCTGTGGCACGCTGGCCTGACCCCCACCCATGGCCACCCTTGCAGCCCAGATTGCCACCATCCTTTCCTTGATCCTGTGCCTGCCGGTGCAGACCCTTTTCTTGCACTCCTGCACTGACTGCTGGTGGCTGCCCTGCTGATTCACGGCCTCTGCCACCTCCACCCAGGCTGCGGTCCTGGCCTGTGGTGTGACTGTCATGTCACTCACCAGCGGCTCCCTGTCAAGGTACACCTCGAACAGGGCATCCGCCTCTGCCTTTGTAAAGTTGGGCCTGCGCTTGCATGCAGGCCCATGCTCCTCACCATCCTCACAATCAGTCATGCTGCTACCTGTGGGCAATGACATGTGGTCAGTGGCTGCTGCAGCCCACACCACCCACCCATTCCACTGTGCTGCCAGTCTCCTCAGCGGGCGCAACTTACCTCAGAGGGTTGCAATACCGGTCCATGTTCTGTGCAGTCCCGCAGCACCTTTATAGCACATCGCATGCAAATGAGCAGATGCGCAACTGAAATGAGATGCTAATTCCCCCAGTGCGCCACTGATAGGCTGATGAGCTACTCTGCATATGCCCACTGTATATCGCATTGTTGCACCTTGTGCAATGGACTTGCACCGGAACAAGTCATGGTGCAATGCTGTGACGTGCGCAGTGAGCCTTTTGAGGGGCGATGCACACATTGCCTGTGCCCATGCCACTTGCGCAGCATATGTGCGGTGTACGATAGGTGATATGGCGCTTGGCCACAATAAGGCCTGTGGCGCTTGAGTGCTGTGCAGCCTATGGCGCACGGGCACCATTTGCCACATGGCGCCCTGGCACCATTAGCCCTATGGCACCCAGGCACCATTGGCCCCATGGTGCCCGGGTGCCATAGGCTCATAGGACGTGGCACCCTCAAGCCACTGTTGCATATCATGCATAGTGGTCCCAATAGCACACTCATGCAGAGTGCGCATGCTGACCCCTGACCTCTGCCCTGCCCCTTCCCCTCAGGGACCTCTGCAGCACATGCCAGTGCGGCCACACCCCTACCACACATCCCTGGGGTTGCTCAATTGCTGAGGGCAGCGCATCTCCGAGCGAGGAGCACATGTGGAGCTTGTGCGCTACAGGGTGAAATTTTGATTTGTTACACAGCGATATAGCAATGCCGCACAGGAACGCACCATGGGCTTCCAACTGGAGCCAGATCAAGTTGGTCAATCTTGTGGCACTGGTGGAGCCCAATGCTGGCTGCCTATTTAGTCAGCACCCCCTCGCCAGGCCCAGGACTGAGGTCTGGCAGGAGGTGGCGGATGGGCTGGAGGAGGCCACTGGTGTGCAGCGCAGTGGGGAGCAGTGTCACCACCAGTACGGCGACATGCAACGGAGGGATCCAGAGTGGCTCAGAGCGCTGTAGGCGCATGTCCGGAGGGGGGCCATGCCACAGTTAGGCAAGTGTGCACCACCTGTGTCTGTGCCCGTTCATTATTCCCTGGGCAGGCAGGGCTGCATGCCATGCTAGGGGGGTGCTGGGGCTGCACGTCCTGTGGACTGTGGCAGCGCACCCTGTGTGCACTGTGCAACCGCACTGTGGCCGTGCTGGGCTGGGGTGCACGTTGTGCGGGAGGGCACTTGGTGTTGCTGTGTACTGATGTGTACGTGTTTATGTTTCTGTCCTAGACCCTGAGGACAGGAGGAGGGCCAGAGTGGCAGGCGCATTGGGTGGGCCACAGGGGGCCCCTGCGGGACCCAAGGCATGGGATGCAAGCCACAGGAGAGGTACAGCCAGGCTGGCACATGGAGCGCAGTAGCATGCAGGTAGGTGCTGTTACATGTTACATTGTTGTGCAGGGTGGGCAGCGGGGGTGGGGGTGGTCTACGGCCCCCTGTGCACTGCGTCGTTGCAGCTGTGTTCTGCCCACAGTGTGCGTGGTGCCATGCTGTGGCCATCACACATATGTGTGGCTGCTGCTGGTGGGCTTTGGGTGCGTCCGGCAGCCGGCTGTGCTGCTGCAACCCCATCGCTGTACCATGACACCTGCCTGCCACATTGGTGGCGGGTGGCCCATGGGTGGTGTTGGTGTCCAGCACTTTGCATAGTCGTGGCATGCCAGGTCAGCAGCACGTGTGGGCACACTCACTGGGGGTGGCCAGGGTGCCACCCCAGGGGCGCGTGTCACCACTGCCCGCTGTGCACAGTGGGTGGGCCAGGGTGTTCTGGACATGCATTGATCCCGTGTTCCCTCCTTTGTCATAGGTGTCCAGCATGTGCCTTGTCAGGCACTGAACAGCTGCCTCCTGAGGAGGATCCTGACCATCATGACAGCGACGCTGGAGGTTGCATGGCTGCTGCGGTGGATGCTGCAGCGGGGCCAGCGCCGGGAGCGGCAGGGTGGGGCCGCTCATAGGGCCCGTTAGACCTGCATCCCCTGTTCCTTCCCCTGTCACCCAATCCCTTGCCCTCCCCTATCCCTTTGTATAGCCCTGACCCCTGTCCCCTTACCTCCCTTCCCTGACTTCAGCCTGCATTGTACATAGTTTCCCCACTCCTTGTTCCCTGTACCCTTGCTTCCTGTTCATTGTTACCGTTTTCAGCATGTGGTTTGCTTTTAATATAGTTTGATATGGTTACCCATCTGTGTCCAGGTATGCTTTGCAGCTGGCGATGGAGCCATGCTGCAGTGGTGTGCAGGATGGCTGTGTAGTGCGCCTGTGGTGTTCGGGGGCTGTGCATGGTGGTGTTCATCCGTCGGTCAGTGGAAGTGCCCTGGGGCGGCCATGGGCTGGATGGTCTGGTTATGTGGTGTGTGAGTTGAGTGCCGTTTGCCTGGGTGTTGCTGGCTGTGGCCCGGGTGGCACGGCATTTGTCATCCAGTAGGGGGTAGCCAGTGGATGTCCACCCATGGCCATTGGTGTCACCCTACCTATGTTCACCACTGTGGTGCACGTGGGCAGGGGCCAGATGCCTACCCGTTCTCCTTGGGCGGTGTAACATCGTGAGCTGGCTGTGTCTCAATCCTGGCACCCCCATCTCCCTGGCGGCAACACCTTCCTCCACAGTGTCTTGAACCTTGCTGTGCCTGTGGTGGGTCCATTTATGTCCTGCCACATGTACCCCGGCCCCTGGCACATCCATTGATGCACTACTGCGCATGTTGGGTTGTTCCCTGGTGCACCCCTGACTGCGCTCTGGCGCATCCATGTATTCAGCCATGTTGCATGGGTGCATGCCGCTTTGCGCAACCTTTGAATATCGTGCTCGGTGCACCGTGGTGCAATGGATTTGTGGTGCGCGGTCTTGCGCAGCCTCTGGCGCATTTCAGAATATCTGGCCCCTGTGTTTCTCTATGCAGCTGTTGGTGAAAAAGAGTGTCTTCGCTATCTGTCACAATTAGCATTCCCACTTGCGCTTATGCTTGTTGTTACCTACACCGCCATGTGTGTTACCCTCATGCTGCTTTTCAGCTTGCTTTTGCGTTACTGTTACCATTTGCGTTTCCATTACTGTTTCTGTTTGCGTTTTGTTTTGCGTCACCATGTGCTTTACCATTTGCATTTCTGTATGGGCTTCGTTTGCGTTTCCTTTGCATTTTCGTTTGCATTTGCATTACTGTTAACATTTGCGTTTTCATAACAGTTTTTGTTTGTGTTTCATTTCGTTACCTTGTACATACCATTTGCATTTGCGTATGCACTTCTGTTTGCATTTGCGTTTCCTTTGGTGTCATCATTGCTGTTACCATTAGAATTTGTGCTTCCTATTGCGGTACCATGATGGTGCGCATTACCATTTTCATTTCTGTACACACTTGTGTTTGCGTTTCTGTTTGCATTACCATTCCCATCTACGCCTACACCCTTTGTGTTTTCATTTGCGCTTGCGTTTGTGTTACTGTCAACATTTACATTTCCATTACCGGTTTTGTTTGTGTTTTGTTTTGCATCTATTACTGTTTTCTTTATCATTTACGATTTGCGTCACCACGTGCGTTACCATTTGCGCTTGCGTTTCCATTGCCGTTAGTTCACTATTTATAGTGCACATTCTCAAAAAGAAGGGAAATTCATGGCAAGAAACTCCATTTAATGCATCAGTTAGGGTTGTTCCACAGCGACAAAAGTGAGGAAATTCGATTTTGGGGTTCCCACCTCCCTTGCACCCACCCGCTCCCACCAACAAGCATTCGCTAGGTCGCCGGTCCTAACTCTCACCCCATTCTCCTTATACTGCACCACCTCAGCTTGTTTACACATGGGATGGGGTGAGAGTTAGACTGATGACCCCAAAGCCTGTTGGTGGGGGCGGGATGGTGGTGGGGTGCAAGGTGGGGTAGGAATCCTGACATCGAATTTCCTCGCTTTTGTCACTGTGGAACAACCCTGATGCATTAAACAGAGTTTTTTTGCCATGAATATAGATAGATATAGATATAGATATAGATATAGATATAGATATAGATATAGATATAGATATAGATATAGATATAGATATAGATAATCAATCACCACCACTGCACAGCATTGTCTAACCCTGACTGACTCTTTTCTAACTCTTGAATCTTGCCACCAAAATTTGTATCAAATAAAGAAAAGCTGTCTAAATAAATATATATTTTTTTTTCATTGCAAAAAAACTTCTTTAATGCATCAGTTAGGGTTAAAGTGACAAAAGTTGGGAAATGAGACATTGGGGTAGAGCCACTAACCCCCCCAACACCCATCATCCTCCACAGACTGACAGACACCGGGGTGTGCCATGCGGTCATGAGGCCCAACTTGCATCCCATTACATGTGTAAACAGGCTGACATGCTACAGTAAAGGAGAATGAGGTGAGAGTTAGTTCTCACAACCCCATGGCACACCCCTGCGTCTGTCGGACTGTGGAAGATGGTGGGTGGTGGGGGGGTTAGGGGCTCTACCCTAACATCTCATTTCCCAACTTTTGTCACTTTAATCCTGACTGATGCAATAACGAAGTTTTTTGCAGGAACCCTTGCAACACTAATTTGCCAATATCTCAACTTTTATCACTTTAACCCTAACTGATGTATTAAAGTTTTTTGCAGGAACCCTTGTAACACTAATTTGCCAATATCTCAGCAACCGTAGCAGCTATGAAAAATTAAAGTGTCATTGTAATCATGACAGCAAGACCTCCACCCAAGATAACATTGACAAAATCTGTATCCCGAATCATTTCCGACCAAAACACGACTTGGTAAATCAAGAGATCTAACACACCAGACTACGCATTCCAAATTTCTTGCAAATCCGTTGAATGGTTGGAAAGTTAACGAGCAAAAATTTGGGTTTAACATTAAACTGCCTACTCAACCCCAACTATACTGGTACTATGCCTGTATCATATATATATATATATATATATATATATATATAAAACCATTCACCACCACAGTCTGCCAGCCTCCAGGTGTGTTCATTCATAAACAGCTGCACAGCACTGTACATGATTTGCTCTGTTCTCACTCTTGAGCCACAACTTGTATCAAAGTACTGTATGAAAAAATAAACTCTGTGTGTATATACATACATATATATATATATATATATATATATATATATATATCATAAGGTAGAAAATGTTGGGCAGACTGTATGGGCCTTGCGGTCCTTATCTGCCGTCAATGTCTATGTTTATATGTTTTATATATATATACATATATATATTTATATATCTCTTTATAAAATGGGTAAGAAAAAAGGAGTCAATCCGATCCACAGCATTGGACAAACACCATCACATGACCGTGCATATATCAGAGCGCGACCGCACACCTGCACTTTTACCCCCCCTCCAAAACAATTTTGACATTTTATAAGATAGATATACCACCTGAGGTGTGGTCGCTTCTGATATACACATGCCTTGGCAGTTGACGTCTCGGCCTGCGCCTCGCGTATATCAGAGCGCCACCACACACCTCAGAGTGGTATATCTATTACATATATATGTGTGTGTGTATATATATATATATATATATACACACACACACATATAGATATAGATAGATATATGTAATAGATAAACCACTCTGAGGTGTGCAGTTGTGCTCTGATATACGTGCGCCTTGGTGTGCGTCAACCACCCAAGGCATGCATTTATCAGAGTGCGACTGCACACCTCAGAGTGGTTTATCTATCTTGTAAAATGTCTAAATTGTTTTGTAGGGGGGTAAAAGTGTAGGTGCGCAGTTGTGCTCTGATATATGCATGGTCATTTGATGTGTTTCAACCACCCAGCAGGGATAACTTTTCCTATCCATTTTATAAATATATATATATATGTTCTATGAGATTCACCACCACAGCCTGCCAACTTACCTCACAAAAACTGTAGATCAGTCAGTGTAATGTTCTTCTCTGTAGCCACCATCAGGTCCAGCGATCTCTGCCTCAAAAAGTCATCCAGCTCCTGGTTCTCTATGCTGGATAGGCTTTTCCCAATGTCCCTGCTGTCAGCTGGAATGTGAGGAATCCTCCCGAGGATGACGTCACAATATGATCAGCTGCTGCTGATTTCACACTCACAGTGTGATTATACCCATCCAAACAGAAGTTGGATGGATACCAGATGCTGTAAAGTGCCCTCTTTGATAGGGCAAATTTGTCAGGAGAAACTACTGTTTCTTTTTCCCGCTGTAGTAGTAGAGTTATTGCAGGTTTGTTATTGGTTCTCCTGACTGAACCAATCACAAGCCTGCGATAACTCTCCTGCTCTGATTGGGCACCGTATTTTTTCTGTAGGACGACTGGCTCCCTTCTGAATCCTACTCTCTGCCTTGCTGGCTGCTGCTGCTGCCTGCTTTTTTCAGTTTCCACAGAGTGACATCACAGAACTCGGGAGCAGTCTTCAGGTAGCAGCTGGACTCTGGAGCAGGGCAGGCACTCACTTACAGTGTAGCATTGGGGCACTGATGACAAGTCCGACGAGCCTGAGCTGAGCTGGTGGAGGGACAGGACAGGATAGGACGGGAACATCACCGTGACTGTCTGGAAGAAACCATGGTGACGGTGCATTACTACAGCGAGCTACTCCCGGCACTAGTGTGGCAGTCAGATCCTATTACGTGTACCGATCCGGTAGGTCAATCAAGGAGGAAGGAAGGAAGGTGGGCAGCAGACAGATTTGCTTATTTATTTTACTTAACTTGTGCCCTGCCAGCTGCCGGTCCTGGAATGGTGGAATTTTTTAAACTACTGTGTTGCTGTTGTGTGGCAATGGACAGGCTGGAGACTGGAGTCGGGCAATGTGGCACGTCAATGTTTAGGTTAGGGTACTTGTTGATGTCATGCTTTGGTGCACTTGTTTTTGCTTTTTTTAGTGCCCAATTACTGACTTGGGAAGAGAGGGGAGGAGGGAGGGACAGGGACTTGTCTCTAACCGACGATGGAGTTAGTGGTTCCGGCACCGAGGGGGTGTCAGGCCATGACCCTCAGCTGATTTCTCTGCTTCCATGGGGGTGCTAGGTGAGCCCCACAGCCCATGGCTGATTCCTCAGCTTCTGTGAGGGTGCCAGGCATGCCCCACCATGACCTGCGGCCAATTTTTGAGTTCCATGGGGGTGCTAGGCCTGCCCCGCGACTGCGGCTAATTCCTCGGGCTCTGTGTGGTACCAGGGCTGCCATGGGTGGCATGCCAGTTAGTTTACTACTGCAAAGTAGTAGGAGCCAGAGGGAGGGCAACCTCAAAGGCAAAATGGTTCGGGGGCGCTGGCCCCTTGCCCTCTCCAGCTCCGCCGCTGCCCCTCCTGTCTTTACTTCCATTCCTCATTTTCTCTACCATTTTACCTGTTTCAATTTTAGGAACCTTTGGTGAATTCCCAACCTTAGGGTCCTCCCTACTGCCTGCTTTATCCTTCGGTGGGGGTAGTTTGATTTTCTCTGCTGTCCTCTGCC
Organism: Neoceratodus forsteri; assembly: GCA_016271365.2. NCBI lineage: Eukaryota > Metazoa > Chordata > Ceratodontiformes > Ceratodontidae > Neoceratodus > Neoceratodus forsteri. The sequence goes on along the minus strand of CM057457.1, from coordinate 141,396,914 downwards.
TCCCCCCTTGGCTAGTTTAAATGCTTGCAAATGAAGCATTTAAACCTTTTAATAAGGATCTTGGTACCTCCCTTGGATAGATGCAGGTCATCTCTCCTGTAGGTGGCACCACAGTCCTCAATGAGGCCAAACCCCTCTGCTATGCACCAGTCCTTCAGCCATGCATTGAATCTCTTGGTACTGAGTTCCCTGTCCTTCCCCTTGTCGTAGACAGGTAACACCTCCAAGAAGGTTACTGAGTGTGCCACCTGTCTAAGACTCCTCCCCAGCTCCCTGAACTCCTTCTGCACTACCCTAACCTCACCACCAGCTAGGTCATTAGTCCCCAGGTGGACAATGATGTCTAGCAAGCTCACCCCTCGACCTGCTGCCCCAGCGATCTTTAGGATGCGTTCTCCATCCTCCAAGCCACGGCCGGGTAAGCATGTGACTTCTCTTACTCCTTCTCTACTGCCCCAAAGTCTACCCCTAATGATAGAGTCCCCACCAGGAGTTGCATCATCCTGCTCCTCTGGGGTCCTCTGCTCCCCAGGTTTCAACAATAGAGGACCCCACATCCTCCTTGGTCACCACTGTGGGTGCCTCCTTGCAACAGTCCCGCCCCACCAGAGTGGTGTAGGAGTTGTGGTGTGGAACTATATGAGGGATGTGCCTCTGTCACACTGCCCTCACCCTTCCCAAGCCCACTGTAGTCCAGCCACTCCTCCTTCTTGACATCCTCTGAGGCTGCAGGGGTAGACTTGGCGGTCCCTGTGCAGGGGAGGAGGCCTCCCAAATCCCAGCCAACTCGACTTGGAGATGAGCAACCTCAGCCCAGAGAGGTGCATGCAGATGGGGCAGCACTGCAGCCTCTAGAAAGTCTCCCTGAAGGCTGCTGACCCTCAGCCACTGCACTGTACCACTCCAATCATGTCTGCTTTTGTCCTTTTTGTTTTAGTTTTGTTACTTGCCTTACACACGCTTTTTCCTTTCTTACTAAAAAAACCTTATAATGAGATTTTTTTTTTTACCTTGCCCCTTTTTCCTCTCTATATAAAAGCCCCTGCAGAGAGAATCAATAATAGTGTAGCTTTACAAAACTACCCAAGACTACCCACTGTAAGGAATTCAGTACATTACAGCTCTGCAAGTATCCCTGTACAAGATTTAATCCCACCTCAGTTACCCAATTAACCCCTTCTACTAATAGTTTAGTAACCCTTTTAACACGATTCAGTGCAAGATCACAGTATTTAAGTCCCCTATGCACCTATAATCACCACTTTTAAGGGGTTTTTTTTTTCCATTTGTTAACTTCTGTACTTCTTTCTGCTGTTGCAACCACCCCTCACACTTTTACCATCAGGATACCCCTAGACAGTGGGGGGGGGGGTCACATAAGTTTTGTAGACCTCACCCAGGCCTGCATGGCTGTACTTTAAGGCATTGCAAACTTGCCCCTCCCTCCCAAACATACACATCCCCATGTATGCGGTTCATTTGCCATCTCAAAATTCAAACTGCAAGTATGCATTTTACCTCTATTAAACTATTTAACTAGTCTACTTGAAAACAATAATTCTTAACTGGCTTACTTTAACAGTTTTGGCATATCAAAGCGACTTTATCATCTTCATCAGTTCACCCCATTCTAAACATCTCTTGACTTTCGAGCACATTTTTCATTTCACCAGTTGTTACCGCTGTAATTTTCCTTGGTCCTATACATCAGCCACTAGAATAACTACGATACGTTCAAGAATGATTGTTTGACTTATTTACACTGACATCAGGCTTTACTTTTACGGTTAGCTAGCCACAGGAAGTGAGCACGGGCAGCCTTGAGGTATCTTTTGTGAGTAGTTCCTGCCTGTTCTTGTCAATCTGTCCATTCGACTCAACATGAACTGTGCAGGACTTCAGACGAGTTCAGTGTACCACCATCTGAGTCTGTGTTCTGTGCAGGGCCTGGAAAAGGTAGACTTGAAATCCTGGGTATGGGATTTTTGAGATGACATATGGGTCGGGCTGCCAGTCAGAAGATGATGTCTCACTGCTCCAGGTTTTCACCATTACCCACTCTCCTATGATTAAGGGCTTTTCCCAATTGCAGGTGTCATCTGACCCACTTCCATTTTCTTGGTCTGTACATTCCTTCAGACTGGCTGGTGGCTTAGGCGCTGCTGGAGGAGGATCCTTTTCTCTTTCTGGCAGTGTGCTTTAACTGCCTTGGTATACACTTGAACTGGGGGTGACATCTGCATGCTCTGCCAACAGATAATAGTCACTGTGCCCCAGACTGGATCTGGTTCTCTCTCTGGTTCCTTCTTGGGTGCTGGTCAGAATTGAGGAACCTCTGGATGCAAATACTGCTAATTCACTCATCCAGCACTACTTGGTAGTCAGGCCCCAGGGGTGTTGGCAGTTCCTGGGGACATACAGCATTCAGCTGGATGCACTCCTCTTCCTACAGGAATGTCTGTGAGTCCACAAAGCATCTGCTGAGCTCTTCCTTCTCCTGCTGCAACAGTACTCACCATCTATGCCTGCCCCTACGTTTTGGCATCCTGAACTCTTTGGTGGACATCCGAAGGTACCCTGACAGACTGGTTGCTCTGCTTTTTCTTCTCCATCTCTCTCTCTCTTGGTGTCCTCATACAGCTGGCAGCAAACTGTTTTGATCCTGCTGCTCCTGGCATCGCTCCCTGATGTGGCTGCTGAACAGGCACAATGGTTCCTTCACTTTGGCACATGCATGCTTTGCTCTTCCAGTCTATCTGTGTGTCTTCAATTTCTTTTCCTTCTCCTCCTACATCTGCATGAATGCTGCACAACCTGAACTTGGACCTCTTGCTTCATCTCATCCCTGAGTGTCACCAGCTCCTGCTGCACATCCAGTATTTGACTTGCCAACTGTGTCAGCTCCTCTTGCTCTTCCCAGCAGGAATCCCACTCCTGTTGGGGACAACCAGCACCATGACTGCAGCAGAGGGCTTCCATGTGGGAACTGAACCATGCCTTTCCTCGTGCCGACATGCTTCACTGCTGTACTCAATCACTGCTCCCAAGTTGCTGCAGCTCAATTACCCTGATGGCCTCTCTTTAAAACTAGAGAATGCTACCTCAGGTTGTTCTCTTAACATATGGAGTTTGAGTCAGATGGTCCACTTCTAACCCTTCATGATTTCATCTGGGTTGAGGATCACTTCAGAACTGACCCCTGAATTGCATGGAGGTCTTTTTGCAGGCTTAGGGCATAGTCACGGAGGGTCTCATCCTCTCCCTGTACCCTTGAGAAGAATCGAACAATCAGCACTGGCAGACTCTTGAGACCAAAGATATGGTTCAATTTTCCAAAAATCTGTTCTGCAATTGCTTTCATTTCACCTGGCCAGGAGGATGCCTCCTGGTGGACCGTACCTTGGAGTTGCCCTATCAGGATCTCAACTCTCTGAGCTTCAGGCAGGTCATACAATCGGAAAAAGGTTTTCATCTTGTTGGTGAACTCGTGCAGCCTGTCGGTGTTTGGATCCATTTCTTCTATAAAGCATGGGAGCCAATGATGCTCCATTCCAGTAGGGAGTCATCATCAACAGCATGTTCCAGACATCATCTGATGATCCTCCTCTTCTTCCAGAGCAGTTCTCTCATCTTGCAGGCATCTTGTGCGGGTAGCTTCAAGCTTTGGACTCCTTGATGTTTCAGATCCTGAGGTTTATGCCATGTGTTTGTACAGGGCAGAAGCTCCAGTGGAATGGGGTTTGTATCTTCCTTTTTAGCTTAGGATAGGCCAGATGAATTTGGAAAGAGGCAGGAACCATACTCAGGGACCAAGATGCAAAACTTTGTTTACAAAGGACAAAAGGAACAACAGATAACTATTTTCTACAATGCTACAAGGCAATAGAACGGCGAGCAAAAAAAAAAACACATTCAGGACCAACAATTGGTCTGACCAACAGCAGTGGGTTAACCCTTTCAGTCCAAGTCCTGAGTACTTTGCAGAGATGACAAGGATGTGGAGATCCAACAAAACAACTGATGAACCACTCTTGGGCTTTGTGATGCACTGGCTGATCAGCATTGAGAACTGACCCCACAAAGCACTTTTTATAAACAGGCCATAACAAGGCATCTCCCAGACAAACAGAAAATGAAGAACTCTGCTAGCTGGACAATAAAGAATTTGGCGATCATCTACGACTGCTGGTGATCTGGTTGGGCAGATGGTTCACATGACGATCCACAGCAATGACCACTAGTAAGCCCCAGCATCCAGGCCACCTCCCAGTGGGATGACTACTAGTGATGTGACTCTCAGCACAGCCTCTTCAGAGCAGCACTGGTATATGTACGGCTTGTAGCTGGGCAACAAAATAAGAAAATGGTCAGACACAACATCAGCTGTGATTTCTCACTCTTGAGCTGGGGAAGCTCCTTAGCTGACTCACTTCTGGATACCTGACTATTGGCTCTCAGCAGCTTACCACTGTGGGTTTGTTACTAGGATACCTTTGGCAGAGATTCAAAGGCATTGGCTGGCTCAGTAAGAAGCAGGTCACTGGAGGCCAAGGATGAAGCTGAAAGATACAGTTGTCAGGTGTGCTGGCTCTGGCAAGGTGTTACGAGAAGAAGAAGGAAGGTGCAGATGCTGAACACTTCACCTCAAACCAGTCTAGGTGGCTATAAAGGGCATATGTACTAGGCAAGGGGTTAACAACAACAGTTTATACCTTAGAGAAAACACTTCAGGTCACGGGGCAAAACATTTATAGGCAACCAGTTCAGTTCACAGGTACAACAGTTCGATTCGAAAAAAAGTTGGTGTAACTAGACAGTTCAATGCAGGACAACCGGTTCAGGCCCTGAGGCAGAATAGTTCTGTAACCCCCAAAGTGTGGGGCTTACCAGGTGCCACCCCGTGAGACTCCCCGATGCTGCAGTGCCCCCAGCCAAAGTCCTGAAGTGCTCCTGAGTCTCCTACCAGCCCCTGCATGTGTTTGCTGCTGAAAGTGGGGCTGAAGGAGCAAAAGATGTGACCCGTCAGGTGGCTGCACTTGCAATGTGCAAGCCGGCGAGTTTGTGTATGTGCAGATGCGCATTTCAATGTGCCGCTTCTGCAGTGAAAACAGAGGTTCTCCCTGTGGTCTCAGACCCCGAACTAAGCTAATCAGGGTCCGTAGACATGAGGGAGGAACACAGCTGGGATCTCTTGTTACCCCAAATGCACCCACATGGAGTTACTTGCCCAAGCAGCAGGTGGGGCAGTCCCCAAAGCTAAAATGATGGTTGACTCAAAGGCATACGCAAATTTGCTGAACTGTTGTGATGGTGAGAGCATAGACCTCAAGAAAGCACTATTAATTTTAGGAGTCCCCCCAGGACTAGTAATGGACAAATCGAAGAGGTGTTGTCTGCAGAAACAAATATTGGTCAGATTGCAGTATGAGGGTGAGTGATGGACCCCTCCACCAAGACACTGACTGTCCTTGTTGAGTACAGAGAGAGTGTGGATGTTGCTAAAGTGCCAGAACACGTGACCCTGAAGGTTCCCACTCTGCCTGGAATTTGGTGCACCATGCATGTAAGATGCCCAAGCCCAATGTCCCCCCAAAAGCTGAAGGTTTTCAGGAGAAATTGAGTCTTTTGTTATTGGCAGAAGGGAAATCCACTGATAAAGTTAGAAATGTAATTGATGTGATATAAGGTAACTTGCTCGAACTCCAGTAGGCATGCAAAACTATATACCGCTTGTTATGTATGATTCCTATAGAAGATTACGCATTTGTTCTGGGATCAAACCCACTCCAGCAGGGAAGGAGGACCTTGACACCAAGATGGACTATGCCACCCTGTTGGTGCAAGACTGGCAGTGTCCAGAGGCAGAAAAGCGTAAGAGAATAGGAAACATCTCCGAGAGTCTGCCCTTGATGTTATCCATTCCATAAGAGCAAAGCCCGATGCCACTACACAAGACTATTTGAATGCTCTTGATAGCATGTTTGGAAGCACTGAGTCAGGTGAAGATCTCATGTGGAAATACAAAGCAACCAAGCAGTGCTGAGGAGAGACATTATCAGACTACTTAACTCACCTTGAGCAGGTGTTGCAACAAGTTTTTTGTAAAGGAGGCATGGCTTCCTCTAATCTGGATAAAGTGAGAATTAGCCAAGTATGTAAAGGTCCTCATTACTCAAGTTTGCTATTGTTGAAACTGGGCTTGATGGATCGAAAAGACAATCCACCCACCTTCAGTGTCCTGATGAAGGAAGTGAGAGAGGTTGAAAATGAGACAGACTTTTGGGAATCTAATGCTGGGATAACCAGTGTCCTCTCAAGTGAAAGACACTTAAGCAGTGATAGTGTGAACTCCATGAATTTTTGCAAGCTCAGAGAGTTCAGAGCCACTCAATAGTTACTGTAGCTTCAAGTTGAAGCTGTGAAGTGCAGCGGAACTCCATGGATATGTCTCCTGCTGACAGTTTGTCCATACTGGTGCCACTGCCCAACTAGCTAATTCTACTAATGTTTCTGATTTCCAGAGCCAGTTGCAGGAACTGAAAGCCATTGTGGATGATTTAAAGAAAAGTAAATCTGCACCTGTGATGTATCAAGGAATGAAAACAATAATAGAGGACCTCCTGCAAGGAATGATGCATACCGACCTTTGGAGAGAGATGAAATCAGACAAGTACCCCCAGCCCTCCGCTGAGCTGACTCAGTCACAACAAATTTGAGAGGCATCTTTTGTTTCCAATGTGGTGAGGATGGCCACATGAAAAGACAGTGTCAGTCTCAGAAGATTTGCATAAGGGCAATACCAGATTGATGGAAGAGCGCAGAAAGCAAAGAAATCCCCCTAGTAATACAGCTAAACAAAGTGCGAACCCAACAGCAGGCAAGTCATCTGCAAGGACGTTTGGACTTCCACAAACAGAAGTTGATAGACTTGATCCTTCCATGGGAGCTACTATTATCATTGAAGAAGTGCAGAACAGAGCTGTCCTAGATAGTGGATCGATTCGCAGGTGACAATAATTTTTAAAGAATGGCACGACCGGAACTTCTCTCACATCCCCCTGATGATGATTGATGGATTGAATATTTGGGGCTTAAGTAAGAAAACATACCCCTACTTGGGATACATCAGAATGTGGATAGCTTTCCTGTCATAGACCACAGGTGTAGGAGATCCTGTTGAGACACTTGCTGTTGCATGTCCAAAATCAGGCTTGTATGATATTGTGTACCTGTGCTCATCAGAACAAATGCCAGTATATTCAGATGACTGGCTCAACAGTGCCAAGAGAAGGAAGTCAAGAGAAGGGGCTGAACACTAAATGCACATGCCATGATTAGACAAGTCTATGAAAAGCAGTCCAAGTCTTCAAGAGACCTAAGCTGATCCCGTGGGCATCATGTGGAAGAAGGATGCTGAAGAAATTGTGATACCCCCAAATGCTGAATGTGGCATAACTGGCATGGTTCATTTCCGAGGACAGATCAAGAATAAATTGATGATGCTAGACACTCCAGAAGAGCATGGACTACCTGAAGGAGTACTTATGAAACCCAGTGTCCTTCCAGTGCAAGCACATGCCTTTGCTCGACGAGTGACTGTCCATGTGAAGAACGTCACAGGCAGTGAGGTGACCATACGGTGAGGGCGCATCCTTGCTACAGTGCATTGTATTGACACTGCTGTGAAACTGTCTGCTGAAGATGGAGATCTTATTATTGGACTAGATGCCAAGCTCTTTGATTCTGGAGACTCTCCAGTTCCTGAAACCTAGAAAAGATGAATCAGAAAGAAACTGTTTCAGCACACTAACATTTTCTCACTCCATGAATGGGATGTGGGATGTGTGGATGGCGATGAACACCAAATAAGATTGCATGACGCCCGACTCATTCCATGAAAGGTTATGAAGATATAGATGATGTGCGGTGCCATTTTCAAGGACTTTTGGCTGCTGGGATTATTCAGGAATCCAGAAGTCCCTATGCCTCTCTCATTGTGGTCGTCAGAAAGAAGAACAGATCTGTATGTATGTGCGTGGATTACGGCACCCTTAACAAGAGAATCACACCAGATCAGTACACCATGCTGAGGATCCAAGATGCTTTAGATTGCTTAAATGGCAGTAAATGGTTCTCTGTACTAGATCTAAGAAGTAGGCACGATCAGATACCAATGGCCCCTCAAAATCGAGAAAAGACCACGTTCATCTGCCACTGGGGTTCTATGAATTCTTAAGAATGCCACAAGGGATCTCCAATGCCCCAGCTACATTCCAAAGGCTCATGGAGAAGGCTGTTGGCAACATGAATTTACTGCAGTGTTTGGTGTATCTGAATGATTTAATCGCTTTTGACAAAATGTTAGAACACCACAAAACTAGGCTCCTAAAAGTGCCAGATCATCTAGAAGAGTTTGGATTAAAGCTCTCGATTGATAAGTGCCAGTTCTTCCAGACCTCATTTAAGTATGTTGGCCATATCGTATCTGCAGATGGGATCCAGACTGACCCAAGTAAGATAGAGGCATTGACAACATGACCAAACCATCCACTCTGAAAGAGTTGCAGCATTTCCTTGGGTTTTGTGGTTACTACAGAAGATTCATGAAGGACTACAGCAAAGTAGTCAGGCTTTTGTTGAACCTCATGCAAGGCTATCCGCCCACCAGAAAAAGAAAGAACCCACCGTTCAAGAGAAATGACCCCACGTCTTACTACAAACAGTCAGAACCATTTGGACCTCAACGGACGCCCGAGTGCAAAAGCTTTTAGAGTCATTATTCATTGTTTGACGCATGCCCCTGTCCTAACGTACACTGATCCAGAGAAACCATATGTACTCCACAAGGATGCAAGTTTCAGTGGGTTACATGCGGTACTCTACCAAAGCTTTCCTGAAGGGTTGTGACTCATGGCTTCATCAGCAGAAGCCTCAACAGTGCAGAGAAGAAGTACCCTGTTCACAAGCTAGAGTTTATTTATTTAGTTATTTATAGAAAAGTTTCACCAGACAGGCCCACTGAACAATAAGATGCTCATCTCACGGTGCATCCTGGGGTAAAGGGTAAGGGGAACACGTACTGTATAAACAGTACTGTTCACATTAGAGTAATTACAAATTTGAAAAAATAAGTATCTCACATTACATAATGAGACTGTATGATCAATTCGTTCAGTGATGTATTACATACATACGTACATAAGTATAAAAGAACAATATAAATACAATATATGTATGTTGCATATTGTATGTATATATAGTACAAACAATATGCATATAATTGAACAGACAATAAACAATTCAGTATGGATTACAACTGTATTTAAGTGCTAGTTCTGACAATAGTGCAGTAGTAGTAGCAGAACATATGACACTGCAGCAGCCTATTCAGGTGGTACAGCAGAGCAAGATGGAGCTGCACACATCAGGTGCATGAGCAATTTGAGGAGCAGTAATTTGTGAGGGCAGTTGAGGTAGAGGAGGGGGACGATGAGTGTCTGATTTGTGGAGGTAACGAGTTCCAGAGTTTGGGGAAGGAGTGGTAGAAAGCGGCCTGGCCAGCAGAGGTGAGTCTGTGGGGGTTTGCCAGGGTCCTGGTGTGTGAGGATCTAAGGGAGTGTAAGGCGGGTGAGAAGATAGACAGAGCAGAAGAGAGGCAAGAGGAGAGAGTTGAACCAGAATTTAGAGGTGAACTTTGCAATGTGGGAGAGACGTCAGTTGGTAAGTGATGGTAATTGGGAACACGGAGTGGAATAGCTCATAGTGGTGGGTGCGAGGTGGAGTGTCGAGAGCAAAGTGACAGAAGAAGTTGAAGAGTGAATCCAATCTGGTTAGAGTGGACTTTGGGGCAGCACTGGACACTACATCGCAGTAGTCAAAGATAGGGAGAATCATTTTCTGGACTACTTTATGCCTAGTCAGTAGAGGTAGACAGTTCCAGTTCCTGAATAGCGCAGCAAGCTTGGGGTGCAGTTTTTTCAGAATAGCGTCCACATGTCCAGAAAAATTGAGGTGCTGGTCAAGCCAGACCCCTAGGTATCTGAAGGAGTAGGTGTCTCGGCGAAATCCCATCTAAGGTGTGGAAGGAAGGAAGGGTGGTGAACCCAGAGAGTCTGCCTCATGCCAAAGGTCATGGCGACAGCCTTTTTGGCATTTAGGGAAAGCAGATGTGAGCTGAGCCAGCATTGGAGCTTGTTGAAGTCTAATTGGAGTCTGGCTTCGACATCAGAAAGGGTATGGCCAAAGGAGAACAGGACAGTGTCATCAGCATGCATGTGAATTGATGTTGTTGTACAAACTGACAGGAGGTTGTTTAGGAACATGAAGAAGAGTATAGGGCCTAGCACCAATCCCTGTGGAATGCCAGTGTCGATAAGCAGGGGAGGGGATAATGAGTCAGCGATCCTGACTGACTAAGTCCTACCTGCAAGGTAGGCACTGAACCATCTGGTGGCAGTGTCAGACAGTCCAGCTGAGGAGAGGTTATTTAGGAGAAGGGGATGGGAAACCATGTTGAAAGCCTTTGCAAGGTCGACAGAAATGGCTGATGTGAATAGGCCACTATTTATCACTGAGAGGATGGAGTCAGCAAGCCTAAGTAGGGAGGTTTTAGTAGAGTGATGTTTCCTAAAACCAGACTGGAAGGGAGTAAAGAAGTTAGAGTCAGAGAGGTAGGAGGAAAGTTGTGAAAGGACCAGGTATTCCTGTAGTTTAGCCAAAATAGGGAGCAGAGAAACCGGGCAGTATTTACTGGGGGTGGACGGGTCGCCTCCCTTGGGAAGTGGTAGGACAACAACATACTTCCAGATTTTGGGAACTGTAGCTGTAGCAAAGGAAAGGTTTAGGATGTCAACCACTAGGGAGGCTATAGCAGAGGCAGAGAAATAGAGGATTATAGGGTCCAAACCATCAGGGGAGCTTCCTTTTGTAGGGTTTAGAGCAAGAAGGGCTGTCAGCACATCAGCAGGGGTGACATTTGAAAAGGAGAAAGAATCATTATGTAGGGATTCATTTTGAGGTGTAGTGGTATTAGATTGACAGGGTGTAGTTGAAAGGAGGGAGGCAAGGAGTGAGGATGCGCAGGAGGCGAAATATGAGCTGAATTTGGTGGCGACTGCAAGGTGGTCTGGTGCAGGTAATATTAACCTTAAAGGGAGGGTGATAGCGGCCGGTGACACTGAGGTTGAGGCGCTGGCGCCACACCTTGCTCCATGCTGGTGACCCGGGTTGGTGCGGACTCGGGCTGCTGGTGGGTCGGCCAGGGGAGAAGGATTGAGCACCCACTGGCTTGCTCTCCTTCTCTGGGGTGGGAGGGGAAGCTTCCCCGCTGCGATACCGCCATCTCCTGGTGAATTCGGGGGGCTGTCTGTGCAGTCTAGGGGAGGCAGCAACACAAGGGGTAGACGTCGGCAGGGGACTGGGGTGGATGCATGTCTCAGCGTTCGTCTGACCCCTTGCCCCCATTGCACGCCAACGTCAGATATAGAAACACAGGAAAAACAACCCTCACCTCTCCTAGGTGAAGACTCCTCCAGCAGCACACGTGCCACCCACCGACTAAGGCAGTCTCGGAGGGAAGGTAAAAGAGGACCTTTCCTCACTCCGCCTGGGGGGTAATCCAGGCCATCAAAATAGCCTTGGAGAGTTGAGCTGTGCACTCTAGGGCAGACCTTGGGTGGGAAGGTAGACGTGTGTGAGCATTGAGGGGTCCGATTGAGTGGGGAGCTGAGGGCGGTAGAGGTGGAGATAAACAGAAGGTAAAAAAAAAGGGGGGGTGATTTAACTGGGGGGAGAATAGTGTATGGACAACCTTCCAGCATTTGGAAGGGTTGTCTATGTTAAACTGAAAGTTATTTCTGAAATGTTCAGACTTTACCAGTCTAGTGGCTTTTGTACATTTGTTGCACAGGGTACGGTAAAGTTGATGATTTATTGGGTTCTTTGATGCTTTTATTTTTTTCCAGGCTAGGTCATGAGTCCGGTGGCATGCTAGCAGCTCCGGGGTAATCCAAGGGAGATGGTTGCCTCGAACCCTAGCATTTCTAATAGAGGTGGAAATGTTCTATGTATCGATGAAGTTTAAGTTATCTTTGAAGTAATCCAGAGCAACATCCACTGAGTTGGCCGAGGCAATGGGAGACCAGTCAGTTTGCACAAGACTTTGCAGTAAATGGTCTAGGTCAAGTGGTTTAAAAGACCTAGAATATATTATTTTGTGTGGTACCTTGGGCCTGTGAATTTTATGGACCATAAAAATCATGCAATGATAAATTAATGAGTCTGGTAGTAGACCAGATATAATGACTCTGTGGGGGTGGGATGTGATGCCCCGGTCTATCAGTGAGTGGTTTTGTGTTTTATGGTTTAAACAAATTGGCTCTAGGATTTGCTGTGAGAGGTTCAGGGCAGTTATACCATTTTGGAGCTTAGTGAGTGAGGCAGCTGCCCAGTTTTGATTGAAATCCCCATCATGTAAGCTCTCCTGCTGATGCATGAGAAGCCAGGGTGGTGAGTAGGTCAGAGACAGTAGCAGGGTGGAGGCCAGGTCTGCATTAGACACCAGCTAAAAATATTGGGACAGAAAACAGAAGGGAGAGTCCGATGAGGAGAACCTCATGAGATGCTGGGGTGATGTAGCTAAGATAATGTTGGCACTGAGTGATGTGGAGATGTACATTGTCACTCCACCACCCCAACTTGCCCAGTCTTGCCTGAGAATGGAGTAGCCAGGGATAGCTAATTCATTATTTCTAATTTTGTTGCTTAGTGAGGATTCAGACAGCATAAGGATGTCAGGGGCTAGAGAGACTGCCAGAGGTTGTAGCTGAACTAACTTTGGTAGCCAGCTATGAATGTTTACATGAAGTAGTAGCCTGAGGCTGCAGGGCAGAATAGGGTGTTGGGGTAACAACGTTAGTAGTGGCAAGGCGATGGGGGAGTAGGGTGAGGCCTGGGCTTGGGCTGATATCACTGTACAATAGAAGTAAGTTATGATGAGATAGTGGATTTATCTTGCTTATACCATGGAAGGGACATGAGTGAGTGGGCGGATGTGGTATCGGTTTGGGTAGGCAGGTTGCAGCTATAATAGGGATCATAGTGAAAGAGGTTGGGGGTGAGCTCATGGAAGCAATAGGTATGGCTAGAAAGTGACAGCATACATAATGGTCGTGTATACGTGTTAACTGGAGCACCTTTGCAGCAGCCACATCCAAAAGCAGGGCCATTCTTGATGCCCTTCAGGTGGCATGCCTCAAAAAGCTAGTTTTGGGACCTACTCATGAGGAAGCAATCTTAGACTCATACTCTCTAATGAGGACAGTGAGAGGATCTCAGATCTAGAAGTGGGTAGCCATTTGGGAACAAGTGACCACCAAACAGTGTGGTTCATGATAAACTCAGCTACAGAATCAGGCCATACAAAAGTGAGGGTTCTGGACTTCAGGAGGGATGACTTTGGCAAGATGGGAGAGTGCCTTAGAAAAGCACTAGCAAACAGGCTACAAGGAGGGGTGGAGCAACAATGGGCAAATATCAAAACTGCCATCGCAGAGGCAACAAGCCTTTCTGTGAAGCAAATAAACAAATCAAAATGAAAGAAAAAGCCACTATAGTTCTCAAAATAGGTGGCGGTGAAGGTTAGGGAGAAAAATATAGCATTTAGGAAGTATAAGGAAACACAGAAGGAGCAGGACAGAGAACTGTACCAGTTAAGGCAGAAGGAAACAGGGAGGGTAGTCAGAATAGCAAAGGCACAAACTGAGGAAAAGATAGCTAACTCGGCTAAGAAGGGGGATAAAACCTTTTATAGGTATATCAGAGAGCGTTGAAAGACAAAGGGAGGGATAGTGAGGCTGAATAGAATGGATGGTGGGTGGGCAGATAGTGCAAGTGAAAAAGCAGGGATACTGAATGAATACTTCTGTTCAGTATTCACAAAAGCAGAAGTAGGGGAGGTGCCTAATCCAATTAACAGAAGCACTCTGGGGAGAGGGGTCGATCCCAGTCCTTTCACAGAAGAAAGGGTTCTGAAAGAACTTCTAAAACTGAAGGTGGACAAAGCAATGGGGCCAGATGGAATTCACCCCAGAATTCTAAAAGAATTAAGCAGAGAACTAGTGACACCACTGACTACCCTTTTTAACAAATCATGGGAGGATGGTGTGGTACCTGAGGACTGGAAGAAGGCAGATGCAATTCCCTTTCACAAAAGTGGGAGCAAGACAGAGGCAGGAAACTACAGACCTGTCAGTTTGACCTCTGTGGTAGGGAAAGTGATGGAATCACTTCTGAAGGAAAGAATTGTTGAGTACCTAGAGGCCAGTGGGGCACAGGACCCAAGGCAGCATGGGTTCACAGCAGGAAGGTCATGTCAGACGAATCTAATTGATTTCTTTGACTGGGTGACCAAAGTAGTAGACCAGGGAGGGGCTGTGGACATGGCCTACCTAGACTTTAGCAAGGCATTTGACACAGTCCCACACAAAGATTAGTAGTCAAATTAACCAGCCTGAGGTGGGTCCCAGGGTGGTAGCCTGGAGTAAAACATTTGCTGAACAACAGGACACAGAAGGTAATTGTAAATGAGATCACTCTGAAGAAAGAGGGGTTACTAGTGGGGTGCCCGCAGGAGGTTCAGTACTGGGTCCAGTCCTTTTTAATGTCTTTATAAGTGACATTGCAGAGAGACTGGAAGGAAAAGTATGCATCTTTGCAGATGACACAAAGATCTGCAACAGGGTTGATACACAAGGAGGTGTGGAAAGGATGAGGAGGGACTTGGCAAGGTTGGAGGAATGTTCAGAAGTATGGCAGCTTGGATTCAATGCAAAGAAGTGCAAAGTAATGCACCTGGGAAACAAAAACTCAGGGAAAGATTACACAATGGAGGGAGAGATAGTAACAACAACAAAAATAGAAAGGGACCTGGGGGTAATCATATCAGATGATCTTAAGGTTGGCAAGCAATGTGAGAAGGCAGTAGGGAGGGCTGGGGAGATACTGGGATGTATAGGGAGAGGTATCACCAGCAGAAAACAGGAAGTTGTTATCCCCCTGTACAGACAGTTGGTGAGACCCCATCTGGAGTACTGTGTCCAGTTCTGGAGACCCCATCTCCGTAAGGACATAGACAGGATGGAGGTAGTTCAGAGGAGGGCAACTAAAATGGTGCAGGGTCTGCAAGAGAAGCCATACGAGGAGAGACTAAAGGAGCTTAAAGTCTGCATCAAGCCAGTCTTGGATTGGTTTAGGCAGATGGAGGTGGATCCGTGGGTCTTTTAAAAAAAAAAATCAGCTGATGTGGTGACCGGCTTTCTTTATTCATTTCATCCTGTTCCTGTTTTTTCAGCCGGTTCACACAGCGGACTACGGGCGGCTGGTCACAGTATCAGTGGCAGGCACAGCGCGGACTGGTAGTCTCCCACAGCAGCATTTTTGGTTGAATCACGACTTCTAGATGAACGAGGATGAACATGGAGGATCCAGGAACAGCCGCGTTGTTGCTGCTCGGGAACTCAGGCGGTCAGGAAAATTTAGGAATATCGGTGCTGTGCTCTGTGTGGTGGGTGGCAATGAAAAGACCCTCCAACAGTGGCTGCAGACCCCATGAAACTGAAGACTGAGCTACTCAGTCTCTGGCTTTGGTCTGAACCCTGCTGCACTTCAGTCTGCAGATCAAGAGGCAGAGTGGAATCATGGATCCCTCCCTCAAGTCAGTACCCCTGGCTGTCTTATTCTTCTTTCCTCAGTCACTGCACATGCATAAGCAAAGTAAGACTGCAAGATAATTAATATATTTATTATTTATTCGCAATCAATGGCAAATCACACTGAGTCAGTGTCTTGTGTGGTGGGTTGTAAAAGTTGATTCAACATTGTTTTTTCGAACAAACTTTTGGGAGGGAGAGAAAGAGATGCTGTGTGCTGGCTGCTTGTGGACTCACGGGGGACAGACCAGGACTTGCTAATTCTATTTATTGCCTGCTTTTTTTTCCCTGAGTGAGTCATGGCCATAGCAGGAGGATTTTTTGTACAAGTCTGCCGTTTGAAACCGTGTGAAATGAAGTGTGTCAGAATTTTAGTATCTATAGTAAGAGATTCAATTCCAGCCCACACTATGAAAACTTAAAAAAAAAAAAGGATAAAAAATACAGGATGCTAGGTGCTCACACTGCTTCATTCCCCAGGCCATCTCGAAATTTATAGGTTCAGTCAGACTGTATTTCAGTCATTGAATTAATTTAAAGCACCAAGGAGAAGCAAGCTTAATGAACACATTTTTATTAAATTAGGACTGAGTGCAGCAGCTGTTTGTCTGACAAAATATACCCAAATGCAGTATATTGATCTCTCGCTAATCCAAACAATCAATCCCTATCAAAAGATCATGAAACCATGCCCAGGAAGAAATTCAGCAATTTCACCAGTATAGGGGTCTGTTAATACTCTGGTTATTAAAGCTAATATTTAATTGTATATCTTGGAAAAGCTATTTAGTGAAAGCAGGAAAATGGAGGATGGATGCTGGTGGGGGTGTAACCAGAGTTAGCTGGGAATACTACATTTTAACTTGCCTCAAACCAGTGAATGGTGTTTAGGACTGGAGTGGGGCAGTGTGGGGACTGAGGGGTTTGGGTTACAGAGGACTGGTTAACTGAAAATAAGTGGCTGGGTTCAGCTGGTACACTGTCAACAGATGGCCTAGAAACCAGGGATTGTCAGTTGGAGGCACCTTAGAGTCTGTGGATGGAGGGAGGGGTTGTGGAGGCTGGTAAACTGAAGATAAGGGACTGGCTCCTCCTGGCAAGTGGCACACAAGCAGGCATACTTTTTTTCAGGGGGGCTGGGAAAGAAATGATTCTGGAGGAATAGAAGAGGTGATGAGCAGCAGAAAGAAATGGACTGCCGTGGGGGAAGGGATAGCCATAGGAAGGACTAGTGGTTCTATTGTAAAACAGGAATTACTGTAGACTTGGCCACCACCCCAAACAGGTGTTTTCACAGAAACACCTCTTCTCCTAACATTAGTCACATACTTCAACCTCATTCAACCCCTCCCAGGTCCATTACCAAACCAGCAAACTGCATTGTATTGCTAATCTTACTCTGGAGGTGTATGTGTGTGCTTTAGAGAGCAGAGTAAACCGATAATGCATGCATGAGAGCTGGTGTGAATGGACCTCTGTCAGGCTGGCTACCTTGATGTGGTACAGACTAGGTTTATCACAATGTTTGCTAAACACTGTAGCTAAAGGCAGTTTTACTTCTGTCTCTGTTAGGATGAAATGTTGTGAATCTTGATGTGGTACAGAGTTTTATCACTATGTTTGCTAAACTTGTAGCTAAATGCCAGATTAACTTCTATGTCTGTTAGGATTAAATGTTGTAAATCTAAAAATAATTTATCTTTTGGGATTACTGGCTAAATGCATATCTGAAATGGGCAGGCCTACTATCTGTGTGATGTGGCATTGCATATTTTGGTTTATGTTTACACGGGGTGGGGGGCAATGGTACCATCAGTCCCCCTCCTCCTGGTATAGCCTCCCTGGTATTTGTTTAGATTTTGTTAACCCAGTAAACCACTGGGCCTAGAAGTGCCTTTTTTCAGGGGGACTGGTGGGGGAGGGGTACAGATGGTATGCAACTGAGATTGAACTGGATTCAGTAGTTTATGGTATTTGTAGTGAACTGGTACTGGTAGGAGGCTAGGAGCGAGAGAACAGCAGCTGCCCAGCCAGACCTATAGCTGCACTGCTCATCTGCACTCTTACAATCTGCATGCATGATTTACATTCTGGTTTCTGTAGGTGCCCTGGCTGCCAGCTGTGGTGCCCACCCAGTGCCCTGGTAACCAACAGAAGCTGGAGCCACCACTACACCACAGTCACTTAAAGAGCTAGTGTACCACCTAAAAGTAATATTAGATTTTAAAAGCAGCCGGCCATTACCTTTTACATCTGAGGTACTTTTTCTTTTCACTTTGCTTAATTGGAAGATCATTTACCTGATGTTAGTAGGTGTGATGTGTGGAACAGCTCTTAGCCTGGCATTTGACATATCTTGCTCTACTGCCCCATACTACATCATCAGTATTGTGACCTCTCTGACTGTGACATCCCTGCTACTTTGGAACAGTGAGTGAATGACTGCCAGGTCATTCATAGAAACATAGGAGTTGATGGCAGATAAGGACAGTAAGGCCCATCCAGTCTGCCCCTTTCTTTTTCTACCTTATAAATGTGCTATTGGCCTTTGCTCTGTCAGTGGCCAATCTATTCATACTCATCTGTATTGCTCCCTTATGCCTATCCCATGCCTGTATGAAACCCTGCACTGTATTCATAGCCACCACTTCCTGAGATAGGCCGTTCCATGCATCCACCACCCTTTCTGTGAAAAATAATTTCCTCACATTCCCCCTTAATCAGCCTCCCTCTAGTCTCATGCTGTGTCCTCTTGTCCTGCTATTTTTCTTATATTTAAACATGTTAGACTCTTTCACCTTGTTAATGCCCTTAACGTGTTTGAATGTTTTGATCATATCATCTCTCTCTCTCCCTTCTTTGCTCAAGGGTATACATATTGAGCTCCGTTAATCTGTCCTCATATGTCTTCTGATGCAGTCCCTGCACCATTTTGGTTGCCCTTCTCTGGACTGCCTCAATTTGGTTAATGTCCTTGTGAAGATGTGGCATCCAGTACTGCATGCAGTATTCCAGATGAGGCCTAACCAGTGTCTTGTAAAGAGGGATGATTATTACCTCCCTCTTACGACTTGTGATACCTCTACTAATACACCCTAACATCCCCCTAGCCTTATCTACTGCTTTAGTGGTCTGCTTGGATGATTTCAGGTTATCGGTGATGATGAAGCCCAAATCTCTTTCTTCCCTTATGACTGCCAGCAACTCCCCTCCCAGCCTATAGGTGGCTTTAGGGTTTCTCTTCACTATGTGCATGAGCTTGCACTTCTTTGCATTAAATCCCAGTTGCCACTCTTCTGACCATTTTGCTAGTTTATCCAGATCTCTTCTCATTCTGCCCACCCAATCCAGATCATCTACTCTGTAGCAGATCTTGGTGTCATCTGCAAACAGACAAGCCTTACCCTCTAGTCCATCTGCAAGGTCACTAATGAAGATATTGAGAGGACTGGTCCCAGGACTGATCCTGAGGTACCCTCTTGTGACTTGCATCTCTTCTGACTGTATACCATTTACCACCACTCTCTATTTTCTGCCCGTCAACCAGTTTGCCACTCAGTTGACCAACTTCTGACCCACGAGCCTACCCAGCTTATTTATCAATCTTCTATGTGGAACAGTGTTGAAAGCTTTGCTGAAGTCAAGGTAAGCGACATCAACTGCTCCCCTTGGTCCACCACTCTGGTTACCCAGTCAAAGAAATCTATAAGATTAGTTTGACAGGACCTTCCTTTGTAAACCCATGCTGTCTTGGATCCTGTGACCCTATGGATTCCAGGTGTTGCACTATCCTTTCCTTAAGGAGTGCCTCCATAATCTTGCCCACTACTGAGGTAAGACTGACTGGTCTGTAGTTCCCTGCCTCCTCCCTGCTACCACTCTTGTGGAGCGGGATCACATGAGCCCTTCTCCAGTCTTCTGGGACCTCTCCTGTGCTCCATTCACTTGTGATGTCACTATCGGTGAGATCATAATGCTGATGATGTAATGTGGGGCAGTGGAGTTAGATATGTCAGCTGCCAGGCTAAGAGCTGTTCCACACATCCAGCACATTATCATTACATAGAAGACTTTCTGTTAATCAAAAGGAAAAAGAAAAATACTTCAGAAATAAAAAGTTACAACTGAGTACTACTTAAAATGTGTATTATTTTCCTGCCTGCCTGTTTTGGCTCCACTAGCTCTTTAAATCTAAATCATGAATAAACATGTCTATATGCATTTAAAACAGCTGGTGGCAGACAGTATGTTGGTTCTGGAGACTGTATAAAAGGGATTATTTTGCCAGAGTAAAACTGACCCCTTCAGAAAGACTTTTGTTGAAGCGCTGGGGTTTTGTTGTGATGGTGAGCCCACACTGTGTGCATCTGTTAATTACCTGCAATAGAAGTGGAGAACTGTTTAACATATTTACTGACTCCTGCATTTACTATTGTGGAAGACTGGCGAGTGCTCTGCTGCCTTGAACATTTTCTCTTCAGATTTACAGGGGCTAGCTACTACCCCCTGCAGAGCACCCTGCTCCATTCAATTGTGCACACCGTTGTGCTTTGGGCTGTAATGTATCTTGCCTAACCGTAAAATGCAGGAAAATGTACCACTTACAGTGATTTGTTTCAAACATTTCCTAGGGGAGCATGCCTCCAGACCCCGCTTGCTTTGTTAGGATTTTGGGCCCCCCTTGTTCATGACTTCTGTGCACGCCTTGTCTACTTACGATTACAGAGTTGAGTACCAGCCAGGGTTGAACCATGTTGATGCAGATGCATTATCTAGAAGACCATCCACCTCTCAGAACAATGCAACTTGGATCAAAATTCCTGAACTGACAGTGAAAGCTGTTTGTAAGAAATCTGACACTGATGAGCAACCCTCAGTTACTAACGCAAACCAACTAATCAGCACTCTTGGTGCCTCAGCAGAATGTCTGCCCACAGCCTACTGCAACTTTGCTGCAGTTGATATCAGCTCACTGCCACAGCTTACAAATCAAGACTTGCAATGTGAACAAAGGGCAGGTGCAATCATCAAAGACATCCTCTGTACTTTAGAAAACGGTGGTGATGCAAGCCAAGTCACACAATCAATTATCCAGATGCAAGGCTGATGATGCGAGAATGGTCCAAGCTGAAAATAATGAATCGACTGTCGTATAGAGAAATACAAGGTCCTCAAGGTTTCATTAAGTCATAGCTTGTCTTACCCTCAAAAGTTTAAACAGACTGTCTTACATGCTTTACATGATGAAATGGGGCATCTTGGCAATGAATGAACACTGAACTTAGCCAGATTACGTTTCTATTGGCCTTGCATGGCAAGTGATATAGAATAGTATTGCAAGACCTGCAGCCAATGTGTGCAGAGGAAAGTGCAACCACAGAGGCTGCCCCTCTAGTACACATATCCATAAGTGCTTTCATGGAGCTGGTGTGCATGGACTTTCCTAGTCTAGAACCTGACTCAAAAGAATGTTGCAAATAACTTAGTAGTTCGCAGATCATTTTCTTGCTATGCACAAGCATATCCACTAAAGACCAGAAGGCCTCACGGTGGCAAAAGTGCCAATAGAAAAGTTTTGATCATTATGGAGCTCCGCAACAGATTCACTCTGACGAGGGCAGAGATTCTGAGAGCCGCTTGATAAAAGAGTTACTGTCATTGTGGGGTATTCACAAGTCCAGAACGACTCCCTACCACTCTCAAGGTGATCCTCAACCAGAATGGTTCAACCGGATTCTCCTTGATATGTTGGGAACTTTAGACCCGAAAAACAAACACCAATGGAGCCAGTAAGTCAGTGTCTTGGTCCATGCGTACAATTGTACCAGAAGTGATGCCACTGGGTTCTCGCCCTACAATCTTATGTTCGGCAGGGAAGCCAAATTACCTGTTGACCTGCATTTCAGTGTCTCGGCTGATGGGTCTATGCTGGAGACATATCTGCATTATGTTCAGAGACTGCAAGATCAACTTAATGCTGCATACAAGTTGGCTATAGAAACTGCTGCAAAGCGTAACAAACTCAATAAAGAACAGACATGTTAAAGAAAGTTAAAGCGCAAGAATTTGCGTCTAGGAGACTGTGTTCTCTCACGAAACTTGGGCATCCCAGGCAAGCATAAGATATCAGACAGATGGTCCAGTGTCCCTTATGTTGTTTTATGCCAGTGTACAGAATTGAGCAAGAAGAAACTAAGAATAGACAGCAGACTGTCCACATAATCACTTACTTCCTACTGGGCAATGTCAATCCCCAGTAGTGTTGTAGCTGAACCTCCTGTAATCCAGTCTGCCCCATGCAGATGTCAGAACAAAGTTCAGAGCAACTCCTGAATCCAATCCTGATTCAACAGAAAAAGCTGCAGAACAAGATAATTATGACTCAGATACTGAGATTGAAGTGTACTATCCTGCTCTGTGAGTGAGAGAGGGAGTCAGCAGGCTCAACAGACCTGTGTCGGGACTGCTGCAGATTTCTTTAATGAGCAGAAAAAGTCACCAACAGAGGCAGGTGCCCAGTACAAAGGGCAGTCTGGAGCTCAGGAGAAACAGAATGAGCAAGTGACAGTGGGGAGTGAGCCACCTCAGCGGAGCTCGTCGGAACAGCTGAGGATTTCTTAGTGGGCAGAACAAGGTGCCAATGCAGGCAGGAGCCCAGTACAAAAGAGCAGCCTGCAGCACTGGGACAAACAGACTGAGTGAGTGACAGAGGGGCAGTGAGCGAGCTCAACACACCAGCGCAATCAACATTCGGCATTGACAAATGCTTGTTATTATCTGTTGTTGATTTTGCCATTTTAATATATGGATCTTAAATGTTATAGTACTGTAAAGCATGCAGAAAAATCCCGGTAATACCATCATTCCCTCACTGATAATATCACTTTTAGACAGTGATAATACCACTGTTCTAATGTGATAATACTATCATTCCACTCCTGAACGACAGTGTTATCACCACAGCCAAACAGCACAAGCGCCCACAGAGAGGCCATCTGCCCGCCTCGTCATCCTAAGCATGTCTCCTTATTAGCCACTTTTCATGTGTGGGCAGGCAGAACAATTTTAAAAACTAGGCGGCTTGCTCTCTCTCTCGCTTAGCAATACTGCACTCCATGTTTCTTCATTTTTTTCCTTTTCTCCTCTCGGGGGAAAAAAGGAATTATCTGGTTGAACCTGCGATGCAGTGCCCAAAAAAGGAAAAAGTAGGACTACCTACCAATTGTTGCTCAACATGCTTACGGCAGGGCCGAGAGTGGAGACAGGCAGGAGAGGAGTGAGATGGGGTGGGGTGGGACGAGAGAAGCAGCAGAACAGTGTGGCGGTTGGCCAGGACCAAGAGCCCTTCACAGAAGCGGCCAACCGCCCATCAAAAAATGAGAAAAAAACTAAATATCAAATACATATATTAAAAAAATAACAGATAGCTTACTGTGTATGACAAGAGGTAATTCCATCTCACGGTTCTGGGGACATGGGAACCTCTCAAGCTTCGCTCTCGAGGTTTCTGTGTCCCCAGAACCTCTAGATGGAATTATTCCTTTGTAATGCACAGTAAGCTATCCATTATTCTATTTGTTAATTCCACTTTTGACTTAGATATTTTGGTTTATCTATGCCAACACGACAACATTGTTGTCGGTGTTCGGCATAGAGATATCTTCGATGTCAACAGGTGAAATTTCGCCTGTCAAACATCGGTCTGTTTTTCTATCGCGGGGCTGTACCCCCCAACTCCCCATGCAGAGGCTGTGCCCCCCATGCCCCTCCTACTAAAGATTGTAAACTTTGCGTTGGAGGTTGTTTTTTTTTTTTTCAATCTCTTTTTTCCTCCAGTCGCAGCCTGGGGGGCCTCTCTCAGGCATCCTGCCTGCTCCTGCCCTGCCTGAAGTTCTCTTACCTGTGCCTCCTCTCTCCCTCCTCTGTCCACGATTGACACCCCCAGCTTAACCCCTCCGGGGTGGGGCCACCCCTCCTCTTAGGCACACTTAGAGATGGACCCTGATGTGGGAGAGGACCCGGGTGGAGGAACCTGGAAGGCCAGGCAGGATGGATCCGGCCTTGGGCATGGGGGCAGGTGCCATCGCCTACCCGCAGACTGGGCTTTTCCTTGTTCTGGTGATCTCTCCCCCCTCCTGTGCGTGTGCACGTCCCCGATGCTAGGTGCATGGCAACCCCTGCCTGCATCAGGGCATGCTGATTACATGCAGCAGAGCGTGTTGTAGCACCCCCGGTCTCCACCAGGAGCCACTGGCATGCCAGGTGATCCCGAACCTCCGCACCGGGGAGCAGAGCAGCCCATCAGGTGCTCAATCCTCACCCACCCCTACCGTCCCCGGGCAGCCCAAGCTCGCTCCCGAACCCAGGACGTCGGCGTGGCACAAGGTGTGGTGTCCAGCACCTCAACCATCAGTGCCACCGGGCCAGCTACTCTGTGTCGGAGTTAACATGAAAGGGGAGTGAAACACGGCAAAGTGGCAAAATTTCGCTAGCGGGTCCCCCACAGCAACATTTTTGAAACTTGTCGGAAATGTCGCTGTGGGGGATTTCACCAACGGGGTTTCGCCCTTGCGTCGGTACACCAGATTTTTTTTTTCATTTCTAACACATATTGGCTTTGGATTTATATCTCAACTCTACACAAAATTTATTTGTAAAAAAGTTTGAGTCAACAAGTATCCAAACATTTGTACATTCAATAAAATAAAATTGACAGTTAAAACACCATGAATGATTTATAACAAATATCTAAAACATCAATATTATCATCAGAATTCAATCATACTGCAAGAAGGCCAGATCATATAAATATGTTTTTAGTGCAGACTTAAAGCTCTCCACAGTCAGACACTCTCTTGTCTGGCGAGGTAGAGAGTTCCACAGGATCGGGGCCATGAACATAATTGCCCTGGCACCTGAACCACCTGGCATCTAAACCACGTCAGGTTTAGGATTCTGTTTATATTTTATGCCTTTCTTTTTTTGTAATACTTCTCTTTATGTTTTTAGAAAACCATTTTGGTATTCTACCAGACTTTTATTTTTTAAGAACAGGTATGAAGGTAAAGGGGGAAATTTCTTAACCAGAAGAGGCACACTAAGCCGAAGCTTGTTTCCAGGTGCAACCTGGGAACACAAGGAAGTTAAGTGACTTGCTCAGCATCACACAGTATGCAAGTGGAGGCTGTGGGATTCAAACCCAGGTCTCCAGATTTGCAGCTCAGAGCCTTAAACCACTGCGCTATACAAGCTGGATCTTGTTTTTTATCTGACCCCATATTAATTCCATAGTTTCACCTTGTAAGTCCTTCTTCCAATTCCAGGATCTCAAATATGATCTCTTGTGGGACAAAAAATCAAGGGGAAGTTTGCAGAGCTAGCACTGAATTAGTGCACATACAGCTGGAGAGAACTGCAGTGGGAGGGAATGCGAAAGACTCGGGAGGGCTCCTCTGCCCTGGAGCTCCCCCCCCACCCACGACGATTCCAAGGCGCCCGGCCGTTTAAGCGAACGACTCAGGAGGGCTTCTCTGCCCTGGAGGCCCCCCACCAGGCGATTCCAAGGCGCCCGGCCGTTTTACAGAGAGCGACTCAGGGGCTCCTCTGCCCTGGAGCTCCTCCCCATGGCGATTCAAGGCGCCCGGCCGTTTAAGATAATTACTGCTACTCGAGACTCGAGCAGTGCCTCACAACTGGCCATCTTTTGTTCAAATGTTGGCACCTTTTGGCTTATGTTGTCTACCCTTCTTGAAGATTGGCAAAGACTACCCTATACCGAGCCCAAAGCGAATGCTGTAAAGGGTTCAGGAACTGAAAACTTTGTAAAATAAGTGTACCACCAAGCATACTTGCAAGTGCTGAAACCTAAGCGCCTCCAAAATGGATAAACAACACGTTTCTGCTGCTTTACAGTTTCAGACTGTTTAAACGAAAGTGCATCCCCAGCCGTAATTTCAAAACAGCAGCGCTCTGAGTTGGAATTTTAAACTGTTTCTTCAGACACAGTTAAAGTTAATTTTAGCCTGTCCCAAGCTTTACAGCTTGCGCGTGAAGTGCCAGCTCAGGAGGGAGAGGGACACCAGATAAGCGTGCTTTAAGGTAGAAAACAGCAACTGAATTAGCAGTGGCCTGCAGCCTGCTGGACGGGTGCTGCCTGAGTGAAATAAACCAAGAGGGACCTCCTGAGAATACTTAAAATATTATTCCTTTTACAGCTGCTGAAATAATAATTACCAGTAAAATTGCACTCTTTCAGCAGAATCACACACTTCATTTAAGCTGACTGTACATTTTCTCTGACTAAGTCGTACTGAAATGTTGTTGAACCTGATGATACAGTGCTCCTGTCATGCTTAGAAGTGATATTCAGATTGCTTACTAAGAGCACAAATTATTTGTAGTGCGAGTTGTGCATGCACTGGTATTACCACACTGCAAGTTGTGCAGAAGAGTTTAAAGCCATTTTTTCTTCGTAACATTCTTCTGTCTTTCTTCCCACTCTGCTCTGTCCACCACCACCAAAGCTACTCATATTACCTATCGTTGTCTCCTGCCCCTTTTATCCCCTATTTAACAAGCTACTCACCCTCTCTTTCTTTCTCCTTAGCGAACAACTCGGGAGGGCTCCTCTGCCCTGGAGCTCCCCCCCACACACACACGACGATTCCAAGGCGCACAGCCATTTATGGTAATTACTGCTACTCGAGACTCAAGCAGTGCCTCACAACTGGCCATCTTTTGTTCAAATGTTGGCGCCATTTTGGCTTGTAGTTGTCTACCCTTCTTGAAGATTGGCAAAGACTATCCTATCGCCGGAGCCCAAAGCGAGTGCTGTAAAGGGTTCAGGGAACTGAAAACTTTGTAAAATAAGTGTACCACCAGCATACTTGCAAGTGCTGAAACCTAAAGCGCCTCCAAAATGGATAAACAACACGTTTCTGCTGCTTTACAGTTTCAGGCTGTTTAAACGAAAGTGCATCCCCAGCCGTAATTTCAAAACAGCAGTGCTCTGAGTCGGAATTTTAAACTGTTTCCTCAGACAAAGTTAAAGTTAATTTTAGCCTGTCCTAAGCTTTACTGCTTGCGAGTGAAGTGCCAGCTCAGGAGGAGAGGGACACTAGATAAGCGTGTGCTAGGGTGAAAACAGCAACTGAATTAGCAGTAGCCTGCAGTGCTGGACAGGGCTGCTTTCCCATGATCGCTTCGTAGCTGCCCCACCCACCCTTGTCCGGCTTTAGCTATATAGGGGAAAAACACCGTTACCACGCCCACAGCACGCCCCTGCATGCCCCTAGTGGAAAATTAACTATCTCCTTACTTTACCATTTGCAGGTTATCTTACTTGGTGGCTAGAGGGCACTTGAATCTAGTCTTCTGTCTCTCTGGCTGATAAACCTAATTTTACTGCATACCATCACATACTTTGGTACTCTTTTTTAACCCTCTCCCCCTAATACCCTTCTCTAGAATAACCATCTTAATTAATTTAAATATGGCTAAAAAATCCTGCATCACACTACTACTACTGGTTTTTACCCTTTCCTGTCTTATTTGGCTACCTATATGTTACTCCTCTCCAGCTATGAACCATCGTTTCACCCACCCTGATGACCCGTCATTCTGTGTTTTGCACATGCCAGCACGCTGGCTCCATTACACCTCCTCACTTCTCATCCCCCATAAGTTCATCTACCACCTATCCTACACTCTACGTAAATCCAGGTTGCTCCTCATACTGTCTCCCCCTTTCATCCATCGTATGTTATGGTATCTGGCACTCTTAGCCTTAATACTAGCTGGGGATATTGAGCTAAACCTGGGGCCCCTAAGTAACTTATCTCACTATGATGCAGCCTGGAGGGACCCAAAGGGCCTCTGCATTGTACACATGAATATAAGGAGTTTTCTCCACAATAAAACAGAACTAGAGGCATGGGTTGCTCAATATCACCCTGATATACTTTGCCTATCCGAGCGATTCTAAAACCCTCCACATGACACCCTCTGTAGTCTACCTAACTACAATATCCTTAGACAGGATAGGCCATCAGCAAAGCATGGAGGTGGCGTAGCTATCTTCTTTAAAGCTCATTTGTTGCTATCCCACAATGTGTTGCTAACACTACAAACATGCAAAGCAATCCATACAACCTTACAACTAGGCTCAAAGAAATTACACATCATCTGTGCCTATAATCCTCCTGCTGGTGGTTGCAAGGGTCTCGATGAACTCCTCTCCCAAGTAAGCACCACTATAGGCCGAAATGAAGTCCTTATATTGAGATTTCAACTAAACTGGACCAGCAAATCCAACCAGTCCTCACATACTATGATACAAGGTAACAACCTTCATCAGCTTATCGAGACTGAACTAGGATCATGACTCCCCTCAGACAAGCACTCTTATTGACTGGGTCCTTACAAACCGCCCTGACAGCATACTGTAGCAGGCACCCTTGCAGATGCCATAAGTGATCACTCCCCAATCTACTGCATCTGGAGCGCTACAAATAAACCATCTCTGCCTCCTAAACTAATTACCTTCCGTAATTTGGCCCACTTCAACCTTACTCAGTTTATTCATGATCTCTCTTGATTGACTGGACCCCATCTACACCTCTGCAAATGCTCAGGTGGTACTTGACTACTTCCTGGTTCACTTTGGTCTGCTTCAAGACACCTATGCTCCCGTGTCACTCGTTGGATTCGAGGAACGCAGACAAAGTGGCTAACAAAAGACCTACTTACACAACTAAGGGTCAGGGACAAACTATGGCGACATTTCAAAACAACTGGGCTACAAAACAACTATAACCTCTATCGATCTCGGAGAAACACGTGTAAAAGAAACATTCACCTAGCCAAGAGCACTTTCTGCAAAGACCTTCGAACAAAGGTGGCTGGAAACTCTAAAAAGTTCTGGTCTACTATAAAAACACTGCTTGGTGCAAATACTAGGACCCATACAAGTGACATGCTTTTAAACAGTGTTCACTGCAATAATTCAGTGACCATAGCAAACTCTTTCAATCACCATTTCTCAGATCTGACCAGCTACCTGACATCTTTCCCAACGATATGTACTGCCTCACCCCCAAGTGAACCTCTAATCAAGCACCCTCTCTTTAGGTTCTGGAGTATCACTAGGGCAGAAGTGCTAAAACTACTGCTCTCCGCTCCTGATAATACCTGCTCGGGGTCTGACGGTCTGGAACCTAGGCTCCTGAAAGCCACTGCCCCTCTCATTGCCTCTCCCCTAACCAAAATTTTTACCCTTTCCTATGTCATGGCTCAGTTCCTGATATTTGGAAGACAGCAAAAAGTCACCCAATCCCCAAAAAGCGATCCCAAAAAATCAAGCGCTACCGTCCCATAGCTATTCTCTCCATGCTCAGCAAATTTTTGGAAAAGCTAGTGGCCACCCAATCAATAGAATATCTTCAGAAGTACAACCTCCTATCTTGCTCCCAACATGGTTTCCGAAAAGGCCACAGCACCTCCACTGCCCTTCTGAAACTCACTAATGATATCTATGCCTCTATGGACTCAGGCCTTCTGACGGGTGCTGTTTTCATTAATCTAACCAAGGCTTTTGACCCGGTAAACCATACCCTTTTTCTTGATAAACTACGCTCCCTAGGTTTCGCCTCTGATGTAGTCACCTGGTTCAAAAGCTATTTGTCTGATAGGAAACAGGCTGTAGTTTTCAACTCAGCCATATCAGATCTCTCCCCTATACATGTTGGAGTACCCCAAGGCTCCATACTTGGCCCCCTTCTTTTCTCAATTTTCATTAATGACTTACCACTCCTCGCACCAAACTGCTTGTCTCTGCTCTATGCTGATGACCTAGTCATTTACCACAGTGCCAGGAACGACGCTGACATAACCCACCCTCTTGCTCGGACTTTGCAAATATCCAATCCTGGCTAACTCAGAACAAACTTGTTCTCAACACCACCGAGACATACTCCATGCTCTTTGGCTCACCTGTCAGGCTTAAGATGAATCATCCTGCCCTAAATATCCAGTGTGCGGACGGCTCCCCTGCACAGCACCAGATCCTTCAAATATCTGGGAGTTACACTTGATGAATCTCTAGACTTTGACCTGCACATATCAACAATCTGCAAGTCTGTGAATGCCAAGCTAGGTAGTGCCTACAGAACTAGCTATGCCCTTACCCCCTCGGCCAGACTAGCAGTGGCGCAAGGTTTCCTGCTCCTAGCATTGACCTATGGCTCAGTTACCTTCCAATCTGCCTCTAAATCCTCCCTCCATAAATGGGACACCACCTATAATAGCATCTGCCGCTATGCCTCTGCATCCCCACATTAGAAACACCATTGCCAGCTCTATACTGACCTTCAATGGCCCAGTCCCTCTACCCACCGACTCCAGTCCTTGGGCGCTCTAATTGACTGCATCAACAGATCAGGCCTCCCCCTATCCCTTGCCTCCCTGCTGCATTCACAACCTCTCTCCTATGGACTATGATCTACAGACGAAGCACCTCTTCACATCCCTAGATGCAGAACAAACATGGGTGCACATGCTTTCTCTTACATGGCTCCAAAATACTGGAACTCCCTACCCCACACAATTCATCAAGCAACCTCCCATGCCAGTTTCAAGAAACTGCACTGTGAACATCTGAGGGCTACCAGCCCCTGCACCTGCTTTAATCCACCTTAGACCATCCTTTCTCTGTCCTTTTCCAAGCTTATCCACACACTTCCTTCCCACTTATCTTACACCCCTTTCTTCCTTCTGTTTTCAAACCCTTCCTCTATGCTTCCCACCACTCCTCTTCCTTCTCCTCGTGCTTCACCAACCACAACCTGGCACTTAAATTGCCTTATTGTTTATTGCTTTTATTGCTTTGTTTTATGTATGCTATCACTTTGCACTGCCTGTATTCCTCAAAGTGTTTTGAATTGCATTAACCTGTACATACTGTACTGCAGCTGAATTACCTGTAAACTTTGTGTACTTTGTTGGTGCTCTATTACCTCATGTGCTGTGTCACATGCACACCTATGTATTTTTCAAACTGTTCTCTCCCAGGTCGTGCCTGAAAATAGGCATTCTCATGCCTAGTGTACCCAGTTACAAAAGCAAATAAATAAATAAATATCTTCAAAGTTAGCTCATCAGCTGGGGCATCTCTGCCATGTCCCTCCTTCCCCTCACATTATAAGGAGACAAATGGAGACACAATGAATTCCTAAAGGTAATGCAGTTGTAACCCCTAGATGGCGCTATCCCAGGGCTACTACCCCTGCCTGATTTGCCACTAACAGGTTGAGGGGCCTGGATCCAATGGCGGGTGCCTCCACCCAGAGGTCAGGGTTTGCAACAGTTAAACTTACTTGGTCACAGCCCTCTGGGACACTGCAACCCCCTTTCTTCCCACTAGTGGCCCACAATATATCAAATTACCTTCACGTATACACTTACCCCCAGGACTAGTTCCGGCACTGGGACCTCCTGTGAAATAAGATACAGTGCAACAATCACAGTACAGTACTTTAACATAGACAAATACCTCAGGCAGTATAACTTTGCTGAAACAAGCAGCTCTGATTTATTTAGGGGATATAACAAGGACAGGGAAATCAGGTTAATTAGCTTATCACTTTACTATCTACCTGTGGCTCTGTGCACAGGCCTATCCCTACCAGTTACTGTCCCTGGTTGCCCAAGCCCTAGTGGCTAGTCAAACCGTGGCAGCTGGTAGGGGCCCCTTCACACAGTGAAAAGAAAAATTAGTTTAAACAGTCAGCAGTACAGTGATTCCATCTGGATTTAATGTGGCAATTCAACAGGGGCGACCCTGAATTAGTACTCACGACCTCCAAACAAGATAGGGTCCTTCAACGTCAGCAGGGCTACTCTTGAGCTCCACGAGACTCTTCACACATTTATATGGTAAAAAGAAAGTACTATACCAGGCAGGCTGCTTCTCTATCCGATCGCAATTACTGCACAATACCGGAGAACACACAGCAGATTCAGTTCCTGACAGACAGTGCAATTCAACAATTTCTCCAGTCTTCAGGAGGTGAGCCTGGTTTCTACTCTTCAGAGATCCTTTGATTCTTTTCACAGGACCAGTTCAGTCCTAACAAGCAGTTACACAAGCTGCAGACCGGAACTCTGGGCCTTACACACGGTTTTTGACTGAAACTGTGCACTGAAGGAGCACAGGGCTCCTTCCTTCTTCACTGTCAGAGCTAAACTGAAACTCCAACAGACAAAACTGGGCACTTCCTTTGAGTTCCTCCCAGTTCTTGACTGGATTGGCTGTCACTCACAATAGACTGCTCCTGTTGGTCCAAAAGGCGCGAAGTCTACTTCACATCTCCCAGAGTCACTGCCCATACAATCCTCTTGTGGCTGGCTCAGATTATGAGTCAAGTTCTGATTCGTCCAAGGCACCATTTAGAGCTAGCTTACCCCACACTGATTGGTCCAGTTCAGCAGTTCAAAACCAGAATGGGAACTAGGCAGACACAGTTCTGACTGCAAGAAAGCAGGTTAGACAAATTGTAATTTCATTATTACTCTAAATGGTTTCTGGCAAACAGTTACATCTTTCAGATAGGTTCCTTTGCACTCCTAGTGACTGCAAAAATGGAGTGAATTGGCAGCAGCTCGAGTGGTACTCAAAGAAACACACAGTCCCCATACAAACTAATTATGTCTGCAAGCAGACAGCTCTTAAAGGACAGTACCAGAGGTTCTAAAAACACTCACTGATAAATGGCTTAAACGCCAAACACCATTCAGGCTTGGAGCATTCAAGCAAGCTCCTGGAAGTCTTTTGGGAACCCCCATTTGCAGGGGGTTACACCCTTCCTTGCCTGGGAAAGCTTGCGTCGCGTCAAGCAAGTACCCATAAGTTTCAACTGCAACCATATACATTTGCATTAGGCTCTTGCATGTAATCATCAGTCAATATATCATTTTACCAAGAACACATTTCTGAAACATTGCAGTACGTCACTCTTTACACAGTATTACATACACATTGTACCATAACTCAATTTGTACCTCTTGTACATGAAACCTGAAGAGGGGCCCTTCCTATCAGTTACCTTGGGGCTGGATGGGGCAAGGGCACCATATAGAGGCAACAAGTAACTTGGAGTTAGCACTGGCAGCTCAGTTTGGGCAATGAGCTCGGGGACACATACACTCCTTTATGGACAACATTGAGAGGCAGGTCCACTGGCTGGCCCAGGGAATCATAACTGAGGTGCACCACAGGCTTTACAGCTCGACCAGTCTTTCTAGGGGGAACTGTTACAGTCTCTGCACTCTGAGCCTCATTTTCAGCATTGTCCTCACTTGTCAGGGGAGTCTCCATGGGGGTAGAGAGGCTAGAACTTGGGGCACTTTCAGCTCCAGGAGTTACAGTTTCTGAGTCCACAACATTTGGCTCGCATGGAGAGCTTTCGGACACTGGCAGTGGACTGTCAGGGCAATCAAAATACTCTTCTTGTTCTGGTGTATCACCAGTCTGACCCAATCCATCATTTCCTCCGAAGCTCAAACAGTTCAACCATGCACATGATTCCATTTCCTCTGATGTGATGCTTTGCACTTCACTTTCTGGGAGCATTGGCTCCAGGGACGAAGCTGGGGACTTAGACAGTCCAGAAGGCCCAGCTTTGTCTCAGTATTGACTAGGGATTGCCCGAAACAATTGACTCAGTTCGTAAGAAGGATAGTATTCAAAGTCACTCTCACTTTCTTCTGATATGGACTGACAGTCATGCTCAACTGGGACTTGTGGAGGAAGACTTTAACTCTGCTTCTGTAGGTGCAGACTTTTTTGATCTTTTCTTAGCAGCAGCTCTAGTCACTGGTCCAGAGGGGGCATCTTCTGGGGGCTCTGACTCAATCAAGATTTGTCCAAAGGGTAGTAAATGATTTCTATGCATTGTTTTTACATCTTTTGAATTATTCTCAGGCCTTACTTTGTGCACTGGCAGATCATCTAGTTTGCCCACTACAATGTGAGGAAGATGGTGCCATCTGTTAGCAATCTTGTATTTGCCATGCAGTCCCAGATTTCTTAGCAATACCCGATCTCCCTCCTGGAGTTCCTGTGCTTTCACCTTTTTATCATACCTTTCTTTGTTGGCCAGATTTCTTTTGGCAGCCATGGTTTGAGCCAGTTGGTACGCATGAGTTAGCTGGGCCTTTAACTTTTGCACATACTGTAAATAGTTGTCAGCTTGAACCCCATCAGGAGGACAAAACACACATCTACCGTAGTGAGCTTCTCTTCCAAACATCAGGCGGTAGGGGAGAACCCAGTGGCATCACTTTTGGTGCAGTTATAAGCATGTACCAGGGTGCTAATTTGTTGGCTCCATCTAGGCTTGTCCTTTGGGTGCAGGGTGCCTAGCATATCTAGCAAAGTGCGGTTGAAACGTTCAGGCTGTGGGTCCCCTGGGGTGGTAAGGAGTGGTTCTGGACTTGCACCCCCACAGAGAAAGCATCTCTTTGATCAGGCGACTCTCAAAGTCTCTCCTTTGATCAGAATGGATTCTTTGTGGAGCCCATAGTGAACAAAAAGTTTTCTACAAGTACTTTGGCCACAGTGGATGCTTTCTGGTCTTTGGTGGGGAAAGCTTGGGCATATCTCATGAAATGGTCAGTGACCACCAGCACATTACTGATATTTCTTTGATCTGACTCCAAACTCAGAAAATCAATACAGACCAGCTCCATGGGTGCACTGGTGGTGATGTTAACAAGGGGGGCAGCCCTCTGGGGCAAAGCTTTCCTCTGTAAGCAGTGACTACAAGTTTGAATGTGTTGCTCCACATCAGCCCCATCTTAGGCCAATAGAATCTGGATCTCACCAAGTCAAGTGTTCTGTCTATACCAAGGTGCCCCATGTTGTTGTGCAAGGACCTCAGTACTGAGTCTCGAAAGGCAGTGGGCAGCACTAGTTGTTGTTTGTCTACTTGTCCCCTCTGTCTACTGTTTCTCTGTATAACAGTTTATTGATCAGTTTCAACTTAGGACCTTCTTTGTATAACAGTGCAGTTCTCAAATCAGTGGGCGTAATTTGGACACATCTTTTCCTGCATAGAGGGCTTCTAAAGCTGCTTTGATCATGGGATCACGGATTGAGCCGCGAATGCTGTCATTGTCCAGCTGAGGCAGTGCACCATGTCTGTGCAGAAAAGTGGCAATAAGCAGCAGGTATGCAATTCTCAGAGGGTCCCAAGCAATCCACCATGCAGTCCACTCGTCCGTGGACATTTGTTCCTCCCTGTCAAACTTCCGGCAGAGTGCCGAATGTCAGGTTCTGCTAATCGGACCCAATCATTCTGGGGAACAGGCCTCCGACGAAAGCATCAGCATCTATGTGGTTCAGACCTGCTCGGTATTCGAGAGCATAGTCATACGTAGATAATGGAAAGCCACCTATGGCCAGTGGCATCCAACTTAGCTGAGGTCTGCACATAGGTCAAAGGATTATTGTCAGTTTTACTAGTATTTTAGCCCCATACAAGTACTCATGATTGGTCAACAATAGCCCACTTCAAAGCTAGGAACTCTAACTTATGTACAGGATAGTTCTTTTCGGATGGGGTCAGGCTTCTACTGGCAAAGGCCACTGGTCTCAGGCCATTCTCGTGCTCTTGGTACAACACAGCCCCAACCCTTGCAAGCTAGCATCAGTGTGCAGGACGTAAGGTTTTCTTGGATCGGCATAGGCCAGCACTGGAGCATGGGTAAGTTAATGTATGATCTCATGAAAAGCAGTCTCACAATCAGGAGTCCAGAGGGCCCCAAATACTTCACTCGGATGAAAATACACTCTTTCAGTCTTGAGGACGCTGACTTTTGGTATTTTTGTGGGTTGGGGATACCCTTGAGTAAGGTTAAGTAAAGGCGGATCACTCTTGAATAGTCCTTGATGAGCGCCGATAACCACAGAATCCCAGGAATCTTTGCAGTTCTTTTAGATTTTGGGCTGTGGCCAGGTAGTCAGAGGCCTCAACTTTACTTGGGTCGATCTCTATTCCTCGGTGGATACTATGTGTCCCATACTTTACTGATGTTTGAAGAATTGACACTTATCAATGGACAGTTTAAGGCCAAAGTCCTCCAGTCGGTCCAATACCTTAAATAATCTGCTCTCATGTTCCTCAGTGAGCTGCCAAACACAATAACATCATCTAGGTATACCAGGCACTCTAGTAAGTTCATGTCCCCACTGCACGCTCCATCAATCGTTGAAAAGTGGCTGGGGCACCTGAAATCCCTTGAGGCATCCTCATGAATTCATAGAAACCAGCGGACAGATAAAGGCTGTCTTCTCACGGTCCTCTGGGGCCATCGGATCTGTAGTACCCACTGCGGAGATCCAACACAGAGAACCACTTGCTCCCCGTTTAGGCAGTCCAAAGCATCCTGAATGCAGGGCATTGTGTACTGATCAGGGATAGTCCACGGTTTAAGGTGCGATAATCCACACACATCCTTACTGTCCCATTCTTTTCCTCACTACCACAATGGGGAAGCATAAGGGCTTCTGGATTCTTGTATTACACCAGCAGCTAACATCTCT
This sequence comes from Neoceratodus forsteri, assembly GCA_016271365.2. Taxonomy (NCBI): domain Eukaryota; kingdom Metazoa; phylum Chordata; order Ceratodontiformes; family Ceratodontidae; genus Neoceratodus; species Neoceratodus forsteri. The sequence continues at coordinate 141,360,608 of CM057457.1, read as the reverse complement.
TGCAGATGCCGTCTCACATCATCTATGTCAGCAGGTGCCAGGCGTCCGAGACCTCTCACGAAATGGTCTTTCGTCATGCAGCGGATATTGTGCTCAGCTCCTTGCACGCATCCTACGTCCCATTCCTTAAAGAAAACACCTGGTCTCTCTGGGCAAGCTTTTCACTGATCCTCACTTTCCATTCAGCTGGCAACGGAAGTCGCGAAATCAAACAAGTCAGGCGTTACTCTGTCATTCTTCCTCGAACTCTTGCTGCTGGGTAGCACTGCAGTGTCTGCACAATGCACATTAGCCAGGATGCAACCTCTATTTACTCGAATGTCTCTTTCAGACACATTATGAACTTGGACCATTACCCTTCTGGCATAAGCATGGGCTCTAGCGGGCAAAATACCTAGCTTGACCAGCAGTCCTCTGGCAATTTTCCATCGCCTGGTGCATCCAACATTAATATTTTATTCTTAACATCCTTTCTGATACGGACCTCTCCCTGTAAGTACACTGGGCATTTGGCGCCAGAATCAGAGACTCAGGATCCTTCTTCCATACAATTCCGACCGGTTCCTCTGGTTCTATTTTTCAGCATCTCTCTGTGCCTCATAGGCCTTCTTAATTAAAGCTGGAACTCTTAAAGCTCTACTAGTTTTGACCCCTGTTTTCATAACACAACTGTGCCAGCCTTCGAACATATGAGCATTTGTTCCAATCAACAAAGGGACACCATCATACAGTCCAGTGGGGACACACTAAGGCTAGAGTCTCTACTTGTTCGGCCACTCCAGCCACGGAGGTGGGAAAGACAGCCAAATTTGGATATACCGGAATGGGGTAGGCCTTCTCACTTAACCCCCATACATGCAGTCCTTCTAATGGTTGTAAGGTACGTCTGACAAATGCTTCTGATACCAATCCTGGAACATAATTGTCACTTGGAGCCACTGTCTAATACAGCTCTTGTAGACACTCCATTCACCTTTACAGTGGTCTCCATGGAGGGACCCACTATTCTGGACCAGTCTGGAGAGCGATAGTGGGGGCCTGGGCAACTGACCTTGCCACAAAGGACGTGAGTTAGCATTTTGGTGCCCTCACTGGGATCATTTCGTGCACCTCTTAACCACTGATTTGTTCTCCGAAGCCTCCTTGTAGCCTATATGCAACTTTGTCAGTGTCTTTTGGGGACCGCATTCCCTTTTCATGTGCCCATCCTTCCCACAATTATAGCAAAACATACTTTCTGGAGTTTGAGCTGGCCGAGGCGCCACACTGGGAGCCAGAGCGGGGGTATTACTAACTGGAAACCTTGGTGCCATCTCTATCTGCGGCGTGATAAGCATTTGGAGACATCTCGTCAGTTTCTACACTTCCATGGTCAAGGAATTGAGTTTGAAGCTGTTATCAGCAGGAGATACATGGGTGGGTACCCCCACCCCCATAGCAGATGCAGTCGGATATAGCTCAGGACCCGTACTTGCAGGCGTGGCCTTCATAAAGGGACTGTTTTTGAATTCCCGGATCTCTCTCAACAGTTCGCCCCATTGTGGCATATCTTTTTCCTTGTCAGAGCACTCATTGACTGTCAACCTCTGCCCCTGAACTTCAGTTGATGGGTCACCCTCAGTCACTCGAGTCGTAGCCACAGCTGTTGGCGCAGGGTCCCTCCCGAGTCGCCTTTTCTCAACTCTCAATTTCTCTCATTAACTCATCATAGGAGGGTGGGGATTCCAGTCGATTTGCCAGGCGTAACTGAAGCAACAGCAGTTCTGAGAAGGGACAGACTTAAGGATTCTGTCCAGTCTGGTTCGGTCCAGTTCAATCGCTGGCAAACTACCCTTTCTGAGGCATTCTTGCAACAATTTTTCCAGCCAAGAGACATACACAGACAACAACTCCCTTGGTACTGTTGTGCATTTCTTACTCTCCACCATAGGTCCTCATCAGAATCTGGGCTCCCATACACATTCTCAAGGCCTCAAGATAGGCCTGTGCAGTCGCTTCAGGGTTACTGGCCCGTTTAGCACGGATGGTAGCCAGGGCAGGACCTCTGAGGCTCTCACTAACCCTCTTTCGCTTTTGGCTCCGAGCATTGCCATTCTAGCACTTGGGGCAACATAGTTCTATCCAGGTCTCCCAGTCATCCTCCCCTTGGGGGTGGGAAGGTGCCAGAGAAGATCCTCAACTCGGTAAGAGTCGTGATTAATGGCAGGTGCAGAAATAGGAGTCTGCATTGGTTCAGCCACCATTACGGGTACTGGAGCGGGAGGGGTGTTGGGAGGAACACCCCAGGTGGCAAGAATAGTTTCTTCAAGTCCTCCACAGTTTTCCCTTCCCCAGAAACCATTTGCAAATTTGTCCTCAAAGTTTCAGACAGTGGTGGGGCTCATTCCCCACGGGTCTTTACTGTCTTAGTTATCACTCTCCAGGCAGTGAGGGCTCCCTCTGGGGTAATGGTCTGTGGCACTTTGGAGCTATCTATGGGATCCTTAAACTCTACTAGGGCCAGGAAAGTGTGGGTGAGCAGATTAGCATGCCGACCCACCACCACAGGGTTTGTAAACCTTCCACCTTGGAAAGTACTCCCTGTACAGTGTCCGTATTGATACCAGGGGATGTCCAGGATAAGCATAGCATTTTGAGGTCAATCTCCTCCCAGTACACCACTCCACCAGCCGGTGCACAGCCACTTCTGTCGGGGTACCCATTTTTTTTCTTAACAGTGGTTCGTAAATATGGCCACTAGAGGACACACAATCCCAGCGGTACCTCCAAGATGTAACCCCTAGATGGCGCTATCCCAGGGGCTACTACCCCTGCCTGATTTGCCACTAACATGTTGAGGGGCCTGGATCCAATGGCGGGTGCCTCCACCCATAGGTCAGGGTTTGCAATAGTTAAACTTACTTGGTCACAGCCCTCTGGGACACTGCAACCCCCCTTTCTTCCCACTAGTGGCCCACACAATATATCAAATTACCTTCACGTATACACTTACCCCAGGACTAGTTCCGGCACTGGGACCTCCTGTGAAATAAGATACAGTGCAACAATCACAGTACAGTACTTTAACATAGACAAATACCTCAGGCAGTATAACTTTGCTGAAACAAGCAGCTCTGATTTATTTGGGGGATATAACAAGGACAGGAGAAATCAGGTTAATTAGCTTATCACTTTACTATCTACTGTGGCTCTGTGACAGGCCTATCCCTACCAGTTACTGTCCCTGGGTACCCAAGCCCTAGTGGCTAGTCCAAACCGTGGCAGCTGGTAGGGGCCCTTTCACACAGTGAAAAGAAAAATTAGTTTAAACAGTCAGCAGTACAGTGATTCCATTTGGATTTAATGTGGCAATTCAACAGGGAGCGACCCTGAATTAGTACTCACGACCTCCAAACAAGATAGGGTCCTTCAACGTCAGCAGGGCTACTCTTGAGCTCCACGAGACTCTTCACACATTTATATGGTAAAAAGAAAGTACTATACCAGGCAGGCTGCTTCTCTATCCCGATCGCAATGACTGCACAATACCCGGGAGAACACACAGCAGATTCAGTTCCTGACAGACCGAGTGCAATTCAACAATTTCTCCAGTCTTCTACAGAGTGAGCCTGGTTTCTACTCTTCAGAGATCCTTTGATTCTTTTCACAGGACGGATTCAGTCCTAACAAGCAGTTACACAAGCTGCAGACCGGAACTCTGGGCCTTACACACGTTTTTTGACTGAAACTGTGCACTGAAGGAGCACAGGGCTCCTTCCTTCTTCACTGTCAGAGCTAAACTGAAACTCCAACAGACAAAACCGGGCACTTCCTTTGAGTTCCTCCCAGTTCTTGACTGGATTGGCTGTCACTCACAATAGACTGCTCCTGTTGGTCCAAAAAGGCGCCGAAGTCTAAACTACATCTCCCAGAGTCACTGCCCATACAATCCTCTTGTGGCTGGCTCAGATTATGAGTCCAAGTTCTGATTCGTCAAGGCACCATTTTAGAGCTAGCTTACCCCACACTGATTGGTCCAGTTCAGCAGTTCAAAACCAGAATGGGGAACTAGGCAGACACAGTTCTGACTGCAAAGAAAGCAGGTTAGACAAACTGTAATTTCATTATTACTCTAAATGGTTTCTGGCAAACAGTTACATCTTTCAGATAGGTTCCTTTGCACTCCTAGTGACTGCAAAAATGGAGTGAATTGGCAGCAGCTCGAGTGGTACTCAAAGAAACACACAGTCCCCCATACAAACTAATTATGTCTGCAAGCAGACAGCTCTTAAAGAGACAGTACCAGAGGTTCTAAAAACACTCACTGATAAATGGCTTAAACGCCAAACACCATTCAGGCTTGGAGCATTCAAGCAAGCTCCTGGAAGTCTTTTGGGAACCCCCATTTGCAGGGGGGGTTACACAGTTACCATTCATGTCTTGGCCTTACAATATTCAGCTCAGGTTACAGTCAGATAACTGAAGACTGATTTTCTTCTCTGGCTGTAGACCAAGCAGATATGTCTGTAACTAGCAGCCCTTGCTTTCTGTTATGCACCTGGGTGCTGAAGGCACTTGCTACTTGAGACCTCGTTTAGCTTCAAACTCATTAACTATCCAATCCTCTCTCTCTCTCTCTCTCTCTCTCTCCTTTTCTCGTAAAACTGGACAGAGTAAACCACTGTCTCCCTGCGTGGAGGGCAGGCTGCATAAATAGTTCCGTACCTCTGTCTGTCTCCAGCCTACTGGCTAATTACAAAAGAATGTTGGGCTTCAAATACATGAACATACAAAATGCCTGAAGAAACAGGCCTCACAGTCTATTAGGTCTGCTCCTTTGTGCAGCTAGCACCTCAACTTGCAGCTGCCCCCACCCTCCCATCCCTCCTCACAACCCCCACCCTGTCCCACTTCTAAATCTGCCCACCATTCTACAGGATACCACTTCCTAAGGCAGAGTATTCCACTTGTACTACCCTTTCCATGAAAATGTGTGTCCTGATTTCCCTCCTGAATCTTCACCCTCCAGTCTCAGCCAATGCCTTCTCGTGTCCTCCCCTTTTGATCTGGAAAATCTCTTTTGTATTAGTCTTGTTTATTCCTTTAAATACTTAAAGGTTTTGATCATATCCCCCATCCCTCCCTCCTCTCCTCCAGGAATACATGTTCAGCTCTCCGATCCTCTTCTCTTAGGATTTTCCCTCCATTCCCTGGATCATCTTCTTTGCCATTTGCTGCACGCCTCAATAATCTGATGTTGTTCTTCAGGAATGGATACCAGTACTGTCGTGGTATTCGGTGTGGCCTAACCAGTGACCTGTACAAGGAAGGCTCACCTCCCTGGTCCAGGAGGAGATTCCCCTCACTATACACCCCAGCATTTTGTTTGCCTTTGCAGCCACCTTCCTGCACTGAGCTGAGTGGTTTATACTCCCCGTAATAAGTACCCCTAGATCCTTTTCTTCCATGGTGCATTCCAGCTCTACCCCTCCCAGCTGATATTTACTCATTTACTCCATCAGCTGTTGGAGTTCACATGGGGTTCCTTGCACACTGGGGACTACCAAGCCACCTAAATCAAATAAGACCTCTTCTGCTAGAGGCCACTGCACTGCAGGCATAACTAAAACAGAACAAAACAAAAAAACACTCTGTTTTGGCTGGCTTCAAAAAAACAACTCTGTTAGAAGTCTTCTGGAGGAGGGCGCTTACACCAATGGGGCCAGGGGACTCGTTTCAACCTCCTACGACATCTACCCTGGACAGGTCCTATCCTCCCCTCTTACTAGCCACACACCACCATCGAGCTTCCCATGCAAAGTCTTTTTTAGGCTGGGGGTGATCCTGGCTTCTGGCCAGGGGATTGGGCCCATTCTCCAGGTGCCGGCCCCCCTGGGGCTGATAACAGGCCTGAGGCCAGCCCAGTGGGACAGTCTGAGGCATGACTAGGTGTCAGTCTTGGAACTGAGGGAAGGGGCTGGGAAGAGAACAAAGGAATCAATGCAAGAAAACAAGAGTAGAGAAAGAAAACAAAAGTAGCTAGTGTAGCCACCCCTTTCCCAAACTGTCTAGGGGCATGAAGATTTGCTGATGTACTAGGGAAAAGGGTCTACAACATCGCTAAAACATCCCAGAGCATATGCACCATGGAAGTAAAGTAGGACAACTGAGCCTACCTCTCAATGGCTTCAGCTTTTCAGTGCATCCTTGATCTATCCCTCTGTTGACTGAATTTACCCTAAACCTCTGCCGCCAGATCCAAGACCTCTGTTTGATCTGCAGCCTCCAGCTCCCCCTTGGCTCCCGAGCCCCTCAATCCTGGTGCAAACTGCTGGAAACCTTCTGGAAATACAAACTCATGGCACAAATGAATACAAGGGGCTTTCCATTTTATTTACCCCTTTCTAACTTAAATAGAAAAAAATCACTACTCAGTTTGTTCCCAAACAGTCTTTATTTTCACCGGTGTCTTAAATGAGTTCAGACACAGGGTCACCATCTTACTGCAAGAAATAAAGCAGCTCCATGGGGTTATTAAACTTTTTACACACTCCCCCAGCTGGAAACTCTTGAGCAGACATGAGATGGCAAACAGGTGGCACATGCAAGGCTGTTATTCATATTGAAAGCTCAGCTGATTCATCTAAGCAGATCCTTCGTCTTGGAAGAATCATCAGGCTGTTTATCCCTCTGGCACTGGTAAGCCACTACTCTTATTCAGTTACCTTTTCCCCTGTCTCTTTCTTCCTTGGCACTGGTCGGCTTGGCTCTGTCTCTGCTTGGAGAGCAGAGCTGCTTCTCCCCACTTGCCCCTGGACCCGGCATAGATCCTACAGGGGTCCCAAGTTTCTTGTCCTGAACCATGACCTGTAACCCCTTTTTTCCTTTCCTCTACTGACCCTGAACCCCACTGTACCAAACGACTCCCCACCGACTCTGCAACTCCTTTCATTCTCTTTCTCCTGCTCCACTGGTGCTGCAACCCTTAAAAAACCTAATGGGCAAGCTGGCCCAGTGGCGCTGAGGGTTAAGGCACTGGATGCCACATCTTGCACTATGCCAGCGACCCGGGTTCAGGAACAACCTCAGATTGTCGGGGAGCCAGCATGAGGGGGAAGACGGAGCTGGATTAAGCAAGCCAATGAGCAGCTCTCTTCTCCCAAGGGGGGTGAGGGTGGTTGGCGCCCCCTCCTCATAGTTCTGCTCCCACCAGGTGGAGGTCTGGTGGGTAGCGTAGGTGGAGAGGGGGCAGCAAAAACAGTTACGGCAGGTGGAAGGGTCTGAGTTGGTGCCACAGGTTGCATAGCATGCCTCCACACACTCACACTGCCAGGGCCTCGGGGAGGGGTCAGGGAAAAATTAGCAAAAATACCTATGTGTCCTCGCCGCCAGTTGACGGGAGGAGGCGACAGGGCTCAAAGAGCTATATGAAAAAAAAACTAATGGGCCAGCTCTAATGCCGACAGCCACCCTCAAGCTGCCCTGCCACAAGAGGAACCTGGGCCCTGCCACTATCCAGGCCCTCAGAGCCACTCGAATACTTTTTTAGCCTCCCTGGTATCCACTTCTACACTGCAGTGGCCCAGATAAACCCTCTAGGGATGGCCCCAACCTCCCCATCCCTGCCAAATGCATCCTGGGCTTGAATTAAGCTCCCGGTCAGGAGTTACTCTCCAAGGCCTCTCTGAAGACCTATATCCCACCCAGCCCTTGCAATGCTGGCACCACAGGACCTGCCTCTCCAAGCAGGCTTCTTACGTGGATGAAGGACACTCCCAGAGCCCCTCTACGTTTGAGCAACCCTGTCACTCTGGGTACAGGAGGGGTCTTCTGCCACTGGCCCCTCCCCTGTGGGAACCCTGCCACAGTCCCCACAGTCCTGGCAGCCTACACCACACCTGCACAGGATCCTAGGGGCTCCTAACTGCCCTAAAATCTACCTATTATCCAGGTCTCCACCATCCCAATGACACAGTACTGGCTAGTTGGCCATCCTCCATCAGAGCTCCCATCACCGTTCCTCGACGCAACATTGCTGCACAGAAGCTGTCCCTGACTATGGACTTCTGGGGGAGGATCCCCCTCAGGCCCAACCTGGATGATTGAGCTCCCTCCTTGCCTGCCTTGGCTACTCATCCAGCCATCCCTCCCACCCCGGGCCTATTGCCCAGGCTGGAAAGACCCAGAAATTCCTGTTTCAACCCTAGTTATATCCTCTTTTACCTGCCCTCTGCTGCCACCTTCAAGCATCCAGCAGGGATTAACCCCAAGAGCACTACTACATCCCTAATCTCTTGGGGGGGGGAAGAAGGTGGAAGGGGGTCTCCAATAGGAGCATAACCCCTCCAAAGAGAGAATTTATACTAGGAATTCAGTTTGGGGACATGCAGGCTAGGTGTGGGTGTGTGAAGAGAATTAAGGCATTTTCCTAGGTCCCCTTACTTCCACTGTTGTTCCTGGGGTTCCCCTAGTTGCCTGCCCCCCGATATACTTAGGGACCCTAGTATAATTTTTGTAGGCCCCCCCAACCTGCACTGCTATACTATGGGACACTACAGCAGAACTATAGGCAGCCCTGCCTGCATTCAGATTATCTTCCTGGGAACAAACCAGTATGAGAATCTCTTCCTTTTAGAGTATGCTTTCCTTGCTGTTGGTTTCCTGAAACCTTCAGCACCCTCAGCACCTCCTCTGATAGAGTCAAACTAGAAATTCTAGCTCATCAAGAACCGTTTTCTGAGGTTTCACAATGTTATTCTATTAGAATCCTGTTGGACAAGGTCAGAAGCACTGAGTACCAGCCGGTTTGGCCCAGTCTGGGACTATTGGGATCATCATTGCTGCTCTCTTCTGAGCCTTATGAGTACTCTCTTGTACGAGTGAGAATGGTGGGAAACCATACAGGAACCTGACTGTCCAGTCCAGAGCTATGACGTCCTCTGGGACTGTGTCTCTGGCTGGTGGCCTGCGACAAATCCTTGGAAGCTAATTGTTCTCCCAAGAGGCAAAAATATCTATTTCTGCAGTACCCCACCTTCTGATGAGTGAAGACAGCGCTTGCTGGTTCAAGGACCTTTTGTGATTTCCCCTGACTGATTTGGCTTAGGGAGTCTGCCAGCATATTGTCCTTGCCTGGCAGGTGAAGTGCAGAAATATTAGCATCCAAAGAGTAAGCCGGATCCCAGATCCTCATAGCACCTGTGCACAGTTTCAAGGATTGTGTTCCTCTCTGCTTGTTTTTTTAGTACATTGTTGCACTACTGTCTGTCTGAATTTGAACAGAACGACCCTGTAGCCAGGAGGGAAAAAGACTGTATTGCTAGCAGCACTGCCCTGAGCATGAGGAGATTTATGTACCCTTGAGGGTTCCTGATGACACCTTGAGATCCTAGAGGTGGGAACACCATCCTAGGAGTGAAACATCTGTTGAGAACTCTTGTTAGAGATTGCTGGAGAAGGAAATGCTCTCTCTCTCTGAGATTGCCTTCCTCCTTCCACCACTCTAGAGCTTGCACAAAGACCTTTGTGACTGGCACCAGCTTGCACTTCGAGTCTGACCATTGGGACCAGTGATCTCTTAATGGTACTGAATGTACCTCATCTGAAATCTGGCCTATGGCACCCCAGCTGTGGATGAGGCCACGTGGTCTAGTAATGCAGAAAATCCCTTGCAGGTCATGGGAAGTCCAGTGTGAATGATTCTGCACTGGCAGTTAGGTTTGAAACCCCTTCCTGTGGAAGGAAAGTTTTCCCCTACAGGGTATCCAGCACTGCACCTATAATGTTGAGCACCTTCTCTGGTTCTGTCTGAGACTTGTGAAGATTTATCAGGAATCCCAGGCTCTCTAGGGTGCCCCACACCTGCTTTATGGAGCACTTTGCTGATTGTTCTGTTTTCCCTGAGACTAGCCAGTCGCCTAGCTATGGGAAAAATCACCACACCTTGTTTTTTTTTTAAGGTTCAAGTTTAGGCCCCCTGCTTTTCTCTTTCTTCATTAATAATCTCCCAAAAATCTGTCAAAAGACCAAGATAGCTCTTTATGCAGACAACGCAGCTCTATACTGCAGTGATAAAAACCCCAACACCATGTTCTCTAACCTGCAAACTGACTTCCTAAGGCTCCACTCTTGGTTCCTTCACAGAAATCTAGTTCTTAGCTCTAAAAAAACTAAGTACATGCTCTTTGTAGGCCCCAGAAAAAATGTAGAATTAAACCTCACCCTCTCTGACCTTTATAGGCTCACACCTCACTTTCCAAGTACACATTGAGGAGGCAGTATAGTGCAGTGGTCTAAGGCTCTGAACTGCAAATCTGGTGACATCCAGCAGACCAGACCTGGGTTTGAATCCCACAGCTTCCACTTGTATACTGTGTGACCCTGAGCAAGTCACTTAACCTCCTTGTGCTCCCAGGTCGCTCCTGTAAAAAAGCTTTTAGCTTAGTGTGCTATACCTGGTTAAACAACTAAATACAAAAATAAAAACATTACTAATGTTATCAAGGAAAATAAACTTGAGGTTAGGACTGCTATTCTGGATTCAAAAATTCCTGCCTCAAGATCTCACCTCCTTGCTCTTTCCTCTTCTTGAATAGGGCTCCACAGTCTACTCCCTCCTCCCCATCTGTTCTTTTCTCCAAACTGAGAACCTCCTACAAACATTGCACGTTTTGTCACTGGCCTCCCCTGGTTCACCCATCACTGTTCCCTCTACCCTCCTCTCTCATGGCTACCCCTGTAAGGAAGGTTTCAACTTAAAACACTTCTTTTTCTACACAAGGTTAATCTTAACTTATTGCCACCAAGTGTTCTGGACCTTTTCCCCAAATCTGCCCCAAGCGGGCACCAGAGGGAGCACCTGCCGAATTTTCGAGGTTCCTTTCCTTCATACCACACACGCGTAAAACTTCATCTGCTATCAGGGTGTGAAACTCTACAACAACCTACCTCCTAGCACCCAGTCATGTAGCTCCATCCCTTATTTATTGCCTCTGCCAAAAATTTGCTCCTGGAGAGTTACTCTTGTAAGTGCCCCCTGCGGTAAATTTCATATTGCAGTTGTGAGGTTCCACTCCTCTCCCTTAAGGGCATCCTTCACGTTGCCTCCTTTTTCTCCATCCACACCACCCCCAGTCCCTCCTCCCCCAGCTCTGAGTTTACTGTCTCATCCATACCTCCCCCTCCCACTGTCTTCCTCCCTCATCCTCACCGATATTTATGACTGTCCTAATTTTATTTAAATTTGTTGTAAATATGGTTATTTCTGCTCTTGTATTTTTCTTTTGCTGCATATGTTGTGATACTCCATAACCTGGATGACTGTGAAAACGGGAATATTTGCTCTCGTATTTTTCTTTTACATTGTGGTACTCTGTAACCTGGACGACTGTGAAAATGGGCATGTTTGCTCACACCCTTTCCAGTGTAAAATAAACTTGATTGAATGATTGATTGATTGAAGGTGTGCTGCCACTACAGCTAAGCACTTTGTGAATACCCTTTGTGCTGAGGTGAGACTGAAGGGAAGGGCTGCATACTGATACTAGCAGGTTCCCAGCCTGAACCTGAAATACTTTCTGTGTTTGAGTCTGACTGAAATGTGGAAATAGGCATCCTTCAAATCCAGTGACCTCAACAGACCTCCTGACTGTAGGGATGTATGCTGCGCATTTAGGCGAAAATAATTGAGCATCAGCAGTGCATCCAATGAGGAAATGCTGAAAATGCATTATCCAGACATGTTACCCAAAATGGAGAGACACGTGTTTAAGTATAGAGGGGTGGAAAAAGCCACCATAGGACTATGGGGAGGGGATCTTGACAACAGGCTTCTTAGATGCGAAACCAAGTAGCAATACACACTTGAATCGAATTTATGGCCAGGTCTAAATGACGTTTTCCAGCTGACCCCCTTTCTGGTTAATAGATATTGCAACAACCAAGAAATTAATTTTGGAATTCAGTTTTAAACATATATGCCCCCGTCTGGATAGTCAGGTGACCAAATGTATTGGTTTGGCTTGGTAATGGAATAAAGTGATTGATAATGTCAAAAACATAGATGTGTATTACCTTATAGAAGTGATGTACAGCATAAGCAGGATAAGCTAATATTTTTAAATGCTTCTTCTCTCCTTTTTCTAGCACAGAGTTGTCGGTGCTCTTTACTAGTGAAGTGGTTTGAGTAGAACCTGCGTTCATGCATTTGAAGTCATTGCAGTAACACATCCAGCTCATGGATAGAGGAACCAGAGGCAAACTGGATAGTGAAGAGGAAAGAGGAAGAGTCTACAATGTGTGTGTGTCTGTTAGATGAAATACAGACAGTGGGGATGTCACTGAGGAACAGGGAGAAAAGGATGGGTCCTTAGCTGATGGAGCCTTGGTGTATGCCAGAGGTGATAAGGAGGGATAAGGCACTGCCAGCCTGGACTGACTGGTGTAGAGGCTAGTACAGCAGGAGCAGAACCATCCTACTGTAGAGCCAGATAATCCCACAGCACTTATTCAAGAGTGTATGGTGAGCCACTGTATTAAAGGCCTTAGCTAGGTCAATGAATACAGGAAGGTAAGCTGGCCTTGATCCATCCCTGCAAGATGGTATCAGTGGCCTGGAGGAGGAAGGAAACAGTAACAAAGGCCGTCAGAAGGACAACTGGACAGTGGAGGGAAAGAGGATGAGTTCAGGGAAGCAGAGAGCTGGGAGAAACCAATTTCTCCTCCAGTTTAGCCAGAGTAGAGAGATAGTGTGGTAGTATTACAAAAAGTATCCAGGTTATACACTTCCTTCAATATAAGAAATCAATTAATATCTTGGCAGCATGCAAGCCGACAACTTAATATCAGAGAAGAAACAAGGTCACACCAAAAGCCACAAAAATCTCCTTTATTATAACCAGACACTGCCAAAACATGGATGACTTTTCATATCAATTTCAGCATTTCATGAGGCCCAAATGAAAACTGTCTTACCTCCCTTTTGTAATAGAATATATTTCCTCAAAGGCTATATGTTCTCATTTCCTTCTTTATAAGGTCATACACCTAACAGGATCAGAGGACACCATCCTTTTATGCCTCTGTTACAGCATGGTCAAACACCATTGCTGCAGAGGAAATTTGCATCATCCTTCACTCAGCTCCCTCAGTGTAGGAGGGTAGTTAAAGGAGAGGAGGAGTCATCACCCATATGCAGGATAAGGACTTTTGCCTGTTTCCAAGTATGGGGAAGAGCCTAAAGCTGAAAGGGAGAGACTAAGGAGTATGGAGAGAGAGGCAGCAATAGCTTGAACAGATAGATGAAGGAAACTGGGGCAAGACCCTCAGGGCTGTGAACCTTTAAGGTACTGTGCTAGAACAGAGCATACAAGGCAGCTGTTGGAGTTATGGAGGAGTGGGAAAGCCCCACAAGTGCACCCAGGGTTGAGACCAAGGAAGATGGGTGGGTTCTCCAAGATGGAGCCCCAGGGAAGGGGGTAGAGGACCCCAGAGGATGAGGAAGCTACTCCTGGTGGAGGACTCAACAGTCCAGGGAGTGGAGTTGGGGGCAACTAGCAGGGGGGAGAGGGATGTCAAGTGCCTTCCAGGAGGCACAACATGGGAAGATGGGAAGCAGATATAGGATCATAAGGGCAGCAGCAAGGAGGGAAGAACTAGATGTCATTGTCCACCTGGGGACAAATGACCTGGCAGGGGACAAGGTGGAGATAGCCAGAATTCAGGAGGATTTCAGAAAGTTTGGGGGGGGGGAGCTAAAGCAGAAAGCATGCTCTATCTCCTTTTCAGAGGTACTACCTGTACATGTCAAGGGGGAGGCTAGGACACTCTGCATCCAGAACTTCAACTCCTAGTTGAAGGAATGGTGTGGAAAGAAGGGTTTGGCTTTATGGGAGACTTGGGCCCCACCTGGAGGGATCTTAGCCTGCATAAGGAGAATGGTCTACATCCATCCAGGAAGGAGACTTTAGTCCAAAATGAGAAGTTTGAATGCTTCAACAGCAAACATTTAAACTGGCCAGGGGGGTGTACAGGAAGGTTAGGAGGCTTAGGATTCCCCCCAACCCCATGAGCACATGCTCTACACGGGTGCTCAAGGCAGTGAGAGATCGTCAGAGGGCACAATTCAACATAAATGCAGGGGACAGGGAGGACCGAGGAAGAAGGATGCCCAGGATAGGGGGAGGCACATGTCAACAAAGCAGGAGAGGGAAGTCACATCCTGGAGAGCCATGTGTGCTAATGCCCACAGTCTGAGTAACAAGATGGAGGACCTTGAGGTGGCCATAGTGGAATCAGATCTGGACATTGTGGCCAAAGACTGGAGAAGAGCTGATGAAGTCCCCCTATCCAAAAGCGGAAACAGAGGGGAATTGAGAAACTACAGACCAGTCAGCCTGACCTCAGTAGTGGAAAGATCATGGAAACAATAATGAAGGAAAGAATAGTGGAATACCTGCTTGCCAATGGTCTACAGGACAAAAAGCAACATGGTTTTACTTGGGGGAGGTCATGCCAGACTAATTCTCATTGAGTTCTTCGACTGGGTGGCAAGGGAGGTGGATCGGGGGGGCATGGATGTGGCCTACCTAGACTTCAGCAAGGCCTTTGATACTGTGCCACATAGAAGGCTGTTAAACAAGCTGGGGAACATGGAAGTGGGTAAGATGGTGGTGAAGTGGGTGGAGAATTGGCTGGATAGCAGGACACAGAGTGTGGTGGTAAATGGCTGTCACTTCACAGAGGGAATGGTGACCAGTGGAGTTCCATAGGGATTAGTGCTGGGTCCAGTCCTCTTCAATATCTTTATCAATGACATTACAGAGGACGTAGAAGGGACAATTTGCCTGTTCGCTGATAACACAAAGCTCTGCAACAGAGTGAACATGCCAGAGGGTGTAGATAGAATGAGGAGATATCTGCAGAAGCTTGAGGACTGGTCAAGGGATTGGCAGTTGAGATTTAACACAAAAAAGTGTAAGATAATGCGCATGGGACACAAAAACCCAGGAACAACATATCTCAGCTGGGAGGGGGGGATATAGAATGCTCCAAGCAGGAAACGGACCTACAGGTTATCATCTCTGATGACCTCAAGGTAGGAAGTCAGTGTAACAAGGCAGCAGGAAAAGCAAACAGGATGCTGGGATGCATAGGCAGGGGTATCACCAGCAGGAAAAGGGAAGTCATAGTCCCACTATACAGAACATTAGTGAGGCCACACCTCAAGTACAGCGTCCAGTTCTGGAGGCCTTACCTACATAAGGACATAGACAGGGTGAAGGCAGTTCAGAGGAGGCAATAAAGATGGTGCAAGGTCAGGATTACATCACAAACCCTAGAGGACAAGCTGAAAGACTTAAATATGTACTCCTTGGAAGAGAGGAGGGAGAGGGGGGATATGACTGAGACATGTAAGTACCTCACGGGGAGAAACAAGGTGCAGGAAAACACAATTTTTCAAAGAAAAAGATGCTCCAGGACTAAGGGACATTAGATGAAACTGGAGGGAAAGAGGTTCAGAGGGAATGTGAGAAAGTATTTCTTCACAGAGAGGGTGATGAACAAATGAAACAGCCTGCTGGAAGAAGTGGGTGGGGTACAAACAATCACAGGATTTAAGAATGCACAGAATAGGCATAAGGGGATCCTGGTAGTCGGGGAAAGGGGACAACCCAGTTCCAGGAAAGCTTGAAGAAGCGCAGTTACTTGCATTCATGGGCAGACTAGTTGGGCTGATAGGCCCTTATCTGCCAACAATAAATATGTATCTGTCAGAAAATGCAGCAAATAACCGCTCATGGCCATAGAGGAGGTGCAAGGCTTAGAAGTAATGCAGACATGAGAACAACAAAAGCCAGCACAGTCCAAAACTGCAGTAAAAGATTTAATCGCGCCACCAACACATGCCAACACAAGCAAGAGCACACAGGCTCCCTGACCGGTTTCAGACTGCTGTTCATCTTCAGGGGGATAGTTCTCCACCAATCCCTGCAGTCTTAAATACTTCATTAATTTAAAGCCACAGTGTTCATTATACTAATATTGCCATTGCCTTTCAAAACATTTATAAAAGCTTTGTCAATCCTTTATATGAAGTGCAATAAGACAGTCTGCAAATGGACAATAAAATGCATAAAAACTTAAGGTGCTTTTTAGTTTAAGACCCAGGATCCAAATTTCATCAGCTACTTAAATGTCTTTTTCAAAAGTTTTATGTATTGCTATTTTACCATACAGCTGCTAATTGTCCCCTTCTCTTAATGGTCTGTAGGGGCTTTATTTCTGTTTTATGCTTCCTCAGAAACTGTTTGGAAAAATACAACATAGTAAGTAAACAAGGTACCAACTTTTTTTTGTTTCTGTGCACCATGCTGGTAACTAGAGGCTGTGGTGTACTTCAGAGGGACTGCATGTGTTGTCTTGTCATGGGGGGGCAGGTGGGCAAGTGCGGATGGATACTACATCACAAATGAGTGTGTGATTTCCGACAGAACATTCCCCTCCCCCAATCCTCACTTGTATCCACGGGGAGAGACTCATTGCCTTTGCCTGTGCTCTGTTCAACCCTTTGCAATGGCACAATTGGCATCAATCATTATGGCTCAAGGTGCATCATTTTGGCTGGTCCTGCTTTCTGCAGTTGTGCTTCTCGCATCATGACGTGCACTCATATGCATGTAGTGTGACATATTGACAATGGTGGGAAGTGAATCTGTAGCCAGGTAATACACTAGCTCACCAGAAGCCCCCTGATGAACAGTTAGTCTAGCTGGAAGCACTGGGGTGTCCAGTAAGGGGACTACACTCTGTTTTTGATTGTCCCAGGCTGCTGGGCAGTGGTATTTTTCCTAACTTGATTATGCACTAAGTAGTTAATACAAACATATGTAAATGCCAGCAGAAGAAGGCTTAAATTGTGTATCAAGTCTGTTCATTGCAGAGCACATTCATTTTTGTTACATATCCTCCTCCCCCCCCTTCCCATTATTCTAACCTTCCCTTTAAGTTTATTGCACACCCTTTTAAAAACTCCAACTATTTTGTTACTGACTACCCCTCTGGTAGTGCATTTCATGCTGTCATCACTCTCACGGTAAAGAACTGTGTTTCCTGGCCTCTTTCATGTACCTACCCCACACCAGCTCGTAGTTCTGCCCTCTGGCGTTTCTGTATTCACTGATGTTGAAAGTGATTCTCAAGATCAAACTTATTTATACATCTGTGGTATTTGAAGACCTCAATCATGTCCCCCCCCCCTTAAGTGGGTACATGTTTAACTGTGTGGCAGTGTCAAATGACATCATGGACTGTCCAGAAAACCTAGAAACAGACACTGTAACTACTGTAGTAGTAAATAGTAAACAAAAATTCCTTCACGGAAACATCCAAAGCATCTGTGAAGATTATGTAGCTTTGACAACATAAAGAATGAATTGTTCGAAAGTAAAACTATTTAAACTAGATTCTCACTACCTTAAAAACACATATCATGCTAATAGTATGGTAGCAGTAGTACTACTTCTAAGTTTACCTGTATTGATTCAGTAATACACCCTTTCTAATACTTATTTTCTATTTGTTGACTGGGTAGGCACGCTGGTCCAGTGGATCTTTTTCAGGGATGACCAGGCCCCAGAAAAGCAGTACTGTACAAGTACATGCCAATGAAATTATGGCTGTTTGCCAGTTTTGCTGTGAAACACTGCATAATAAGTAAGCAATAACACATGATGAGGTGTGCCTTGTGCTGTCACAATGGACAATGCTGTAGGCAGAGTACCTTCTGCCCGAATGTGTTTTATGACAGCACAAAGCACAAACCCTGGAGCATTTTATTGCGCTTATAAAATGGCCCAAAACATTATTTTACATCTTACAATATGACACTGACACAGAGATCAATTTAAAATAATAATATTTTTGTTATTGTAGAAATGTAGTCCCAAACTGGGGACAGGGGGCAAAACAACAAACTGTTTTTAACTTTGGTTGCATTGGTTAGTGAGTGTGATAAAAATGACTGCTGTTTGAAATCTAAAAGTTCTGAAGCAGCTTGGATTATTTTCTTTGGAGTACCGTAGACTACGCGGGGACATGTGTCAAATATACAGAGTACTCAGTGATGAGAAACTACGGGAACAACTGGACTTAAATATTAAAAAACAAAGCTACGATACTAGGTCACATACCTACCAACTGTATAAAGATAAACATAACACCAAAAAAAGGGGAAATTGGTTTACTATAAGAATAACAGGAATTTGGAATTCACTACCAAGTGAAGTAGTGTCAAGTCCTACTGTGAATACCTTCAAAAATAGGTTGGATTCTTATTTGCTTAGTGAAGGTATTAGCGGGTATTGTTAGTAAATCAGCGAGCTATATGGACGCAAGTCTTCTATGCTCTGAAGTACCTATGAACCTATGAGATCTTTGATATTCTAGGATGCACTATTCCCTAGCTGGTGGGACTTGTGTTATCTGTGTGTCATGCTCTCACAATGCACATGTATCAGCCAATCAGGATGCAGTATTTAACCTATTACATAAGTAAATGCAGAAGATGAAGTCGTGAAGATTAGCAACACTGTCAGTGTTAGTTAGAATAAGTGGTGGTGGGGGTGTCAATCTATAACAAGAAAGACATACTATATACAAAACAAGCATTTGTCAATGCCAAGTGCTGCTTGCTGGCATTAGCAGTGGAAGTGCAGGAGTTAGACAGATACAGCATAGGAATGGCAGTGAAGTATTGAACTGACGCCAACTCCACCCCCACCCTGCAGAGATGGACAGGCATTTGGGTGTGCCTTTGTGTCATCGCCCATACCGGTCACGGCGTTTCACCTCACCCGACCCTGCAGACACTTACAAGTGTTGAGGTGTGCTTTGAAGTGTTTGGACTTTATGTTCACCTCATTCCATAAGAAATACACTGAAATGGGTGCAGTATGGAGAATGGGGTGAACTCTGAGACCAAAGGGTCCAAGCGCACCTCAATGCCTGCCACTGGCTGCAAGTGAGGCTGGAATGGCATGAGCATTACTGCTGACAATCCCAAGTCACACCCCTGACACCTGTCAGTCCCTACAGGGTAGGGCGTCATGGTTGAAAATCCTAACACCCTGGGCATTTCTTGGTATTTTTACTTCAAGTTTTCAACATGGGCTTTTTGTGATCCCACCGCAAGAACAGAGACACTATCAGTTAGTTAGCTGAAAAGTGATTTTGCAAAGTGAGACTGTGCTATTTGGCGCCACAGGTGCAAAAACACATTTCGAACAGGATGTGAAATATGACAGCTGTACTGTTCCTGAGGAAGTTTAAAAAAATGGCAACGTTGAAAATCTGGAGTGAAAATATAAAAAAAATGGTGAAGTCACCAGTGTCCATAGAAACTGTGCGATGCACACCCGTAATGTAATTATATTTGGGATTTTTTACAGCAAATTTTCAACATAGGCATTTTGGGATCTCTGCTCATGAACAGTGTCACTTTGATTTTCTTAACCTAGCCCGAACACTGATTTCCCACCGTGACCATGCTATTCTACGCCGGAAGTGTGAAAACACGTTTCGGCCAGGGTGTGAAAAATGACAGCTGTACTATTCATAAGGAGGTGTGAAAAAATACCAGTGTTGAAACTCTGGACTGAAAAGAATACAAATTTGTGAACTTACGAGGGTGCGTGGAAATTGCACAATGCACGCTCATAACACAGTCATTTTATGGACTTTGTCACCAAATTTTCAACATAGCCAGTTTAAGACCTCTGCTCATGAACAGTGTCACTGCGATTTTCTTAATCTGACCCGAACATTGATTTTGCACACCGACCACACCACTATGTGCTACGTTGCGAAAACACATTTCGGGTGAGATTTGAAAAATGACAGTTATACTGTTCATAAGGAGGTGTGGTAAAATGACAATGCTGAAAATCTGGAGTGAAAATATTAAAAATGCTCGAAGTTACGAGCGTGCGTAGGAACTATGCAATGCGCACTCGTAAAAAAGTCATTTTTGGGAATTTTTTCACCAAATTTTCAACATAGGGTTTTTAGGGGCATACCTCATTAATAGTGTGACTGTGATATTCTTAATCTGTCCTGAACATTGATTTTGCACATCGACCGCGCCATTGTACGCTACATGTGCAAAAACTCATTTAAGGCGAGACATGAAAAATGACAGCTGTACTGTTCATAAGAAGGTATGGTAAAATGGCAATGTTGAAAATCTGGAGTGAAAATATTAAAAATGCTCAAAGTTACGAGCGTGTGTAGGAACTGCGTAACGCTCGCTCGAAAAACAGTCATTTTTGGGAATTTTTTCACCAAATTTTCAACATAAGGTTTCTGGGGGCCTACCTCATGAATTGTGACACTGTCATTTCATTAATTGGTCTCAAAAGGTGGTTCTGCACAGTGACCACCAAATCGCCTTTTGGGACCCAATAGCAAAATGACAGTGACTGAGTTCATTAGCTGGGGTCCCAAGAACCCCATGTTGAAAATTTGGTGTAAAAATTTCCCAAAATGGCCGAGATATACATCAAAGTTGAAAAAAAAACAAAAACATTTATGCCATTATACAGCTTACTGGCATTTTTTCAGTTCGCGGTTTGCTTTGAAAAGTGCAGACGTGTTCCCAGTCCAACGAAGATCATCGCGCCGGGCTCCATAGGTGAGTATGTGGTGTGGGGAGTGTGAAGAGGTAGGGTACACAGAGGGTGGGCGCGGGTTGGGAAAAAGACCACCGGAATCAACAAGGGACAGTTTTCTAATTTACAGGTTTATTTAACAAAACAAATAAATAAATAGCCTCGTGGGAAGGTTTTCCTTTTTGCAGGGACATTTAATTTTGGCACACTGGGGTGGGTTCCCAGTGTGCCACCTGAGTGTTTGGGAGGGGCTGTAGCCGACGGGTGAGTGGGCACTCTCGTCAGCACATACCGAGTGCTGGGGGGGGGACAAGAGCTGGGGATTGGGCATCCCTCAGAACACAAGAAATTGGGGGGGGGGCATAATGCCAATGGGGAATACGCTCCCACGTCTGCAAAATTACCAGGAAGGGGGCATGCTGACAGGGAGATTGGGTACCCCTGTCGGCACATATAAGTGCACGGGGGTGGCAAGAGCCGAGGGGTTTGGGCAGCCCTCGGCACCACAACAAATTTGGGAGGGAGGACATTATGCCGATGGGGAATGGGCATAATGAGGCATGACATGCCAGTGCCGAGTGCCTTTAGCACCTGGGAAGTGCTTTTATCAGGTCTTAAACCGCGCCTCAGAGTGTCTTGTTTTGCTTAAAAAATGGGTTTCCTAACTAAATATTGAAAAAAAAATTTGAACATAGAAAAAAGAGGTTTTTATTGCTAAAGTACTAAAATGGTTCCCTATTACAGCAGAGCCCCCAGTGCTCAGGTTAGCCCCTCCCCAACAGAATACACTTATTTTATTTTACTGTCAGTTTTTTACATTTTCTTGTGGCTGTCTTGCTTTTACAGAGACCGAAGCTATGAGTGAGCATGTCCATTTGTAGAGTGCCGTAGCTCAGAACAGCTTTCTGTTTCTGCATGTCTCTTGGAGTGAGTGCATCTTTAAAAGAAAAACAAGAAAAAGTTGCAGCATGTGCATTGGGATGCTGCTAGTGAAGGAAGTGGCTCTGGTTTTACCCAGGGGTTTAACAGTAAGGGACGGTGCAGTGGAGACTGGGGGTGTGAAGAATGCAGCTAGGATCAGAGACTGCACAGTCATGTAATGGGTAGTGCTGCAGTGGAGAGTGGGTGTGTTTTGGAACTGCAGGGATGAGGATCATGGGGAGAGCTGTGGATCATCGGCCCACATTGAACAGCTGTCTACAGAAAAGAAAATAAAGGTCAGATTTAAATTTTAAGACAGTGAAACATGAAAATGGGGTTGTGTTGCTCTATTGCCCTGCTCAGGAGTGTGTTTCAAGTTGGAAATGCTATTTTGTTTGTGTTAGGGCAAGTACTGTATTTACACTACCAATATGGCAGTCAAAGATTTCAAAACTTCCTGGTAGGAATGGATCTCTGGCTGGCTGTGTTGCTTCCTGGTTGGCATAAGAAGTCTCAGTTGGCACAATGTGTACTGATAAGGACATGGCAACTGGTACCTCCTAGCCAGGATGCAGAACACTCAGGACCTACTTTATAAATAGACATATACTACAGACAGCTACAGCAGAGGCAGTTGCACATAAAGATCGTTACAGGTCTTTAGATAAGCCTAGACAAATTTCTGCTACCCCAGGGAATCACTGGATTCCCTGAATGGTAGACTGGGTATACAACCACAATACTGGTACCTGTTTACACATCATACTCATTTGATCCCTGGTTATGATGCAGAGGGGGCAGACATGATGGACACAGTTCTCCTTCCAGCCCTAAAGTACTATGTTACTTTTCTGCTCTGCCGTGTTCTGCATCATTTGCCAATTATGCTCAGGATCTCAGAGATGGCTGCCACATGTCTACTGAATGTGGAGAAGACCAAGGTGTTAGTTGTGGACCCATGTCACCTGGGGCTAAGGTTTGGGGCTGGGCAACCTTCAGGTCTATGGCTCAATGGTGTCCAACTGCCCACCTCCGACCAGGTGAAGAACCTTGGTGCTATTCTTGACAGCGGCCTGACTCTGAAATCTTAGGTGTCAGCAGTCATCAAGTCCACTTTTTACCACCTGAGGAATATCATCCAGGTGAAACACCTGGTCTCCTCCAATGATTTGGCTACCCTGGTCCACACTTCTGTCACCAACCGCCTTGATTATTGCAATGCCCTCTACCTAGGGCTACCTGGGGTTGGTATTTGGGAGGCAGTATAGCGCAGTGGCTTAAGGCTCTGAGCTGCAAATCTGGTGACATCTAGCAGACCAGACCTGAGTTTGAATCCCACAGCTTCCACTTGCATACTGTGTGACCCTGAGCAAGCCACTTAACTTTCCTGTGCTCCCAGGCTGCACCTGTAAAAAAGCTTTCAGTTTAGTGTGTCTCACCAGGTTAAATAACTAAAAATAAAAATATTCACTACTTGCAGCTAGTGCAGAATGTGGTGGCCAGGCTTTTGACTGGCACATCTAGGGCCAGTCATATTACGCCTGTGCTGCACGAACTGCACTAGCTTCCCATTCAATGGCAAATCACCTTTAAGGTTGGCTTGCTACTGTAACCTTTAAAGCCCTACACAGACAGGGACCCGACCACCTGAAAGATCTTCTAACTCCTACTGCCCCTCCATCCCTCTGATCTGCCGATGAGGGATTGCTAGAGATTCCCAGAATGTTTGAAAAGCATCTAGTGCCGAGCATTTTTCATTATCGCGGCGCCTACTCTGTGGAATTCTCTACCTCATCAGTTAAGAGAATGCCTGACCATCAAAAGTTTTAAAACTAATTTAAAACCTATCTGTTTCAACAAGCTTTTCTTTGACTGCGTTTAGATGGGAGATTTTTTTTCAGAAAAGTCATGATTTATAATCTTTTACTCATCTGCTGCATTTTAATTGTTATATTTATGTTAATTATTTATTCAATTGATTGTGAGGTTTTATTGTGGCACTGTACAGTGCTTTGGTACTTGTAAAGCACTTTATAAATAAAGGTTATTTATTTACTACTTACTATTTGAAGGCCAAAGTGACTCCATTTTGTGGGCACATGTTTTACATTTTCCGCCCCACTCCCATACTGTCCTTGTGGTCAAATGGCTTACTTTGGGTCTTGACCATGGTTTGTCAATGGAAATCATAGCAGGCCTGGTAGCCCTTGTAAAACCCTGATCATCTAAGGACATGGCCCTTTAAACCCTGAGTGGTAGAGTGGGTAGGAAATCACAGTGACCTGGCACCTGTCTGCACATCATATCAGCTCATTTGATCCTGGTTATGATGTGGAAGGGCTGAGACACGATCGACCTAGCGCCACTTCTGACCTTAAAGTACTATGTTACTTCTCTGTGCCCATGGTGACCCCTTTTTCGGGCACATGTTTTAAATATTATGCCCCCTTCCACATTATTCTGATGACCACATTATTTACAGAACTTTGGATCTTGACCACGGTTGTCAATTGAGATCACAGCAGGCCTGCTAGCCCTTGCAAAACCCTAGTCATCTAAGGACATGCCTCTTTGAAAATCTGGATAAAAAACAGATTTGGGGTACTTTTCCCTTGCAAACTGTATGTGAACTAAGACACTCACAAATGCTTTGGAAATCAGGCCCTAGAGAACAAGTCAGTTAAGCTTGCATGTTCAACTTTGAGACACTTCTGCTTTGAAGAACCCCAACCCCATAGCTGTACATAGTATTCTGAATATTAATGGAATAAGTCGGGATGCCAGAGGATGACTGGGTACTGAGTGGGGTACTTTATGAATGGAGTACTGCTGGATGTTGCTTTAAGCTTTTAGTTAAAAAGGAATGAAAAAAATGGCTGGTTAAGGGAACTGGGAAAGTTACAAAAATGCTCAAAGTCTCATGACTAGTGAAGAGAAAATAGCCCTCCTGCTGCACCCAGGTACCATGAAAACTATTCTGAAATCTAGCATGCCTGGAAATAGCATCAGCAGATCACAAAACAGTAGCCAAATGCTAATAATATTTAGTAAATCAGTAGCCACATACTAGTTATACTGTATTTCAGTGGTAAATCATAGAAGAGATGTTAACGAACAGAAAAAGACTAGTGGTCCATCTAGTCCATCGGTTCCTAATGGTCCTCATCAGACTAGCACTGCAAGGCCTTATGTTGATATATCATCCTTCAATTCTGCTGGGACTATCCCAATGAACTGATTAGCCCTATTCCAGTTCAGTACTGGCACCGGTCCTCTTTAAGGTCTTCATAATTCAATCAATTAATCAATCAGTCTTTATTTAACCAGGTGAAACACCATTGAGTGAGACTCATTTACAAGGTGGGCCTGGTCAGTGCTGCAACGCTGGGATATGTCAATTAAGATAATATAAGACATGGTAAAAAAGTAGTAGCAGTAACAACAACAGCACAAGAATCCAAACGTTTTACAGTATTTACAGAATATACAGTTTCACATATGCCTATGGCAACTGTACCCTAAATGTAGTAGTGGGAGAGAGCAGTTAGGAATAGTGAGGGATCAACAACACACTAGCAAATAGTAACAGGAGATCGGGGTAGGGATGAGAGGAGAATAAGGAAGCAATGAGGTAGAGACAGTAGTAGTAGTAATACGGGGATTTTGGTTGTGTTAGCAGTAGTATAGGCAGGAGGGGGAGTAGGCAACATATCAGCTGTAAGACTAAATGTAATCACCTGGAAGGCTAAGTGGGGAATTAGGAGTAACAGTTGCAGGAATCTCTGATATATTGCCTTATCAAAGATTTAAAGGTTGCCAATTTAACAAGAGTGGACAGCTTTCGGACTTTCTGGAGGTTGTTTCATAGGGCTTGCAGGGCATAGCTTAAGGATGAAAGCCCAAAATTAAATCTATATCTAGGGATGATAAGTGAAAGGTAAGAATGTTTTCTAAGCGAGTAACATCCTGGGGTACTAGTTAATAGGCTTGAAATCTACTGCGGGAGATTTTCAATTAAGACTTGATAGGTCCATGTGGACGCATTTATGGTTTTCCTAGTTTTTAGAGCGTGCCAGTCAAGCATCGCATGAAGAGAACAGTGGTGTGTACTGAACGGGGCACCGGTAATAAATCTTAATGCCCTATTATATAAGGTATTGCGCTTAGCCAGTGCCGTATTTGGACCATGGCTATACAGGAAGTCGGCACAGTCTGGAAGGGGAAGAAATGTGGTCTACACCAGTCTCTGTTTGGCTTCAAGGGTTAGGAGGTGTTTAATCATAAAGAACAATCCTAATTGTTGCTTTAGTTTTTTTTTGCTAGTTCCTCTATATGTACCTTATAGGAGAGTTTATGATCGATCCAGCACCCTAAGTATTTAAACTTGTCCACAGCTTCAATAGGCTCCCCCAGGAGGGACGTGATTTGATGAAGAGTGCTTAGAGGTGGAGGGTTGCCTGGGTTAGATTTATGGGAGAGAAACATGGCTTTTGTCTTCTTAGCGTATGGCAACAGTTTAAGGCTCAGAAGATTTTGCTGTAGTAGATTGAATTCTGGTTACAATGAGCTGCAGGTAAGTTCAAGGGTGGGTTTAGTGACATAGAAAACAGCATCATCCATGAACAGATGAACACTAGCTTGATTGATACCCTCATTGATGTTGCTGATGTATATCGTGAAAAGTAATAGTCCCAATATTGAACCTTGTGGAGCGTTTTTAGTGGCGATAGGTCCCCCTGGGCCTTGATTTGCTGTTGTCTTCCAGTGAGGTAGCAGGTAAACCAGCTGGTGGCAGTGTCATCAAGGCCAGTACTTTGTAGTATGGTCAACAGAAGATCATGGTCCACTGTATTGAAGGACTTACTTAGGTCGAGGAATAAGGTGCTTTCATGAAGTCTGGAATCGAGGGCCAGGTGCCAGTCATTAGTTACCTTGGCTAATGCAGATACTGTGCTGTGATTTTTTCTGAAGCCAGATTGAATGGGGTTTAGCAATGGAAGGGAGTCCAAATAGTCCCTGGTCTGCATGTTTACTAGTTTCTCTAGGAGTTTGGACAAGACTGGCAGGAGGGATATGGGCCTGTAGTTGTGGAGGTCACTCGGGTCACCAGATTTAAAGAGTGGGACTACATACATCACTTTCCATATAGAGTGAAACTGTGCCATGTGGCCAGAGATAGATTAAAAAGATGTGTGACAGGAGCGGTCAATACATGATATCCCAGTTTGACATTATGGATGAACTGGAAGGGAAAGTATGCCTTTTTGCAGGTGATACCAAAATCTGTAATAGGGTGGACACTTAGAAGAGGGTGGAGAGAATGTGCAGGGATAGTGGGAAACTCAAGGAGTGGTTAAAAGCGTGGCATTTGGGGTTCAATGCCAAAAATATGCAAAATTATGCACCTAGGGTGTAGGAACCCAGGAGCTGAGTACAGGATGGAAGGGAGGTATTGACAGTTGCAAGCAGGAAACAGACCTAGGGGTGATCATGTCTGATTACCTCAAAGTGGCAGGGCAGTGTGACAAAGTAGTGGGTAGGGCTAGTAAGGTGCACAAGGAGGGGTATCTCCAGCAGGAGGAGGGAGGGCAGGAGGTGGTGTTGCCACTGTACCACTCACTGGTGAAACCCCACCTGGAATATTTTGTCCAGTTCTGGAGGCTGCATCTGAGAAAGGTCATAGACAGGGTGAAGGCAGTCTAGGGGAGGACAACTAAAATGGTGCAGGTTGCACCAAATGCCCTACGAGGAGAGACTGAGGAATCTCAACATGAGATAGTGTCATGATGCTCATTTACAAGGGGTTCCTGTGTTTGCAAGCAATGCATTGTATGGACAGCTGTCTGTGTTACCGTGTAAGGCACACTAGGTAATCTATAATCAGTGGCAGACAGGGGTCACTGGGAAGGTTACATGTGCTGCTCACGGTCACACAGTATACAGTATATGGTAATACTGTGTCACACCACCTGAGGAATGCTTGATGTAACATTATCCGTATCCATAGCTCTGTAATCTATACCCTTGTCAATACTGCCAGTCTACATTATACAGCCTGTTCGCATAGATAACACACCCACGAGTCATGAGCACGTACAGAGCTGTCCACTGGTAGTGGCAGTCTGACAGACTGTGAATTTGCATGTGGATACAGGCACGGGTGCTTGTATGGCAGGTTCTCTGGGCAAACATGATATGGTGTTTGGGCAATGTAGGGATGGTGTATGCCTCCACCAAACTCACAGACACCAGGGGCCCGATATTCAAAAATGGGCAAAGCATAGCAAAGTTTGGCACTGTGCTTGCTCATTGCCCACAACCCTGAGGTTGCTATATTCAGTCGGACAGCGCACCAGGGCTATTTGGCTAAATACAGGGGCATGTCGGTGAAGCTCTAAGCGAAGTAGCACTGCCCTGACATGGATCTGGGTGTGATAGAGCTGCGCTCTACCTAACAAATGGTATAGCACACAGGGACATATTTCTACCTTCTCCCCTTCATTCTGCATAGTCTGTTGCAACAGCATCCTTTTTTTCTATTCTTTGTCTCTTCATTTCTCTGTCTAGGTAGGTTGGCCATCTTCCTAAGAACCCTCTGCTCTCACTATCCTTTATGCTGGTATTTAACTTTCACGTTCTGTCCCTTTGCTGTTCTGGAGAAAAGTGATTATGATGCATACAAGTGCAAGGTGCTTGTGTAAAATAAAAAATAAATTGTTTAGCACATGCTTCATAAGGGGCTCGTATTGCCTTCACAAATACCAAAGAGCTGCTAGATTTAAAGTGTAGAATGCACAAAGCAGTAATGGCAAGCTGTTTGCTGGAGGCTGAATAATGTGCTCATGGGCTTTAGGAAAATAAATGTGTTTGACTGTGCACAGCTGTAGACATTAAAGTGCCTGCAGTGCTGAATGTATGCTTGAAACAGAAAATGATTTAAGAAACTATAAGGTGCCTAACTATACAGGTTAATAAAATGGATAGAAAGGTAAATTGCAAAGACAGCAAAATTTGTACATTTACAATGTGTGAACACCAATAAAGAGTAAACATGCATGAAGTGCCTTTTGTGCCATGGTTCTAAAGGAATATGAAGTACTGCTAGCTTGCTTGCTGGCTGATAAAGTGCTTTCAGTGCTTAACTACCTGAATATTTATATGCAAATAAAGTGTCCCAGTCCGTTTACTTTGTGTTTTTGAACATAAATACTGACTGAAGTTTGTATGCTTGAGAGCCCATTTGCCTAAATAATGGCAGAAAGCAAAGAGACAGAGACAGAGAGAGAGAGAGAGAGACAGAGGCTTGTTAAATGGAAAAGGAGCCTGTTTACTCCTCTACTACCTTTAATACAAAAAGAAGGACCCTGGCAGTGTTTGTTCCAGAGAAGGGCAGTTTTGTGGTATAAGTTAACCCCCCTCTATTTTTAAAAGCAGCCTCATTAAAAGCAAACTGCAGTCAAGGGAAAGACTTGAAATAAAACTACTGCAATATTGTAAGTTGTTTAAATACCTGAAAAAAGCAACGGGAAGGGGTTTCTGTTTTGATTTCCTGTGTCCCTTTCCTCCACCTTTGTAGGCTAGAACTAGGCCTACATGTTGCATGCAGGTGAATGAGCTCTCACTATGGGGAGCAGCACTCTTTCAGACTCTAGTTATAGCAGTAAACCTGCCACTCGTGGAACTAGGAGGGATTAAGCACTTATTAAGTGCTTGTTACATATGCATGGGTCTATAATTATTGTTCTTTCAGGATTGTACCAAATGTTCTTATGTGGTCCTATGTCATAATAAAAGCTGGGTATTATGGTGGGTCATACTGTCACATTTGTCTTAGGGACAGTTAGTTATTTCCCTGTATTAGATAAGGGGCGGATCAGGTGACCAGACCTTTTTGTATAAAAGCCCACCACTAGGGGCTAGAGATTCAGATAGGGAGGTCAGTTGAACATTGACCATCGGAGGAGAAAGACCTCATGAGAGTGCTTGAACAAGCACTGGCAGATTGACTGAGTTCAGCCTGAAGCTAAGCCACTGTCTGAGTATGACTAACCTCATTTTGCTTTTTGTATATATTCTTTTTATTTTTCAATTTTCTGAGTAAAATAAAATTATAAATGTATGACTACATTTTTTATGCACCTAATTCTTGGTCTCCTCCTGTGTTATCCTTCACTCACGCCCTATCATACTGGGCAGTGCGGGGCATAGCGCCACCAGACCTGATAGAGTCGGTAGCTCCCAGTGCAGTATTCAGATGGCCCCATTCAAATGAGACCATTGGGCATGTAAGGTGCTAAGGGTCTATTTGCATGCCAGTTATGGGTACATCTGCATGGAAAGTGGTAGCAGGTTTGTGCCCTTGTGACTGCCTTCACCCCCACCCCAATTACCTGGATCCAAAAAACAACTATTCCTTTGTGTCCAGTGGTCCACCCTGCCCTCTGATCACCAGCCCTGGTAATAAGAATGTTATCATTGCTGTTCATTGGTCCCCCCTTCCCTGAGATTACTGTCACCATCTAGGACAGAATAGTCATTGATGCCCAGTGCTCCCACCGTCCACCAATCCCCAGCCCCATTAAAAACACTGAAGTCCTTAGTGTCCATCTATCACCATCCCCATTCACAATACAAGTTTCTCTAGTGTCCAGTTGCACCCCCCAACCTCCGATCTCCATTCCCATGGCAAGACTCCCTGATGTTTAGCAGCTCTCTGTATGTTGGCACTGGTGCCACAGCTCTGATATTATTTATTTAGAAAAGTTTCCCCAGAAAAGACAATATGAGTTGTGAACAGCTCGTTTTTAGAAGTGTCATGGGGGAGGGAGTTACATATAGGGGAGCAGCCAAAAAATCAACAATAAAGAGCATAGTATGAGTCAAAATACATCCAGTACAATAAAGACAGTTATTTACGTACACTGTAATCATGGACATGTGTGAACAAAACTATTTGGACATAGCATATGGATTTAACATAATATAACAATTCCAGCATACATACAAGCAAGGCACATAGGTGAAATACTTTGAGAAGCATAGAATCTAAGTAGACGAGGATTATACAAGTACACAGAAAATCTGCAGTGAAGAAAAACTGCTCAGACACAGGGGAAGTGGGAATTAAGTGTTATATTGGAACAAGAGGGAAGGCATGAAAGCAGGGTGGGGGGGTGAAGGGGAAAGGTAGCCAGGAGCATAATCTCCTTCAGGATGCTGGGAACCCTGCAAGGGGATGAGGCACTGGTAGGATAAATGGAGGGAGGAAAGTACAGGGGAAGAGGTGGCAGTGGAGAGAGGGAGATGCAGGGTAGGAGGAGACAGGAAACTAGGACCCTTGTCTCCTTCAGGATGCTGAGAACCCTGCAAGGGGATATGGAACCAGAACAATGAGGAAGTTGGGAGGGAGAAAACAAACAGCCATATTCCCCTACAGGGAGCAGAAAACCCTGCAAGAGGATGGGAGGGAAATATAGGGAATTGGTAGAGGAGCAGGAGAGAGGAGCAGTGGTTGGCAAGGGGGAGAAAAGAGGGAGGCTAGTAGGTAGGGAGAGTTTGGCTGGGGAGGCATAGAGAAAGCAGAGAGGTATTAGGGGGAGGTTAAAAAAGGGAGAAGGGAGTAAATTGGTGGTTGATTGCTGAGTTAATTGTGAGGTTAATTGCAGTTGCAGCTGTGAACAGTGTGACTGCAGAGGAGAAGCGTAAGGGAACGCCAAGATCGGGCAGAGTGAATTTCAAGCAGGAGAGAGTTCCAGGTGCTAGGGAAATTGTATGAGAAGGTGGCATGACCAGCTGATATATGCCTAAGAGGAAGGGCAACAGTTCTGTGGGTGGAAGAATGTAGGGAATAGCAGGAGGGAGGAGGGACTGACAGTAGGTAGGACAAGTAAGTTGGCAGGGAGCTGATCCAATATTTACCAACTGGATTAGTAGTGTCAGACAGGTGCCTGGCAGAGAGGGAAGGGAAGGGAATGAGAATGAGGTATAGAGATTGCAGTGGTGAGTGAGAGGAGGGCAACTAAGTATATAATGGCAGAAGGAATTTAAGAGTGTGTCCAGTTTGAAAAGGGTGGTCTTAGGGGCAGAATTGTAGACAATATCCCCAAAGTCGAAGACAAGAAGAATCATATTTTGGACAATTTGACGCCTAGCTTGTATGAGCAGGCAGCTGCAGTGTCTGTACAGGGCACCGAGCTTGGGAAGGAGTTTATTCTGTATGGCGTCAACGTATACCCCAATTCTAGAGTTTAGCCACAGCCCAAGGTACTTAAACAAGGGTCCAGTTTAGAACTTGACAAAGTATGAAAGGTGGGGGAGCAGTCTAATCTAGACAGCTTTTGTCTGGAGCCAAAGGTCATGGAGACCATTTTTTTGATGTTCAGAGAGAGTTGGTTAGCACTAAACCAGTGCTGGACATTGCTGAAGTCCAGTTGAAGGCTGGTAGTCACATCTGCAGGGGAGCTCCCAGTGGAGAATAACACGGTATCATCTGCATACATGTGGATATTAGCAGAAGTGCGGACATCAGGGAGATCATTCAGAAAGACGAAGAACAGAACTGGTCCAAGTACCAAGCCTTGGGGGACACCATGTTACCTGGGGGTGTGTGGAGTTGTCATCTCAAACAGATTGGGTCCGGCCCGAGAGTTAGGACCAGAACCAGTTGGTAGCAGTATCAGAGAGACCAGCTGTGGTAAGCTTAAAGGGGAGAAGGGAGTGGGCGACAGTGTCTAAGGCTTTGGCCAGGTCAACAAAGATGGCAGAGCTGATGCAGAGGATATGAAGACCAGCACAGCCTTCCTCTCATCTCTTTGGCTGGCCACTGTATGGGGAGTCAGGAAGCGTGTGTCCTCTGTACTGTACAGGGTGCACATCCCCTGTACTATACAGGGTGCGTATCCTCTGTACTATTTAGGGAGCATACCAATGGTGTACTGTACAAGGAGTGCACCTTCCGTCTACAGTACACAATCCTCACTCTCCCTGTACAGTACAGGTGACTTGCACCCTGTACAGTACATACAAAGCGCACTCAGTACAGTACATAGGATGCATGCTCCCTGTCTAGCCATACAGTGGCTGGTCAAGGAGGTGAGAGGAGGGCTGTGCCAGTCACTGTATCCGAACCACAGCACCGGTGCCAATGGGCAGGGGGCCAGTAGACACCAGGGAGTTCTGTCTTGCCATGGGAATACCAATCACAGGGTGGACAGGCACCACTAGTGCCAGGGATTACCATGTCATATATGGGGTTGGCCATCAGAGGGTGGGGGGGGTACCACTGGATACCAAGGAAACTTGTATTGTGAACAGGGACAGTGACAGGGGGATGGGGAAACCATGGGATACCAGGGACTTCAGTGTTTTTAATGGGGCCGGGGATCAGTGGACAGGCAGACCACTGGGCACTAGGGACTATTCTGTCCTATATGGGGACGGTGATCTGAGGGTAGGGGACCACTGGACACCAATAATAACATTCTTATTACCAGGGCTGGTGATTGGTGGATGGGGGGCCACTGGGCACCAGGGACAATTCTGTCCTATGTGGGGACAGTGATCTGAGGGCACTGGGACCACTGGATACCAATAACAACATTCTTATTACCAGGGCTGGTGATCGGTGGATGAGGGACCACTGGGTACCAGGGACAATTCTGTCCTATATGGAGACGGCAATCTGAGGGTGAGGGGACCACTGGACACCAATGATAACATTCTTATCTTCGAGGCTGGTGATCAGTGGATGGGAGGAGTTCTAGGCACCAGGGACTATTCTGTCCTATATGGGGATGGCAATTTGAGGGTTGGGGGACCACTGGACACCAATGATAACATTCTTATTACCGGGGCAGGTGATCAGTAGATGGGGGACCACTGGGCACCAGGGACTATTCTGTCCTATATAGGGATGGCAATCTGAGGGTGGGGGGACCACAACACCAATGATAACATTCTTATTATCAGGGCTGGCGATCAGTGGATGGGGGGACCACTGGGCACCAGGGACTATTCTATCCTATTCGGGGATAGTGATTGGAGCGTGGGGAGGAACCACTGGACATCAGGGACATTTGTTACTTTACCAGGTATGGCAATCAGTGGATGAGGGTGCCACTAGATGCCATGGGGGCAAGTGTACTCCCTGAACAGCAACTTGTTTGTTGGCAGCAGTCACTCCAGCAGCAGCTAAGATTGTCTGGAGTGAGTTAGGGTTTTGCACGCGGTAATAGCGCTGCACACAGTGGCTGTACAATTCCTTTTGTGCAGCACTACTGTGCTGAATATTGTGTTGTGTGGGTATTCCTGTACCCACCCCTCCTTTTGCCCACCACATACTTTATTTTGGTTTGCATGTACTAACCCTGTTAGCATGCACAAAAGTCCCTTTGAATATTGTGCATGGGCACAAACCCTGGGCAAACAGTGCACAATCACTTTGCTCACCAGACAAAATTTTGAATATCTGGCCCCAGCTATGTGGAGCACATGGCGGAGGGGGCATACTGTGCTGTGTGTGATGTGACCATTTGTGGCATGCAGTGTGCTCAGAACTGTCCTTCCAACACAGATTCTGACCAGGAAATACCTTGCAAGGGAGGTGCAGTTCCACACGGGTGTCCCATTATCATGCCAGTTGGCAGCATGGCTGGAAATTGCAGAGGCAATCAATGGGTGCAGAGGTGGATGAACAACAGAGGAGATTCCAAAGTACTACTACGACATGAGGAGCCAGACAGAGCAGAAACTGGTTGTGGTAGCACAGGACCTACATGCCACTGGTGGTGGCCCACCAATCCTGAGCACCATCACACCAGAGAAGGAACTTGCTGCTGGCACCCTGGGACATGTGACAAGTGGAACGTGTGTAGGGTGGCATTGACAACGTGGTCACAAGCAGCGGCAAGAGTAAGTACATGCACATTACTGTGTAGTATCTATGTAGTTGTTCTCAGCATTACAGACTATATTACTAGGGTCAAGTGGTGTGGGCCACAGGGATATGGCACAGTACATATTTACCAACCACTAAGACCACCGTGAGTCAGGGGTCAGGGATGCACATGGGTGGTATGGGCAGTTGCAGTGCACATGGAGATGAAGGGGATGCAGGTTTTCTTTCTTCCACATGTCAGTGCAAGTGTGGTGTTCTGGGTATTCATGGGGTCTGCATGACACTGGTGCTTGTGGTCTGACTTGAGCCTGTAGCACTGATCAGACTGGGTGGCAGTGTGTAACACAGCTGTGCAGTTGGCCTGTTTGTGACACATGACCCTGTGCTCTCTTTCTTCCAGATCCACCAGATGGGGATGATGGTGATGACATCATCACAGATCACACACTAGATGGCAGGGACAGACAGTCTGAGGAGAAAGACTAATCCAAGGAGGACAGGAAGTGGGAGCAGGAGGTGGAACAGAAGGAGACGCAAACAATGCTCCTTTTCAATGACACAGAGATGGGGAGGTAGACATCCCCTATGAGGTGCTAGAGGATGAGGGGGTGAAGGAGCAGGGGGAGGGATGCACGCAACATGAGTCAGCAGTCCAGACAACCCTTGCAGCAGGATAGGGGGACACCTAGCCCAGCTGCAACACACAGTCACTTTCTCACAGCCGCAAACAGACATTGTGATGTGGACAGCCAGTTCTGAGTGCTGTATGATCATTTGTTGTACATAAAATTTGTGTATGGACTGTGTCATGAGAGATGCTGAAAATCTGTCACTCATCCCCCCCCCACCCAGGTTTCAGCTGAAAGATGAAAGCCATGAGAAAATGCTGAAACAGCATGTGAGATCACACACACACACATATATATACAGGTTTTAGATACCAGGTGTTACATGGCAAGCCTGAAGCTAATGACAGAGTAGAACAGACCTCGATCAAGGATCTCCTGTTTGTCTGAGTTAATTATAGCTGTAGTTGCAAAAAGGGAAATCAATATCCCTTTTTATGACTCTGGAAAAAAACCCAAGTTATTACACAAGGGTGCGAAGTCATAAATGTTTCTTTGATGTCTGTGAGGGACAGTAGACCCTTTACATCAAAGGGTTATATGAGAAATTGAGTTATGCTAAGGTCACAGAATCTTAATGCCTTATTAGGACTTCCTGTTTCATATAGATATATATTTTATATATTCTGACAGAGGAGGAGCTAGGTGTCCTCACCCAAAAAAGGGGTTGGCAAATACAGTTTGCTTTAAGGAATATTCTATTTAACTTCACTGAGACACTTTTATCTAGACTCTGACTGAGAAACATCCTTGAGCACTTGTAAGTAGGTATTTAGAGAGAAAAGACAAATCTAAGTACTGTAGGTAGGAACTGTACTGTTTAAACCTTGTTCTTTTAAAAGATTTGTATGTCTTGTGATACAATAGTTCTGTATTTTGTGTGTTACATATTTTTATCTATTTTAGTAAAACTTTTTAGAACTTACTTGGTGTGTCTTTGATTTCTTTCCTGTTGTTAGTGGAGTGTATATGGTTACAGCAGACACTGTGTATAAGCTTGAATGATGGTACCAAACTGGAAAGGTAAGAATAATCCGAAGCCTAAGTTTTTAAGGGTTCATTTACTGTATACCTGGTTAGGTGCCCGTAGGCAAAGATATCTGGCCCCCCAAAGACAGAAATATCTGATCCTGCGAATTGGGTACGCTATCAAGAGGTTCACAGTTTGAATCCCTCTAAGACTTGAGACCAATGGTTGATTCGAACCCACAAAACAGACAAGAGGGTTACCTTGTTCTGTTAAACTGTTCCCAAGACAGCGCTCGGAGGTTGGCACTTTGGGAGTAGACGGCCTGACCTGCTGAGTGGGTTTGTGACAGATTAGTTGGCAGCGGTGGCATAATTTTGATATTACAAGCTTGTATTGTTCTGTGTCAGCTGAGACCGTAAGCTCTCTTGCAAAGAAAGAAAAAAGGCAGAGTTTTATTTTAAAAGGAAACAGAACTATATATCACTAGGCGTACAGTCAAGTTTCTGCCCATTTTTTTTTTCCTAAAGTGCAAGTCAGAGTAGCCGTAGTCAGGGAAGAAGATGGTTTCCAACTACAGCAGGCACACTGTAGATTACTTGAAGCAGTTGTGCGGGGACAGAGGAGTCCCATTCAAGGTGACAGCCAAAAAGCAGAACCTCATAGAGGCCCTGATGGTAGCAGATACCCAGAGCAGCAAGTCACAGTCCGTGACTGAATGGGACCAGACCTCGAGTGTGGCAGGACTAGCGGCCAGTGCTGTGTCCAGATCTGGTGAGGATGACAGCAGGGCCACTGTCAGTGAAGGGCTACAGCAGCAGGAGAAGGTCACCAGTATCCTGAATCCAGAGGTACTCAGGCTGCAAACTGAGTTGCGCAGGATGAAGCTGGAGTTCCAGGAGAAGAGGGAGCGAGAGAAGCGAGAGGCAGACTGTGAGGAGCGTGAGCACCAGCAAGCTGCAGAACAGAAGGCAGAGTGAGAACAGAGAGAGGCAGACCATGAAGAGTGTGAGTACCAGTGAGCTGCAGAGAAGAGAGAGGAGCACCAGGGGCAACACGATCTGCCGAAGCTACGATTCCGACCAGCAGCACTAGAGCAGGTAAGTGGCTTGGGTTTAACTGGGACTGCAGGACTGGGTTACAAATTGAATTCCAAATTAATAGTCGAGTTTAAAGAGAGGGAACATATGGATGCCTTTTTAAATTCTTTTGAAAAAGTTTGTATTCAGGCTAAAATTCCTAGAGAGTCCTGGAGCTCCCAGCTATCCCCACTACTTACCAGGAAAGCTCAGGATGCATTGGGTCAAATGGACAATGAGGAAAGCAATGATTATAGCAAGTTAAAAGCTGCACTGTTAAAAAAGTTTGAATTAACTGCTGAATCATGCAGAGTTAAATTCCGTAAGCTCAGGAGAAGCCCTGATATGGGCTACGAGGAGCTAGCCACGAAACAATGTCAGTTTTTAAAACACTGGTGGGAAGGAATTGAGGCAAACTCTGCTGATAAAATTGAAAATGTGATTTTATTAGAACAGTTTTATTGGGCTTGCCCAGCAGAGCTAAAAACCTGGCTAGAGGACTGAGATCCAAAAACAGTGCAAGAGGCAGCTGAACTCTCGGACCGCTATACCAATAGCAGACCTGCTCTGAAAGCGAATGGGGCAGGCGTGGCAGCACAGAAAGGGAAAAGCGCGCCTTCAGGGCAGCTAAAACCCTCGCTGCCTCCACCGAAACCAGTTAGCCCCAGGTTTCAGAGAAAAGATTTTGCTGAGAGAAGAACTTAATGTTGGTTGTGTAAGGAAACTGGGCATATTGCCAGACAGTGTCCCAAAAAGACAAGCAATAATACACAACTGGGTGCTAGAAAAGAAGTGGGTTGTTTGTGTGTTACTGGAAGCATGCCAGTGAACAAGAGGGAACACATGCACCCAGTCATGGTAAATGGTGTACAGACGCAGGGGTTAAGGGACACCAGGGCATCCCTGACATTGGTGAAAGGGGATCTGGTACAGCCTGGTCAGCTTATACCCAATAAATATGTCGCTGTACAGGACTTTGTGGGAGGGGAGAAAACATTACCCCTCACTAGTGTTCTCTTAGACTGGGGTGAAACAGGGGGAACTGTGCCACAGATGGCTGTAGCTAAAACATTAGCAGTGGATGTGATCCTGGGCAACAATCTAAAACAAGGGATGGTATGTGCAGTTACCCGTAGCCAAGTGGCAGGGGAAAACTGTAGTTCTCTGAATCTCACAGAAGCCATTGTGGAAACCACTGAGAGGCTGGTTCCCCAGTCTGTGTCTCCTGATATGGAGATTAATGAAGAGGGGGTAGAAATTTCCCCAGTAGCAAGTAACCACACAGCTACAGAGGGTTACTCCAAAGAGGGAAGGGTGACCCATTGTCAGAGGGTTGGGACTGACAGTGATCCTGAGTGCCCTGACGCTAGTGCTAGGGACCCTAGTTTAGGGACTGAAGGGGATCTGTCCCATGCTTTCGGAATGTGTGAAGGGTTTGCAGCTGCTCAGAGAAGTGACCCTAGTTTAGAGAAGCTGAGGGCTTGGGCAGACTCAGGCGGCACACAGGAGGTGACGCAGACATAAGGTTTATTGGAAAATGGACTTATGTATACACAGGCAGTACAGACAGAGGGAGGGATGCTAGGCAGGCAGCTTGTTGTTCCCCAGGGGTATCATGAGCAGTTGCTCAAAATTGCACATGATATTCCCTTGTCTGGTCATCTGGGAATCATGCGCACTATGCAGTGGTTAGCCCAGAATTTCTACTGGCCTAACTTTACCCAGCAGGTGAAGGAGTATTGCAGGTCTTGTCACCGGTGCCAATAAATAGGGAAAGCGGGCAAGAAAACCCAAGCCACTATGATTCCCTTGCCCATAGTGGAGGAGCCATTCCAGAGGGTGGGAATGGATATTGTGAGGCCTTTAAATACCCCCAGCTTCTCGGGGAAGAGATTCATCCTGACTGTGGTGGATTATACCACACGGTACCCAGAGGCAGTCGCCCTATCCTCACTGAGGACAGACAAAGTGGCAGATGCCTTACTCGGTATTTTCTCCCGTGTTGGGTTTCCGAAGGAGGTTATCACCGATCGAGGGGGTTCCTTCATGTCGGACCTGATGAAATGTTTATGGGAGAAGTGTGGGGTGGTGTAGAGATGCACAACACCGTATCACCCACAAGCCAATGGACTTCTGGAATGATTCAATGGTACCCTAAAGTCAGTACTCCAGGCGTTTGCTGAACAGCATGGGAGGGACTGCAAGAAATACCTTCCCCACCTGTTGTTTGCATACAGGGAGGTGCCCCAAGAGTCGGCAGGATTTTTCCCCTTCGAACTCTTATATGGACGCTGGGTACGTGGGCCCCTAGACTTGATCCAGGAGGACTGGGAAGGCAAGCACGCCACCCAGGGAACTCCCATTGTGGATTACGTCCTTTGGTTTAGGGAAAGGCTGAAGGAGCTTATGGGGACAGCTCAGAGCAACCTAGCAGCTGCCCAACAGAAACAAAAAGTGTGGTATGACCGCAGAGCCAGAGCTCACTCATACATGGTGGGTCAGGAAGTCATGGTCCTTATTCCGGTCCGGAAAAACAAGCTGCAAGCTGAGTGGGCAGGACCATACAAAGTGGTTAGGAAGGTAAATGACGTGAACTACATTGTGGAGTTACCTGACAGAAGACAGACAGAAAGGATGTACCACGTCAACATGATGAAGCCATATGCAAATAGGGCTGACATGGTGTTTCCAGTGTGTAGTCATGGGGAGGGGACGGACTAAGGAGACCCCCTTCTGGACTTGCTGGAAGAAAGTAAGCGGGAGCCCTCTGTGGAGGCAGTAAATGTGTCTCCCCAGCCGGCCCTGGACCAGATCCAGAAAGTAAGGGAGGTTTTAGCAGACTTTGCCCCATTGTTTAGTGCCAAGCCTGGACTAACCCCCTTAGCAACACACAATGTGGAGACAGGGACACAGACTCTCATACGGCGGACAGCATATTGGGTGTCAGAGGCTGCCCAAAAGGACATTAGGAGGAAAGTGGAGGAGATGCTGGATTTAGGGGTAATCCAGAGATCCCACAGCCCCTGGGCCTCACCCGTAGTCCTTGTACCTAAGCCAGATTGCTCAACTCATTTCTGTGTGGACTATCGTGGACTGAATGCAGTCATGAAGTCAGACACCCACCTGATACCCCGGACGGATGAACTCCTGGACAAGTTGGGAGGGGTGACCTACTTTACAACCATTGACCTAACAAAGGGGTATTGGCAGGTAGAGTTGACAGACAGAGCTAGGGAGAGGTGGGCCTTCATCACTCCGATAGGCTTATTTGAGCTTAAAGTAATGCCTTTTGGAATGAAGAACGCCCCGGTGACTTTCCAGTGGTTGGTGAACCAGGTGTTAAATGGTGCGGAGGAGTACGATGTGGCGTACCTGGATGACACTGCCATCTTTAGTACCAGCTGGGAGGAACACCTATTTCACCTTTGGGAAGCGCTGGGCAGGATACAGAGGGCCAGGCTCACTGTCAAAGCCGAGAAGTGCCAGGTGGCCATGGGAGAAGTGGCACACCTCGGGCATGTGGTAGGCCAGGGACAGCTCCGTCCTAACCAAATAAAGATAGAGGTGATCTAGGCATGGCCCAGACCAGAAACACAGAAGTAGGTCAGGAGTTTTCTAGGGACAGCAGGTTACTACAGAAAATTTGTACCCAATTACAGTGCCCTAGCTGCTCATCTGTCTCACCTGACAAAGAAAAGGATGCCAAAGAAAATTAGCTGGGGCCCAGCCTGTGAGGAAGCCTTTACCAAACTAAAGGAGGCACAGTGCAGTGCTCCTGTTTTGACAAATCTTGACTATAGCAAGACCTTTATAGTTCAGACTGACGCCTCAGACGTGGGTATTGGGGCAGTACTGAGTCAGACACCTAGCCAAGGGACAGATCACCCAGTAGTGTACCTGAGTAGGAAGTTACATCCCAGGGAGCAAGCGTACTCCACAGTGAAAAAGGAGTGTCTTGCCTTAGTGTGGGCCATAAAGAAGTTGGAGCCATACTTATATGGGCAGCATTTTGTAGTGCAGACTGACCACAACTCGCTGGATTGGCTGACGCAGATGGGGAAAAACAATGGCAGATTGCTAAGATGGATTCTTGTTTTACAAGGGTATGATATGGCAATCGTACGTAGGGTTGGAGCGAAAAACCAGAATTCAGATGGGCTGTCTAGGGTCTATGAGGAGTGAACTGATTTGGGAAGCTCATCCCATGCAAGGGATAGAACCCCCCCCAAATTCAGTCTAGGAGGGGAGGATTGAGATGTGGACAACCAGTTCTGAGTGCTGTATTATAATTTTTTGTACATAAACTTTGTGTATGGACTGTGTAATGAGAGATGCTGAAAATCTGTCGCTCATCCCCGGTATAAGCTGAAAGATGAAAGCCATGAGAAAATGCTGAAACAGCATGTGAGATCACACACACACTCACACAGGTTTTAGATACCAGGTGTTACATGGCAGGCCTGAAGCTAATGATAGAGTAGAACAGACCTTGATCAAGGATCTCCTGTTTGTCTGAGTTAATTATAGCTGTAGTTACAAAAAGGGAAATCAATATCCCTTTTTATGACGTTGGAGGAAAACCCAAATTATTACACAAGGGTGCAAAGTCGTAAATGTTTCTTTGATGTCTGTGAGGGACAGTAGACCCTCTACATCAAAGGGTTATATGAGAAACTTGAGTTATGCTGAGGTCACAGAATCTTAATGCCTTATTAGGACATCCTGTTTCATATAGATATATATTTTATATATTCTGACAGAGGAGGAGGAGCTAGGTGACCTCACCCAAAAAAGGGGTTGGCAAATACAGTTTGCTTTAAGGAATATTCTGTTTTACTTCACTGAGACACTTTTATCTGGACTCTGACCGAGAAACATCCTTGAGCACTCGTAAGTAGGTATTTAGAGAGAAAAGACAAATCTAAGTACTGTAGGTAGGAATTGTACTGTTTAAACCTTGTTCTTTTAAAAGATTTGTATGTCTTGTGATATTATAGTTCTGTATTTTATGTGTTATATATTTTTATCTATTTTAGTAAAACTCTTTTTAGAACTTACTTGGTCTGAGTCTGTGCATTGGGTACGCTAGCAAGAGGTTCACAGTTTAAATCCCTCCAAGACTTGAGACCAAAGGTTGATTTGAACCCACAAAACAGACAAAAGGGTTACCTTGTTCTGTTAAACTGTTCACAAGACTGCGCTTAGAGGTTGGCACTTTGGGAGTAGAGGGCCTGACCTGCTGAATGGGTTTGTGACAGGCATCACTACATCTCTCACCTCCACCATCTGGGTCCAAGGGCGCTGTGGTGTTCACGAGTTTGTGGCACAGGAGCTGTGGGCACTGATAACTGAGGTGTATGAGTAGGGTGGCAGGCAGGTGCAGGTGTTGGCAGACTGTAATGATTCCATGCAGCTCATCCTTTCCACCATGCGCTACAATGCCAGCCTGCTGTTGTGTGTTGCTGTGGCACAGGAGGATCAGTCAGATCTACTGGCCTGAAGCACTGCGGCTGCAAAGTCAGAGGTGTCATCCTTGACCTTCTTAGTGGAGGTAGCCAAGGCGATGTGCCAGAGGAACCCTCAGCAGCAAGCACCAGAGGATCAGGATACAAGGGGGATACTTCTCAGGGGTGAGGGCAAGTTATCACTGCATCCTGTCCTGACCATGCGGCCTGCATTGGAGTTATCTTCCCTGGCACAGCCACAGACCCATACAGCTGCAGGTAGTCATGGGCACAGTGCAAGCCCACCTGTGGTCCCTGCTGGTGAGGGGTCCATGGAGGACAGTGCTCCCCAGGAGCATCCCGCATGTGGCGGGGGGGGGGCCTGTGGGCACTGTAGCATGTGAACATCATTGCCAGGACTTTAGTGCAGCAACCCCCTGGTCTGAACATACAGGCAGCAAAGAGGACATTGTGATGTATTGTACCTCCCCACCATGCAATATCTATTTGTTCCCTTTCCTTGCACTGCTTATTCCCATGTAAGGCCCCCTGTGTCATGTGCACATTTCTTAGTTTGTTCCTTTCCCCAGTGCTGCCTATCTCCATGTTAGGACCCCCCACGCCAGGTGCACTTTTTTTTGGGGGGGGGCCGCCTGACATCAGGCCCCATCAGCCACATGCTTCGCCCTGACACACACCCTGAGACTCCCAACTCCCTGAGCACCCCCCTGGCTTACTCCCTAGAGGTGGGCTGCCGGGAGAGACCCGCGGAAATTTAGTCACTGACCTGGTAGCAAGAGTCCAGTCAGTGGTGTGTGGTACAGCGTTGTGCATCATTTTATTTTCTTGAAAATATTTAACATCAAGTGTAGTACGGTATTTCCCATAAATCTTGTTGACCATAACCCAACAATGTGTGTAATTGAGGATAATTATTGTTACACAAGTACAACAAAATACAACGGTAGAAGGAGTTTTGTAAACTACTATCCCATAAATTTCAATAATGATCTTCAAAATCAAAGATGGGATAGGTTAAATCATAGCCCAGATTTATATCTGGGGATAAATGAGTTTACAAACTCCTTTTTACAACCCTGTAATAGACATGCCCCCTAAGGACATACAGAATAAGAAATAATCACTTAGTATAGGTAGATGAATTTCTTGAGCAAAATGATTCGGCTTAAAGATAGACTCTGGAGAAAGGCAAATAAATTAACAGATACAGCTGATTGGGAAAGATTTAAAAAACAGAGAAATAGATGTAAATTACTCATAAAACAGGCAATGAAAAAATATTACCAAAACAGGATTATTTATACAACACAACCAAAACAGTATTGGGATATCATCAAAGAATTAGAGAATTCGGTCAAGGTAAGTCCTGAGATTAAGATAATGAACAGTAA
Organism: Neoceratodus forsteri; assembly: GCA_016271365.2. Taxonomy (NCBI): domain Eukaryota; kingdom Metazoa; phylum Chordata; order Ceratodontiformes; family Ceratodontidae; genus Neoceratodus; species Neoceratodus forsteri. The sequence continues at coordinate 141,316,622 of CM057457.1, read as the reverse complement.
TGGAGATATTTTAAGCTCTAAAGATGTGGCTGATGCTTTAAACCAATATTTCATTACTTTACCAGACATCAAAATTCCAAATGTAGTAAATGTAAATATTGGGAACACTACAAATAGGACCATTAAAAATGATGGCCCCCATATTCAAAGGCCGGCGGCTTTCCGGCACATCTAGATGCACTGCCCAAAGAAATGGGCTAGCGCAATAAAGTGCTATATTCAAATGAGATGCGCGATTGAGCATCCTGTCTCAATATACCAATGGTTGCACTCTGCGCAACTGATGACCCCCGCTAATGTACCAGTGCATCCCTCTGGATGGGCTGAATACCTGGTATGGGGATGCATGGCGCAACAGAAGATAGGCCGGGCCCAAATTCCAGATATTCAGCCTGGAGTATGCAAATGAGTCCATTAGGCATGCAAAATGGAAACGGGCCATTTACATGTCATTATGGCCCCATCTGCATGCATGTAGAAGGGATGTGCCCGGTTGGATGCACCGTGCGGCATGCCATAGTCCCGTACAGTCATGCCCCAGCCCGGTCATCCTAATCCCATGTGAAAACAAATACAAACCATGTCCAAATCCATTTCCGTAAAGTAGTGTCCCCCCCTCCCCATCGTGATGATCATGTGATATAACATAAAATCCTTTTTGAACCCCTTTTTAAATAATTTAGTGTCCCCTCTCCCCATACCGATCCCTGTGTAAAGAATTTAACAGCTTACAGTACACACTGCAAGCCCACTGGTTGACAGTGTCAGCCAATGGGCTGGTAGTGCATACAGTAAGCTGTCATGCATTGACAGTTCAGTCGGTGGGTAGCCGTGGAGGTGTGCAGAGGGCTGTGCTGCTCGCCGGCTTACTGGACATGCTGGGACGGGGGAGGCACAGGGTGGGATATGGGGTTGGGGTCCACTATACTATGGAAAAAAAAGTTTGGACAGGATTTTATTTTTCTTCACATGGGGATCAGTATGGGGAACACTACATTACAGAAAAAGAGTTTCAGAAAGGATTTTATGTTATATCACATGGTGATCGATACAGGAAGGAGGGCCACTACATTATGGAAAATGGTGTTTGGACATGGTGTGTGTTTTATTTCACATGGGGATTGGGACGCTGAGGGGAGACACTACACTATGGAACCTGGGACGGGGACAGTATTGTTTTTATTGGATCGGGGATTGGGGACAGGGTGGGGGGAACATTATACTTTGAGGAACATGTTCAGCTAGGGACAATGCACTGTACAGGAATCCTGGTCCTGGTTCAGTTATGGAATGTACATCGAACCAGGATCCTGGACTGCAGTGCTGTGTATTTCGATTACATGGGTGCTCGGGGATTGGGGACAGGGCAGGGGGGGGTCATGGGGGCACTACACTATGGAAACTGGGGGTGCTGACATTTTACTTTGTATCGGGGAACAAGACCGGGGGGGCTCACCACCAGGCTGCAGGGGCTGGTGGCTGCTGTGCTGCTGTGTGCAGTACAGCAGCCCACCAGTGGGTAGCTGGAGGTTAGGCATGTTTCCGACACACCTAACCTTATGCGGCCCATCTCTGAGATGTGCGCGCAGATGTGCCACACATCTTGGCTGACTATGGGGATGTGCCGCATATTCATGGGCACACCCCCTGGAGATGCTCCACATACATTATGGTTGCAATTGGGCGCAGCCGGGGATGTGCGATGCATCTCCTCCATTTGAATATCGCGCAGCGGTGCATCTCCTTTGAAAATGTTCCTCTATGTACCTAAGTTTTACTTTAGGAAAATTAATGTAAAAGAAGTAGCAATGGAAATTAAACAATTAAAAACCCCAAAAAGCAGGTGGCCTTGATTATTTTTATTTATTTGGTTTTTGTTAACCGGGTAGGTGCACTAGCCAACAGGTGACTATTTTCAGGCACGACCTGGGAGACACAATTACAGTGCAAAATAGGTCAGTTTAGTTAACATAATACAGGCAAAGGTACAATGGTACAAGTACAGACATACGATTTACAAAGGCAGGCATACGGTTTCAATAGGCAGAGGGTACTGGCGGGAGATCACATTTAGGGGGAGAGAGAGAGGAAAGGGAAGGTAAGGGGGATTTTAGGATGACAAGGGAGGGTGTGAAACTGATGAGAGGTGGAGGGCAATGATCAAAAGGACGGAAGATAGCAGCTAACGGCCTTGCGGTGCTGGGCAGGGATACACAGCCGGGCTCGCGGAACCAAGGGACGGCAGAGCGGGGGATGAATGGCAAGTAGGGGGAAGAGTGTTGCAGAAAAGCAAGAGGATGAAACCAGAGGGTAAGGGGCAAGGAGGAGCTGAGGGACACAGTTTCAAAGTGCAGCATTTAGTGGGAAGGCACAAAGGGATCCAATGGCAGGCGGATCAGGAGGCGGCTAGGCTGAGCTCTTGTCTGGCAGGCGGGCGTAATTACGGTTTAGCGGGAAAAGGCACTAAGAAGACCCGGGGGCTGTGGAACTAAAACCCGGCTGGACTCAGGGACTCGTGCGGCGAAGTACGGCTAGTTACAGCTTTTGCTGAAAAAGGCGCTAAAAGGACCCGGGGCTATGGAGCTAGAACTCGGCTGGGCACAGAGACGCATACGGCAAAGCACGGCTAGATAACGTCAGGTAGGGGGGAAGAGTGTTGCAGAAAAGCAAGAGGATGAAACCAGAGGGTAAGGGGCAAGGAGGAGCTGAGGGACACAATTTCAAGGTGCAGCACTTAGTGGGAAGGCACAAAGGGATCCAATAGCAATGGAGCTGGATCAGGAGAGGCGGCTAGGCTGAAGGCACGTACAGCAAGGAGCGGCGCGATTAAGGCTTTAGCAGGAAAAGGCACTAAGAAGACCCAGGGCTGTGGAACTAAAACTCGGCTGGGCTCAGGGACTCATGCGGCAAAATATGGCTAGTTACGGCTTTTGCGGGAAAAGGCTCTGAAAGGACCCGGGGCTATGGAACTGGAACTCGGCTGGGCATAGAGACGCATACGGTAAAGTGCAGCTAGATACGGGTTGGCGGGAAAGGCGCAAAAGGGGTTATGGAACTGAGACCAGGTAGGACTGAGGGGAAGAGGAGTGAGAGGGGAAGGGAGAGGGAAAGCAAGAGGGACCAGTATCCATTAACATTTAGATACATCTTGTGGTTTAGTACTACACAGTAGAACTGACGAAGGATAAAACAAAAGAAGGATTATGTAATAATTATACACAAAGTCAGAAGAGAATAAACAATGTTGAATATGCAGTATAAAAGGTCAGAATAATATATATATTACAGCGTGAGCAATTAGGCAGGAAACATGATTGGAATAGAGTGTCCATATGAGAGGTTTGTAAGCATTACATTGTAAGTGCAGGCAGTCTTGTAGACAGTTCATTAAAGTGCAATCAGACAAACCAGGTGACAGAGCAATCAAGGGGAGGTAGGCTATTGAATATATGGCAAGGGAGGATTGATTTAGACAGGTTACAAAGCTTAAGTGGGATCAAAACAAGTGCAATGGTCCATAGAGTAGAAGTACGAGCGAAGTCTCCACTTGAAGGCTAGGTGTGATGGAGCACTTCTCAGATCCATAGGCAGTAAGTTCCAGGCGAGAGGGGCAGCGCACCTGAAGGCACCAGCACCCTTGGAGGTACGGCAGTGGGGAACTGATAAAAAAGACTTGTCTGACGACCTCAGGTCATGCGATGGTATTACAGGTTGGAGTAGTTCAGACAATGTGGCAGGTTTCGACACTATGATTATTGAGTCTGATAGGCTGCAAAGGTAGTATAGCCTCGTGGAGGAAGGGGATAGCAAACCTAACCCTTTGTAAAGTTGGCAATGGTGCGTCAGACGTGGTGCTTTAGCTGCATATCTACAGACATTATTGTAGGTGGTGTCCCCTTTCTGTAGAACGGTTTTATTTGCCATGGTGAGGATAGATGCACAATAAGACAGAGTGGGTAATAGGATACCCCTGGCAATAGCAAGTTTGGCAGTGGGTGTGAGCATAAAGTTTGTCCTGTAGGCAGCACCCAGCTTACAGTTGACATTCTTACATGACTTCTGGATATGCTGCTTCAGATCAAGATTTTGGTCAAGCTGTATCCCAAGATAGCGGAAAGAACTTACAATCTCAAGGGTGGATCCATTGATATCAGGAATTGTCAGTGGAGATATGCAGGCTCTAAGCTTATGATTTGATCCAAAGAGCATGGCCTTGGTTTTGCTAGCATTGAGTATAAGGTGATGAGCTTCAAGCCACTGCTGTGCAAGGTGGAAGGCTGATGACAGTGCGGAATTCAGGTGAGAGATGTTGTCAGAGTGAGCAAATATAACAAGATCATCGGCATAGAGTAGTGAGTTGCCTGACGTTATTACGTTGGGCAGGTTGTTGATAAATAATGAGAAGAGGAGTGGACTGAGAGCCCTGTAGTACGCCAATATTGATCGTGGTACTGTCAGAGATGGCTGAGTTAAGTTTTACAGCTTGAGACCTGTTGGTGAGGTAGCTACTGAACCAGGACGTTACTGGGGGTGAGAAGCATAGGTTTTTGAGGGTAGCAAGCAGTAGTGGATGATCAACAAGGTCAAAGGCCTTTGTAAGGTCGATGAACACAGCACCTGTTAGCTGCCCTTTGTCCATATTTGACAGAACGTCCGATGTGAATTTAGTCAGAGCAGTTGTAGTACTGTGGTGCTTTCTGAAGCCATGCTGCGCTTCACAGAGTGCATTAGCGGAGTCAATAAAATCAGTGACCTGAGTGGCTACTATCTTTTCGAGTATTTTACTCAGTACTGAGAGTATGGCAATGGGTCTATAGTTTGACAAGTCATTTTTGCTCCCTTTTTTGAAAATTGGCGTGATTCTGGCAGCCTTCCAAATTTCGGGGACAGTACCTGTAGAGAGAGAGAGATAGAGTGAAAATCCTGGCAAGTGGGCGGGATAGGAGGTGGGCAGCTATTTTCAGGAGTCGAGGTTCCAGGGTGTCAGAGCCCGGGCTAGTGTTCTCAGATATCCCCGACAGTAGTTTGCAGACTTGATTTCCAGTAACCCTTTTAAAGTAAAACAATCTTTTAGAGCCAAGTTGTGGATTGGAGCTTATCATGTTGGAGTATGGTTGAGAGTTATCAGGCAGAGATTTTAAAGAGGACGTGATAGCAGATAGGTCAGAGAATTGCTGGTTTAAGGCATTGGCAATGGTGAGGGAGTCATTGCAGTGGACCCCTTGTAGTAGCATGTCCGAGGGGGTGAAGGATTTAGGGGTTCCCAGGAAGGTTTTTATATGATTCCAAAATCTTCGAGGATCATTAGCAGAGCTGGTTAAAAGGTCTTGGCAGTATCTGCTCTTCGCAAACCTGATAAGTTCCTTATATTCGTTTCTATGCTGTTTGTAAGCCTGATGATCACAGGGCAGCCCGGTGGATTTGTAATGTTTCCAGAGTTTGTCCCTGAGTTTGAGCTTGTGGAGAAGATCTTTGCTCAGCCACCTAGTTTGTTGCCCCCTGACCCTTCTTTTTATCTTAGGTACATGCTTCCTTTGTACCTCCCCAAACCTGCTGAGGAACACATCCAGGGCAGCCTCAGCACTTGTTGCACTGTAGATGTCAGACCAGTCCATAATAGATATGTCATTGAGAAATGCTTGTACATCAAGCGCTGCAAAGTTGGTAAGGGTGATGAGGCGGGACTGAGGAGCAGGCGGCTGACAGGAACGCCAGTGACAGATCATGGGAGAGTGGTCTGTCAGAGGGTCCACAAGTACAGTGGTTTTGGATACATGGTCAGGCCTGTTGGTGAGAACCCAGTCTAATAGCATTCCTGTATGCGTGTTAGTCATTCTCATGCATTCTGTTACAAGTTGGTGAAAGTTATATTTTTGGACCATAGATGCAAGGTTACCTTGATTCGGGCCTAGTCAGTTTAAGTTGACATCCCCCAACAGGATACATTCATTCAGTTTCACGGATTGAGACACATGTTGTAGTAAGATCTGGAGACTTTCCAAACCTCCAGTAGGTGGGTTGTACAAACACAGGATGTGCAAGTGTTTGGCTCCTAGGGACAGTGTAGCATGTAGCGATTCACAGCGCATGTGGGGGCCAGGATTTGGAACCGCTTTTAATGAGAGGTGATTTTTGTAATAAATGGCAACACCCCCACCCCTTTTTGAGCCACTTCGATCCCGCCTAATGATGGCATACCCAGGCAGGGCGCAGTGGGCATCTAGGACATTGGGTTTGAGCCATGTTTCAGTAAGGCACAGGATGTCAGGGTTAATCAGTTTTGCCCAGGCTTCAAGCTCAGCCAGGTGCCCCACAAGACTCCTTACATTCATATGGGCTAGTAATAGGCCTTTATTAGCTTTGGTTGAGGTTGGTATAGGGATATTATGTGGCGGACCTGGGTTCAACTCGATGTCACCAGCTATCAGGAGCAGCCTTTGGGCTAGGAACTTGAGTAGGTTTCTAGTGAGAGTGTCACATTTTTTATGTCTAGCCCTATGCTGTAGGTACTACAGGAGTGACAGGTAGGTACAGCCTTTCTTCAGGAGTGCATGATGTAGAGCGGGAAGGGGATGACGGTAGGAAAGGAGAAGATTAGAGAAGAAAAAGTCCTTTATAAATTCTGCCTTGTGATTAGTGACAAGCGGCACAGATAGGGAGACACTACTTAGACCATACAGGAGACACAGGCAGAAAAAGGCGCAAGCGGAAGCGATAGATAGTTACATAAGGAGTAATTTTAGTATGGGAAGAGAAGGTAGCAGGGGCACAGGAAAGGAGGAGTATCGGATAGAGCAGTTCCAAGTGCGGCAATGCGATATAGAGAGAAAATACTGGTAGGCCTGGGCAAATACTTTGGAAGGAAAAGAAAATAGGACACTGTGATGCAGGCCAGAAGGCGGGCTTGGTAAAAGAAATAACAGAGCCGTTAGTTTGAAAGAATAGTGAGCTTCCCCTAGTGGAGGCAGAGTATAAGGAGCCAATGGAAAAGTAGACACTTAGTCATATGACCCCCTGGTGTCTATAAAGCTAAAGGGTCGACCAGGGTGGGTGAGGTGGGGGAGGGTGGGAGCGGCGCAAAGTGCCGGCGGGAAAAACTTCAGGAGCTGTATTACTTAGCGCAGTGGCAGCTCACAGTCCCTGGGGTACAAAATAGTGGTCAAATCCAAAAAATATAGAGTGAGAACAGCCGCTTTCTGTGGAGAATGGTACTTGGTAAAGTCCCAAACCCAGCAGGAGAGGGCCAGCAGGATGGAGGTCGAGTTAAACATACCTTCGGGCACTGCCTTTAAGCGGCTGGGATACCAGGGTGCGCTAAGCTCCTGGTTCCCTTCCCGGGTGGCTTGGGTCAGTGCGGCCCCTGGCAATAGACTTTCTGGAGGGGCGCTTTTATCTTCAGTGGGGCCGCTTGTTAAGCGGGGACCCCAGAGGTGTCTTTTCGGTCCAAGGCTGGTTCCTAGATCCTGGAGGAGGGTGTCCAGAGCCCCGGTGGGCTTGGAGGGATCCTGAGGGGTAGCAAGGAGAAGCAGATTAAGAAGGCAGCAGAAACAATGGTAGGGGGCGTAGGTGATAGAAAGGAGAAGATTAGCAGGTAGAGGAGTAGGGTTATAGGCTTCAGGTAAGGCAGGTGAGTAGGACAGCACTTGAAATAGCTTTTACTAGAACAAAGGGAGTTTAGGAGATTCAAATAAAAAAAGGCAAGAAGGCAGTACAAGGCAGCAGAGAAACAGAAAAAGTTAGCTACAGCACTATAGGCAGCAGAGAAGCAGAAAACTTAGCTACAGCACTACAGAATTAATAAGCTAGGATTACAGGAGATAGTTTGTCTAGGCATCAATTTAGCTTCAGAGAGCTGTACTTATTACAGTGGCAGCGCTCACAGTCCCTAGGGGTACAAAATAGTAGTCCTAATCCAAAAAATATAGAGTGAGAACAGCCGTTTTCTGTGGAGAATGGTACTTGATAAAGTCCCAAACCCAGCAGGAGAGGGCCAGCAGGATGGAGGTCGAGTTAAACGTACCTTGTGGGCTTTTGCGCCTTTAGCGGCACAAGGTACCAGGGTGCGGCTGAGCTCCTGGTTCCCTTCCCCGGGTGGCTTGCGGTCGGTGCGGCCCCTGGCAACAGACTTTCTGGAGGGGCGCTTTGTCTTCAATGGGGGCCGCTTGTTAGGCGGGGACCCCAGAGGCGTCTTTTCGGTCCAAGACTGGTTCCTAGATCCTGGAGGAGGGTGATAATATTGAAATTAGATCTCTGAAGGATGCCTTAAGCAGAGTGTCACCAGCAATTACCAACGTATTCAATCAAATTCTGATGGAGGGAATATTCCCTGAGAAATGGAAGCAAGCTAAAATTGTACCTATTTAAAGGGTAAATGTCCAAATAAACCTTCCAACTACAGGCCAATACCTCCATTGCCAATTTTGCCCAAATTGTTAGAAAGAATGATTTACAATCAGCTTTATGAGTACCTAGAGAAATATTTGAAACTGACCCAGTTTCTGCATGAGTTCAGGGCTGGACACTCGATGGGCACCGCACTCGTGGACTTTGTCGACAAGAAGGCACAAGAACTGGATGCTGGCGAGTCCACGGGTGCGGTGTTCATCGACTTGTCCAAAGCATTTGATTTAGTGGACCATGAAATATTTACTAGATTAGAAACCATTGGAAGCCAGTTATCCAGTAAACTGATTTAAATCATACCTGAACCAAATTGGTCAGAGAATGGCAATAAATGACCATCCATCCGATGTAGGCCACTTAACAAAGGGTGTACCCCAGGGTTCGATCCTGGGGCCACTGCCTTTTTTGATTTATGTGAACAATTTGCCAGACTTAATACAAAATACCCACATCAGACTATATGCTGATGACACTGCACTACTGGCATCCAACAGGTCTCAACCAAACTACAGACCGATTTTGACATACTCCTGGACTGGTTTTAAAATTCGACACTAGTATGAACTTATTCAGCCCAAGGCTGCCATTTTGAATAAGGTTAAACATAGAACCTTTTGACTCACATATGCGCTCTGTTCCAAAAAACCCCAGTGATGTATTTTCAGGAAAAAAAAAACAACAAAGCAAAAAAGCATTGGCAGATACTCAAAATTGTGAAACATTAACTTGAGATAGACAAAAAACTTACAATAGCAACCATATATAAATACCTCGGAGTTGAGTTGGATAGTTCGCTGACTTTTGAAGACCATGTTAATTACATACCTAAAAAAGTAAATGCTAGAATTGGTGCATTGGGAAGATCACCATCAATAGTAACCCCCCAGATGTGAAACATGATTGCAGTTCAGCTCATTGTGCCAGTCCTGGAGTATGGCAACTCTGTTTATGGATTTGAGGGACAAAAGATACTGGATGAAGTCAACCATTCATACAATAGATCTGCAAGACTTGTAATGAATTGTCCATTTAAAACCCATTATTATCTTATGCTTCATCAGCTGGGTTGGGACAGTTTGTCTTTCCAACTGAAGAAGCAATATATGACTTTAGTGTATAAAGTGAGAAATGGCCTGATTAAGGGCAATTTATCACTAGATTTTGAAATAGATGACCAGAGATATAATCTAAGGGATGTAAGACATCGAGGACTTACAATTCCAAAAGTAAGAACAAAATATGGTTATATAACCTTTCAGTACAATGCAGCCAGATTATGGAATGTCATCCCTCTCCATTGAGAAATATGCCCAAACTGGGTTCCTTTAAACAGCTATAAATAAAAACTACCTGGAAATATGTACTTGCAAGTAGAACCCTCGGTTTTTAGAAGAATTGTATCTTGCAAAAAATTAGTATGTAATTTGTTTATTGTTCATTAGGTGATTGTCCAATGTTAGTGTGACAAATTATATGTATATCAGTATGGTACATATGTCTAGGATAGCATGTAAGATCTCTCTTTGTAATGAGATAATTTGTCTTAAGGGTTTACGTATTGTCCTTTAGGTGTGTGTTACTTATTACTTGTACATTTTTATGGGCTATAAGTATGATTGTTACACAGGAAAACTTTGCAAAAAGGTCATATGGGCCTAAAGTTCTTATCCTGTTAAAAAAAAATAAATAAAGGTTTAACTATCAGTGGTGGGACCATTTTTGTGATGCTGTGCTGCCCAGGAGGGGAGACATGCAATGACATCCATGGGACGAACCCAGCGTCAGTCCTGTCTCCCTGAGTCAAGCACTGGCTGCAGCGGATCTCCAGGCCTCTGTCGGGGTAGAGATTCAGCAAGTAAAATTCCGCCTACAAAGTGGATCGCAGTGGCCATAGCATTAATATCCCACTATAAGGAAGTGCCATTTCAAACCCCTCACTTTGCCACTTTGCATTGTAATTATGACTTAGTATGTGCACTCAGCCTCATTCCGCTTTAGGGCGGAGTGAGAATTCATAAGCAGCCCACACACATCACATGGCTTACACAGTGTAGGTCACATGCTTCAGGCAGGCAGGAGGTTACGGGCAAAAACACTCTCCTTCATGGGCTGACTTACATGTTTTGCATGTGGTGTGACAAATGGCTTTGCTCTGCAAATGGCTGGGGGTGGGGTGTGGACGTGTGATGAAGAGGGATGCACAGGTGACAAGTCCACAAGTGAAGTTATTTTCCCTGTTTTATGTACAGTGGTTGATGTACCACTTGCACTAGACATACTGCATTGACCACCACCACCACTGCTACTCTGACCACCACTTGACAAGATTTCTAAATCATAATCCTCCACCTCATCATGCCTGTAGTAATTCTCTGGTGTCATTTCATCGCTACTGTAGACATTTCTACTTGGTCTTACACTCATGGAAATAGATAACGTGTTCAGTAAGGTTGATGATGAGGGTGACCTCCCCTCTATGGCATTAGCTGCCATTTGGTGCCAGGTCCACAGTGCCATGTGCCTGTTCTTAAAATGTGTATGCTGGTACCCCATGCCTAGATGACTCTCCTTTTTACCTTGACTCACGCACGCAAGGCAAAGCTGGCAGATTGCAACTGACTCATCATTTGCATCTTGGACAAAAAAAATCACAAACAAGGGATTGTGATCCCTTACTTTTAACATGTCACTGATGCTGCTTATCGGACTTTGGTTTTTTAACCCCTGAAATGGGGGGGGGGTGCTACATGATTTTTCAGGCTGACTGGACACACTTAGACTCCAACTGACCACCATGACTACCTATGATTATTACTGGGTCATCATCACTATCATCAACAGGAACTGCTAAATCACAACTTTTTTGAGGAGGGGGGGATTTAACGCCAACATACCCAGATACAGCCACCTTGACTTTCTTTTTCTCCGGTTCCCAGCAGGGGTCACTGACATCATTATCATATTCATCAGCATCATCCACATCCACATTTTCAGCTTGGATGCTGTCATGTGGAGAACTTGTTCCAGCCACAGCATCATCATCACCATCATCTTCATCATCATCCAATATTTTTGTGCCACACTTTGAATCATTGGACGGCAAAGGCATGACCTCAACAGCGCTGGAAGAAATGTGACATTGAGTTATCGTTGCCAGGATCAGAATCATGTTTAACTATCATGGGGATATTAATGGGGAGTATGACATCATCTACACTGTCGGTCACAGCTTTAGACTCAACTGTATTTTTGAAACGGTTAACTGGTCAGAAGTGGAACTTGAGGCAGCAATACTCATGCCAGCAGAAACTGCAATAACACCACCAGCTGGGACAACATCATCTCCTCCAACTATGAGAGAAGCTACAGATTGCACTGTAAAAAACAATGATGGAGAAATCAGCTATGCACTTCTGCATACTACCATGCCCACAGACAGTCTTGCCACTGGCAGCAGTGGCATGGCCAGAAACAGCTTTGCTTGCACGTCTCTTTGCAGACATTTTGGGGGATCACCAAGAAAATTCTAAACAAATTTAGATTTCTGAACTTTCAGTCTGGGTCGGTGGATGTGAAGCCAAAAAAAAAACCAACAACTGTGGCTTGCAGATGGAGACTGGGCACTAAACGGATGCAAAAGCACAGAAAGATTAAGATTGAACTGCGCAAACAAGAAGAGTCACAACATCACCTTAACCAGTGCTCACAAGCCACAATCCAATATGGAAAAGAATACCTTTTGCCAGTTGTGTGTGTGTGTGTGTGTGTGTGTGCGCGCGCGTGCGCTGGTGTATGCAGTGCACTGCAGTAACAGTCCAAAATCAAGATACCACAACGCAGCACAAAATCACGCAGGTGCAGTGGACAGCAAGTTCACACTGCTGCAATTACTCTGTGACATAATAATGTGTCTGATTTAAAGGCATGCGTCACACACACACACACTACAAGTAATGCGTGGCAAATTGAAAACTTCAGTAACATAACCAAATCTTTTAAACAAACTGAAATTATGCACTGCTGCACCACAACAAACAGCAAAAAAAAATTTCAAGAATTACTGAAAATATTACTGTGTGTACATTAACACAGTTATACAAGAAAAATATAACCAAAACAGAAAGACTGCCTTTTTTCTCCCAGTTTTAACCTACCTCCACCACAGATACGCCCCTTCCCCAAAGCACACTTCAAGTGTCTGTCAGTACACAGACTGAATGTTCTGAATTAACATTCAAAATCCACACACAAACAATAAACACTTGATGTTATGAGCACAGGAAGGTGTCCAACAATCAGTGAACTAAATTCTGAACAAAAAAAATTGCTCAAAAAGGCTTTTTTAACAGCTTTTAGAGGATTTGAATGGTGTATCTCTGAGAGGAAACTATCTCCATCTACCACTACACACACACACACACACACACACACACACACACACAACACTGTGCAGAACTGAGGCTGTGCAGAACAATCTAGAGCCCATGTAACCAGCAATCCCTGAATCACTGCAAAATCCACCTTGGAGCTCAATAACAAGGCAAAGTGATGCGAAGTACATTGATTTCTATGTACTTCACATTAAAATTGGTGCAGAACTGGTTGGGGGAAGGGCAGGCGGAGTAACGCAGAATCATTGTTATTAATGGACTTCACATTCCTCATTATAATGCAAAGTACTCTGCTTTGTGTTGCAGATTACTTTGCGGATTGTTTCACGGAGCGAATTTTGGCCACTTCGCCCACCTCTGGTCAGAGGTCCGTGTTTCACCGGACACTCAATCCCCCTTCACGCCGGAGAAGAAGAGCTGTCCCTGGGACGCTCAATCCTTCTCACCCCAGCCAGCCCTCCGACTCCTGAGTCCATCAAAGTTGAAAAAAAAACATTTATGCCATTATACAGCTTACCTGCATTTCATCAGTTCGCTGTCGGCTTTCAAGAGTGCAGACATGTTCCCAGTCCACCGAAGATCATCGCACTGGGCTCCGGAGGTAAGTATGGGGTTTGGGGAGTGTGGGGAGGTAGGTTACACAGAGGGTGGGCACAGGTTGGGGGAGAGACCACTGGAATCAATGAGAGACCGTTTTCTAGTTTATAGGTTTATTTAACAACAAAAAATAACTTGCAGGAAGGTTTTCCTTTTTGCAGGGACATTTAATTTTGGCACACTGGGGTGGGCTCCCAGTGCGCTACCTGAGTGTTTGGGAGGGGCTATAGCCGACGGGTGATTGGGCACTCCCATCGGCATATACCGAGTGCTTGGGGGGACAAGAGCCGGGGGAGGGGATTGGGCATCCCCCTCGGCACACAAGAAATTGGGCGGGAGCATAATGCCAATGGAGAATGGACTCCTCCATCGGCAAAATTACCAGGAAGGGGCCATGCCGACAGGGGGATTGGGCACCCCTGTCAGCATATATAAGTGCAAGGGGGTGGCAAGAGCCATGGGGTATTGGGCAGCCCTCGGCACACAACAAATTTGGGAGGGAGGACATTATGCCGATGGGGAGTGGGCTTCCCCGTCGGCAAATTGAACTGGAAGGGGGCATGCCAACAGGAGGATTGGGCATCCCGTCGGCTTTTTTTTTTTTATTGAAATGTTTCACCAGGAAGGTACACTGAACGGTGGGCGGCGGCTTTCCGTCAGCTTCCTGGGGACTTTGAGAAGCCAACAGAGAAGTTGTCGCCATGGTGGCACCAATCAGCTGTTTTGGTAGCTTGTAAGGCACCAAAACAGCTAATTGCATGGTGACGTGGCCCGAATTTCCTGACGCATTTAGACTTTCTCCCTAACTCCTGAAAGCAATGTGTTTCTTTCACATGCATTCGAGCAACACAATAAAGACAATACAGACACCATGTTTACACAGCATAAAGACACAATATGTAGGAAAAAACTGTGCACAATATACATGTAACAAACCCAGCCAACGTGGTTCTAAAACAAAAAAGTATTTTTCCTCGGCAGCTGTTGATTTGATGTGTGGATGAGAAGCAGATTTTTACACAGTGGTGCAAGCATGATTGGTATGTGTGGCCGGGTCCAGGGCAGGAGACAAAAGAGTGAGCCACAACATTGACTTTGGATTTACCAAAGTTTAAAAGTACTATTAGAGTGAAAAAAAGCTTAACACAGGAATGAGCTGTGTACAGACCATGAAGGAATGCAATATGTTGGAAGGGACGGGGATTTCATTTTGAATGAAGTGCCATGATTGGTTTGAATTATGAGGCCTTTCAAATCCTTATTGGCCTGTTTATGATGTCTATCAAGTTAACTGACAGTTTTAACTTTATGGACAATGTAAGCAAGTGAAAAATAAATGACACATTGTGGAAGCAAACTAGTTATTTTCACGATGCGTTATCTCCATGATGGCTCCTTGGCCATTGAAAATAGTTGATTTATTTGCTTTGCTGTCTGTCAATGTACATTCTATATATAAGGAATAAGACACAACAAGGTGTAGTTTATGGCCTGATAAGAGCATGCCTCAGGTGCGTAATGAGGAATGACACGCCAGTGCCAAGTGCCTTTAGCACCTGGGAAGTGAGTTTATCAGGTCATAAACCATGCCTCGGAGTGTCTTATTTTGCTTATAAAATGGGTCTCCTAACTAAATATTAAAAAAAAAATGTGAACACAGAAAAAAGAGGTTTTCATTGCTAAAGTACTAAAATGGTTCACCTCTGACCAGGGAAGCGTGGGTACTGGATGTGGTCCTGGCAGACAGTGACCAGATTAGGGGCCTGGAGGTAAGGGACCCATTGGCGGGTAGTGACCATGCCACGGTCTGGTTCTGCCTGGACCTAGGAGGGCTAGAAAGCTGCACAAAGACGGAGGTAACTGACTTCAGGGGAATGGATTTTAAGGAAATGGGAAGGATCCTTAAAGGAGCATTTGGATGGGATTGGGTCAGACATGGACGCTGATAGTAGGTGGGAAATCATCAAGATAGGGGTGCAAGATGCTACCAGCACCTGTGCAAGAGTAAGATGAAAATGCGGTAGGGCCCGAAAACCCTGCTGGTGGGCCAGGGAGGACCAAGAGGTGGTGCGGGGAAAGAAGGCAGCCTATAGGCAATTCAAGTGCTCAAGGAGTGAAAGGGATCGAGGGGAGTATGAGCTGATGGCTAGAAGGGCCACTAGGGTGGTGAGAGCGGCTAAGGCAAGGAAGGAGCAGAACCTGGCCAGGGAAATCAGAAGAGGGAACAAGGGGTTCTTTAGATACATTGGGGAAAAACAAAGGGTGAGAGGGCAGATTAGCAGGATTAAATCAGGGAGAAAGCGGGCACAAGACCGAGAGAGCAGGCTGAGGTACTAAATGAGTACTTCACCTCAGTTTTCACCAGGAAAATGGGGTGCTGCATCATACATGAGAGGAGACAGAGATACTGAGGAGGGGACCCTTACCATTCGGCGGGTCTGGGGAGAGGGGAGGCATCACGGGCAGGAGGGGAGGGCTAAGCAGGGAGAAGAGGTACTGGAAGTGGAAATCACAGCAGAGAGTGAGAGCCCTCAGCTCCCTTAAGACAGAGAAAGCACGGGGCCGGATACATTACATCCCAGAGTGCTGAAGGAACTTGAGGATGTCTGGCGAAACACCTGGCGGAGCTTTTCACTATCTCTCTGAGGACAGGGTGGGTGCCCCAGGACTGGAAGGTGGTGCATATAGTGCCTATCCACAAGGTGGGATCAAGGGAGGTGGCAGAGAACTACAGGCCTGTCAGCCTGACATCGGTGGTGGGCAAGGTGATGGAGGGCATTGTCAAGGAGAGGCTGGGGGGGACCTGGAAAAGTCAGGGTGCCTGGACGATAAAAAGCATGGATTCGTCCCAGGGAAATCATGTCAGACAAACCTTGTGGAGTTCTATGACTGGGTGACGAGTGCCTTGGACCTGGGTAGACCAGTGGACGTCCTCTTTCTAGACTTCAGCAAGGCATTTGACTCTGTTCCTCATGTGAGCCTGTTGGATAAGCTGGGAGAAATGGGGGCGGGGAACCAGATGATCAGATGGATAGGCAATTGGCTCCAGGACCGGACCCAGAGGGTCGAGTTGGGCGGATAGTCTCATCCCCAAAGGAGTCATTAGTGTGGTCCCACAGGGATCAGTCCTTGGGCCCTCCTGTTCAACACCTCGTCTCTGACATAAGGACAGGAATCAGGAGTGAGATGAGTCTCTTTGAAGATGACTCAAAACTGGGAGCGGTGGTGGATGGGGAGGAGGGGAGGGTGGCCCTACAGGGGGACCTGGAGGCTCTGGAAAGATGGTCTAGAAAGTGGAAGCTCAGGTTTAATGCAGGGAAATGCAAGGTACTCCACCTGGGGGCCAGAAACCCAGGCCAAGTGTACACCCTGGGGGGGGGAATGCTACAAGTCTCGATGGCTGAGAGGGACTTGGGGTGGTGGTGGATGTCAAGATGAACAACTCTGAGACTTGTGGGAGGCAGCAGCCAAGGCCAACAAGATGCTGGGATGCATCACCAGGATCACCTCCAGAAGGAGGAAGTGATACTCCCTCTGTATAACTGCTTGGTAAGGCCACCTTGAGTACTGCGTGCAGTTTGGAGGCCACACTTAAGGAGGGACATTAAACTCCTGGAGGGTCAGAGGAGGGCAACCAAAATGATTTGGGGCTTGGGGACAGGACCTATGAAGAGAGGCTTGAAGAGCTAAATATGTACACATTGGAAGAAGAGAAGGGACTGGGGGACATGATAGAGGTCTTCAAGTACATGAAGAGGGTAAATAGGGGAGGAACAGTCAGGGTGCTGCGAAGGAAGGAGGAGGGGGCCACTAGAGGGCATGGGTGGAAGCTGGAGGGGGGAAGATTCAGGGGAGAAAGGAGGAGGTGCTACTTCACTGAGAGGGTGGTGGAGCCATGGAATGCACTGCCTAGGGGGCTGGTGGAGGAAGAGACGGTGGAGGGGTTCAAGAGGGGCTGGGACAGGTACAGGGGAAGGGTTCTGGAAGCAAAATCCAATGCAGCAAGAATATCCAAAACTGGGAAGGGAGAAGCCAGAGAAGGCGAGGGGGGCAGCAAGGTCAGCACCCAGGGTGGGGGCTGACCAATCGAGCAGACTCGAAAGACCGTTAGGCCTATTCTGCTGGCATTTTAGTATGTTAGTATTACAACAGAGACCCCCAGAAACACAGTGCTCAGGTTAGCCCCGAAAGAATACACTATTTTATTTTACTGTCAATTTTTTTCATTTTCCTGTGACTGTCTTGGTTTTACAGGGACCGAATCTATGAGCGATCATGTCCGTTTGTAGCTGCCATAGCTCAGAATGGCTTTCTTTTTCTGCACGTCTCTTGGAGTGAGTGCATCTTTCAAAGGGAAACAAGAAAAAGTTGCAGCATGTGCATTGGGATGCTGCTAGTGAGGAAAGTGGCTCTGGTTTTACCCAGGGGTTTAACAGTAAGGGACGGTGCAGTGGAGACTGGGGGTGTGGAGAATGCAGCTAGGATCAGACACTGCACAGCCATGTAATGGGTAGTGCTGCAGCGGAGAGTGGGTGTGTTTTGGAACTGCAGGGATGAGGATCATGGGGAGAGCTGTGGATCATCGGCCCACATTGAACAGCTGTCTACAGAAAAGAAAATAAAGGTCAGATTTAAATTTTAAGACTGTAAAACATGAAAACGGCATTGTGTTGCTCTATTGCCCTGCTCGGGAGTGTGTTTCAAGTTGGAAAATGCTATTTTGTTTGTGTTCGGGCAAGTACTGTATTTACACTACCAATATGGCAGTCAAAGATTTCAAAACTTCCTAGTTGGCATGGATCCTTGACTGGCTGTGTTGCTTCCTGGTTGGCATAAGAAGTACCAGTTGACACAATATGTACTGATAAGGACATGGCAACTGGTACCTCCTAGCCAATCAGGATGCAGAACACTCACAATCCACTTTATAAATAGACATATACTACAGACAGCTACAGCAGAGACGGTGCACATAAAGATCGTACAGGTCTTTAGATAAGCCTAGACAAAGTTCTGCTACCCAGGGAATCACTGGATTCCCTGAATGGTAAACTGCGTATACAACCACAATACTGGTACCTGTTTACACATCATACTCATTTGATCCCTGGTTATGATGCAGAGGGGGCAGACATGATGGACACAGTTCCCCTTCCAACCCTAAAGTGCTATGTTACTTTTCTGCTCGGCCGTGTTCTGCATCATTTGCCAGTTACACTCAGGATCTCAGAGATGGCTACCACATGTCTAGTGAATGTGGAGAAGACCAAGGTGTTAGTTGTGGACCTATGTCACCTGGGGCTAGGGTTTGGGGCTGGGTAACCTTCAGGACTATGGCTTGATGATGTCCAACTGCCCACCTCCGACCAGGTGAAGAACCTTGGTGCTATTCTTGACGGCGGCCTGACTCTGAAATCTTAGGTGTCAGCAGTCATCAAGTCCACTTTTTACCACTTGAGGAATATCACCCAGGTGAAACACCTGGTCTCCTCGGATGATTTGGCTACCCTGGTCCACACTTCTGTCACCAACCACCTTGATTATTGCAATGCCCTCTACCTAGGGCTACCTGGGGTTGATATTTGCTGCTTGCAGCTAGTGCAGAATGTAGTGGCCAGGCTTTTGACTAGCACATCTAGGGCCAGTCATATTACAACTGTGCTGCACGAACTGCACTGGCTGCATATTCAATGGCGAATCACCTCTAAGGTTGGCTTGCTATTGTAACTTTTGAAGCCCTACACAGACAGGAACCTGACTGCCTGAAAGATCTTCTAACTCCCTACTGCCCCCTCCGTCCCCTCTGATCTGCGACAAGGGATTGCTAGTGATTCCCAGAGTGTGTTTGAAAACATCTGGCGCCCGAGCATTTTCGTATGCGGCCCGTACTCTGTGGAATTCTCTACCTCATCGGTTAAGAGAATGCCTGACCATCGAAAGTTTTAAAATTAATTTAAAAACCTATCTGTTTCGACAAGCTTTTCTTTGGCTGCATTTAGATGTTTTTTTTTTCAGAAATTTCATGATTTATAATCTTTTTTATTCATTTGCTGCATTTTAATTGTTATGTTTATGTTAATTATTTATTCAATTGATTGTGTGGCTTTATTGTGGCACTGAACAGCACTTTGGTACTTGAAAATGCATGGGACAGGCATAAGGCAGTCCTAGAGGCGGGTAAGAGGAAGTAAGCTGTTGGTTAACTAGGATCTGCAGCTTATCTGTTAGGTAGGAAAATGGGCAGACTAGGTGGGCCAAGCGGTCCTTATCTGCTGTCAAATTCTATGTTTCTATGTTTCTAAAACTGCTTTATAAATAAAGGTTACTTACTTACTACTTACTATTTGAAGGCCAAGGTGACTCCATTTAGTGGGCACATGTTTTAAATTTTCTGCCCCACTCCCACACTGTCCTTGTGGTCGCATGGCTTACTTTGGGTCTTGACCAAGGTTTGTCAATGGAAATCATAGCAGGCCTGCTAACCCTTTAAACCCTGAGTGGTAGAGTGGGTAGGAAATCACAGTGACCTGGCACCTGTCTGCACATCATATCAGCTCATTTGATCCCTGGTTATGATGCGGAAGGGGCTAGACACAATCGACCTAGTGCCACTTCTGACCTTAAAGTACTATGTTACTTCTCTGTGCCCATGGTGACCCCTTTTTCGGGCACATGTTTTAAATATTATGCCCCCTCCCCACATTATTCTGATGACCACATTGTTTACAGAACTTTGGGTCTTGACCACGGTTGTCAATTGAGATCACAGCAGGCCTGCTAGCCCTTGCAAAACCTTGGTCATCTAAGGACATGCCCCTTTGAAAATCTAGATATAAAACAGATTTTGGGTGCTTTTCCCTTACAAACTGTATGTGAACTAAGACACTCACAAATGCTTTGGAAATCAGGCCCTAGAGAACAAGTCAGCTAAGCTTGCATGTTCAACTTTGAGACACTTCTGCTATGAAGAACCCCAACTCCTTAGCTGTACATAGTATTCTGAATATTAATGGAATAAGTCGGGATGCCAGAGGATGACTGGGTACTGAATGGGGTACTTTATGAATGGAGTACTGCTGGATGTTGCTTTAAGCTTTTAGTTAAAAAGGAATGAAAAAAAATGGCTGGTTAAGGCAACTGGGAAAGTTACAAAAATGCTCAAAGTCTCATGACCAGTGAAGAGAAAATAGCCCTCCTGCTGCACTCAGGTACCATGAAAACTATTCTGAAATCTAGCATGCCTGGAAATAGCATAAGCAGATCACAAAACAGTAGCCAAATGCTAATAATATATAGTAAATCAGTTGCCAAATACTAGTTATACTGTATTTCAGTGGTAAATCATAGAAGAGATGTTTACGAACAGAAAAAGACTAGTGGTCCATCTAGTCTGCCGGTTTCTAATGGTCCTCATCAGACTAGCACTGCAAGGCCTTATGTTGATATATCATCCTTCAATTCCCTTGCCCATAGTGGAGGAGCCATTCCAGAGGGTGGAAATGGATATTGTGGGGCCTTTAAGTACCCCCAGCTTCTCAGGGAAGAGATTCATCCTGACTGTGGTGAATTATACCACCCGGTACCCAGAGGCAGTCGCCCTATCCTCACTGAGGGCAAACAAACTGGCAGATGCCTTACTTGGGATTTTCTCCCGTGTTGGGTTTCCGCAGGAGGTTATCACCGATCGAGGGGGTTCCTTCATGTCAGACCTGATGAAATGTTTATGGGAGAAGTGTGGGGTGGTGCAGAGATGCATGACACTGTATCACCCACAAGCCAATGGACTTGTGGAACAATTCAATGGTACCCTAAAATCAATGCTCCAGGCATTTGCTGAACAGCATGGGAGGGACTGGGAGAAATACTTTCCCCACCTGTTGTTTGCATACAGGGAGGTGCCCCAAGAGTCGACAGGATTTCCCCCCTTCGAACTCTTATATGGACACTGGGTATGTGGGGCCCTAGACTTGATCTGGGAGGACTGGGAAGGCAAGCACGCCACCCAGGGAACTCCCATTGTGGATTACGTCCTTCGGTTTAGGGAAAGGCTGAAGGAGCTTATGGGGACAGCCCAGAGCAACCCAGCAGCTGCCCAACAGAAACAAAAAGGGTGGTACAACCACAGAGGCAGAGCTCGCTTGTACATGGTGGGTCAGGAAGTCATGGTCCTTATTCCGGTCTGGAAAGACAAGCTGCAAGCTGAGTGGGCAGGACTGTACAAAGTGGTTAGGAAGGTAAATGACGTGAACTACATTGTGGAGTTACCTGTATGAAGACAGACAGAAAGGATGTACCTTGTCAACATGATGAAGCCATATGCAAATAGGGCTGACAAGGTGTTTGCAGTGTGTAGTCATGGGGAGGGGACGGACGGAGGAGACCCCCTTCTGGACTTGCTGGAAGAAAGTAAGCGGGAGTCCTCTGTGGAGACAGTAAAATTGTCTCCCCAGCCAGCCCCGGACCAGATTCAAATAGTAAGGGAGGTTTTAGCAGACTTTGCCCCATTGTTTAGTGCCAAGCCTGGACTAACCCCCTTAGTGACACACGATGTGGAGACAGGGACACAGACTCCCATACGGCAGACAGCATATTGGGTGTCAGAGGCTGTCCAAAAGGACATTAGGAGGGAAGTGGAGGAGATGCTGGATTTAGGGGTAATCCAGAGATCCCACAGCCCCTGGGCCTCACCCATAGTCCTTGTACCTAAGCCAGATGGCTCAACTCATTTCTGTGTGGACTATCGTGGACTGAATGCAGTCATGAAGTCAGACGCCCACCCGATGCCCCGGACAGACGAACTCCTGGACAAGTTGGGAGGGGCGACCTACCTTACAACCATTGACCTGACAAAGGGGTATTGGCAGGTAGAGTTGACAGACAAATCTAGGGAGAGGTTGGTCTTCATCACTCTGATAGGCTTATTTGAGTTTAAAGTATTGCCTTTTGGAATGAAGAACGCCAGGGCGACTTTCCAGTGGTTGGTGAACCAGGTGTTAAATGGTGCTGAGGAGTACAATGTGGCGTACCTGGATGACATTGCCATCTTTAGTACCAGCTGGGAGGAACACCTATCCCACCTGAGGGAAGTGCTGGGCAGGATATAGATGGCCGGGCTCACTGTCAAAGCCAAGAAGTGCCAGGTGGCCATGGGAGAAGTGGCATACCTCGGGCATGCGGTAGGCCAGGGACAGCTCCGTCCTAACCAAATAAAGATAGAGGTGATCCAGGCGTGGCCCAGACCAGAAACACAAAAGCAGGTCAGGAGTTTTCTATGGACAGCAGGGTACTACAGAAAATTTGCACCCACTTACAGAGCCCTAGCTGCTCCCCTATCTGACCTGACACAGAAAAGGATGCCAAAGAAAATTAGCTGGGGCCCAGTCTGTGAGGGAAGCCTTTACCAAATTAAAGGAGGCACTGTGCAGTGCTCCTGTTTTGACAAGTCCTGACTATAGCAAGACCTTTATAGTTCAGACTGACGCCTCAGATGTGGGTATTGGGGCAGTACTGAGTCAGACATCTAGACAAGGGACAGATCACCCAGTAGTGTACCTGAGTAGGAAGTTACATCCCAGGGAGCAAGCGTACTCCACGGTGTAAAATGAGTGTCTTGCCATAGTGTGGGCCATAAAGAAGTTGGAGCCATACTTATATGGGCAGCATTTTGTGGTGCAGACTGACTACAACTCCCTGATTTAGCTGACGCAGATGGGGAAAAACAATGGCAGATTGCTAAGATGGAGTCTTGCTTTACATGGGTATGATCTGACAAACGTACATAGGGCTGGAGCGAAAAACTAAAACTCAGATGGGCTGTCTAGGGTCTATGAGGAGTGAACTGATTTGGGAAGCTCATCCCATGCAGGTGATAGAACCCCCTTCAAATTCAGTCTAAGTGGGGAGGATTATGACGTGGACAGCCAGTTCTGAGTGCTGTATGATCATTTTTTTATATAAAATTTGTGTGTGTGTGTGGACTGTGTCATGAGAGATGCTGAAAATCTGTCGTTCAACCCCCCCCCCCAGTTTCAGCTTAAAGATGAAAGCCATGAGAAAATGCTGAAACAGCATGTGAGATCACACACACACTCACACAGGTTTTAGATACCAGGTGTTACATGGCAGGCCTGAAGCTAATGACAGAGTAGAACAGACCTTGATCAAGGATCTCCTGTTTGTCTAGTTAATTATAGCTGTAGTTGCAAAAAGGGAAATCAATATCCCTTTTTATGATGCTGGAGGAAAACCCAAGTTATTACACAAGGGTGTGAAGTCATAAATGTTTCTTTGATGTCTATGAGGGACAGTAGACCCTCTACATCATAGGGTTATATGAGAAATTGAGTTATGCTGAGGTCACAGAATCTTAATGCCTTATTAGGACATCCTGTTTCATATAGATATATATTTTATATATTCTGACAGAGGAGGAACTAGGTGACCTCACCCAAAAAAAGGGATTGACAAATACAGTTTGCTTTAAGGAATATTCTGTTTTACTTCACTGAGACACTTTTTTCTGAACTCTGACAGAGAAACATCCTTGAGCACTTGTAAGTAGGTATTTAGAGAGAAAAGACAAATCTAAGTACTGTAGGTAGGAATTGTACTGTTTAAACCTTGTTCTTTTAAAATATTTGTATGTTAGTGGAGTGTATATGGTTACAGCAGACACTGTGCATAAACTTGAATGGTGGTACCAAACTGGAAAGGTAAGAATAATCTGAAGCCTTTAAGTTTTTAAGGGTTCATTTACTGCATACCTGGTTAGGTGCTATAGGCAAAGATATTTGGCCCTCCGAAGACAGAAATATCTGAGCCTATGCATTGGGTACGCTAGCAAAAGGTTCACAGTTTGAATCCCTCCAAGACTTGAGACCAAAGGTTGATTCAAACCCACAAAACAGACAAGAGGGTTACCTTGTTCTGTTAAACTGTTCACAAGACTGAGCTCAGAGGTTGGCACTTTGGGAGTACTGGACCTGACCTGCTGAGTGGGTTTGTGACAGGCATCACAACATCTCTCACCTCCACCATCTGGGTCCCTCCATATGGACGCCACGTACCAAGAAATGTACAGGGGGGCTGTGGTGTTCACGAGTTTGTGGTGCAGGAGCTGTGGGCACTGATGACTGAGGTGCGTGAGTAGGGGTGGCAGGCAGGTGCAGGTGTTGGCAGACTGTAATGATTCCATGCAGCTCTTCCTTTCCGCCATGCTCAACAATGCCAGCCTGCTGTTGTGCATTGCTGTGGCACAGGAGAATCAGTCAGATCTACTGGACTGCAGTACTGTGACTGCAGAGTCACAGGTGTCATCCTTGACCGGCTTAGTGGAAGTAGCCATGGCGATGTGCCAGAGGAACCCTCAGCAGCAAGCACCGAAGGGTCAGGATACAAGGGAGATACTTCACAGGGGTGAGGGTGAGTTGAGTTATCACTGCATCCTGTCCTGGCCATGCGGCCTGCATTGGGGTCATCTTCCCTGGCACAGCCACAGACCCATACAACTGCAGGTGGTCATGGACGCAGTGCAAGCCCACCTGTGGTCCCTGCTGGTGAGGGATCCATGGAGAACAGTGCTCCCCAGAAGCATCCCGCATGTGGCGGGGGGCCTGTGGGCACTGAGGCATGTGAACATCATTGCCAGGACTTTAGTGCAGCAACCCCCTGGTCTGAACATACAGGCAGCAAAGAGGACATTGTGATATATTGTACCTCCCCACCACGCAATACCCATTTGTTCCCTTTTCTTGCACTGCTTATTCCCATGTAAGGCCCCCTGTGTTATGTGCATATTTCTTAGTTTGTTCCTTTCCCCTGTGCTGCCTATCTCCATGTTAGGTCCCCCCATGCACTTTTTTTTGGGGGGGGGCCTGACACCATGCCCCCATCAGCCACATGTTTCGCCCTGACACACACCCTGAGACTCCCAACTCCCTGAGCACCCCCCTGGCTTACTCCCTAGAGGTGGGCTGCTGGGAGAGACCCACGGACATTTAGTCACTGACCTGGTAGCGGGAGTCCAGTCCGTGGTGTGTGGTCCCGGCGTTGTGCATCATTTCATTTTCTTGAAAACATTTAACATCAAGTGTAGTACGGTATTTCCCATAAATCTTGTTGACCATAACCCAACAATGTGATAACTGAGGATAATTATTGTTACACAAGTACAACAAAATACAACAGTAGAAGGAGTTTTGTAAACTACTATCCCATAAATTTCAATAATGATCTTCAAAATCAAAGATGGGATAGGTTAAATCATAGCCCAGATTTATATCTGGGGATAAATGAGTTTACAAACTCCTTTTTACAACCCTGTAATAGACATTCCCCCTAAGGACATACAGAATAAGAAATAATCACTTAGTATGGGTAGATGAATTTCTGAGGAAAATGATTCGGCTTAAAGATAGACTCTGGAGAAAGGCAAATAAATTAACAGATACAGCTGATTGGGAAAGATTTAAAAAACAGAGAAATAGATGTGAATTACTCATAAAACAGACAAAGAAAAAATATTACCAAAACAGGATTATTTACACATCACAACCAAAACAGTATTGGGATATCATCAAAGAATTAGAGAATTCGGTCAAGGTAAGTCCTGAGATTAAGATAATGAACAGTAATGGAGATATTTTAAGTTCTAAAGATGTGGCTGATGCTTTAAACCAGTATTTCATTAC
This sequence comes from Neoceratodus forsteri, assembly GCA_016271365.2. NCBI lineage: Eukaryota > Metazoa > Chordata > Ceratodontiformes > Ceratodontidae > Neoceratodus > Neoceratodus forsteri. Next base: position 141,290,542 of record CM057457.1, on the reverse strand, counting down.
TTTACCAGACATCAACATTTCAAATGTAGTAAATGTAAATATTGGGAACGCTACAAATAGGACCATTTAAAATTATGGCCCCCATATTCAAAGGCCGGCGGCTTTCCAGCACATCTAGATGCACCGCCCAAAGAAATGGGCTAGCGCAATAAAGTGCTATATTCAAACAAGATGCGTGATTGTGCATCCTGTCTGAATATACCAATGGTTGCACACTGCGCAAATGATGACCCCTGCTAATGCACCAGTGCATCCCTCTGGACGGGCTGAATACCTGGCATGGGGATGCGTGGCGCAACGGAAGATAGGCCGGGCCCAAATTCCAGATATTCAGCCTGGAGTATGCAAATGAGTCCATTAGGCATGCAAAGTGGAAACGGGCCATTTACATGTCATTATGGCCCCATCTGCATACATGTAGAAGGGATGCGCCCGGTAGGATGCGCCGGGCAGCTTGCCCCCCAGTCTCATATACAGTCATGCCCCAGCCTCAGTCATCCTAATCCCCATGTGAAAACAAATACAAACCATGTCCAAACTCATTTCCGTGAAATAGTGTCCCCCCCTCCCCATCGTGATCATCATGTGATATCACATAAAATCCTTTTTGAACCCCTTTTTAAATAATTTAGTGTCCCCTCTCCCCATACCGATCCCCAAGTAAAGAATTTAACAGCTTACAGTACACACTGCAAGCCCACTTGTTGACAGTGTCAGCCAATGGGCTGGTAGTGCGTACAGTAAGCTGTCATGCATTGACAGTTCAGTCGGTGGGTAGCCGTGGAGGTGTGCAGAGGGCTGTGCTGCTCGCCGGCTTACTGGACATGCTGGGACGGGGGGACACAGGGTGGGATGTGGGGTTGGGGGTCCACTATACTATGGAAAAAAAAGTATGGACAGGATTTTATTTTTCTTCACATGGGGATCGGTATGGGGAACACTACATTACAGAAAAAGGGTTTCAGAAAGGATTTTATGTTATATCACATGGTGATCGATACAGGAAGGAGGGCCACTACATTATGGAAAATGGTGTTTGGACATGGTGTGTATTTTATTCCACATGGGGATCAGGACGGGGAGGGGAGACACTACACTATGGAACCTGGGATGGGGACAGTATTGTTTTTATTGGATCGGGGATTGGGGACAGGGTGGGGGGAACATTATACTTTGAGGAACATGTTCAGCTAGGGACAATGCACTGTACAGGGATCCTGGTCCTGGTTCAGTTATGGAATGTACATCGAACCAGGATCCTGGACTGGCAGTGCTGTGTATTTCGATGACATGGGTGCTCGGGGATTGGGGACAGGGCAGGAGGGTCATGAGGGGCACTACACTATGTAAAATGGGGGGGTGCTGACATTTTACTTTGTATCGGGGAACAAGACATGGGGGGGGGTTCACCACCAGGCTGCAGGGGCTGGTGGCTGCTGTGCTGCTGTGTGCAGTACAGCAGCCCACCTGTGGGTAGCTGGAGGTTAGGCATGTTTCCGACACACCTAACCTTATGCAGCCCATCTCTGAGATGTGCGGGCAGATGTGTCACACATCTTGGCTGACTATGGGGATGTGCCGCATATTCGTGGGCACGCCCCCGGAGATGCTCTTCATACATTCTGGTTGCACTTGGGCGCAGCCGGGGATGCGTGATGCATCTCCTCCATTTGAATATCGCGCAGCGGCGGTGCATCTCCTTTGAAAATGTCTCCCATGTACCTAAGTTTTACTTTAGAAAAATTAATGTAAAAGAAGTAGCAATGGAAATTAAACAATTAAAACCCCAAAAAGCAAGTTTTCTTGATAATATTGAAATTAGATTTCTGAAGGATGCCTTGAGCAGAGTGTCACCAGCAATTACCAACGTATTCAATCAAATTCTAATGGAGGGAGTATTCCCTGAGAAATGGAAGCAAGCTAAAATTGTACCTATTTAAAGGGTAGATGTCCAAACACACCTTCCAACTACAGGCCAATATCTCTATGTCAATTTTTCCCAAATTGTTAGGAAGAATGATTTACAATCAGCTTTATGAGTACCTAGAGAAATATTTGAAACTGACCCAGTTTCTGCATGAGTTCAGGGCTGGACACTCGGGCACTGCACTCGTGGACTTTGTCGACAAGGAGGCACAAGAACTGGATGCTGGCGAGTCCACGGGTGCGGTGTTCATCGACTTGTCCAAAGCATTTGATTTAGTGGACCATGAAATATTTGCTAGATTAGAAACCATTGGAAGCCAGTTATCCACTAAACTGGTTTAAATCATACCTGAACCAAATTGGTCAGAGAATGGCAATAAATGACCATCCATCCGATGTAGGCCACTTAACAAAGGGTGTACCCCAGGGTTCGATCCTGGGGCCACTGCCTTTTTTGATTTATGTGAACAATTTGCCAAACTTAATATAAAATACCCACATCAGACTATATGCTGAAGACGCTGTACTACTGGCATCCAACAGGTCTCAACCAAACTACAGACCGATTTTGACATACTCCTGGACTGGTTTTAAAATTCGACACTAGTATTAACTTATTCAGCCCAAGGCGGCCATTTTGAATACGGTTAAACATAGAACCTTTTGACTCACACATGAGCTCTGTTCCAGAAAACCCCAGTGATGTATTTTCAGGAAAAAAAAAACAACAAAGCAAAAAAGCATCGGCAAATACTCAAAATTGTGAAACATTAACTTGAGATGGACAAAAAACTTACAATAGCAACCATATATAAATACCTTGGAGTTGAGTTGGATAGTTCACTGACTTGAAGACCATGTTAATTACATACCCAAAAAAGTAAATGCTAGAATTGGTGCATTGAGAAGATCATCATCGATAGTAATCCCCCAGATGCGAAACATGATTGCAGTTCAGCTCATTATGCCAGTCCTGAAGTATGGCAACTCTGTCTATGGATTTGAGGGACAAAAGATGCTGGATGAAGTCAACCATTCATACAATAGATCTGCAAGACTTGTATTGAATTGTCTGTTTAAAACCCATCATTGTCTTATGCTTCATCAGTTGGGGTGAGACAGTTTTTCTTTCCAACTGAAGAAGCAATATATGACTTTAGTGTATAAAGTGAGAAATGGCCTGATTAAGGGCAATTTATCACTAGATTTTGAAACAGATGACCAGAGATATAATCTAAAGGATGTAAGACATCGAGAACTTACAATTCCAAAAGTAAGAAAAATATATGGTTATATAACCTTTCAGTACAATGCAGCCAGATTATGGAATGTCATCCCCGCCCCCCTCCACTGAGAAATATGCCCAAGCTGAGTTCCTTTAAACAGCTATAAATAAAAACTACCTGGAAGTATGTACTTGCAAGTAGAACCCTCGGTTTTTAGAAGAATTGTATCTTGCAAATAATTAGTATGTAATTTGTTTATTGTTCATTAGGCGATTGTCCAATGTTAGTGTGACAAATTATATGTATATCAGTATGGTACATACGTCTAGGATAGCATATAAGATCTCTCTTTGTAATGAGATAATTTGTCTTAAGGATTTACGTATTGTCCTTTAGGTGTATGTTACTTATTACTTGTACATTTTTATGGACTATAAGTATAATTGTTACACAGGAAAACTTTGTAAATAGGTCATATGGGCCTAAAGTTCTTATGCTGTTAAAAAACAAAAATAAAGGTTTAACTATCAGTGGTGGGACCATTTTTGTGATGCTGTGCTGCCCAGGAGGGGGGACATGCAATGACATCCATGGGACTAACCCAACGTCAGTCCTGTTTCCCACTGATCCAGACACTGGCTACAGCGGATCACCAGGCCTCTGTCAGGGGAAGAGATGCAGCAAAGGAAAATTCTGCCCACAAAGTGGACGCGAAGTGGCCACTTCGCATTAGTATCCCACTATGCGAAGTGCCCATTTTAAACCCTCACTTTGCCACTTTGCATTGTAATTATGACTTCGTATTGTGCACTCCGCCTCATTCCGCTTTAAGGCGGAGTGAGAATTCATAAGCAGCCCACACACATCACATGGCTTACACAGTGTAGGTCACGTGCTTCAGGCAGGCAGGCAGAAGGTTACAGGCAAAAACACTCTCCAACGTGGGCTGAAATACGTGTTTTGCACGGGGTGTGACAAATGGCTTTGCTCTGCAAATGGATGAGGGTGGGGTGTGGACGTGTGATGAAGAGGGGTGCACAGGTGACAAGTCCACAAATGAAGTTATTTTCCCCATTTTACATTCAGGGGTTGATGTACCACTTGCACTAGACGTACTGCATTGACCACCACCACCACCACTGCTACTCTGACCACCACTTGACAAGATTTCTAAATCATAATCCTCCCCCTCATCATGCCTGTAGTAATTCTCTGGTGTTATTTCATCGCTACTGCAGACATTCCTACTTGGTCTTACACTCATGGAAGGGATAACATGCTCAGTAAGGTTGATGACGAGGGTGAATGTCCCACTATGGCATTAGTTGCCATCTGGTGCCAGGTCCACAGTGCCATGTGTCTGTTCTTAAGATGTGTATGCTGGTCCCCCCATGCCTAGATGACTCCCCTTTTTACCTCGACTCACACACGCATGGCAAAGCTGGCAGATTACAACTGACTCATCATTTGTATTTTGGACAAAAAAATCACAAACAAGGGATTGTGATCCCTTACTTTTAACATGTCACTGATGCTGCTTGTCAGACTTTGGTTTTTTTAACCCCTGAAATGGGGGGTGTGCTACTTGATTTTTCAGGCTGGATACACTTGGACTCCAACTGACCACCACGACTACCTATGATTATTACTGGGTCATCATCACTATCATCAACAGGAACCACTAAATCACAACTTTTTTGAGATGGGGGGGATTTAACGCCAACATACCCAGCCACAGCCACCTTGACTTTCTTTTTCTCCGGTTCCCAGCAGGGGTCACTGACATCATTATCATATTCATCAGCATCATCCACATCCACATTTTCAGCTTGGATGCTGTCATGTGGAGAACATGTTTCAGCCACAGCATCACCATCATCATCACCCAATATTTTTGCGCCACACTTTGAATCATTGGATGGCAAAGGCATTACCTCAACAGCGCTGGAAGAAATGTGAGTTTTCACTGCCAGGATAAGAATCATGTTTAACTACCATGGGGATATTAATGGGGAGTATGACATCATCTACACTGTTGGTCACAGCTTTAGACTCAACTATATTTTTGAAACAGTTAACTGGTCAGAAGTGGAACTTGAGGCAGCAATACTCATGCCAGCAGAAACTGCACTAACACCACCAGCTGGGACAACATCATTTCCACCAACTATGATAGGAGCTACAGATTGCACTGTAAAAAGCATTGATGGAGAAATCAGCTATGCACTTCAGCGTACTACCATGCCCATGGACAATCTTGCCACTGGCAGCAGTGGCATGGCCAGAAACAGCTTTGCTTTACGCGTCTCTTTGCAGGCATTTTGGGGAATCACCAAGAAAATTCAAAACAAATTTAGATTTCTGAACTTTCAGTCTGGGCCGGTGGATGTGAAGCGAAAAAAACAACAACTGTGGCTTGCAGATGGAGATTGGGCACTAAACAGATGCAAAAGCACAGAAAGATTAAGATTGAACTGCGCAAACAAGAAGAGATGGAGATGCAAAGTCACAACATCATCTTAACTAGTGCTCACAAGCCACAATCCAATATGGAAAAGAATACCTTTTGCCAGTTGGGTGTGTGTGTGTGTGTGTGTGTGTGTGTGTGTGCGCAAGTGTGTGCAGTGCACTGCAGTAACAGTCCAAAATCAAGATACCACAAAGCAGCACAAAATCACGCAGGTGCGGTGGATAGCAAGTTCACACTGCTGCAATTACTCTGTGACACAATAACGTGTCTGATTTAAAGGCATGCATCACACACACACACTACAAGTAATGCGTGGCAAATTGAAAACTTCAGTGACATAACCAAATCTTTTAAACAAACTGAAATTATGCACTGCTGCACCACAACAATCAGCAAAAAAAAATGTCAAGAATTACTGAAAATATTACTGTGTGTACATTAACACAGTTATACAAGAAAAATATAACCAAAACAGAAAGACTGTCTTTTTTCTCCCAGTTTTAACCTACCTCCACCATAGATACGCTCCTCCCCCAAAGCACACTTCAAGTGTCTGTCAGAACACAGACTGAATGTTCTGAATTAACATTCAAAATCCACACAAACAATAAACACTTGATGATATGAGCACAAGAAGGTTTCCAACAATCAGTGATCTAAACTTTGAACAGAAAAAATGGCTCAAAAAAGCTTTTTTAACAGCTTTTAGAGGATTTGAATCGTAGAGCTCTGAGAGGAAACTGTCTCCACCTACCACTACATACACACACACTCTGCACAGAACTGAGGCAGAACAATCTAGAGCCCATGTAACCTGCAATCCCATGAATCATTGCAAAATCCACCTTGGAGCTCAATAGCAAGGCAAAGTGATGTGAAGTACATTGACTTCTATGTACTTCACATTAAAATTGGTGCAGAACTGGTTGGGGGAAGGGCAGGCGGAGTAACGCGAAGTCATTGTTATTAATGGACTTCGCATTCCTCATAATGCAAAGTACTCCACTTCGCGTTGCAGATTACTTCGCAGATTGCTTCACACAGCAAATTTTGGGCACTTCACCCACCTCTGGTCAGGGGACCGTGTTTCACCAGACACTCAACCCCCCCCCCTCCACCCTGGAGAAGAAGAGCTGTCCCAGGGACGCTCAATCCGTCTTCCCCCCAACCAGCCCTCCGACTCCCGAGTACATTCCTGAACGCAGGATGTTGGCATCACAAGTGCATGCCTTGCCATTGCACCAGCAGGCTGGTTGCCAGCTGCACTTTTGTTACATTTGTTCCCTTCCCCTGTGCTGCCTATCCCTATACGAGACCCCCCAATGCCAGGTGCACCTTTCTTATATTTGTTCCCTTCCCCTGTGCTGCCTATCCCCATATAAGGTCCTCCCCCCCATGCCAGGTGCACTTTTCTTAGTTTGTTTCCTTCCCTGTGCTGCCTATCCCCATGTAAAGACCTCCACGGCCAAGTGTACTTTTCTTACATTTGTTCCCTTTCCCTGAGCTGCCTATCCCCATGTAAGGCCCCCCAATGCCAGGTGCACTTTTTTTAGTTTGTTTCCTTCCCCTGTGCTACCTATCCCCATGTAAGGACCCCCAAATGCCAGGTGCACTTTTCTTACGTTTGTTCCCTTCCCCTGTGTTGCCTATCCCCATATAAGGCTCCCCAATGTCACGTACATTTTTTTATGTTTCATCCCCTCCCCTGTGCTGCTTATCTCCATTTAAGGCCCCCTGGGTCAGGTGCACTTCTCTTACATTTGATCCCCTCCCCTATGCTGCCTACCCCCATGTAAAGCCTCCCCATGCCATGCGCACATTTATTTAGTTATTCCCTTCCCTCTGCAACATTTCCCTATGTAAGGCACCCTCCCCCGTGCCAGGTACATTTCAATTATGTTTCTCCTTTTATGTTTTTTCTGGTATACTCACGTGATCTAGAAACTGTGGATCCTGACACGCAGTATCCGGGTCAGCACTGCCCGATAGATTTGCTAACCCGACGCTTTTACACCTGACGCTATTGCTCCCGATGGGGTAAGGTAGTGGATGTGACGGAATGCTACCTTACCCCATGTGATCCGACAGAAAGGATGGCTGGATGGGGTTGCTGACCGAGCTGCCCCAGTGGTGCCAGCATACTGTGCGTGACCCAGGTTCTGGTCCGGGTCAAAGCATTTTACACACCACACCCCTATAACACTTAACATTTTACTCTGTGGTCTGCTCACCCTCAGAGTTGGATAATTTAGTCATGGGGTGTGTGGACATGTCAATGATTCGATCCCTTGCATTTCGGGCCATTTTACTCGGTATGCTGAGCGTCTGCATACCGAATTTCGGGATCTCATAGTATATCATTTTTCCCACACCCAGTTCTCCTTTATTCCTTTATATGTATTTCAGTACCCTTTCCCATTATGTAACATACATTTTCATTGCTGTGTAAGTATTCTAGGATATACACTGTTGTTCTGTGTCTTACCTTGTATCTGCAAAGCTCTTTTCAATAGGGCAGTCTCTTGCCTCCTTGGAGCGTCTGACCAGTTTGCGATCTCACCTGCTATAGTCGTCCAGTGACTTGCTTACTGTGGTTGACCTACCATCACTATCCATAGTGTCGCCCTCAGGACTGTGCATAGATATTCCATGTTGGACCACTGGGTTGCGGAGGATGCAGCAGGCCACAAATATCTTGTACACCTTCACAGTGATGTACTGCAGAGGTCCAGGCACCAGAACTTCAACTCAAGGATTCCAGAGACCCTTTTGACGATACTGTGTGTGGCCCTGTGTGCCTCATTGTAATGCTTCTCGCTGCCAGACTGCAGCCACAGCATTGGTGTTATCAGGCAGGGACGCAGGGGATATCCACTGTCACCCTCAGAGAAATGTAAGCAACAAATGTCGTTTGTGTTCCGGGGCGGGGGGGGTAGAAGGGGTGTGCTACACTTACCATGTAGCCATCTGTCCTTTATCTGTCTGGTCTCGAACATCTGGTACAGGGAAGAGGCATGCCAGATGACGGCATCATGTCACTCACCGGGGTACTTCGCAACCATATTTTAGTTGCCATTGCACACCACCTGGACATTTAGGGAGTGGAAGACCTTTCTGTTGACAAAGGTCCCCTCCCCTCCCTTGATGGCTACATGGGTGCAGTGCACTGCTCCAAGCACATTGGGCATGTGTGCAACTCAGTAGAATCCATCCACAGTTGCTGATCTCTACTTCTGTGACACAGGGAATGTGATGTAGCCCTCAGACCTCTCAAAGCATCTAAGAACGGGGCTAGTAGACAGGGCATTGCTGACTGTGTGATCCCCAGGGTGTCCCCACAAGGTATCTGGAACATGCCAGTGGACAGAAGAACAGTGTAACTGTTACCTTTAGTTCCAAGGACAATGCCTGACTCTGGGCTGTGCTACTCTGGAAGTCCTCCCGGAGTATGGTCACAGAGTTCTTGGATGATATTGCAGTCTAGCTGGTACTGGTCCACTATCTGCTGGTCAGACAGCTCCAGATTTATGTGGTGGGGTCTATGAACACTGTTGGGGGTGTATGGCAGTGGGAAAGGCTTGTTTCAGTGGCTCGCATAGGCCTGAGCCTGGTCAAACTCCCAAGTGAACTCCAGAAGCAATTGGTTCAGGGGCACGGAGTGTGTCTGAGTGTATCTCAGACGGGCCTGGCTGTCTTTTGTAGCTCCCTGTACAGTTGTTCTGTATCCCCCTGTTAATTTGTGACTGGTTACTGCCTGCTTTTTGTGGACATTCCATTTACAATTGCATGCAAACACTTTGTGCAGGCTAGATCTAGCCCTTGACCGGGCCTGCTGTGTCCACCGCCGGTGCAGCCGTGGCTCCACAAGCCTGCCACCCAAGCCACCTCTCCAGGACCCTGCAGAGAACCAGCAAAGCTGGATCTAGCCCTTGACCGGGCCTGCCGTGTCCACCGCCGGTGTGGCCATGGCTCCACAACCCTGCCACCCAAGCCACCTCTCCAGGACCCTGCAGAGACCCAGCAAAGCCAGATCTAACCCTTGAACGGGCCTGCCATGTCCACTGCCAGTGTGTCCACAGCTCCACAAGCCTGCTGCCTAAGCCACCTTTACAGGACCCTGCAGAGCACCAGCAAAGCCGGATCTAGCACTTGACCAGGCTTGCCATGGCCACCACCAGTGCAGCTGCGGCTCCACAAGCCTGCTGCCCAAGCAACTTCTCCAGGACCCTGCAGAGAACCAGCAAAGCCAGATCTAGCCCTTGACCGGGCCTGCCATGTCCACCGCTGGTGCGGCCACAGCTCTACAAGCCTGCCGCTCAAGTTACTTCTCCAGGACCCTGCAGAAAACCAGCAAAGCCGGATCTAGTCTTTGACCAGGCCTACCATGTCCACCACCAGTGTGGCCACAGCTCCACAAGCCTGCCGCCCAAGCCAAGTCTCCAGAACCCTGCAGAGAACCAGCAAAGCCAGATCTAGTCCTTGACCGGGCCTGCCGTGGCCACTGCCGGTGTGGCAACGGCTCCATAAGCCTGCCACCCATGCCACCTCTCCAGGATCCTGCAGACAACCAGCAAAGCCGGGTAAGACTACAGCCCCGGCCGGGGAAGCCATGAGCAGCTGCGATTGGTTACTCACTCACTGCTTCATTCCCTGATTGAACTCCTGTTTTGGCCTCTGCTCTTCATTGGCCCTTTCTTTCTCTCTGCCTTTCTGTGCTTTTCTGGGCTTCAGCACCCATTCAATTTAATTGCAAACTGACGAAATTAAGTAACTTGCACTGTGAAATTATTTCTGTGTACCAAGCTGGGTTTTAACTGTGATGCTACTTGTTTAGAATTCCCAACGTATCAGGGAATATTTTTTTCCATTTAAATTGCATGCCTGCACTGCCTCCTGTTTTACTTCCCTTTATTTCCTAATCCCCCTGCATCTCTCCCAAACCATTTAGCTTTCCTCTGTCTACCACCTTGCCTATCATGGCGCCAGGACAAGTTTAATTATGCTTGCTTGTCCCTGGCCACCACCCCCCCGCCCCGCCTTTCCAGTTAATCTCTGTCCCTCTGCCATCTCCGGTCCTATCCCCACACCCCCTCCCGATTTAGACTCTGCATCATTCCTCCTTTGTCTTCCACCTTACTAAGGCTTATCCTTTCTCAGACTTCCCCCTCCTAGATCTAGCCCTTAACCGGGCCTGCCGTGTCCACTGCCAGTGCGGCCGCAGCTCCACAAGCCTGCCATCTCTCCGAGACCCTGCAGAGAACCAGCAAAGCCAGGTAAGACTACAGCCTGGGCCGGGGAAGCCGTGAGGAGCTGCGATCGGTTACTCACTCACCGCTTCACTCCCTGATTGGACTCCTGTTTTTGGCGTCTGCTCTTGATTGGCCCTTTCTTTCTCTCTGCCTTTCTGTGCTTTTCTGGGCTTCAGCACCCATTCAGTTTAATTGCAAACTGCAGAAATGTTGTAGATTGCACTGTGTAATTATTTCTGTGTACCAAGCTGAGTTTTAAATGTGATGTTTCTTGTTTAGAATTCCTGCCGTATCTGGGAATATTTTTTGCCGTTTAAATTGTATGCCTGCACTGCCTCCTGTTTTCCTTGCCTGTATTTCCTAATCTCCCTGCATCTCTCCCAAACCATTTAACTTTCCTCTGCCTATCAAATTTTTTACCATGGTGCCAGGACAAGTTTAATTTTGTGCTCGCTTGTCCCTGGCCACTCCCCCCGCTTTTTCAGTTAATCTCTTTCCCTCTGCCATTTCCGGCCCTATCCCCATGCTCCCGATTTAGTCTGTGTCATTCTTCCTTTGTCTTTCACCTTACTAAGGCTAACCCTTTCTCTGATTTCTCCCTCCTAGATCTAGCCCTTGACCGGCCCTGCCGTGTCCAACACCAGTGCGGCCGTGGCTCCACAAGCTTGCCACCCAAGCCACCTCTCCAGGATTCTGCAGAGAACCAGCAAAGCCGGGTAAAACTAGAGCCTGGGCCGGGGAAGCTGTAAGCAGCTGTAATTGGTTAATCGCTCACCGCTTCACTGCCTGATTGGACTCCTGTTTTTGCCTCTGCTGTTGATTGGCCCTTTCTTTCTCTCTCTCTGGCTTGCTATGCTTTTCTGGGCTTCAGTGCCCATTCAATTTAATTACAATCTGCCGAAATTTTGTAGATTGCACTGTGTAATTATTTCTGTGTACCAAGCTGAGTTTTAAATGTGATGTCACTTATTTAGAATTCCTGCCTTATCTGGGAATATTTTTTGCCATTTAAATTGTATGCCTGCACTGCCTCTGTTTTCCTTCCCTGTATTTCCTAATCTCGCTGCATCTCTCCCGAACCTTTTATCTTTCTTCTGTCTACCACCTTGCCTACCGTGGTGCCAGGACAAGTTTAACTGTGTCTGCTTGTCCCTGGCCGACCCCACCCCCCAGTCTTTTCAGTTAATCTATTTCCCTCTCCATCTCTAGCCATATCCCCATGCCCCCTGATTTAGTCTCTGTCATTCTTCCTTTGTCTTATACCTTACTAAGGCTAACCCTTTCTCTGATTTCCCTCTCCTAGATCTAGCCCTTGACCAGGCCTGTCGTGTCCACTGCCGGTGCGGCTACGGCTCCACAAGCCTGCCACCCAAGCCACCTCTCCAGGACCCTGCAGAGAACCAGCAAAGCCGGGTAAAACTACAGCCCAGGCAGGGGAAGCCGTGAGCAGCTGCGATTGGTTACTCACTCACCACTTCACTCCCTGATTGGACTCCTGTTTTGGCCTCTGTTCTTGATTGGCCCTTTCTTTCTCTCTGCCTTTCTGTGCTTTTCTGGGCTTCAGCACCCATTCAATTTAATTGCAAACTGACGAAATTATGTAACTTGCACTTTGAAATTATTTCTGTGTACCAAGCTGAGTTTTAAATGTGATGTTACTTGTTTAGAATTCCCACCATATCAGGGAATATTTTTTTTCCATTTAAATTGTATGCCTGCACTGCCTCCTTTTTTCCTTCTCTGTATCTCCTAATCTCCCTGCATCTCTCCTGAACCTTTTAGCTTTCCTCTGTCTACCACCTCGCCTACCATGGCGCCAGGACAAGTTTAATTATGCTTGCTGTCTGGCCCCCCCCGCCTTTTCAGTTAATCTCTGTCCCTTTGCCATCTCCGGTCCTATCCCCATGCCCCCTCCCAATTTAGTCTCTGCATCATTCCTCCTTTGTCTTTCACCTTACTAAGGCTAATCCTTTCTCAGATGTCCCCCTCCTAGATCTAGCCCTTGACCAGGCCTGCTGTGTCCACTGCCAGTGCGGCCACGGCTCCACAAGCCTGCCACCTCTGCAGGACCCTGCAGAGAACCAGCAAAGCCGGGTAAGACTACAGCTTGGGCCGGGGAAGCCGTGAGCAGCTGCGATTGGTTACTCGCTCACCGCTTCACTCCCTGATTGGACTCCTGTTTTGGCCTCTGCTCTTGATTGGCCCTTTCTCTCTCTCTCTCTCTCTCTGCCTTTCTGTGCATTTCTGGACTTCAGTACCCATTCAATCTAATTGCAAACTGCAGAAATTTTGTAGATTGCACTGTGTAATTATTTCTGTGTACCAAGCTGAGTTTTAAATGTGATGTTACTTGTTTAGAATTCCCACCATATCAGGGAATATTTTTTTTCCATTTAAATTGTATGCCTGCACTGCCTCCTTTTTTCCTTCTCTGTATCTCCTAATCTCCCTGCATCTCTCCTGAACCTTTTAGCTTTCCTCTGTCTACCACCTCGCCTACCATGGCGCCAGGACAAGTTTAATTATGCTTGTCTGGCCCCCCCCAGCCTTTTCAGTTAATCTCTGTCCCTTTGCCATCTCCGGTCCTATCCCCATGCCCCTCCAATTTAGTCTCTGCATCATTCCTCCTTTGTCTTTCACCTTACTAAGGCTAATCCTTTCTCAGATGTCCCCCTCCTAGATCTAGCCCTTGACCAGGCCTGCTGTGTCCACTGCCAGTGCGGCCACGGCTCCACAAGCCTGCCACCTCTGCAGGACCCTGCAGAGAACCAGCAAAGCCGGGTAAGACTACAGCTTGGGCCGGGGAAGCCGTGAGCAGCTGCGATTGGTTACTCGCTCACCGCTTCACTCCCTGATTGGACTCCTGTTTTGGCCTCTGCTCTTGATTGGCCCTTTCTCTCTCTCTCTCTCTCTGCCTTTCTGTGCATTTCTGGGCTTCAGTACCCATTCAATCTAATTGCAAACTGCAGAAATTTTGTAGATTGCACTGTGTAATTATTTCTGTGTACCAAGCTGAGTTTTAAATGTGATGTTACTTGTTTAGAATTCCCACCATATCAGGGAATATTTTTTTTCCATTTAAATTGTATGCCTGCACTGCCTCCTTTTTTCCTTCTCTGTATCTCCTAATCTCCCTGCATCTCTCCTGAACCTTTTAGCTTTCCTCTGTCTACCACCTCGCCTACCATGGCGCCAGGACAAGTTTAATTATGCTTGCTGTCCCTGGCTGCCCCCCCCGCCTTTTCAGTTAATCTCTGTCCCTTTGCCATCTCCGGTCCTATCCCATGCCCTCCAATTTAGTCTCTGCATCATTCCTCCTTTGTCTTTCACCTTACTAAGGCTAATCCTTTCTCAGATGTCCCCTCCTAGATCTAGCCCTTGACCAGGCCTGCTGTGTCCACTGCCAGTCTGCCGCGGCTCCCACAAGCCTGCCACCTCTGCAGGACCCTGCAGAGAACCAGCAAGCCGGGTAAGACTACAGCTTGGGCGGGAAGCCGTGAGCAGCTGCGATTGGTTACTCGCTCACCGCTTCACTCCCTGATTGGACTCCTGTTTTGGCCTCTGCTCTTGATTGGCCCTTTCTCTCTCTCTCTCTCTCTCTGCCTTTCTGTGCATTTCTGGGCTTCAGTACCCATTCAATCTAATTGCAAACTGCAGAAATTTTGTAGATTGCACTGTGTAATTATTTCTGTGTACCAAGCTGAGTTTTAAATGTGATGTTTCTTGTTTAGAATTCCTGCCGTTTCTGGGAATATTTTTTGCCATTTAAATTGTATACCTGCATTGCCTCCTGTTTTCCTTCTCTGTATTTCCTAATCTCCCTGCATCTCTCCCAAACCTTTTAGCTTTCCTCTGTCTACCACATCACTTACCATGGTGCCAGAACAAGTTTAATTTTGTGTTCGCTTGTCCCTGGCTACCCTCCCCCACCACCACCTTTTCAGTTAATCTCTTTCCCTTTGCCATTTCCGGCTCTATCCCCATGCCCCCCGATTGTCTCTGTGTCATTCTTCCTTTGTCTTTCACCTTACTAAGGCTAACCCTTTCTGTGATTTCCCCCTCCTAGATCTAGCTCTTGACCGGACCTGCCGTGTCCACTGCCAGTGCGGCCACGGCTCCACAAGCTTGCCACCCAGGCCACCTCTCCAGGATCCTGCAGAGAACCAGCAAAGCCGGGTAAAACTACAGCCCGGGCCGGGGAAGCTGTAGGCAGCTGTGATTGGTTACTCGCTCACCGCTTCACTCCCTGATTGGACTCCTGTTTTTCCTCTGCTGTTGATTGGCCCTTTCTTTCTCTCTGGCTTGCTATGCTTTTCTGTGCTTCAGTGCACATTCAATTTAATCGCAATCTGCCAAAATGTTGTAGATTGCACTGTGTAATTATTTCTGTGTACCAAGCTGAGTTTTAAATGTGATGTTACTTGTTTAGAATTCCCGCTGTATCTGGGAATATTTTTTGCCATTTAAAATTGTATGCCTGCACTGCCTCCTATTTTCCTTCCCTGTATTTCCTCATCTCCCTGCATCTCTCCTGAACCATTTATCTTTCTTCTGTCTACCACCTCACCTACCGTGGTACCAGGACAAGTTTAATTGTGCTTGCTTGTCCCTGCCCACACTCCCCGCTTTTCAGTTAATTTCTTTCCTCAGCTATCTTTGGCCCTATCCCCACACCCCCTGATTTAATCTCTGTCATTCATCCTTTGTCTTTCACCTTACTAAGGCTAACCCTTTCTCTGATTTCCCCCTCCTAAATCTAGCCCTTGACCAGGCCTGCCATTTCCACTGCTGGTGCGGCCACGGCTCCACAAACCTGCCACCCAAGCCACCTCTGCAGGACCCTGCAGAGAACCAGCAAAGCCGGGTAAGACTACAGCCCAGGCAGGGGAAGCCATGAGCAGCTGCGATTGGTTACTCACTCACCGCTTCACTCCCTGATTGGACTCCTGTTTTGTCCTCTGCTCTTGATTGGCCCATTGTTTCTCTCTGCCTTTCTGTGCTTTTCTGGGCTTCAGCACCCATTCAATTTAATTGCAAACTGACGAAATTATGTAACTTGCACTGTGAAATTATTTCCGTGTACCAAGCTGAGTTTTAAATGTGATGTTACTTGTTTAGAATTGCCACCATATCAAGGAATATTTTTTTTCCATTTAAATTGTATGCCTGCACTTCCTCCTTTTTTTCTTTCCTGTATCTCCTAATTTCCCTGCATCTCTCCTGAACCTTTTAGCTTTCCTCTGTCTACCACCTTGCCTACCATGGCACCAGAACAAGTTTAATTATGCTTGCTTGTCCCTGGCCGCCCACCCCCCCCCGCCTTTTCAGTTAATCTTTGTCCCTTTGCCATCTCCAGTCCTATCCCCACGCCCCCTCCCAATTTAGTCTCTGCATCATTCCTCCTTTGTCTTTCACCTTACTAAGGCTAATCCTTTCTCAGATTTCCCCCTCCTAGATCTAGCCCTTGACCGGGCCTGCTGTGTCCACTGCCAGTGTGGCCACGGCTCCACAAGCCTGCCACCTCTGCAGGACCCTGCAGAGAACCAGCAAAGCCGGGTAAGACTACAGCCTGGGCCGGGGAAGGCGTGAGCAGCTGCGATTGGTTACTCGCTCACCGCTTCACTGCCTGATTGGACTCCTGTTTTGGCCTCTGCTCTTGATTGGCCCTTTCTTTCTCTCTCTCTCTCTCTCTCTCTCTCTCTCTCTGTCTTTCTGTGCAATTCTGGGCTTCAGCACCCATTCAATCTAATTGCATAATGCAGAAATTTTGTAGATTGCACTGTGTAATTATTTCTGTGTACCAAGCTGAGTTTTAAATGTGATGTTTCTTGTTTAGAATTCCCGCCATATCTGGGAATATTTTTTGCCGTTTAAATTGTATACCTGCATTGCCTCCTGTTTTCCTTTCCTGTATTTCCTAATCTCCCTGCATCTCTCCCAAACCTTTTAGCTTTCCTCTGTCTACCACATCGCTTACCATGGTGCCAGGACAAGTTTAATTTTGTGCTCGCTTGTCCCTGATTGGCCCTTTCTTTCTCTCTCTCTCTCTCTCTCTCTCTCTCTGCCTTTCTGTGCATTTCTGGGCTTCAGCACCCATTCAATCTAATTGCAAACTGCAGAAATTTTGTAGATTGCACTGTGTAATTATTTCTGTGTACCAAGCTGAGTTTTAAATGTGATGTTTCTTGTTTAGAATTCCCGCCGTATCTGGGAATATTTTTTGCCGTTTAAATTGTATACCTGCATTGCCTCCTATTTTCCTTTCCTGTATTTCTTAATCTCCCTGCATCTCTCCCAAACCTTTTAGCTTTCCTCTGTCTACCACATCGCTTACCATGGTGCCAGAACAAGTTTAATTTTGTGCTCGCTTGTCCCTTGCTACCCTCCCCCTCCTAGATCTAGCCCTTGACCGGGCCTGCCGTGTCCACTGCTGGTGCAGCCGCGGCTCCACAAGCCTGCTGCCCAAGCCACCTTTCCAGGACCCTGCAGAGAACCAGCAAAGCTGGGTAAGACTACAGCCCAGGCATGGGAAGCCGTGAGCAGCTGCAATTGGTTAGTCGCTCACCACTTCACTCCCTGATTGGACTCCTGTTTTGGCCTCTGCTCTTGATTGGCCCTTTCTTTCTCTCTGTCTTTCTGTGCTTTTCTGGGCTTCAGCGCCCATTCAATTTAATTGCAAACTGTAGAAATTATGCACCCCCACACCTTTAACAAATAGAGCCTGAATCCGCCCCACCTGTCTTTGGCCCCCCTTGCCTTACCCTTCGATCCTTGCTAGGTCCCTTGCTCTGCTACCCTACACCTACCACCTGAACATGTATCGTTCTCCAATATGTTCATACATCTCTCTTTTCTCACCTTCCTGCTTCCCCTTTTCTACCTTCCTGGAACCTGCTCCCTTCTCCCCCCTCACCTACCATGGGCCTTCCTACCACCACTTAGGCACTTCCTCTCAGCACTGCCCTCCCCGGGGCCCACCTCTGCTTCTGGTTGGCTGCTCCCAAGTACTTCTGGTTATGGGCCTTGGTCCCACCTATTTCCTCTCTCATACATGACATCACTCTGGGACAAATGTCAGCAACTTTGTATACATTCTTGCTTGCGATGAGAACGTAATCTATCATTCAAGGAACTACTTTTGTGCATCCTGAAGCTCCTGCTCCTCTTCCTCCCACTGATGTTGGGTAATGTGCACGCAAACCCTGGCCCTAGCTCAACTAGCTCTGCCTGCCATGCAAAACTCTCCAGGGGTCTGATCCTCACAACTATCAACATCTGCAGCCTACTCTCTAAGCCTGATGCCCTACAAATCTTTGCAAACCAACATAACCCAGATATCCTTACAGCAGTTGAAACCTGGCTCACGCCCAACGTTCCTGACCTGGCATTAGGACTACCAGGCTTCAATGTATACAGGTTGGATCTGAAGTCCAAAAGAGGAGGGTGTGTGCAATTTACATCAAAGAATATCTCACAGGTCACCCCATTACTACCCTGCTCCCTGACTTAGCTGCTTAGATTCTCCCAATTAAAATCCTTCTAGGGGGCCCACAATACAGCACTCACAGTAGTCTCTGTATATTTCCCTCCAAAAGACCAAGGGAAAGGTCTCAGTGCTGTCCTGGACTTTATCAGAACCCAACCTCCTGGCACAAAGTCTAATCATTCTAGGCGATTTTAATATAAACTGGCCTGCATCAGATGCAGGTGTTCATAAGGATGCTATACCATCAGCAAACCTTACACAGATGGTTGACTCCCCGACAAGGAAAAACTACAAAGCAGGCACTAGTACCCTGCTGGACTGGGTTCTTACCAGTCATCCTAGCCGTATCTCCAACACCTCTGTCCTCCCTGACTCACCTAGCAACCATTCCCCTGTCATCTGTGAATGGTCAGACAAATTTTGCAAGTCCCCTCCGAAAGTCATCACCAGCAGAGTCCTTCCCCGGTCAGCTGATTCACCTTAAATCCTGCCTCAGTCTGCATGATTGGTCTCCCATTTACAAAGCTACGGATGCTGACTTGGCCCTCAACTACTTTGTCTCCTCATTTAACGCGGCCTGCGACTCCTACGCCCCTCTCAAAAAGTGAAAAGTCAAGGCACTGTGTAACCCATGGCTCTCCGCTGAGCTTCTAGTGCAGCTAAAATCAAGGGACCACCTTTGGGTGCTGGCAAGGGCCTCTGGTGCAGAATTACAAATGTGCCTGAAACAACTGCATGAAAACCATTTGCCTAAAAAAAAGCACATACTACAGAGACGCTTGCTATGACACCTGGGGAAACAGGAGAGCGTTCTGGAACAACATTAAAGAAGTCACGGGGAAGCAGCCCAAATCCTCCACAACAATGCTAAATGTTGATGGGTCTATCACTCTTGACCCTTTGGTCATTGCTAATACCTTCAATGATGCGTGCACTGACCTAAGTAGTGGTCTTCCCATGGTCTTTCTCAAGGATATTGACCCCCCTACTCCCTTAAGCTCTTCCACCCCTTCTAAATACCCGCCTTTCTACTTCATAGCAGTCAAGTTGCATGAAGCTTGCAAATACATCACCAAAGCAATCTCCAAGTCCAGACTTAGTGGTGACTCGCTGGACCTCAAACTGCTGTCTCTCACCCTTGATGAGATTCTAGGTCCAATACCAAGAATTTCAACCTCTCTCTCAGCCTCTGCCAGTTCCCCTGACATATGGAAATCTGCTACTGTTACTCCAGTCCACAAAAGCAGGGATAAGGCCATTCACGGGAACTATCGACCGATCTCTATAGTACCTCCCATCTCCAAGGCCCTTAAACGCATAGTGGCTGACCAGCTTACGGACAACCTGGATAAATACAATATTATGTGTATGCAACAACATGGGTTCAGAAAAGGTCATAGCACCTCATCTGCCTTACTGGAATTCACTGGAGCCCTACATAGCATCCTGGACAAAGGTCATCTACCTGGGGCCATCTTTGTCGATTTGACTAAGGCGTTCAACACTGCCCACCATCGTCTGCTGATTGAACAGCTCCTGAATGCTGGACTCTCTCCTGACACTACAGCTTGGTTCAATAGTTACTTGGAAAATCGGTCACAAAAGAGTAAACATCGTGGGTGTTCTCTCTGATTCTAGACCTGTCCACTCTGGTGTCGCCCAGGGCTCCATATTGAGCCCACTACTCTTCAGCCTTTTTCTGAACACCCTCCCGCAATCTTGCCCTGAACAACTCCTCCTCTCTGCTGATGATACTGTAATCTTCACCTCCCACAAGGACCCTGAACCCCTACAACACAATCTTCAGCTAGGCTTCACTTCTGTGGAAAACTGGTTTAGTAAGCATAAGCTAGTCCTAAACCATAAAAAAACAAGGCTATGCTCTCCAACAGCTCACGCAACAAGCATAGGCTACACCCCTTACCATCAAAACCAACCTTGGAAATACCCTCGAGCAGGTACAATCATTTAAATACCTTGATATCTTACTTGACCCTAATCTATGTTATGGTGCCCACATTGACAGTGTTGCCAAAGCTGCTAACATGCATCTAGGCCCACTCTACCGACACAGACAACATCTTACATCGGGAGCCTTGAAGGTCACTGTCCAGAGCTCTGTGCTCTCCATCACTGACTATGGCCTGATCATCTATGGCTCTGCTTCAGATACTGCTCTCAGACATATATCAACATCCCTCACTAAGGCCTGCTGGATCATCTCTGGTGCCACCGTCTCACACATACGTGTGACCTTTATGCACAATCTGGATGGCTTTAACTCTCCAACCATATAAAGTATCTAACCTGCACTATGGCAAAGAAAATAGCCATGGGCCTCACCACTCCTGGAGTCCAAGCCCTTCTGCGACCAAGCTTGAACCTTCGCGACACCAGAGGATCCAAATCTCAGCTCCTGCAGGTTCCCCACTGTCGCACCATGCAGGGCCAAAGATCTTTTGCTCCTAGGGGACCTAGCTGGCTGAATGGTCTCAGCCCTGACATCGCCTCCACTCCCAAGCTTGGCTTGTTCAAATCCAGGTTCCACCTTCATCTCACTGCCTCTAGCTCCTGTGACTGTTACATCTAATCAGCCCTACTTACCATTAACCTAGCCTTTTCCATGCTCCTCCTTCTTAGCACTTAACTTATCTTCCCTTTTCCCCCGCTGCCCCTCCCTCCTCCCTCCCTCCTTTGCCTTACCCCCCACCACTAGTACTCCTCCTTGAGATGT
Organism: Neoceratodus forsteri; assembly: GCA_016271365.2. NCBI lineage: Eukaryota > Metazoa > Chordata > Ceratodontiformes > Ceratodontidae > Neoceratodus > Neoceratodus forsteri. The sequence goes on along the minus strand of CM057457.1, from coordinate 141,269,451 downwards.
TGACAATCCCACTGGCTGCTCCTGCCTCCCCTTGTGTTCCCCCACCGCATCCCTTTGCACCTCTTCTTTTCTATCTTGAATTGATCTTGGTTTTCTCTGATGTGTTCACACTCAAGTTCAGGTTTTTCTGGCTACTGCATTGTTTTACTTACATTGTTATCATTTTATGTTCTCACTTTTTCTGTATTGTGCTGTAACTGACATGGAACCTTTGTAAAAGAGCCTTGGCTCAAAGGTACTTGTAATCCTAGATCTAATAAATAAATGCCTTCAATATGTGACTGCAACCGATATGCATGGCCAAAGTCCGCATTTGCATGTTGATTGCAGGTGTGGATTTTAGCAAACATGGGGGATTGTGAGTGCTACTCCTGCAGCTCCAATTTGGGGTAGGGACCGCTACACAGGCACAAGTGACCTTTAGCACTCGCTAATCGCATTTGCGCCTATATACATAGATGTTCAAATATCCCACCCTTAGTATTCAGAATAATACTGCAATATTAGTGACCATGTGAACATAACATCACACAACACGCAGACATTGTGCAGCGCCTCCCGTCAGCACTGAAAGCGGGGAGCTTGGCACAGAACACAGGTTAATCCTGTTGCTCTAGCAGGTTTGATTTTAGGAAAACTGCCTTGAATCTGCGAGTGTGTTTTCTGAAGAAGCTGCATTTGTAATACTGGTTCTCATTCTGTTTTTGTTCCATCTATACTGGCCTTTCGGTAAATGCAGTTGGTGTTTGTGCTTTACACTCTGGTGTGCAGTACCATTTTAGAACTGCATGCTGTACTTTATGTCCTTGTTAAAGAACTTGAATTGTTTTCACAATGAATTTGTGTTCCACTCTAGAACTTTGTGGTCCAAGTGGGGCATAAACTACCATACATCATACAGTTCTAAAATGGCACTTACCGCCAGTGTATGAATCAGAAATACCCACTGAGTTAACTAAAAGGCCAGTAAAGACTGAGTAATAATGGGACGGGATGCAATATATAAAAAGAGCTTCTTCTGGGAAAATGACTTGCAGGTTCAGTGCAGTTCTCCTTTAAAAAGGAGAACTGCCTTGAATCTGTAAGTCTGTGTTTTCTGAAGAAGCTGCATTTCTAATAACTGGTTGACATTCTGTTTTTGTTCCATCTATACTGGCCCACTCCATCCCTTGAAGAGCATACCATTACCTACAAACAGAGGATAATAGGCGCCCCTGTTTGAAAGAATATTGCTTATAAGAACAGAAGAACTTTGTTTTCAGCATTCATCTGTTACTATGGTGACAGGGGATTCAGAAATAATGGAGCCGAGGGGACTTTTGTGTGTGAGTGGAGACTAAACTATAGAGGGACTCTTCCATGAGAAACTCAGGTCAGCCAGTTGGCTCAGATTAATATCCTGGTTAGGTTACATAATTTCTTCTCACTAGAATTTGCATCTAGCATCTGCATTTACAAATCACAGTAGGTGTTTATCAGTCAGGTCTCATGTAACACACAGGAGAGGCATGGAAATTGTAAGAGTTCTGGGCACATAGCCACCTCCACTGACCGTATCCTCAGTTTTGTTCAATAACCACTTCATCATGCAGCTTTTATTTTTAGTTTTTCTTCTTTTTGTCCCTCTCCCAATGACTGTTCACCATCTCCCTCTGTGGCGACCACCCAGCCCAACCTCAGCTTTACCTGTGCCTTTCTTCTAACCCCTTGGCTTGTCTCCTACGGTGCGGGGGGGGGCAGTCAGCATCCCCCTCCTGAGACTTTTAGGTGGGTGGTGCTGGTAGCTGCATGGGGTCAGAATGTACTGAGGTTCATCAGGCTGGACCAAAGTGTTTTCTCTTGTTCCATTTCTCCCCCACCTCCACCTTGGTATGTTGACATTGGTACACCAGGCATGTACACACAGTGTGTCCATCAGCATCCACCCTTCTACCAGCTTCAGCAACTGCCCTGCCACCTGTGGTCATTCACGTGGCAGTAGCAAACTGGAACCAGCAACACTTCCCTCACTAAAAGTGAGCTTTTTCTGAGCCATTCAATAACGCCCCACCCTGATCTCCAGTCCTGTGGTCTCGCAGGGCATGAAGAGCAGCAACCGAGAAGCTGGCTCCAGAATACAGCTTTTAATCAAGGATGCACTCTTGTTAGACAAACTCTCTAATACGTTCAGACATGGGGGGATAGGGCATGAGTGACCACTAGAGCATTCTCATCACACTACATATAGGGCTGGGAAGGCTAGTTGGGCCAGTGGGCCTTTTTCTGCCATCAATTTCTATGTTCCTGTGTTTACTTCTCAGCTGTACAAGATATTCAGCAAGTTTCTCTCTGACCTGGTGCTCTTTGGTGGGGCAGTTTCAAGGCTACTCTTGCACTGTGGGAACCTGAGCAAATGGGTTGCTGTGGTGCAAAAGTGGCAGTGTGGCCACTTACTGAAGCTGTGATACCAGGCATGCACATGTCATGGCTTGACTTTCAAATGCAGATTTACCTGTGATTCACCCTCATTTTGAAAAAAGAAGTAAAATAGTAAGTTCAGTTCAGCTCACGTTACACTACATAGTTCAATGTTGATCTCAGGGGGCTCAAAATTGAGAAAACTTGTCCCTGAATCAGCCTGCTGGCGCTTCACTGCCATTTCCAAAAGTGAGTATGCATAATCATCCAGCAGCCACGAATAAGAGCGGGCACAAAGATTACCTTTCACAGTCAAAATCAGAAAAAATAGGAGCTTTTTAGACATGTTGTGCAGGTAAACCCAGTAAAGGGTCATTAAGAAGGCTACTGGGAGTCCAGGCACATTTGTGGTAATGGGAATAAGACCGGTAAAAAGCTGAAAGTGTCCCTTTAAAAATGCAGTTTGGTTCCCTTCAGATGGGACCTGCATATCATAAATGACAAAAAGCTTCTTAAAAGCAACAATATACGCTACCGGGTCAAAACAGCACACTAGGAAGTGTGCTGAAAGAACCACGCTGTGTAAAGCCCGACAGGGTTTAGAGCGATAGGGTTTAGAATAGTGGTGGGGAATTACTGCTACCCCTGTTACTCTACAGATATCCCGTAGCAGGATCAAGTTGCTGTGTGCTGTGGGGGTTGGTCGAGCTGCTCCCATGATGGAGTGGCTAGGGTACCAGCACACAGCAAAGCAGGAGACCTGGGACCGCGGTTTGGTGCCTGCCAGGTCGGCATATGGCCAGAACGTCGTGGTAATAATCGCCGCTGTTAAAAGGCACTGGAGAAAAGAATATTTTGAAATGTGGTCGCCAGTAAAACAGTTGCAGATCAAATGTAGCTTCTGTGACCAAGGACCAGCAACTGCGTGACCACTGCACAGTGAGACATTTTCACGGAATCTGCAGAACACCATAGCACCACACACAAAAGCAGTTTAGTCACTCTCTGTTCTTGCCCACATCTCAGCTGATTATGCAAGCTGGAGGGTGGAGGAAACAAACAGTTTAGTCACCGGCTTACTAAAATGTGATATAAATCTTACATAATCTCTGTTCTTGCCTGAATCTCACTTGATACTGCAAGCGGGGGTGGGGGGGGGTTACTTATATCTGACTGTGTGTCTCTGCAGCTCTTCTCTTTGTTCTTGCCCACATCTTTATTGCTTCTTCACTCTGAAGCCTTCCTTCCTGCAATGGTCCTCACTGGATACGAGCTGAGCTGCAGATTGCTACATTTCTTAAAGGTGTACTGAACTAAATGCAATTTGGCTGCTATTTTTTTTGACAATGCTCTCATAAAATATCTTTTAAACGTCTTTCAAAGCTTTGCACTCCCTGTTTGAGTGTTGTAAAGTTTCACGAAAGCCCTTCTAAACACCTCTTTGAGTTAGAAACATAGAAACATAGACTTTGACGGCAGATAAGGACCGCTTGGCCCACCTAGTCTGCCCATCTCCCTACCTAGAGGATAAGCTGCAGATCCTATTTAACCAACAGCCTATTTCTACCTACCCCCCACAAGAATTGTCTTATGTCTGTCCCATGCATTCTTGAATTCTCCCACAGTTTTAGACCCCACAACCTCCTCAGGAAGGCTGTTAATCTGTGGTTCAGATTTTTACTGTTGGGGGGGGGGGAAAAAACAAATGGAAATAGTAGAACCGAGGAAAAGCATTTTATTGATATACATCATCCACCAAGAATTTCCACTTCAGCATTATAAGCATTTCATTGAATTTTTAAACATTCATTTAAAACACTTAAATCTGTCAAGAATTCCCCTATCAACAACAAGGTAACTTTATTTCTTAACTCAACATTTTGTCCTGCAGTCCAAATGTGTGGTGACTATTCAACTAAGTCATACCTGTGGCATTTTTACCAAGTTTTTTTGTTCCCACGATGTATTGTCCGTGTCTTCGTGACTGCGACTTTATGTCCAGGGATGAAACAACCATAAACTCATCAGGTCTCCTCCTGCTGTATCTGTTTTAAAAACAAATAAACAAAAAAAACAAAACAGTAATTTCCCCCTCCCAATTTTCTCCCCATCCCTAAAGTCCACGACCTAAGAGTTGATTATTTTAAGCCTGTGGAATGTGGTGAGCGAAGCCCCTAATGTAGGGGGGCTGTTGGGGGAGCAGCCCAATGCAAAAAATGAGAAGTCCCATTATTTTAAATGGGGCTGCGTTCTCATAGTTAGGTCGCTATTGTATGCGAGCGCTGCTATTTTCCTTGCGGCATTCATTGCCACGTGTTTTTTGTTTGCAGCAGCATGACCCCCCCCCCGCCCCATATACTAACAGTTTAAATGTTTTTTAGCAAAACACGGTTGGTTCCCTTCAGACAGGAGCTGTGTTACAGCATGGCCTTCTCTGCTTCTTGAAACTGTTGGGGAACCGGAGAAAACAGCCAAACATAACTATAAAATAACAATATAACTAATACAGAACTAGGAACAAAAAAGGACCCAGCACTCAAGTGCACCACAGATTCCAACAGACTCCAGTATCGTTGCAGGAATGCTTTTATTGTGAACCACAAACAGTACATCAAGGAAAACGGTGTAGCCCAGGGAGGCTACCCACTAGCACAACGTTTCACGCCGGAACTGGATACTTTGTCAAGGCACCTCCTTGTGACAGATATTTATATCTCATTCACTTAAAATTCATGTGCTAAAAAATGTGAAAATGTTTATAATTAAACTGATTAACTGCCATACACCCGTGTTATATTAACAACATCAGTATTTTTTAAACTATATGCAGATCATCTTTCTTTGAAAAACAACTAAATCCATACAGTGTTTTAACAGTGTGTCACATTATATCACAAAGGTGCGTCACAATCACCAGCACTTACTCCATATATTGTATTTCATGTGTGCAGTATCTGAAAGACAGTGTTTCTGCCTTTGAAAGACCCACTTATGCATGATTTATTTTTATTTCTGTTTTTTTATTTTTAATCTTAGTCGGCTGGTACACTACAGTGAGGAATTGAATGACTAGGCTTTTAATGATCTTATTTTGCTTGTGCTATCATTAGTATGCTATCGCAAAAAGTTCTTCAAAACACGTGCTGCCCAACTACAGTATAAGCTATGTTGTCGAGCTGAAAACGAAATGATCAAGGCTTTCAATCTACTCAGTCTAATTATGTTACCATGGATATGCTATCCCAAACACTTTATTTATAGCACATGCTTCCCTGCTGCACTATAACACATTGTGAAACTAAAGGTAACAAGGAAAGGGGGGGTTACTTTGTTAAAACCACTTCACTCTAGTATAGACTGCATTGTGGAGCTGAAAACAAACAAGCAAGGTTTTAAATTTACTGAATCTAAGTATGTTACCATGGACATGGCTCTCTCTCCCCCAGTCGACTAATTTGGGGGCGATGCCCTTGTACGCTGTTGCTATAAGACTGCTGTTCAATTTTGCTGTGAATTTGCACTAGGCACTTTTATGCACTTTTTCTGCCACTTTGCCCTGAGGGGGGACCCTGTCATATCCCTACCTTTTTCTACAGGCTCTCTTGACACTGACTGTACCTTGATATGTTGATGTTTTACCACATGTTGATGTTATTTAGATGTTTTCTACATATTACTACTGGTATGTATCCTGTTGCTATCTTCCGACTTAACTGTTTATGCCTGATGTCCCATATGCTGTATCACCTACCTATTTATGCCTTGTGCTCCTGTATGTTACCATGACTTTGTCTGATGCATTGTATGTACCCTGTAATCCTCCCGGGTCGCACCTGAAAATAGGCACTTGGCTGTCTAGTGTGCTTATCTGGTAAACAAAAGGAAATAAATAAAATAAATAATAAATAAAAAAAAACCTTATTTATAGCACATACTTTCCTGCTCTATTTTAGCATATTGTGGAGCTAAAGGTAACAGGAAGGGGGTTGTTTCTTTGCTGGACCCACCTTTTTATTTTATTTAACTAGTGTATTCAGGTTATGACTAGGATGTCTAGGCACTTCTATTTTCATCCCAGCACCAACTATATATCCTGAACCATGTAACTGGCTACATATTATATTTTATTTTCTAGTGCAGTAGTCTAGCCAGCTCAATTTGGTCATTGATATCTGGCCATTCTATTGCCCCCATTTGGTATATCCAGTAGGCCTCCCGATTCGCCAGTTTAGTCTCTATGTCCCCTTCCCTGTTTCCCAAAGACACCCTGTCTGTACCTAAAAACTGTGGCAAATGCACTGTTTTGTCCCTAGCAGCATGTATATGTGATGCAAGGACATATTTCAAATTCCCATTAATAATGGCCCGCATGTGTTCTCCCACTCTGTCCTTCTATTTCCTTTTAGTCATACCAACGTACAAAATTCCACAACTACATATGGCTAGGTAGATAACATTACATGTATCACACATGATAAGGTGTAACATTTTATATTCCCTACCATCTTCAGGGCCAGAGAAAGTTTTAGTCTTCTGTACCACTGGGCATTAGTTATACCATCCACACCGTGAGCAGCCAGGATTTGGAGAACGAAAAAACTTTTTTCTTTTCTAGCCACAGGTTTTTCACTATGTACAACACTGTCCCTAATATTTCGGGCCCCTCTAAAAGTAATCCTGGGAAGATTTACAGAAACATCTTTCAGTTTTGGTTCAACTCTTATGATATTCCAATTCGTACGTATGATTTCTTTTACCATCTTACCATCTGTAGAGTATGTGGTTACAACATTCATCCTAGAGCTCTCCTTAACTTGTTTATTTTTATGCATAAATAACACTTCTCTAGGTATCTCATCCACTGCAGCTCTGGCCTTTTCTGTGGTTGCCCTGCTGTACCCCCATTCTACAAGCCTACAGGACAGGTCCTCCGCACATTTATATTATATTCAATATCTTCTGTGCAATTGCGTTTCATCTGCAAAAACTGGCCTTTCGGGATATTTGCAACAGTATGCCAAAGATGGCAACTGTCTACCTTCAGTAGGGTATTTCTGTCTGTTGGCGTGCAGAACTCCAAGGTTACAAGGTCACCAGACTCAGTCCTTTGTATCGTCAGGTCCAGAAAACTAATCATGCAGTCACTATATTTCAACTCAAATCTAAACCCAGGATTTTGTATCTGCATGTAATCCTGAAATAACAATAATTCACCTACACTTCCATTCCATATCAATAAACAATCATCTATGTATCTCCGACAGAATTCAATGTTTGTCCTAAAAGGATTCTCTTCTGCAAAAATAACCATTTCTTCCCAGTACTCCATGGTCAGATTCGAATAGTTGGGGGCAAATGTTGCCCCCATTGCTGTTCCCTTCTGTTGTAAATAATATTGTCCCATAAAGCTGAAGGCATTATTTTTTATTACAATTTCTGCCATTTCTATCAATACTTCTGTTGGTGGATCCATTTTCGTTCTCTTATCCAAATAATGCCTTAAGCTTAATAATCCAAATTCATGTGGCATGTTTGTATGTAGGCTGGTTACGTCCATAGTTACCAATAATTTACCCCTGCCCACATGAATATCTGAAAACAAATTCAGAATGTCCTTTGTATCTTCAAGACAGGACCTTAACTTCTCTACACAGGGTTTTTTTTTTTTAGTATTATCTTTTTACCTCCTCCTACGTGCACTGCTTCAGCCTCTCCTTTGGGCTTACCAATGCTGGCTCTGGTCCATCTGCCCTCCGATCCTCTGGTCCCATATAACAGCCGACCCCAGGGTAACCCTTCTCCGGATGGGTCCCCCTCCTCCGAGGGGGAATGCGTCAGTCCAGGGGCAAGCCAGCACTACAATTGGCCCAGGGGTACTGCTGGGATGGAGGACTCGGCAGGGACATGAACGGCACCAGAGAGCCAGGCAGCCGTCATCCGGCTTAAAGCAGGGCGGTATTTCTGATTTTCTGGTGCATCCCCAATGTGCGTCTGCTGTGCTCCTGGTGTCCACCAGGGGCTGCCACAGCACATCAACCCCACTACCCACCCCAGGAGAGGAAAGCAGTCCTACGGATGCTCAATCCTCTCCTTCCCCAGCCAGCCCCCGGCATACTGAGTCTGTTCCCAAACCCGGGTCACCGGCATGGGTTGAGGTAAAGCACCAGCGCCTCAGCCCTCTACGCCACCAGGCCCCTACACAGGGTTTTAAATGATGATCTATGTATTGAGACAATGGCTCAGTTACTGAGCCTTGTCCAGAAATTATAGGCCTACCCAGGGGGTCCTTTAGGGTTTTGTGTACTTTAGGCAATACATACAGTGTATATGACAGGCCTCAAAGGATGTGAAGTAGTTAAAAACTCACATTCCTTTTCTGTGATGAAACCTTCATCATAGATTTCTTGGATATATGAATCTATACATCTTTTGTTTTTCAATGTAGGATCGCTTGACAATGGTTTGTATGTTGTCTTATCATTTAACTGCCTTAACACTTCCTTAACGAAGTTATTAGTATCCATAACTACAACACTGCTGCCTTTGTCAGCTGACTTCACTGTTATCGGCCTATTCTCACTCAAGCCCTTTAATACTGTCCTTTCTGTCCTAGACAAATTGTTAAATTTGTGCTCCTAATGCATGCAGCTATATTAGGTCTCTAAATCATATATGCAGACTTTATGAAAGGTGTGAACCGTGGGATTCATAGATGGGATAAAGGTGGATCTTTTACTAATGTAACCCCCAGGTGGCACTATCCCAATGGCTACTACCCCTGCCTGCCTGACTACTAACAGGTTGAAGGGCCTAGGTTCTATGGTGGGTGCCTCCACCTAGGGGTCAGGGTTTGCAGTAATTAGACTAACTTGGTCACAGCTCTCTGGGACACTGAGACCCCCTTTTATTCCTACTAGTGGCCCACACAGTACACCATGAGTATCGTCACTATTTACACTTACCCCTGAACTAGCTCTGTCAGCTTGACTCTTGGGACCCCCTGTAAAACAAAATGCTGCAGTACAATAGCCACAGTACGATACTTTAACATAAACAAACACCACAGCCAGTGTAACTTTGCTGAAACAAACAGATCTGATTTATTTAAGGAGCTGTAACAAGGAAAGGGGAAATCAGGTTAATTAGGTTAGACACATTAATAATCACGATACTGTGTATATATTCAGAGTCCCAAAATGTTACTTTCACTGGGTACCCAGGATGGGGGGCTAGCCAGGATCAGTGCAGCTGGTTGGGGCCCTGTGATGGAAAAAACACTTGCACAATACCCAACTGTAATCCGGAGCCGGATGGCTCAGTTCGTGAAGAAATGAAATAGCAACAATTAGATGACACACTTGCAATTTGATAAACAGATGGCAGGGAGCTACCCTGCTTTGTACTCACAGATTCAATGCTGAAAACTGGATGGAAGGCAGATTGTCCTGGATTGCCAGATGAAGCAGAACATGTGGACAAGGTCCTTGTGACTGGGCCCCACTGCAGTTTATAGCAAACGGATGTAGTCCGAATTAAGCTGGGGTTTACTTCCAGCTTCATGCACTCAATTCACTGTACAGGGGATTTGAAACAGTGATTCCATACAAGCACTACACAAGTTTCTATGTAAAAGGAAAGTACTATACCAGGCAGGCTGCCTCTCTATCCCGATCGCAATTACTGCACAGTACCAGGGAGAACACACAGCAGGTTCAGTTCCTTACAGACTAAGCGCGATTCAGCAATTTCTCCAGTCTTCCACAGGGTGAGCCCAGTTTCTACACTTCTAGTGCTTCTTTCTCCTCACAACTCGGATTCAGTCCAAACTGGCACTCACAAAGGCTGCAGACCGAAACTCAGAGCCGACCCCCCTCTTCCCGGGTGAAACTATACACCGTAAAAGCACAGAGTTCCCTGTCTCTTCACTGTCACAACTGATCTACCCTCTCCAGTCCCAGAGCAGGGCATTTCCTTTAGCTCCACACTATTCTGTTGGCTGGTCCAGCTGTCACTCACAATAAAACTCCCTCTGTTGGCAGAAAAAGGCACTGAGGTCAAAACTACATTTCCCAGAGTCACTGCCCATACAATCCTCTTGTGGCTGGCTCCAATTAAGAGGCCAAGTTCTGATTTGTCCAAAGGCTCCATTTTAGAGGCCCCCCTTGCACTGTTTGGATCTATTCAGTAGTTCAGATCCAAAATGGAGGGGCAAAACACAGAGTCCCAGCTGCAAGAAAGGCAGGTTAGACAAACTACATTTCCACTAATACTCTAAATGATTTCTGGCAAACAGTAACATCTTTGAAAAGTGCTCACTCTGCCCACTTAGCAACGGCAGAAACGGAATGATTTGTCAGCAGCTCGAGCGGGACTCAAGCAAGGAAACACACAGACCCCCACCCAAATTAATTATGTCTGCAGGCAGACAGCTCTTAAAGAGACAGTACCAGAGGCTCTAAAAGCACTCACAGATAAACGGCTTAGACGCCGAACACCATTCAGGCTTGGAGCATTCAAGCAAGCTCCTGGAAGACTTTTGGGGACCCCCATTTGCAGGGGGGTTACATCCTTCCCGCCCTGGAAAAGCTTGGCATCTGCGTCAAGCAAGTACCCCCATAAGTTTCAATACAACCATATATATTTACATCAATATCACATTAGGCTTATATATGTAATCATCAGTCAATATATCACCTTACCAGAAACACATTTCTGAAACTTTTCAGTACATCACGTTTTTTTTTTCACAGTATTATACACACATTGTACCATAACTCAGGTTATTAACTCCTGTACATGAAACCTGAAGAGAGGGGGCCCTTCCCTATCAGCTACCTTGGGGGCTGGATGGGGCAGGGGCACCATACCTGGAGGGCAAAATAATTAACCTGGAGTTAGCACTGATGCTCAGTTTGGGCAATGAGCTGGGGGTCACATACACTCCTTTATGGACCACGTTGAGAGGCAAGTCTACAGGCCTCCCAGGAGAATAATAACTGAGGTGCACCACAGGCTTTACAGCTCGATCAGCCTTTCTAGGGGGAACTGTTATAGTCTCTGCACTCTGAGCCTCATCTTCAGCATTGTTCTCACTCGTCAGGGGAGTCTCCGTTGGGGTAGAGAGGCTAGAACTTGGGCACTTTCAGCTCCAGGAGTGATAATCTTTAAGTCCACAACACTTGGCTCACATGGAGAGCTTTCGGACACTGGCAGTGGACCATCAGGGCACTCAAAATACTCTTCTTGTTCTGGTATATCACCAGTCTGTTCCAGTTCATCATTTTCCTCCTTTGAAAGCTCAAACAGTTCAACCACACACAATGATTCCATATCATCTGACTTGATGCTTTGCACTTCACTTTCTGGGAGCATTGGCTCCAGGGACAAAGCTGGGGGCTTAGACAGTCCAGAGGGCCCAGCTTCCTCTCCATAATTGACTAGGGTGTTGCACTGAAACAATTGACGCAGTTCGTAAGAAGGGGTAGTACCCAAAGTTGCACTCACTTTCCTCTGAAGTAGCCTGACAATCCTTCTCAGTTGAGGGTTGCTGTGGAGGAAACCTTGAGTCAGAAACCACGGGAGCATGCCTTCTCTGTCTGGGTCTTGCAGCAACCCTAGTAGATACTCTATTTACTCTTACTGTTGTCTCCATTGAAGGTCCCACTTTTCTGGACCAACCAGGAAAGGCTGTAGCAAGGGCTCAAGGAGATGATCTAGCCACAACAGGACTTGAGTTAGCATTCCTGGGACTCTCACTGTGAACGCTGTGGGCACTCCTCGTCCATTGATTACCTTTTCGGATCTCCCCTCGAAGCCGGCTCACCACTTTTTCCAAGTCCGTCTCAAACCAGCACTCTCTTTTCATATGGCCATCCTCCCCACAATTGTGACAGATGACAGGCTTGTGGGACATCCTTGGAGAAAACATTGCACAAGGAACTGAAGTAGTAGCAAGGGGTTGGGGTCCCATACCTGCTAGCGGCAGTAAGAGGGACGTAACGTGTCCCAACAACTCCTTTAGAGTGGCAACCAATTCTTTGAGCTCCACCAGGGGACTAACCTTGTCATAGGAGGCCTGTGAGTGCACCCACACCCCCATAGCAGAAGCAGTCGGGCAAGTGTCAGTGCCCATACTGGTAGGAGCAACCTTCATGATGAGACTGTCTGTTACTTTCCTAAACTCTCTCAGCAGTTCGCCCCATTGTGGCATATCTTTTTCCTTCTCAGAGCACTCATTACCTGCCAACCTCTGCCCCTGAACTTCACTTGACGGGTCACCCTCAGTCACTCCGGTCTTAGCAGCAGCCATTGGTGCACGTCCCTCATGAGGTCGCCTTTTCTCAATTCCTCGAATTTCTCTCATTAGCTCATCATAGGAGGGTAGGGATTCTAGTCGATTGGCCAGGCGTAACTGAAGAAACAGCAGTTCTGAGAAGGGGGCAGACTTAAGGATCCTGTCCAGCCTGATTCATTCCAATTCAATCGCTGGCAAACTACCCTTTCTGAGGCATTCTTGCAACAATTTTTCCAGCCGAGATACATACACAGACAACTCCCCTTGATACTGTTGTGCATTTTTTACTCTCCACCACAGGTCCTCATCGGAATCTGGGCTCCCATACACATTCTCCAAGGCCTCAAGATAGTCCTGTGCAGTAGCTTCAAGTTTACTGGCCCATTTAGCACAGATGGCAGCCAGGGTAGGACCTTGGAGGCTCTCACTTACCCTCTTTCGCTTTTCTGCTTCAGAGCATTGCCATTCTAGCACTTGAGGGGCAACACAGTCTATCCAGGTCTCCCAGTCATCCTCCCCTTGTGGGGTGGGGAGGGTGCTGGAGAAAATTCTCAACCTGCGGTAAGAGTCATGACTTTTGGCAAGTACAGACATAGGGGTTAGCACTGGCACAGAAGGAGGAGCAATAACGGGTTCTGGAGGGGAGCAGGGTGTTGGGGGAGGGACGTATTCAGGTGGCAATAATAGTTTCTTTAAATCCTCCACAGTTTTCCCTTCCTCCAGCAACAACTTAGCAAATTTCTCCTCAAAAGTCTCAGATAGTGGAGGAGGCTCGTTCTCCCTGGGGTCTTTACTGTCTTTGGTTATCACTCCCAGCAGGAAGGGTTTCCCCTGGGGTAATAGTCTGTGGCACTTCAGAACTGTCTACAGGGTCCTTACACTGTATTAAGGCCATGAAAGTTTGGGCGAGCAGATCAGCCTGTCGCCCCACCACCACAGGGTCTCGTAAACGTTCGACCTTGGAAAGTACTCCCTCTACAGTGTCCGTACTGGTACCCAGCGGGATATCCAAGATAAGTATAGCATTTTGGGGCTCGAGCTCCTGCCCAGTACACCACTTCACCAACTGGTGTACAGCCACTTCTGTTGGGGTATCCATTTATTTTTAACAGTAATTCGTAAATGTGGCCACTAGAGGATGCTAATCCCAGCAGTGCCTCCAAGATGTAGCCCCCAGGTGGTGCTATCCCCAGGGGGGCTACCCCTGCCTGCCCGACTACTAACAGGTTGAGGGGCCTAGGTTCTATAGGGGGTGCCTCCACCTAGAGGTCAGGGTTTGCAGTAATTAGACTAACTTGGTCACAGCCCTATGGGACACTGAGACCCCCTTTTATTCCTACTAGTGGCCCACACAGTACGCCATGAGTATCGTCACTATTTCCACTTATCCCCGTACTGGCTCTGTTAGCTTGACTCTGGGGACCCCCTGTAAAACAAGATGATGCAGTACAATAGCCACAGTACAATACTTTAACATAAATGAACACCACAGCCAGTGAAACTTTGTTGAAACAAACAGATCTGATTTATTTAAGGAGCTGTAACAAGGAAAGGGGAAATCAGGTTAATTAGGTTAGACATATTAATAATCACAATACTGTGCACATATTCAGAGTCCCAAAATGTCACTTTGACTGGGTACCCAGGATGGGGGAGGAGGGCTAGTCAGGATCTGTGCAGTTGGTTGGGGCCCTGTGATGGAAAAAACACTTGCACAATACCCAATTGTAATCCAGAGCCAGATGGCTCAGTTCTTGAAAAAATGAAATAGCAACAACTAGGTGACACACTTGCAATTTGATAAACAGATGGCAGGGAGCTACCCTGCTTTGTACTCACAGATTCAATGTTGAAAACTGGATGGAAGGCAGATTGTTCTGGATTGCCAGATGAAGCAGAACATGTGAACAAGGTCCTTGTGACTGGGCCCCACTGCAGTTTATAGCAAACAGATGTAGTCCGAATTAAGCTGGGGTTTACTTCCAGCTTCATGCACTCAATTCACTGTACAGGGGATTTGAAACAGCGATTCCCCACAAGCACTACGCACATTTATATGTAAAAGGAAAGTACTATACCAGGCAGGCTGCTCCCTCGTCTAGACCGCAATTACTGCAAAATACCTGGAGAACACATAGCAGCTTCAGTTCCTGACAGACCGAGCGTGGTTCAGCAATTTCTCCAGTCTTCCACAGAGTGAGCCTGGTTTCTATACTTCTAGTGCTTCTTTCTCCTCACAACTCGGATTCAGACCAAACTGGCACTCACAAAGGCTGCAGACCAAAACTCAGAGCCAACCACGCGCTTCCCGCGCGAAACTATACACCGCAGAAGCACAGAGCTCCCTGTCTCTTCACTGTCACAACTGATCTACCCTCTCCAGTCCCAGAGCAGGGCATTTCCTTTAGCTCCACACTATTCTGTTGGCTGGTCCGGCTGTCACTCACAATGAAACTCCTCCTGTTAGTGGAAAAAGGTGCCGAGGTCAAAACTACATTTCCCAGAGTCACTGCCCATACAATCCTCTTGAGGCTGGCTCCAGTTAAGAGACCAAGTTCTGATTTGTCCAAAGACTCCATTTTAGAGGCTCCCCTTGCACTGTTTGGATCTATTCAGTAGTTCAGATCCAAAATGGAGGGGCAAAACACACAGAGTCCCAGCTGCAAGAAAGGCAGGTTAGACAAACTACATTTCCACTAATACTCTAAATGATTTCTAGCAAACAGTTACATCTTTGTAAAGTGCTCACTCTGCCCACTTAGCGATGGCAGAAATGGAGCAATTTGTCAGCAGCTCGAGCGGGACTCAAGCAGGGAAACACACAGACCCCCATCCAAATTAATTATGTCTGCAGGCAGACAGCTCTTAAAGAGACAGTACCGGAGGCTCTAAAAGCACTCAGATAAATGGCTTAGACGCCGAACACCATTCAGGCTTGGAGCATTCAAGCAAGTTTCTGGAAGACTTTTGGGAACCCCCATTTGTATGGGGGTTACACTAAGACCCACATTTTCTTTACACCCCACCTCCTCATTCTCTTCTGATGACTCATCAGTTACCTAAGAGTCCCCCACTGCCCCATCACTGGAGGTTGTCATTTTGGCCTGGAAAAAACAGCGTAGGTTAAGCAGTCTAGTAAATCTGTTTAAATCTAGAAATGTTTCAGATCTATTAATTCGAACTGAAGGTACAAAACTCAAACCTTTATTAAGTACACAGTTCTCTGCTTCAGTTAAAACATAACTAGATAAGTTGATTACACTGTCAGTGTGGGCATAGTCCTTGGATGTGCTTAATCCCAGTGTTGTCATATTGGTCATAGTCCCATCCAGTTTCTCCATATTTATCGATTCTGTAGCTGAAATACTCAAATCATTTAGCAATGTCCCTTTCTCTATGCATCGTTCATCTTCTGTTACATATCTTAATAAACTAGGATGAGAATCTGTTGTTGACATACCGTTCCCCTCAGATGGAAAGTCTGTGCCAAACAGGAAATCAAATGCTGTATGCAAGCTATCATCACTGTTATGTATATTATATTCATAGCATTGGCTAGCATATCCATGGTAACATACTTAGATTCAGTAAATTTAAAACCTTGCTTGTTTATTTTCAGCTCCACAATGTAGTCTATACTAGAGTGAAGTGGTTTTAACAAAGTAATCCCCCCACCTCCTTTCCTTGTTACCTTTAGTTTCACAACGTATTATAGTGCAGCAGGGAAGCATGTGCTATAAATAAAGTTTTTGGGATAGCATATCCATGGTAACATAATTAGACTGAGTAGATTGAAAGCCTTGATTGTTTCATTTTCAGCTCCACAATATAGCTTATACTGTAGTTGGGCAGCATGTGTTTTGAAGAACGTTTTGCGATAGCATTCTAATGGTAGCACAAGTGAAATAAGCTCATTAAAAGCCTAGTCATTCAATTCCTCACTGTAGTTTGCCACAGACTTTCCACCTGAGGGAAACGGTATGTCAACAACAGATTCTCATCCTAGTTTACTAAGATATGTAACAGAAGATGAATGATGCATAGAGAAAGGGACATTGCTAAATGATTTGAGTATTTCAGCTACGGAATCGATAAATATGGAGAAACTGGATGGGACTATGTCCAATATGACAACACTGGGATTAAGCACATCAAGGACTATGCCCACACTGACAATGTAATCAACTTATCTAGCTATGTTTTAACTGAAGCAGAGAACTGCATACTTAATAAAGGTTTGCGTTTTGTACCTTCAGTTTGAATTACTAGATCTGAAACATTTCTAGAGTTAAACAGATTTACTAGACTGCTTAACCTCCGCTGTTTTTTCCAGGCCAAAATGACAACCTCCAGTGATGGGGCAGTGGGGGACTCTTAGGTAGCTGATGAGTCATCAGAAGAGAGTGAGAAGGTGGCATACAAAGAAAATGTGGGCCTTGGCAAAAGATCTACCTTTATCCCACCTATAAATCTCACGGTTCACACCTTTCATAAAGTCTGCATGTATGATTTAGAGACCTAATACAGCTGCATGCATTAGGAGCACAAATGTAACAATTTGTCTAGGTACAGAAAGGACAGCATTAAAGGGCTTGAGTGAGAATAGACAGATAACAGTGAAGTCAGCTGACAAAGGCAGCAGTGTTGTAGTTATGGATACTAATAACTTCGTTAAGGAAGTGTTAAGGCAGTTAAATGATGAGACAACATACAAACCATTGTCTAGCGATCCTACGTTGGAAAACAAAAGATGTATAGATTCATATAGCCAAGAAATCTATGGTGAAGGTTTTATCACAGAAAAGGAATGTGAGTTTTTAACTACTTCACATCCTTTGAGGCTTGTCATATATGTATTGCCTAAGGTACACAAAACTCAATGGGACCCCTTGGGTAGGCCTATAATTTTTGGCCGAGGCTCAGTAACAGAGTCATTGTCTCAATACATAGATTATCGTTTAAAACCCTGTGTAGAGAAGTTAAGGTCCTATCTTATTTATTTATTGAAATGTTTCTCCATGAAGGCACACTGAGCGATAAGTTGCTTAACTCCCGGTGCTGCCTGGTGGGAAGGGGTACAATAGGACAGAGAGACAGTAAACCTTCAAGTTACAAGATCAACATTAACAGACAGTAGTAAGGCAGGTGCTACAAGCAGTGTTACAACAGTGTTGCACATAATAGGTAGAAAGAGTGGACAATAATAAGTGCCAGGTTAATAAGTAAACAAATGCTTATGTGAAAGAAAAGGGTGAAAGGAGAGGGAGGGGTGAGGTGGGGAGAGGGGGAAGAATCATGTTCAAGTTACATTCAAGTTACAAGATCAACATTAACATACAGTTGTAAGGCAGGTGTTACAAACAGTGTTAAAAACAGTGTTGCGCATAATATGTAGAAAGAGTGTACAATAATTCGTGCCGGGTTAATAAGTAAACAAGTGCTTACGTGAAAGAAAAGGGGGAAAGGAAAGGAAAGGAAAGGGTGAGGTGGGGGAAGAGGGGAGAGTCCTGTCACTCTAGACCCCTTCAGGATGCGAGGAACCTTGCATGGGGACTAAGGGGACCAGAGAGAAGGGGATAAGCAGTGTCCCTTGTATCTTATTTTATATTTTGTATATTTTGTATCTTAAAGATACAAAGGACATTCTGAATTTGGTTTCAGATATTCATGTGGGCAGGAACAGATTATTGGTAACTATGGACGTAACCAGCCTATATACAAACATACCACATGAATCTGGATTATTAAACTTAAGGCATTATTTGGATAAGAGAACTAAAATGGATCCACCAACAGAAGTATTGATAGAAATGAATAAGTGCCAGGTTAATAAGTAAACAAGTGCTTTTGCGAAAGAAAAGGGTGAAAGGAGAGGGAAGGGTAGAGTTCGGGGGGTTTGAAGGCACTAAGGGTGGACAAGGAGACAGAGTTCGGGCAGAGTTCGGGAGGGTTTGAAGGCACTGAAGGTGGACAAGGCGCCAGACCCAGATGGCATCCACCCCAGGGTACTGAAGAAGCTGGCAGAGGTCCTTGCGGGACCTTTGGCAGACCTATTTAATGCCTCACTACACTCAGGGTGTGTACCTCAGGACTGGAGGATGGCTCATGTGGTGCCCCTCCACAAGAGTGGGCCCAGGGATGCACTGGGGAACTACAGACCGGTGAGCCTAACATCCATCATGGTTAAGCTAATGGAGACTATCCTGAAGGAGAGGCTGTTGGCTTTCCTAGAGGCCAAAGGACTACAGGACAGCAGACAGCATGGCTGCATATGTGGCAGATCCTGCCAAACCAGCCTGGTGTAGTTCTATGACTAGGAAACTATGCAACTGGACGGGGCCATGCAGTGGATGTCCTCTATATGGACTTCAGTAAGGCATTCGACTCGGTGCCGCATGAATGGCTGGGAAGTAAGTTAAAAGGCACAGGGGCTAGTGCAAAGCTAGTGAGATGGGTAGGGAACTGGCTTCAGGGAAGGCAACAGAGGGTAGCGGTGGGTGGGGAGCACTCATACCCAAGGGTAGTGATGAGCGGTGTTCCACAGGGCTCGGTGTTGGGACCAGTGTTGTTTGGGATATTCATTGCAGACATAACATTGGACATAAAGAGCAGGATCAGTCTGTTTGCTGATGATACCAAGGTAGGAGCGGTGGTGGACGACCTAGGGGGATGGCAGGGGTTGCAAGATGATCTGGCAAAGCTTGAAACCTGGTCAGACACCTGGCAACTGGGGTTTAATGCCAAAAAGTGCAAGGTGCTGCATTTTGGGATGAAGAACCCAAGGAGGAGTTACTAGCTGGGGGGACTGCAGCTAGCCCAGACAGAGGAGGAGAAGGATCTGGGGGTGCTCATTACAGGGTCAATGAACAACTCGGCACAATGTAGGAAGGCAGCTGCAAAGGACAACAAAATGCTTGGCTGCATTGCAAGGGGTATATCCTCGAGGAGGGAGGAGGTGATTCTGCCACTGTATAGGTCATTGGTTAGACCACACCTGGGGTACTGCTTACAGTACTGGCACCTGTATCTGAAGAGGGACATTAAGATACTGGAGGGGGGTGCAGCATAGGGTAACAAAGATGATCAAGGGGCTGGGGGACTTATCATACGAGAGGAGGCTGAGGGAATTGATCATGTACTCGCTGGAGGAGAGGAGGGACAGGGGGGACATGATTGAAACCTTTAACTACATGAAAGGAATAAACAAGACGGGTACAGAGGGGCTGTTCAAAGTAAGGGAGGGGAGGGACACCAGGGGCCATGATATGAGACTGGAAGAAGCAAGGTTCAGGAGGGAGATGAGGAGACACTTTTTTACAGAGAGGGTAGAAGCTGGGTGGAATGCGTTACCTGCAGAAGTGGTATCCAGTAGAATACTGGACTGCTTCAAAAGGGGATGGAACAGGACAAGGAGTAGGGTCAATGTAGGGGAAGGGTGGAAGTGAGGGGCAGCTGCAGAATAAGGGGTGCTAGCTGCACATTCAAGCAGACTTAATGGACCTCTAGGCCTTTATCTGCTGGCAAATTTCATACGTTCGTATGTAAATGGCAGAAATTGTACTAAAAAATAATCACTTCAGCTTTATGGGACAATATTATTTGCAACAGAAGGGAACAGCAATGGGGGCAACATTTGCCCCCAACTAGGTGAATCTGACCATGGGGTACTAGGAAGAAATGGTTATTTATGCAGAAGAGAATCCTTTTAGGACAAACATTGAATTCTGTAGGAGATACATAGATGATTGTATATTGATATGGAATGGAAGTGTAGGTGAATTATTGCTATTTCAGGATTACATGCAGTTACAAAATCCTGGGTTTAGATTTGAGTTGAAATATAGTGACTGCATGATTAGCTTTCTGGACCTGACAATAGAAAGGATTGAGTCTGGTGACCTTGTAACCTCGGAGTTCTGCAAGCCAACAGACAGAAATACCCTGCTGAAGGTAGAGAGTTGCCATCCTTGACATACTATTGCAAATATCCCAAAAGGCCAGTTTTTGTGGATGAAACGCAATTGCACAGAAGATATTGAATATAATAAATGTACAGATGACCGGTCCTGTAGACTTGTAGAATGGGGGTACAGCAGGGCAACCATAGAAAAGGCCAGTGCTGCAGTGGATGAGATACCTAGGGAAGTGTTATTTATGCAAAAAAATAAACAAGTTAAGGAGAGCTCTAGGATGAATGTTGTAACCACGTTCTCTACAGATGGTAAGATGGTAAAAGAAATCATACACACAAATTGGAATATCATAAGAGTTGAACCAAAACTGAAAGATGTTTCTGTACATCTTCCTAGGATTACTTTTAGAGGGGCCCCGAAATATTAGGGACAGTATTGTACATATTGAAAAACCTGTGGCTAGAAAAGAAAAAAGTTTTTTTCGTTCTCCAAATCCTGGCTGCTCGCGGTGCGGATGGTATAACTAATGTCCAGTGGTACAGAAGACTAAAACTTTCTCTGGCCTTAAAGATGGTAGGGAATATAAAATGTTTCACCTTATCATGTATGCTACATGTAATGTTATCCACCTAGCCATATGTAGTTGTGGAATTTTGTACGTTGGTAGGACTAAAAGGAAATAGAAGGACAGAGTGGGAGAACACATGCGGGCCATTATTAATGGAAATTTGAAATATCTCCTTGCAGCACATATACATGCTGCTAGGGACAAACCAGTGCATTTGCCACCGTTTTTAGGTACAGATAGGGTATCTTTGGGAAGCAGGAGATGAGACAGAGACTAAACTGGTGAATTGGGAGGCCTACTGGATATACCAACTGGGGGCACTAGAATGGCCAGGTATCAGCGACCAAACTGAGCTGGCTAGACAATTGCACTAGAAAATAAGATATACTATGTAGCCAGTTACATGGTTCAGGATATATAGTTGGTGCTGGGATGAAAACAGAAGTGCCTAGATATCCTAGTCATAACCTTAATACACCAGTTAAATAAAATAAAAAGGTGGGTCTAACAAATAAATAACCCCCCTTCCGTTACCTTTAGCTCCACAATATGCTAAAATGGAGCAGTTAAGTACATGCTATAAATAAGGTTTTTTTGGATAGCATATCCATGGTAACATACTTAGATTCAGTAAATTTAAAACTGCTTGTTTGTTTATTTTTCAGCTCCACAATTTAGCCTATATTAGAGTGAAGTGGTTTTAATGAAGGAATCCCCCTTTCCTTGTTAACTTTAGTTTCACAATGTGTTATAGTGCAGCAGGGAAGCATGTGCTATAAATAAAGTTTTTTGGACTGCATATCCATGGTAATGTAATTAGATTGAGTAGATTTAAAGAAATATTTCAGATGGTTCAGCAAAAGTTGAAACTGTCTACTGTGTATATTATTCTGTCTCCTTCTGTTGTAATATGCATTGTCGCATAATATTTTACTATGTAACTCCAACTCCCGTCTCCCCCAGGTCGTACCGGGAGACAAGCAACTTGTTGTTCAGTGTGCCTTACCTGGTGAAACTTTTCAATTAAAAAATGAATAAAGCCGTGAATATTTATTTTTCAGCTCCACAATATAGCTTATACTGTAGTTGGGCAGCATGTGTTTTGAAGAAGAACTTTTTGCAATAGCATACTAATGGTAGCACAATCAAAATAAGCTCATTAAAAGCCTAGTTATTCAATTCCTCACTGTAGTGTACCAGCCGACTAAGATTAAAAATAAAAAAACAGAAATAAAAATAAATCATGCATAAGTGGGTCTTTCAAAGGCAGAAACACTGTCTTTCAGATACTGCACACATGAAATACAATATATGGAGTAAGTGTCGGTGATTGTGAAGCACCTTTGTGATATAATGTGACGCATTGTTAAGGCACTGTATGGATTTAGTTGTTTTTCAAAGAAAGATGATCTGCATATAGTTTGAAAAAGACTGATGTTGTTAATATAAAGCTGGTGTATGGCAGTTAATTTAATTATAAACATTTTCACGTTTTTAACACATGAATTTTGAAGTGAATGAGATATAAATATCTGTCACTAGGAGGTGCCTTGACAAAGCATCCAGTTCTGGCATGAAACGTTGGGCTAGTGGGTAGCCTCCCCGGGCTACACCATTTTCCTTGATGTACTGTTTGTGGTTCACAATAAAAGCATTCCTGCAATGATACTGGAGTCTGCTGGAATCAGTGGCTGCACTTGAGTGCTGGGTCCTTTTTTGTTCCTAGTTCAGACTTTGGACCCTTAGCACCTTCACCCGAGGGAGCACCCTTTCATTGTTTTTCAACTAATACAGAGTATTGAAAAACTAACATAACACTTGAAACCATAAAAGAATATTAAATAAAAAAGCATTTGTCAATGCCGAATGTTGATTGCGTTGGTCCGTTGAGCTCGCTCACTGGCCCTCTATCACTTGCTTGTTCTGTTTCTCCCGGTGCTGTAGGCTGCTCTTTTGTACTGGGCTCCTGCCTACATTGGCACCTTTTTCTGCCCACAAAGAAATCTGCAGCAGTCCTAACAGAGCTCCGTTGAACTCACTCACTCCCCCTCTCTCACTCACTCATTCTGTTTCTGCCGGCACTGCTGGCTGCCCTTTGATACTGGGCTCCTGCCTGCATTGCTGCCTTTTATGCCCACAGAGAAATCTGCAGTCACGACATAGCTCGTTGAGCTTGCTCACCCCCTCTCTCACTCGCTCATTCTGTTTCTCCCGCCCCACTGCAGGCTGCCCTTTGTACTGGCCCCCAAGTAACATTGCCTTTTTTCGTCCACAAAGCAATCCACAGCAGTCCCAACAGAGCCCGTTGAGCTCACTCACTCCCCCCTCCTCACTCTCGCTTTCTCATTCTGTGTCTCCCGCACTGCAGGCTGTGCTCCTTTGTACTGGCCTGCCTGTGTTGGCAGCTTTATCTGCCCACAAAGAAATCTGCAGCAATCCCGACACAGCTCTGCTGAGCTTGCTTCACCCCCCTCTCTCACATGCTCATTCCGTTTCTGCCAGCAATGCAGGCTGGCCTTTTGTATTGGGCTCCTGCCTATGTTGCCTTTTCTGCCCACAAGGAATCCACAGCAGTCATGATAGAGCTCCATTGAGCTCACTCACTCCCCTCTCACCGCTCATTGTGTTTCTCCTGGCACTGCAGGCTGCCTTTTTGTACTGAGCTCCTGCCTGCATTGGCACCTTTTTCTGCCCACAAAGAAATCCACAGCTGTCCCAACAGAGCTCCGTTAAGGTTGTTCACTCTCCCGTCTCACTGACTTATTCTGTTTCTCCTGGTGCTGCAGGCTGCCCTTTGTACTGGGCTCCTGCCTCTGTTGGCACCTTTTTCTGCCCACAAACAAATCTGCAGCAGTCCCAACAGAGCTCTGACCTTGCTCACTCTGCCTCTCTCACTCGCTTGTCCATTTCTGCCGGTGCTGCAGGCTGCCCTTTTGTGCTGGGCTCCTGCCTGCATTGCCACCCTTTTCTGTCCACAAAGAAATCCACAGCAGTCATGATAGAGCTCTGTTGAGCTCGCTCACTCCCCCTCTCTCACTTGCTCATTCTGTTTCGCCCGCCACTGCAGGCTGCCCTTTTGTACTGGGACCCTGGGTGCATTGCTGCCTTTTTATGCCCACAAAGAAATCTGCAGCAGTCCCAACAGAGCTCCGTTGAGATTACTCACTCCCCCTCCCTCACTCGCTTGTTCTGTGTCTCCCGGCACTGCAGGCTGACGTTTTGTACTGGGCTCCTGCCTGCATTGGTGCCTTTTCCTGCCCACAAAGAAATCTGCAGCAGTCCCATCAGAGCTCAGTTGAGCTCAGTCACTCCCCCTCTCTCACTCACTCGATCCTAATCTGTCCCAAACACTGATTTCCAACAGCGACTGCGGTATTCTGCACCGGAAGCATAAAAACACATTTCGGCCAGGATGTGAAAAATGACAGCTGCACTGTTCAGGAGGTGCAAAAATGGCAATGTTGAAAGTCTGGAGTGAAAATATTGCAGATTGGCGAAGTCATGAGTACGCGTAGCAACTGCACAACGTACGCTCATAAAACAGTCATTTTTTTGGTTTTTACCACCAAATTTGCAACATAGACTTTTTGAGAGCCCACCTCATGAACACTGGCACAATCATTTCAGTAATCAGTCCCGGAAGGTGATTTTGCACACTGACCGCACAATCACCTTTCATGACCGATTAACACCATGACAGTGCCTGAATTCATGAGGAGGGGGCACAATAACCCCATGTTGAAAATTTGGTTCCAAAATTTCAAAAAATGCCTGAGATATGCAAAAAAGTTGAAAAATCCCTATTTATGCCATTATACAGCTTACCGGCATTTCCTCAGTTCGTGGTCGGCTTTGAAGAGTGCAGATGTGTTCCCGGTCCACCGAAGATCATCGCGATGGACTCCACACATAAGTATGAGGTGAAGGGGTGTGGGGAGGCATGGTGCACAGAGGGTGGGCGCGGGTTGTGGGAGGAGGCAGGGAGACAGCGAGGAACCGTTTTCTTTTTTTACAGGGTTAATCAAAAAGAAAAACACCATGAGACCTTTTTTTTTTTTAACAGGGCATTTGGCACACTGGGGTGGGCTCCCAGCATGCCAACAGAGTGTTTTTTGGAGGGGGGCAGCTCTGGCCGATGGGAATGGGCACCCCATCAGCACAAAGGGGCGCAAGAGCCGAGGAGACTGGGCACCCCCTTGGCACACACCCCCTCGGCACAACTGTACTGCTTCTTTGAGGAGGGCATTACACCGACAGGGAATGGGCTCCCCCATCGGCAAATGAAACTGGGAGGGGGGACATAATGCCGACAGGGAGTGGGCTCCCCTGACGGCAACATGAGCATACACGGCCACTGAAGCCGATGGGGATTGGGGCCCCCGTCGGCAAACAAAAACTGTTCTGGGGGGCACATGTTGCCGAGGGGGATTGGGCACTCCTCAGCAGTGGGGGTTAATTAATATAGTTTGTGAACATGGTGGCAAGCCAACGTCATGTTCACAAACAATATTACACTTGGCAGCGTTCCACTCAGCAATGACAGGTCTCTCCCTCATTGCAGCGGAATGCTGACGCTGCAATAACGAGGCGGCCCCTGATTGCAGTGGCTGAAACGTTTCAAGGTGGTGGCACGCTGGCTGAACAAGTGTCAGCAGCAGCGTGTCACAGCATTAGGCAAAGCGGGCCAAGCCTTTAAAGGCTGTGGGGGCATTGGCCACAACAGTGCCACGCCTCCACATCCTGCTTCAGGCAAGCTGCCGCAATATGTTTATTGCGCGATTGCGTGCATTCAACATAAAAATGGAGTTGTTGACCAGAAGACTGGAGCTGACAGTGGGCGACTGTTCTCTTCAGCAGAGAAACACATCCGATGTCAGAACAGCGGGGGCGAGGGACCATGGCCATCGTGCAGAGTTTGGACTTGCAGTCTAAATTCTAAAAACTGCTCTTATACTGGTACCCTTTTAATAGGGCACTCCTGACAGGATTTTTCTAGAGGAACTGAAACATGCTGGATCCTATTAGATTTGCTTTTCTGATTCCAGCTTGGCAGGGCCATCTAGTTACTCACTCAGTTCAGTGTGTCTATCACAGACCCCTTTACTGACACCCTTTTATAAGGGAAATCCTGATAGGATTTTTCTAGGGAAACTGAAATATGCTGGCTGCAGTTAGTGCCTTTATTCACTAATCAGATCAGCTTTGATCCCGGATTGGCAGGAGCCACCCTGTACCCATAGTATGGGTCTCTTGTGTATAGGTAGGGCTGCTTACGTTTGCTACGTTACCTTACTCCTACTTCCGACCTTGTGTTTCACATGCAGTGACCTTTGTAGACCTAGGGTAGTATTATAGCAATGTAGATTTCATCATTGCATGTTATTTATATACGTTACAATGTATAGTTACACATAGTTTAGAGTGTCACACTTAGGGGGCAGCAACTCCTGCGGACTGCCACCCTATGCTGATGCCCCCAAGTGCATGCACCAGCCATTGTACAGCACTCCACTATGTGGAGGACTGCTTAATGAAATGCAGTTTACATGGACTAAAGCTGAGAATGTAGAGCAAGTAGACCATGACTCCCAGATGAGCTGCTTTATGATTGGAGAACTGGGAAAGGGGAAGAATAGGAGGGATTTTTTAGTGAATTGTTTATCTCCTTCTGCCTCTCCAACCATTCTTCCCACCCGGCCCTGTCACCTGACTTCTCTAGGACCTACCTATCTTCATGGTGTCCTCTGCCACATGACTTACCACAGGAACCCAGTCATTGATGCGTAGCCTGTGAGGGACTGGGCTGTCACCACACTGCGGTTTTCTTCCATTTTTACCATTGGGGCCTGTGTGTGCAATGACATGATATGCAAGTTCCGCCTCTGTGGAGACACCCCAGTATCCAAGTGGGGGGTCCCCCTCCCCTTCTTGCAGTCCCGCAGTGCTACCGCCCAGATTTCTACAGATGGCAGACAACCCACAGGACATGCATCTCACCCCTCCCTGAATAAGAACTGTCCTTGCAATGCTCAATCCTCCTTCCCACCCAGTGTCCAAGTTACCTGAGGCAAGTTTTGAACCGAGGTCACCAGTGCAATAGGTGGTGACTGAGGTAACTAGAGCCTCAGCCCACCATGCCAATGGGCCAACCCCAGAGGAGGGACTTTTAAAATTGCACAAGCAAGGATCCTCCCAGTCAAACACTTAAGTGACTGTTTGCTTGTTTAATTGCAATTCCAGGAACCCAGTTGCCTAATTCTCCCTCAGGCTACAGTCCCCGCCTTCACAAGCCTGCCTGTTATACTTGTACTGCTGCTCTCTGTTTGTCTTCACTACCTTATTTCTAACAGTTGTATCATTGTCTTGTATGACTTCCCTCCACCCTCCCCATGGTTTATCTGAAAAGGAGCTGTTCCCAGTAGCTCAGTGTACCTTTCCAGGAAATACCTTTGACATAAATAAATAATTTCCAATGTTAAAGAAAGTACTAAAGTAGGCTCAAAATGTGGAACAAGGGTATCTTACAAGACAGTAGGTAAGGAGCAGTCTAAAGTAGATTTAACAAGCATTGCCCAATCCAACCATGTTTGCTTGCTGGTATTCACCGTATAGCTGTTGAACACAGATAGTGCAGCAGTTACAGTATGCATGCATTCTGAATGTATGCTGTGTCAATAGGACTTAGTGCATATAGATACTTTTAACATTGTCTCTTATTTTCTCTGATAACATGATGAAATACGCATATAATGTTATTAATGTTTATTATTGTGTTTTAAACCAAATTGCTATTGCAGGAAAAGTGCCACCCATTTTTTTTGGGGGGGGGTTGTATTGTCTGTTTACATTAGGGCACTGTCAGCTCTTACTATTTGTTTTTGGTCCTGTGGGACCAGGGGAGCTTGGATAATCCATTTTAAAAATGGATTCCTCAGTTTTCAGCAACAATTTAGGATTTCAGATTTCTGGCAACCTTATTACTGTTGGTGTCACCCACTTACTGTTGGCATCCCTTAATTTCTGCTGGTATCCCCCACTTACTGTTGGTATCCCCCATTTACTGCTGGTATCCCCCACTTGCTGTTGGTATCCCTCAGTTACTACTGGTATCCCCCACTTACTGTTGGTATCCCCCAATTACTGTTGGTATCCCTCGCTCACTGTTGGTAACCCCCAATTACTGTTGGTATCCCTCGCTTACTGCTGCTATCCCCCAATTACTGTTGCTATCACCCACTTACTGTTGGTATCCCCCAATTACTGCTGGTATGCCTCACTTACTGTTGGTATCCCCACTTACTACTGATATCCCCCATTCACCATTGGTATCACCCACTTACTGTTGGTATCCCCCAAATACTGTTTGTATCCTCACTTACTATTGGTATTTATTTATTTTTATTTATTTATTGTAATATTCAGAAAGACCTTTGAGTCAGGGACTCGTTTACAAAGGTTCCACGTCATACATACAGGCACATGGAGTGGACTTGACGATACAGGATACAAAAAAACATTACAGCATATTAGGAGTTACAGGTAGTTACATAGATTGACTGACAGTAGTTTTGCTTTGTATTCCAATATCACAGCCAGAAGATACAGAGGGCTCTGTAAAGGCTGATAGTCATATAGATGATCATGGGGTTAGCTGGTAAGGGGAAATAGGAGAGGTTTTTTTTGTTTTTTTATTTAGGAAGGAGGGATAGGACATTCTGGAGTTAAGGGCAGTCACATTGGTTAGAGGCCTGAAGGTGAGTCCTCAGCTTGGATTTATAGGGACCAAGCCTTGATTCGTTTGTTATGTGACTAGGGAGGGCATTTAACCAGGTGGGGGCTCTGTAGCTGAAAGTACGCTGGAATTGGGAGGTCCGGGCATGGGGAACCCATAGCAGCCGTTTGTTCGAGCTACGAGTTGTTTTGCCAGGAGGTATTTGGCGGATGATTTGGTTAAGGGTAGGAGGGGTAAGACCAAGTAAGGCCTTTTTGGTCATAAGGCAGGTGTGGTACCTAATTCGGTTATCAAGGTTTAGCCAGTTTGTGCTGCTGTATAGGGTGCAGGAGTGGGTAAGATGATCACATCCAAGGAAGAGGCAGCAGGCTTTGTTAAGCACGAGACGAAGTCTGTCTAGGGTAGAGGGTGGAGCAGCACTATAGATTAGGATGCCATAGTCTAGTAGGGAGAGGATTGAGGAGTTTATGGTAAGTTTTAAGGCTTCAGGTGTGAGACAGTGTTTGAAACGGTATCCCCAGATACTGTTGGTATCCCCACTTTCTATTGGTATCCCCCAATTACTGTTGGTATCACCCAATTACTGTTGGCATCCCCCAATTACTGCTGGTGTCCCTCACTTATTGTTGGTATCCATCAGTTACTGTTGGAATCCCCCATTTACTGCTGGTATCCCCCAATTACTGTTGGTATCCCTCAGTTACTGCTGAAATCCCCCATTTACTGCTGGTATCCCCAATTACTGTTGGCATCCTCACTTACTACTGGTATCCCCCACTTACTTTTGGTATCCCCTATTTACTGTTGGCATCCCCCACTTACTGTTGGTATCACCCACTTACTGTTAATATCCCCAATACTGCTGGTATCCCTCACTTACTGTTGTTATCCCCCAATTACTGCTGGTATCCCTCACTTACTGATGGTATCCCCCAGTTACTGTTGGTATCACTCAGTTACTGTTGAAATCCCCCAGTTACTGTTGGAATCCCCCAGTTACTGCTGGAATCCCCCAATTACTGCTGGTATCCCCCAATTACTGCTGGTATCCCTTAATTATTGCTGGTATCCCTCACTTACTCTTGGTATCCCCCAGTTACTGTTGGCATTCCTCCTACTGTCGGCATTCCCCAATTACTGTTGGTATCACCCACTTACTCTTGGTATCCCCCACTTACTGGTGGTGACCCCAATTACTGCCAGTATCTCTCACTTACTTTTGGTATCCCCCAATTACTGCTGGTATCTCCCAATTACTGTTGGTATCCCCACTTACTATTGGTATCCCCCATTTACTGTTGGTATGCCCACTTACTGTTGGTATCCCTCACTTACTTTTGGTATCCCCCAATTACTGCTGGTATCTCCCAATTGCTGTTGGCATCCCTCAGTTACTGTTGGAATCCCCCCATTACTGCTGGTATCCCCTAATTACTGTTGGTATCCCCACTTACTAGTGGTATCCCCCATTTACTGTTGGTATCTCCACTTACTGTTGGTATCCTTCAGTTACTGTTGGTATCCCCCAATTACTGCTGGTATCCCTCAGTTACTCTTGGTACCCCCCAATTACTGCTGGCATTTCTCACTTACTCTTGGCATTCCCCAATTACTGTCGGTATCACCCACTTACTGTTGGTATCCCCCACATACTGTTGTTATCCCCCAATTACTGCTGGTATCCCCAACTTACTGTTGGTATCCCCAACTTACTGTTGGTATCTCCCAATTACTGCCGGTATCCCTCACTGTTGGAATCCCCTAATTACTACTGATATCACCCACTTACTGTTGGTATCCCCCAGTTACTGCTGGACTCCCCCAATTACTGTTGGTATCCCCCACTTACTATTGGTATCCCTCATTTACTGTTGGTATCCCCCAATTACCGATGGTATCCCTCAGTTACTACTGGTATCCTTCTTGCTCACTACATGCTTCTCCACCTATTTAATATCCTTGCAATTTGCTTGTAATCTTTGACACATTTTTGTACCATTGTCACTGTGCTGCAACTACAATGGTTTTTACCATTTCAAACATTATTTTGATGTAGCATTTTGAAGTGATTTGTAGATGGGGACTAGTAGTCTCCTTGTGAGTGCTAGCCCCATCATATCCATGAAGTTAACCTCCTTCTGTGTTTCGTAGGAGGGGATACTGAGGGTGTTTTTCCCATCTATTTGATGAACATGGCATAAGAGGTGCTATCTTCTGTGGGCCTATGAGGGGAACCAAACTACTGGTCATGTGAGCCATCAGGTTCTCTGGGTTCACTCTCCTCCTCCTCTTTGTAATACATATCCCATTCCTCTTCAGGCAAGTGATCTGGAACTGGAGCCTGGGGAGGGGGGACAGGCACCAGGAGTTAAAGTGTGAAGAAAACACCTGCCAGGTCTGTAAGGTTCTTGGTTATATGTACTGTAGATGGACCACTACTGCAGAAGTCCTTTTTTGCTACATAGTGCTGAATCTGCCTTTTTATTATTAAGCCAAGTTTTCAATAAAAACGCAAGCAGCAAGCACTAAGCATCAAGATATTTTAGGACATTAGGAAAAAAGGGACGAAGAAAAAATTACTCACCTTAGTAATGTTGTTTCTTCTAATGGATTCTTGCTATATTATGACATATGCAGTGAGTCCCAACCTTCGAACTGCTCCGGAGGTGAAAGAGTTAACTTTCCATGCCAGGCATGGAACGCTGAGCTCAAGCTCGGTTGAAAACTCTGTCTGTTGTTCTTCAAACTCAAACTGTCAGATCTTTACGAGCTAAACTCACTAAGGTCCTGTGTGGAAGCTGTAAACCTACACTAGCCAACTGGCTACTAAATATAACAACACATTTTTTGGTCCCAAAACAAAGACTCAAGTCAGGAGACCCAAAAAATGAAAAACACAACACCCAGTCACCCCAGAAAAGAGGGGTGAAAAAACAAGGTGGGCATCTACTAAGTGCCAACACTGCACTGCCCACCCACATCCCAAAAGTAGAGGTTCTGAGAGGGACAGGCGTGGGGGAGGTCATAATATAGCAAGACTCCATTAGAAGAAACAACATTATTAAGGTGAGTAATTTTTTCTTCAAACAACATGAAGTCTTGCTATATTATGACATATGCAGACTACACAGCAGTACCTCCATGGAGGAGTGACAGAACCTACTTAGGAAATAGGCTCTGAAACACAGCTGTGCCAAACCGAGCATCACTCCTAGCCTGGGTGTCCAGAGAGTAATGCTTGGTAAAAGTGTGAACTGTTTTCCAGGTAGCTGCTTGACAAATCTCTAGAATGGGGATGTCCCTGGCAGCAGCCAGGGAAGCAGTTGTACCTCTGGCAGAGTGAGCCCTCAGGCCTGAGGGAGGAACCTTACCCAGCTTTTCATAACAGAATTGGATACAAGACAATCCACCTGGCAATGGATCTTTTAGTGGCAGGTTTCCCTTTACCAACCTCACCATAAGTGAGGAACAGTTGGAGGAGTCAAACCTGTGACCCTTAATGCGCTCAATGTAGTAACTAAGGGCTCTCTTCACATCTAAGCTGTGCAGCCTCCTCTCGCCAGAGGAGGAATGGTCAGTGAAGTACACTGGAAGAGAAATAGATTTATTAAGGTGGAAATCTGAAACCACCTTAGGCAAGAACTTCCTGTTAGTCCTGTGGACCACCTTATCTCTATGAAAGGAGATAAAATCAGGTTCCACTGACAAAGCTTGTAATTCGCTTATGCGTCTGGCAGAAGTGATAGCTACCAGAAACACAGTCTTCCAAGTCAAATACTTGAGGTCTGCCGAAGACAAGGGCTCAAAGGGAGGTTACATAAGCTGAGCAATGCAAACATTAAGATCCCAGGCAGGGGCAGGGTCCCTGAATGGAGGGTTGGTGTGAAGCAATCTCTTAAAAAATTTAGAGAATACAGGATGAGCTGAAAGAGAAGAGGGTTTACCTGCTGAAATGAAAGCAGACACAGCTGCCAAATGCACCTTCAGGGTAGCTGGTCTGAGCCCCAAAGTGTTCAAATGCACCATATAATCCAGGACTGTGAGTAAATCAGCAGATTCTGGGGAAATATGCTTCCCAGAGCACCATATGGAAAACCTCTTCCATTTGGAATTATAAGTAGCCCTGGTGGACGGCTTCCTAGAAGCCTTCAATATATCCATTACACCCTGGGAGAGGTGTAGGTCAGCAAATTCTAACTCTTCAAGAGCCAGGCCTTGAGATTGAGAGATTTGAGGTTCAGGTACCAAACCCTTCCCTGAGCACAGGTTAACAGATTGTGATTCCTGGGAATACACAGGGGAAGATGTACTGCTAAGGACAGTAGGAGTGGATACCAGGGTTGTCTGGCCCAATCTGGGGCAATCAGAATCACTTTGCAGGATTGAGATCTGATTTTGACTAACACTTTGAACAGGAGAGGGAAGGGGGGAAAAGCATAGAGAAACTTTCCTTCCCAGTTGAGAACTAAGGCATCCAGAGGGACTGAGCCCAAGACTGGGGGCCTGCAGCAAAAAAGGAGAAGTTGGTGATTGTCTGGGGCTGCAAAAAGATCTATCTACGGGGTGCCCCACCTGGCAAATATTACCTCCAGGACCAGGGGATCCAGCGACCATTCGTGATGGCCCTGGGAAATCCTTCTGAGAGCATCTGCCAGGACATTGTCTGCCTGGGAGGTGAACTGCCGTGAGAGGTGTTCCGGGAATAAGCCAGAGACCACAACTTCATTGCTTCGGTGCACAAGGCCGTAGACCCAGTGCCTCCTTGCTTGTTGATGTACCACATTGTAGTGGTGTTGTCTGTTCTGACCTGTACAACTTTGGTCTGAACAGATTTGGAAAAAGCTTGAAGTGCTAGAAAAAACTGCTCTGAGCTCCAACAGGCTGATGTGGAGCAGAGATTCCGGAGGGGACCACAGTCCCTGGGTAGTGAGGTCACCCATGTCAGCTCCCCACCCCAAGAGGGATGCATCTGTAGTAAGGATTAAAGAGTGAGACTGAGTGACAAAGGGAACCCCCGGCTCAGATAGCTCTGATCCTGCCACCATTGTAGAGCTTGGATCAGGGTTCGAGTCACTGGGATCAATTTGGTTAGAGGGTCCTTTCTTTGAGACCAAAAAGCTCTCAAATGGAACTGGATGTCCCTCATCTGAAATCTGGCTCCTTGCACTACTGCTGTAGAAGCAGCCATGTGCCCTAGGAGCTGTAGAAAATGCCTTGCTGGTCGAGAGACCTGCAGGGTAAATGAGGAGGCCAGGGAGACCAGGGTCCTTGCCCTATCCAAAGGAAGGAAGGCTCTGGCTTCCTCTGTGTTCAGTTCTGCACCTATGAAGGTGAGGAGCTGGACAGGCTCTAGAACTGACTTTGGAAGATTCAGAGGGAAACCTAGAGAGGTAAGCAGTTGCTGAGTTATCTGAAGATGTAACTTGACTTGGTCTGGAGACTGGCCTACTATGAGCCAGTCGTCCAGGTAAGGAAGATGGCAATTTTTGCCTTCTTAGGTGGGCAACTCTACTGCCAGGCATTTTGTGAATACCCTTGGAGCAGAGGTGAGGCCAAAGGGCATTGCTCTGAACTGGTAATGGCCTGAGGGCAGCTCGAACCTGAGGTACTTTCAATAGGAGCTTCTGATAAGAATAAGGTAGGCATCCTTGAGGTCCAGGGGCTGGCCAGTCCCCTGGCCTTAGAGAGGCAGAATAATTCCCAGAGTCACCATTTTTAATTTTGGTTTTAAAAGGTGCTTGTTTAAGTATCTGAGATCCAGGATGGGCCGCCATTCTCCTGTCTTTTTTTGGGTAAGGAAGTACCTGGAGTACAATCCTTTGCCCTGGTGTAGGGGTGGAACCCTTTCCATGGCTCTGAGAGCCAGGAGGGTAGAGTTCTGCCTGTAGGGCAAGTGCCTCTGATGGATCTGCAGGTGGAAAGGATCTGGTTCTCATCTTTGGAAATTTTTTGAAGCTGAGAACCAGTCCCTGGCTTACTACTTCCAGGACCCACTTGTCTGATGTGAGAGACTTCCAGTCCTGGACAAAGTAAGCCAGCCTGCCCCCTACAGGTAGTGGAGAATCAGCCCTGGCCACCCCATCAGGGTGCCTGCTTGGCAGGGGCTTTAGGCTGAGGGGTGGAAGCAGGCCTGCTTGTACCCCGTCTGCCTCTCCCTCTAAAGAACCCCCTCTGGGCGTAAGCTGAAGAGGAAGCCTGGGCTTGGTAAAAAGGCCTATGAAAAGGCCTGCCCCTGCCCCTGAAAGGCTGCCTTTGAGGAGTGACCTACCTTTCCTTGGCCTGTGCACTCCTATAGGTGGTCCTATACTCATCCATTTTCTTCATGTAATTCTCTGTCTGCTCCCCAAACAGAGAATTACCCACAACAGGAAAATCCATGGCCTTAGTCTGGGTATCCTGTGACAGGCTAGTACATCTGAGCCAAGCCATTCTGCGAAGTGCCACAGATGTAGCCATGACTCTTGATGACACATCATTAGAGTCCACTGCAGCATGGAATTACCTTAGATGCCTCAATACCATCAGCGACCACCTGCTCCAGCTCCTTGGCAAGCTGGCCAGGGACCTGTTTTGCTAGAGCCATAACAGTATCCCATCTGGATTTCTGGTATCTAGCAACATAAGCCATATAATTTGCCTGTCTGAGTCCCAAGGATGCTGCCATGTACTGTTTCTTTGCCATGGCATCAGTCCTCCTGGAGTCCTTGTC
Organism: Neoceratodus forsteri; assembly: GCA_016271365.2. Taxonomy (NCBI): domain Eukaryota; kingdom Metazoa; phylum Chordata; order Ceratodontiformes; family Ceratodontidae; genus Neoceratodus; species Neoceratodus forsteri. Next base: position 141,233,838 of record CM057457.1, on the reverse strand, counting down.
AGGGGGGTGTGAGGCCAAGGGAATATTTGCCTTGTCACAGGCTGCAGCCTGCACTACCCCAACATGGCTGCATTGTTGTGTAAGGAACTCCATATCAGAGCCTGACAATGTGTACCTCTTGTCCATTCTCTTATCAACAGGAGGTATAGTGTGAGAAGTTTTTAGAATTTTTACTGTCTGTTTTCCAAAAGATTTATGCAAAGGAATAGACAGTCTCCTGGACTCTGGGATATCCATCATTTCCACATAGTCAGGTTCCTCTTGATCGTCCACAGCTTCCTCCATAGGGAGCTGGAGGGTTTCAGCCACTTTTTTATAAAAAATAAAATGAGAAGGGGACTCAGAAAGCCTAGGAGGAGACACTCCTGAAGGTCTGTCTGGGAGATGTCCAGTTCAATGGGCACATCCAGACTTTCAAATCCACATTCACTCTCCTCATACTCTCTTCCCTCCTCCGTTCACAAAATTCTAAATCATACTCTTGAACCGTGTGGAACCGCCAAACCGTGACGCTTTACTCTGATGGTGCCGGTTCGGTCGGAACCGGGGAAAGCAACTGGACAATTTTAATCGCTTTGGCTATTTCTTCAGCGGTTGGAGAGGAAAGTTTTGGCTCCACACCAGCTGATTTTCTTGTCCTTTTTGCTGGAACCGACTCCTCCGGTCGGCTCTCCTTTTGCCTGAGGAAGTTTCGCCCTGGTCAGAGGGCACTCCCTCCGGTTCGGTTGGAACCGAACCGGGCTGGCCATCCGGGTCAGCGGACTTCTTGGTCTCCCTTTCCCTGAGCCTACCAACTCTCTTATCCAGGGTAGCTGCAGGAAAATTTTTGCAAATCTGGCAGTCTGAATTGAGGTGGTCAAACCCCAGACAATAAACACAGGTGGTGTGGGGGTCAGCCTTGGCAAAGGCTTCCCCACAGACACTGCAGTGTTGAAACCCAGTGGGCCCGGTTTTTCTTTTGGGTTTCTCAGACATAGTGCCAGTCCTAACCAAACTTACCCGTTTATGGTAATCCGCCAAGCAAGACCCTCTTATTGGTTCCCAACCGTGTCACGGGTCATGGAAAAAAACGTAATAAAATCCGTTCTTTTTAGAACCGATAAGAACCGGTAACCACACTCTAAAAGACAGATTAATATATTTCAAAACAACCTGATCGGTTCAAACCGAACCGATAACTGTTTACAAGTTCCACACAGAAGAAATAAATGTAAAAGCTATCTAGTACTTACAATACCACAGACAGAGCTTGAACCGACCGGTTGCAGTTTAAATTCGGTCAAAAAACCAAGAAAATAATACTTTAACTGACAAAATGAACCGAGCAGAAGGAGAAAATCTCCGGAGCGACTGTTCAGTGAGGCGGAGTAAAGAATCTGACAGTTTGAGTTTGAAGAACAACAGACAGAATTTTCAATCGAGCTCGAGCTCAGTGTTCCATGCCTGGCATGGAAAGTTAACTCTTTCACCTCCGGAACAGTTTGAAGGTTGGGACTCACTGCATATGTCATAATATAGCAAGACTTCATGTTGTTTGAAAGGCCATACTGCCCTCTTGAAGTCATGGCAAGAGGAAAACAACCATGAGAGTAAGGGCCTTGTTCTGAGACCCTGAGAGAACTCCCTCAACATTTTTTTGCCAAGTATGAGACCCTGCCAGACTCAGCACACTTTAAGCCCAGACAGGCACAGTAAAGAAGTCTCATATAGCCTGGAAGACTTGGAATAAATGCCATACAGTACCTTAGCCATGTCCTCTATTGATGGCATTTGTTTTTGAACCACCGCCTGCTCCTTTTCCTTTACAGAAGTGGCGTGGATATTATTTTTTTAGCTGGCACTGGTTCCAGTACCTGCTCTGTGGTTCTTTTATCTGTATTTTTGCCATTACTGGGATCAGACTTCCCCTTTCAGACACCCTGGCATCTTTATACCATTCTTCCCACGCCTGTCAGATGGCTGTGCAGGTTTTATCATTTTAGTTGCTCCCTCTGACAGGGACTGCTGCTTACAAGGGGAGGAACCCTCTGATGTATGCTTCCCCCCCTCACTAGGACCTCCCTCTGAGTCTTTGTTGTGCTTTGTTTATACAGAAGTAGACTGAGAAGCCATACATCCTTCTCTTTTTAAAGCCCTTTTCTTTGGGGTTTTGGGGCAAAACTTTTTACAGAGTTCACAGTTGATCAAATCATGATCTGGATCCAGGTACTTTAGACAAGGTTTGTGACAGTTTGCCTTTGCCAGGAGCTGAAAACAATTTGTACAGTTTCTAAAGCATGTAGGTCTGGTTCCCTTTTTAGGACTATCAGCCATGCCAAACACTGGAAAGACCAGGAAATCACTTCATTCCATTTACAGTCACAGACCTGTTTAAAATTGAAAAAAATTCTGATAGAATATATGAAAAACCACTAAAGTGCTAATAAAAAGACTTTTTATTTAAAGGAACACTATCAGCTTTTGACTGACATTTTTAATCCCATCACCACAAAAGTGCCTGCACTCCCTGCAGTCTTCTTAATGGTCCTGTAATGTGTCTATCTGCACAAGGAGGGAGCACGGCTTCGAGGGGAGCGCTTTGCACATGCACTTGGATTGCACTGTTTAAACCGAACAATTTGGGGGACAACAATAGTCATGCTATAGCAGACTCACAACCACAAGGGACACCACCTGGTCCTGCCAGAAAAGGTGGCGGAAAAGATAAACACTGCCACATGCCATCTTTATAATGCTAGAAGCTTAAACAATACATTAGATGAACTGCTGGCAACTGTAATGTTTACAAATCCTGATGCGATAGGCAGATATTAAACCTGGTGGAAAGACAACAATTTCTGGGAAAAACAAATTCCAGGCTATGAACTATACAGTCTAGCTAGCAAAAATAAAAAGGGCAGTAGGACTGCCTTATATATCAACTAAGATCTAAAACGAATTAATATTATTAATAGTAAAATTAATAAAAACCTCAATACTGAAACATTGTGGGTTAAATTGCTGCCTAACTCCTCAAAATCCTTTATTTTGGGGCTTGGGTATCATCCACCAGATTCACCTCTTGAAGTCACCCCCCCACACACACACACACACACAAACACACACACACATTACTGATGAATTAGAATTGGCATGTAGTCAAGGTGACGTGGTTTTTACGGGTGATTTAAATTTTGGGGATACTGATTGGCAGAAGCACTCTGCCAAGTTTCCCCAATCCAAATTGGTTCTGTCTGTTTGCGAACAGAGTACACTGGAACAACGCATTGCAGAACCCACACGAGGTTCCAATATCTTGGATGCAGTACTTAGTACTTCTAGTTTAAACATCTCTAACTGTGCAATAGGGCCCCCTCTTGGAACTAGAGACCACTGTTCAGTATTGTTTGACATTCCTTCCTCATACATGCTTCACACTCCTTTTTATGTTGATTGCGTGCATGCGCAAGAAACATGTTGCGGCAGGTTTCTCCAGAAGCAGGTTGTGGAGGCGTGGTACTGTTGTGCCCAATGCCTCCACAGCCTGCAAAGGATTGTCCCCATCCCCCAATGCTGTGGCACGCTGCTGCTGACACTAGTTCAGCCAGCGTGCCACAGCTTTCTAAAAAATCAGGCGCTGCAATCAGGGGCCGCCTCGTCATTGCAGCGTCAGCCATCGGCTGCAATGAGGGAGCGACCCGTCATTGCAGGGCGGGATGTGGGATCCCTGATATTGTTTGAGAACATGGCGGCAGGTTGTCGCCGTGTTCACAAACAATATACCCCCTCCCCCACACCGTGTTTACTTGCCGACGGGGGAGCCCACTCCCGTCATTCAATAACCCCGTTGTTTCCTGCTGACGGGGTGCCCAATCCCCTCGTCGGCATAATGATTACCCCACCCCTGTTGTTCCTGCCAACAGGGTCCCCAATCCCTGTCTGCAAAATGATTATCCCCGTTTGTTCCTGCTGATGGGGTGCCCAATCCCAGTCGGCATAATGATACCCCCCTTCCGTTGCTGTAGCGAGTGCCCAATCCCTCGGCTCCCAAACCCTCCCCTTGCCTTGTTTGCCAGCAAGGGTGCACAATCCGTCGGCTAATCCCCACCAACACAGGTGGCACGCTGGGAGCCACCCCAGCGTGCCAATACCTGTTAAATCAGAAAATGGTTCCCGATGTCTTTTTTTTACAACCTGTAAAGGAAACTGTCCTCATTAGTCTCCCTGCCCCCACAGCCAGCACCCACCCACTGTGCACCCTACACCTCCCCCACCCCATACCCTATACTTTCACTCCGGAGCTCGGCATCGACGATCTTCGCTGGACCGAAACACGCTCTGCACTCTTCAAAGCCAACCGTGAACTGATGAAATGCCGGTAAGCTGTATAATGGAATAAATAGGTTTTTTTCAACTTTAGTGCATATCTCGGGCATTTTTGGGAATTGTTTCACCAAATTTTCAACATGGGTTTTTGGGACCCCTCCTCATGAGTTCTTGAACTGTCATAGCGTTAATCGGCCCTGAAAGGTGGTTTCATGGTCACTGCGCAGAATCACCCTTCAGGGCTGATTAATGAAATGACAGCACCAGTGTTCATGAGGTGGGCTCTCAAAAAGCCTATGTTGCAAATTTGGTGGAAAAAATCCAAAAAATGACTTTTACAAGCGTGCGTTGCGCAGTTGCTACATACACTCATAACTTCACGAATTTACAAAATTTTCATGCCAGATTTTCAACATTGCCATTTTGTCACACCTCCTTGTGAGCAGTATAGCTGTCATTGTTCACATCCTGGCTGAAATGTGTTTTCGCAGTTCCGGCGCTGAATGGCACGGTCACTGTGGGAAATCAGTGTTCAGGACAGATTAAGAAAATGACAGTGACACTGTTCATGAGTACAGGTCTAAAATGCCTATGTTGAAAATTTGGTAGCGATACTCCATAAAAAAATGACTTTGTGTTACTAAGCGTGCGTTGCAGTTGTACATACGCTAACATTATTGCAAATTTATAAGATTTTCACTCCAGATTTTTAACATTGCCATTTTCCCACACCTACTAATGAACAGTGCAGCTGTCATTTTTCCCACCCTGGCCTAAATGTGTTTTCACACTTCCAGCTTAGAATAGAGCGATCGCTGTGGGAAATCACTGTCCCGGACAGATTAAGAAAATGACAATGATATTGTTCATGAGCAGAGGTCCTAAAATGCCTATGTTGAAAATTTAGTGATGATAGCCCATCAATTGACTGTGTTACAAGTGTGCATTGAGCACTTTCCACGCACCCTTGTAACTTCGCAGATTTGTAATATTGTCACACCAGATTTTCAACAGTGCCATTTTTTCACACCTCCTTATAAGCAGTACAGCCGTCATTTTTCACATCCTGACCAAAATGTGTTTTCACAGTTCCGGCGCAGAATAACGTGGTTACTGTGGGAAGTCAGTGTTCGGGACAGATTAAGAAATTGACAGTGGCACTGTTCATGAGCAGAGGTCTAAAATCCCTATGTTGAAAATTTGGTGAGCGAAACTCCATAACATGACTGTGTTACAAGCGTCTCGTTGAGACTGTTTCCACGCCCTTGTAACTCGCATAAATTGTAATACTGTCACGCCACATTCAACAGTGGCATTTTCACAACTCCTTATGAACACTACAGCTGTCATTTTTCACATGCTGGCTAAAACATGTTTTGCACTCCGGCCGGACAATAGCACTGTCACTCCTGAAATCAGTATTTGGACGGATTAAGATCGACTGGTGTCAGGTCGTCCGGGCCAGCGGGGAGAGGATCAGGCGTCCGACTGCTCTCCTTCTCTGGGGGGAGGGCGCAGGATGCCACCGATGCATGGGGACACCTGGTGGAGGCCAGGAGTACCTCAGCATATGGGGCAAAAGACTTCCAAGGGGCGGGACGGACGCTGGCGTCATTGCACGTTCCCGCCCCTCTATGGGGGAGAAAACTCAGCCCGCCTCTCGCCACCTATGTGATGCCCGCCCCTCAGGCTGCAATCGGCTCCCCAGGCTGACTCCCGGCCTATCCCGTTGTTTGTGGCACCCAAATAGAGGGGATGGGTGCCACATCTCCACCCTGGGGGGTAATCCAGGGGGTCCCGGGAGTACGGCTTATGTGGGGATGCCGCAGCAGAAGAGTCCGTGACCGGACGGATAAGCTGGCGGAGAGAGGAGGGGGCACAGAAAAAAGAATAAAAAAAAAGATCGACTGAGTGAGAGGGTGGAGTGACCGAGCTCAACTGAGCTCTGTCGGGACTGCTGCGGATTTGTTTGTGGGCAGACAAAGGCCTCAACACAAGAGCCCAGTACAAAAGGGCAGCCTGCAGCACTGGGAGAAACAGAATGAGAGAGCGAGTGACGGAGGGGGAGTGAGCGAACTCACCGAAGTGCTGTCAGGACTGCTGCGGATTTCCTTGTGGGCAGAAAAAGGCATCAATACAGGCAGGGGCCCAGTACAAAAGGTCAGCCTGCAGCGGTGGGAGAAACAGTATGAGTAAGTGAGACAAGGGGACTTAGTGAGCTTAACAGAGCTCTATCAGGACTGCTGGGATTTCGTTGTGGGCAGAAAAAGGCGCCAATGGAGGCAGGGGCCCCGTACAAAAGGGCAGCTTGCAGTTCCAAGACAAACAGAATGAGCGATGAAAGAGGAAGACTGCGCAACCTCAATGGAGCTCTGTCGGGACAGCTGCGGAGTTCTTTGTGGACAGACAAAGGTGCCAACTAGCCAGAGCTCCCGAAGCTAAAAGGCCGTGAGTCTTGGGCGCCAAGAGAAACAGAATGAGCAAGTGACAGAGCTGACAGTGAGCGAGCTCAATGGAGCTCTACTGTGACTGCTGCAGATTTCTTTGTGGGCAGAAAATGCGGCAACACAGGCAGGAGCCAAGTGCAAATGGCCAGCTTGCAGTGCCAGCAGAAACGGAATGCAAGAGTGACAGAGGGGGAGTGAGCGAGCTCAGTGGAGCTGTGTCAGGACTGCTTCAGATTTCTTTCTGGCCACAAAAAGCTGCCAATGCAGGCAGGAGCCCAGTACAAAAGGGCAGCCTGCAGCGCCAGGAGAACCAGAATGAGTGAGTGAGACAGGCGGAGTGAGCGACCTCAACGGAGCTCTGTCGGGACAGCTGTGGATTTCTTTGTGGTGAAAAAAGCCACCAACACAGGCAGGAGCGCAGTACAAAAGGGCAGCCTGCAGCGGTGGGAGAAACAGTATGAGCAAGTGAGACAAGGGGACTTAGTGAGCTCAACGGAGCTCTATCAGGACTGCTGGGATTTCTTTGTGGGCAGAAAAAGGTGCCAATGGAGGCAGGAGCCCCGTACAAAAGGGCAGCTTGCAGTTCCAAGACAAACAGAATGAGTGATGAGAGAAGAAGACTGCGCAACCTCAATGGAGCTCTGTCGGGACAGCTGCAGAGTTCTTTGTGGACAGACAAAGGTGCCAACGCAGCCAAGAGCCCCATACAAAAGCACAGACTACGGCACCAAGAGAAACAGAATGAGCGAGTGACAGAGCGATAGTGAGAGAGCTCAATGGAGCTCTACTGTGACTGCTGCAGATTTCTTTGTGGGCAGAAAATGCGGCAACACAGGCAGGAGCCAAGTGCAAATGGCCAGCTTGCAGTGCCAGCAGAAACGGAATGCAAGAGTGACAGAGGGGGAGTGAGCGAGCTCAGTGGAGCTGTGTTGAGACTGCTTCAGATTTCCTTCTGGCCACAAAAAGCCACCAATGCAGGCAGGAGCCCAGTACAAAAGGGCAGCCTGCAGCGCCAGGAGAACCAGAATGAGTGAGTGAGACAGGTGGAGTGAGCGACCTCAATGGAGCTCTGTCAGGACAGCTGTGGATTTCTTTGTGGGTAGAAAAAGCCACCAACACAGGCAGGAGCCAAGTACAAAATGGCAGCCTGCAGCGCCAGGAGAAACAGAATGAGCGAGTCAGAGAGGGGGAATGAACCACCTCAATGGAGCTCTGTCGGGACAGCTGCATATTTCTTCCTCAGCAGAACAAGGTGCCAATGCAGGCAGCAGCCCACTACAAAAGAGCAGCCTGCAGCACTGGGACAAACAGACTGAGCCAGTGACAGAGGGCCACTGAGTGAGCTCAACAGACCAACGCAATCAACATTTGGCATTGACGAATGCTTGTTATAATTATAATAAGGCTGATACGCTTAAAATAAATTCTGAACTCTCCTCGATTAATTGGGATGAGTTACTAAAAAGTACAAGTACTGAGGAAATGTGGAATATTTTAAAGGGAACTATCTTAAATGTTTGTAACAACTTTATACCAAGATACAAGAAAACCAACCACAATGGGAAGAGAATGCCTAGGTGGCTGAACAAAAAGCTGTTAAAACATCAATAAAAAACAAAAGGCTTTTTTTGAATATAGAAGGAGAAAATTCCTGTTCTATCAAATATAAACAATTATTACTTCAATGCCAAAGAGAAATCAGGTTGGCAAAAGGCAACACAGAACTGACATTGGTTATGAATGCTACAAAGCACAACAGTAAGACCATTTATGCACATATAAACTCACTAAGGAAGTCTAAAGTAGCGGGGGTCCCTTACTGAGTGACAACACAATTATTAATGAGATGTGTGAGATAGTAAATATCTTTAATGAATATTTTTGTACCATCTATGAAGCTAAACAAGATTTGGTTAACAACTTGGATATCTCACTCTCCGAGGCAATAATTGTAGAAGAGAATGAAATATTGGAAAGTATAAAAAAGATTAGGGAAGATAGTTCACCAGAACCTGATATGATTACTGGCAAAATACTCAAGCTAATGTCTCGTCATTTGGTACGACCCTTAAAGTTACTTTTTGGAAAAAGTTAAAATTCTGGGGTGGTTCCTATCGATTGGTGGCTAGCTCATGTTGTACTTTTATTTAGAAAAGATTGCAAGCAAAGAGTGGAAAACTATAGACTGATTAGTTTAACCTCTATAGTATGTAAAATGTTGGAGGACAGTATCAAGAATAAATTTATTGCATCAATAGGCAATCCTGATCCAGCTTTTTGCTTGAATGAAAGGGAAAGTCGCCTCTTCCACAGCCGTCTCTGTGGCTACAGAGCAGGGGTCGGCCCCGCTGTGAGGTTCAGCCTTGATGGGAACCTCCAGGGCAAAGAAGGCACTAACTTCTCCTAGGCTCCTCAAGATAAAGAGGCCTAGTGAGAATGGTGGGTCCAGAAAGATGAACGCGCAGAACCAGCTGGTAAGCCACCTGTCAACCCCTCTGATGAGTGCACAGCCCCGGCTCCTTCAGCAGGCCCTGATAACAGGCCTGACATTGAGGAGCAAGATCAGCTGACGTCTGAGCCGAAGTTGACGCCAGAGTCCCCTCCGGTTTTTCCCCCTCCACCCATAGACATGGTCCCTCGGGTGTCTCCAGCTCTCGGGGACCTGTAGAGGGGAGAGCACCCACTATCTGGGACAGTGCCCATCCCAATGCCAGAGCCACACATGCCTGAGGCTCCACTGGACCTGACGAAGGCCACGCAGTCCCTTAAGGCCCCACAGCTCCAAACCCTCCAATGAAGCCTTCCGCACCTCCATCAAGGCCAATACCTGGGCCTCTGGCCCCACCGTCTGGGCCGACGCCAGAGCAGTCGGCCCCACCTTCCGGGCTGACACTGGGTCCCTAAGAGTGGGGTTATTCTAGATGCCCTACAGGGGGCATGCCTTAGACAACTAGTATTGGAACCCACTCAAGAGGAAGCAATCTTAGACTTGGTTCTCTCAAATGGAGATGGAGAGAGGATCACAGATGTAGAAGTGGGTAGCCATCTGGGAACTAACGATCATCGAACAGCATGGTTCACAATAAACACAGCAATAGAGTCAAGCCATACAAAGGCAAAAGCATTGGACTTCAGGAGGGCTGACTTTGCCAATAGGCGAAAGTGCCTAAGGAATGCACCTAGCAAATGGGCAGGAAGGAGGGGTGGAAGAACAATGGGAATAATAAAACTGCCATCACAGAGGTAACAAGCCTTTGTGAAGCAAATAAACAAAACAAAATGATGTAAGAAACCACTATGGTTCTCAAAGGAGGTGGCAGTGAAGGTTCAAGAGAAAAGAAAGCATTCAGAAAGTACAAGGAATCACAGAAGGAGCAGGACAGGAATTGCATCAGTTAAAGCAAAAGGAAGCTGGGAAGGCAGTCAGAACAGCAAAGGCCCGAACTGAGGAAAAGATAGCCAACTCAGTTAAGAAGGGATAAAACCTTTTTTAGGTACATCAGGGAGCGAAGGAAGACTAAGGGAGGGACAGTGAGGCTTAATAAAGGGAGGGGTGGGCAGAGAGTGACTGTGAAAAGGCAGAGATACTAAACAAATATTTTTGCTCAGTATTTACAAATGAAGAGGGGGAGGTACCTAAAACAAACAATAGAAACACTCTGGATACAGAAGTTGATATCAGCCATTTACAGAAGAAAGGGTTCTGAAAGAACTCTTAAAACTGAAGGTGGACAAAGCAATGGGGCCTGATGGGATTCATCCCAGAATTCTAAAAGAACTAAGGGAAGAACTAGTGACACCACTGACTACCCTCTTTAAAAAATAATGGGAGGATGGGGTGGTACCTGAGGACTGGAGGAGGGCAGATGTGATTCCCCTTCACAAAAGTGGGAGCAGCGCAGAAGCAGGAAACTACAGACCAGTTAGTTTAACCTCAGTGATAGGGAAAATGATGGAATCACTTCTGAAGGAAAGAATTGTCGAGTACCTAGAGGCCAGAGGGGCACAGGACCTAAGGCAGCATGGATTCACAGCAGGAAGGTCATGCCAGACGAATCTAATAGATTTCTTTAACTGGGTGACCAAAGTAGTAGATCAGGGAGGGCTGTGGACATGGCCTACCTAGACTTTAGCAAGGCATTTGACTCAGTCCCACACAAAGATTAATATACAAGTTAGCCAGCCAGGAGTGGGTCCCAAGATGATAGCCTGGGTAAAATTGGCTGGAGAATAGGACACAGAGGGTAATAGTAAGCGGAGTCCACTCTGAAGAAAGGGGTTACTAGTGGGGTGCATGAGTTCAGTATTAGACCGGTCCTCTTCAATGTCTTTGTGTAGCGACATTGCAGAGGGACTGGAAGGAAAAATATGTCTCTTTGCAGATGACACAAAGATCTGCAACAGAGTTGATGCACAAAAGCGTGGAAAGGACAGAAGGGACTTGGCAAGGTTAGAGGAATGGTCAAATGTATGGCAGCTTAGATTTAATGCTAAGAAGTGAAGGTAATGCACCTGGGAAACAAACACAGGAAGAGTACACAATGGGGAGATACTAACAACAACAAAAATGGAAGGGACCTGGGGTTAGTCATATCAGATGACTTAAAGGTGGGCAAGCAATGTGAGAGGGCAGTAAGAAGGGCAGGGGATACTGGGATGCATAGGAGAGGCATCACCAGTAGAAAACAGGAAGTTGTTATCCCTCTGTACAGACAGCTGGTGAGACCCCATCTGGAGTACTGTGTGCAGTTCTGGAGACCCAATCTCCGCAAGGACATAGACAAGATGGAAGCAGTCCAGAGGAGGGCAACTAAAATGGTGCAGGGTCTGCACCAGAAGACATATGAAGAGAGACTAAATGAGCTTAATATGTATAGCCTCGAGGAAAGGAGGGAGGGGGGGACATGATAGAAACGTTCAAGTACCTCAAGGGAATCAACAAAGTTCAAGGAGGTAGCATCTTTCAAAAAAAGAGGTGTGCAAGAACAAGAGGATACAATTTGAAGATGGTAGGGTGGCTCAGAGGTAATGTAAGGAAGTATTTTTTCACAGAGAGGGTTGTGGATGCATGGAACGGTCAAAAACAGTCAAAAACAGTGATTGAATTCAAGCATGCATGGGACAGGCATAAGGCAATTCTAGGGGGTTGGGGTAGAAAGAAGTAGGCTGCTGGTTAACTAGGATCTGCAGCTTATCCATTAGGTAGGGAAATGGGCAGACTGGGTGGGCCAAGCGGTCCTTATCTGCCATCAAATTCTATGTTTCTATGTTTCTATTCCACCAAGATACCCAATGCCAGGCTACCCATCACAGTAATACCCTCTGGGGTATCCAGCACTGTAGTACACTATGCCGGGTACCCTTCACCTGGGTACCCGACACCGGGATTCTCATACCCGACGCTGGGCATTCCCATGCCAGGATACCCTCCTCCCTATTTCACAGGGTATCTGATGGCAGGAGCAGCTTTTTGCTTGAATAAGCTTTTGAGGAGGCTTATACGTAAACTGGACAGAGCGCATAATTCTGGGGTAGTTCCTTTCGATTGGAGGCTAGCTCATGTTGTACCTTTATTTAGAAAGGATTGCAAGCAATGAGTGGAAAACTATAGACGGATTAGTTTAACCTCTATAGTACAGTGTGTAAAATGTTGAGGACAGTATCAAGAATAAACTTATTGCATCGATAGGTAATCCTGATCCAGAACAGTATGGTTTCACCCAAGGCAGATCTTGTCTCACCAACCACAAGGCCGCTTGTCCTTGAAGGGGTACAGATATGTTTCTGTGAGAATGTCAGTAAGTCCTTAGATGAAAAATCCCCTGTGATGCTTTTTTCATTGACATCAGTAAAGCATCTGATATTGTCTCTCACAACACTATTGTTAAAAAATTACTCAAAAGAGATGTTGACATGAAAATAATAAAGTGGATCTCAAACTAGCTGGAAAATAGAAAGCAGAGGGTGATTCTGAATGGGATCATGTCCCAAGTGGGTAGTGTGACTAGAGGAGTCCCTCAAGGCTCAGTATTGGGCCCATATATCTTCTGTTTATTCATTACTGATATTTCACGGGATTTAAATTCTTGGTTAGTTAAGTATGCATGTGACATAAAAATAGGCAATGCATGTAATAAAGCAGAAGACAGGGCTAAACTACAATCAGACCTCAATGCTATATTTGACTGGGCTAACAGGTGGGGCAATGAGTTTCAATACAGACAAGTGCACAGTGATGCACTTTGGATTCAATAATCTCAAACATAAGTATTTTCTTGGCAAAAAAATGCTTAGCCCAACAGCATTAGAAAATAACCTAGGAGTACACATAACTGAAGATTTCTGCTTTAAACAGCATATTAATGAAACTGTCAGTACATTTAATAAAATGATATGGACCATAAAAGCACAACAGTAATTCTAGGGATGCTAAAGTCATTTTGCCATTATATAGGTCTTATGTTATACCACACTTTGATCATTGCTCACACTTTTGGTGTCCTTATAAGTGAAGCGAAATTAAGCAAATTGAAAACGTGCAAAGGAGATTTACTAAATCATTATTGGGGTTAGGTGACAACAATTATGAAGACAGACTAGCAAATCTGGGGCTAATGTCCCTGGAATTGGGAAGATAAAGGTGTGACCTATTATTTCTTTGGGACGCAATAAATTACACTTACCTGCTAAATAAAATGGGATTCACTTTTAAAACAAGGTGTGTTTGCTACTAGAGGTCATCCACTTCAGTTAAGTGTCCCCAGGTATAATACTTCTTGTAGGAAACACAGAATTAGATGGCAGATAAGGATTGCTTGGCCCACCTAGTCTGCCCATTTCCCTACCTACACGATAAGCTGCAGATCCTAGTTAACCAACAGCCTATTTCCTCCTACCCCCCACTAGAATTGCCTTATGTCTGTCCCATGCATTCTTGAATTCCCCCACTGTTGTTGACTCTACGACCTCAGGAAGGCCATTCCATGCATCTACAACCCTCTCTGTGAAGAAATACTTCCTCACATTACCTCTGAGTCATCCCCCCTCTATCTTCAAATTGTGCCCCCTTGTTCTTGCACATCTCTCTTTCTGAAAAATGCTACCCTCTTGGACTTTGTTGATTCCCTTGAGGTACTTGAATGTTTCTATCATGTCCCCCCTCTCTCTCCTTTCCTCGAGGGTATACATTTTAAGCTCCTTTAGTCTTTCTTCATATGTCTCCTGGTGCAGCCCCTGCACTATTTTGGTTGCCCTCCTCTGGACAGCCTCTACCCTGTCTATGTCTTTGAGGAGATGGGGTCTCCAGAACTGTACACGGTACTCCAGATGTGGTCTTACCAACTGTCTGTACAGAGGGCCAACAACTTCCTGTTTTCTACTGGTGATGTCTCTCCCTATGCATCCCAGTATCCCCCTTGCCCTCCTTACTGCCTTCTCACATTGCTGGCCCACCTTTAGGTTGTCTGATATGACCACCCCCAGGTCCCTTTCCATTTTTGTTGTTGTCAGTATCTCACTCCCATGGTGTACTCTTCCCCTGGGTTTTGTTTCCCAGGTGCATTACTTTACACTTCTTTGCGTTGAATCTAAGCTGCCATACATTTGACCATTCCTCCAACCTTGCCAAGTCCCTTTTCATCCTTTCCACCCCTCCTTGTGTATCCCTTCCAGTCCCTCTGCAATGTTGCTTATCAAGACATTAAAAAGGACCAGCCCCCTCGACCCATGCCGGCGACCCGGGTTCAGGAACGTACTCAGGTCGTCAGAGGTCGGCAGGGGGAGGACAGGATCGAGCGTCCGATGGACTGCTCTCCTATCCTGGGGTGGGCTAGGGTTTGCCTTCGCTCATGCAGTGGCCCCCAATAGAGACTGGAGGCACTACATGAAGCAACGTAAAAGGGGGAACAAGAAAAACAGAAAAACTGCACCAGAAGTTAGCCTGATGATGGCTGCCAGTCCCAGGCATCCACAAAGACTCCCTGAGAGCCATGGAATAACTCAGCAGCTCCCGGGACCGAGAGATAATAGTGTGCTGGTTTCTGCCACTGGTGCCTTCCCCCTTGGAGGAGTGGGGACCCATCCAGTGCAAGGGTTACACCGGACTACCCCGTGGAAGGCTGCAGATGTGAGGTAAGTGGTGGCCGAAGGGAGTTAGTAGGGGATTGTCTGGGACCATGACGGCCTGAGGGAGAGGCAGCTCTGGGGCATGTAGGAGGGGATAAACAAATAATGCAAAAAAAAAGGACCGGCCCCAGTACTGAACACAGCGGTACCCCACTAGGAACCCCCCTTTCTTCACTGTGGACTCCATTTACTATTACCCACTGTATCCTGTTGTCCAGCCAGTGTTTTATCCAGGCTATCACCACGGGACCCACTCCCAGGCTGGCTAATTTGTTTATTAATCTTTTGTGCGGGACTGTGTCAAATGCCTTGCTAAAGTCTAGGTAGGCCATGTCCACAGCCCCTTCCTGGTCTACTACTTTGGTCACCCAGTCAAAGAAATCAATTCAATTTGTCTGACATGACCTTCCTGCTGTGAATCCATGCTGCCTTGGGTCCTGTGCCCCACTGGCCTCTAGGTACTCAACAATTCTTTCCTTCAGAAGTGATTCCATCATTTTCCCTACCACTGAGGTCAAGCTGACAGATTTGTAGTTTCCTGCCTCTGTCTTGCTCCCACTTTCGTGAAGGGGAATCATATCCACCCTCCTCCAGTCCTCAGGTACCATACCATCGTCCCATGATTTATTAAAAAGGGTAGTCAGTGGTGTTACTAGTTCTTCCCTTAGTTCTTTTAGAATTCTGGGGTGAATCCCATCAGGCCCCATTGCTTTATCCACCTTCAGTTTTAAGAGTTCTTTCAGCTCAAAGCTCAACAAATGGAATGACATATTCTAAATCTCAAAGATGAGCATGGCTTACCCCACTTGGATAGCCCATCTATAAACATTATTATGAAGACCTCTTACCAAAAATTATATTCAAATACAAATCCTCCATCTATTATACAAATACAACAATACCTTAATACCTTACATCTTCCTCATCTTTCCTCTCTCAAAGTAGCCCCTTTAGATGAACCCGTCTCACTACAAGAAATCCAGAAAACCCTATCTTCTATGAAATCTGACAAATCCCCTGGTGGTGACGGTTTTTCTGCCGACTTTTTATAAAATGTTTTCTGACACATTATGCCCCCTACTTCTCAACGTTTATCAAGAAGCATCCATCACTGGCAAACTTCCCGCATCTTGTACTGAAGTGATTATAACCCTAATCCCTAAGAAAGACAAAAACCCCACACACCCAGCTAATTACAGGCCAATCTCTTTGTTAAATACAGATGGAAAGATATTTGCTAAAATACTTACCCTTAGACTTTAACATCTGATTCCAAAACTCATTCATTGCTCACAAGCAGGTTTTATTAAACATAGGTCTGGATCTGACCATTTACGTTCCCTGTTTAACCTAATTCACAAAGCTAAATCTCTTAAATCACCAGCTGCTGCTACAGCTATCGATTTTGAGAAAGCTTTTGACTCCTTAAACCGGGATTACCTCTATCAAGTGCTAACACATTTCGGTCTCCCTCATACCTTCTGCTCCTGGATCAAACTATTATATAACTCCCCTATAGCTAAGGTGCTTACTAATTCCACCATCTTTCCTTGCTTTAAACTAGCTAAAGGAACTAGACAAGGCTGTCCCCTTTCACCTTTCTTGTTTATTTTAGCCATGGAACCTCTGACTGCATGCTTACACCAATTGGAAGGCATTAACGGCATCCCTGTGGGTAACTCGCAATACATTTCTCTCTCTTACTCAGATGACCTCATAATTTTACTCGAAAACTTGAATGAGACTGGACCCCTACTAGCTGATATGCTTCAAGTACATTGAATCTTCAGACTCTATAAACCCTAATCCCTAAGACTTACCTAGTCGTTATCCTTTACTCCTAGATTAGGGTCTTTTTTTTAACACCTTGGTGCACAGATATCTCTCCCTTTTCTTCTTTTACTCTCTTTCTCTCCCCCCCCTCCTTCTTTATCTCTATCCCTTCTTATTGTTGGCTTTCTTCCTTCTTTCTCTACTAGTGTATACTATTTGTATTCCAATAGATATCACTTTATACAAATTATTGAAAGCCTTATTATAATGGGTTTCAGCATCCATTTATATTTGCTTTCCCTACTGTACTCAATATACCTTATGATTGAAATTGTTATATTTTTTTCCAACATAATTAAGGCTAGCACTATTAGTATTAATAAGTGTATTTTAGACATTTCTGTTACTCTGGCTCTACATAATGTGCCTTGTTAAGTGATTCATTTTGTATTTTCATATTGTGAATATCCTTTTAATGTATACACTTGAGTGCCTTTATATATATACTTCAAGAAAAAGATTAAGTACAAGAGTTCTTTCAGAACCCTTTCTTCTGTGAAAGGAATCAACCCCCCATCCAGAGTGCTTCTATTACTGGATCAGGTATCTCCCCTGCTTTTCCACTGTGAATACTGAGCAGAAGTATTTGTTCAGTATTTCTGCTTTTCACTGTCGCTCTGCCCAACCACCTTCCTCTTTATTCAGCCTCAGTATCCCTGCCTTAGTCTTTCTTTGCTCCCTAATGTACCTATAAAAGGTTTTATCCCCCTTCTTAACCGAGTTGGCTATTTTTCCTCGGTTTGGGCCTTTGCTATTCTGACTGCCTTCCCCACTTCCTTCTACTTTAACTGGTACAGTTCTGTCCTGCTCCTTCTGGGTTTCCTTATACTTCCTAAATGATATCTTTTTCTCCTTTACCTTCCCCACCACTTCTTTTGAGAACCATAGTTTTTTTTTCTTTCATTTTTATTTGTTTATTTGCTTCACACAAAGGCGTGTTGCCTCTGTGATGGCAGTTTTGATGTTTCCCCATTCTTGCTCCACCCCACCTTCTTGCCTGTTTGCTAGTGCTTTTCTGAAGCACTCTCCCATTTTGACAAAATCAGCCCTCCTGAAGTCCAGTACCTTCACTTTTGTGTGGCTTGACTCTACAGCTAAGTTTATCGTGAGCCACACTGTTTGGTGGTCACTTGTTCCCAGATGGCTACCCACTTCAAGATCAGAGATCCTCTCTCCATCCCCATCTGAGAGTACCAGGTCTAAGATTGCTTCCTCCTGAGTGGGTTCCAAAACTAGCTGTCTGAGGCATGTCCCCTGTAGGGCATCGAGAATGGCCCTGCTCTTGGATGTGGCTGCAGCAAAGGTGCTCCAGCTAACATCTGGCATATTCAGGTCCCCCATCAGCAATATCTCCCCTTTCTCTGCCATCCCAAAGATGCCTTCTATCATTTCCTTGTCCATTCCTCCCCCTGAGATGGGGGTCTGTATACAACCCCTGTGTAGATTGTGGAGCCATTTTCAGTCTCCAGGGTGACCCACAGTGCCTCCTCTCCTCCCTGTTTGTCCTTTAGTTCTGTTGCTTTGATCCCTTCCTTACATAGTGAGCTACTCCTCCTCCTCTTCTTCCATCCCTGTCCCTCCTGTAGATTGCGTACCCTGGTATGCTGACATCCCAGTCATGGTTCTCTGTGTACCATGTTTCTGTGACTGCCACAATATCCAGGCATCCCTCTTCCATCAAGGTCACCATTTCAGGGAGCTTTTTACCTAGACTATGGGCATTGCTACTCATTACCTTGTAGGAAGTTTTTCTTTACTCAGAAAGTTATAAGCATTAGGAATGCTCTCTCCCTCGAGTTAATACTGAGTAGGAAAAAATAGAATTTCAAAAATAACTTGGACAACTGGCTTTTAAAGACATCAGATTTAGCACCTATGGGTTTTTACCAGATAGGAGCTGTTTATGGGCAACTGCCTTTTGCTCCTGATTCCAACCATAGTATGAACCACAGTACAGTGAGGCCCCAATATTCAGAGTTGCGCCCAGCAATGACGCATGTGATGGTGCAGCACAACTGTGTTGTGCTGTTGAAACCCAGGAATATATATTCGAAAGAGATGAGCAATGGCACATCTCTGAATATATCAGGTAATGTGCATCTCCCCCAGACAGGGCTGAATACCAGGAATGGGAACTGCGCCAGTGCAACAGAGTTACGCTGTGCACAAATTCCTGATATTCAGCCGGCAGTATGCAAATGGAGCCATAATGTATGCAAGGCACAAATGGTCCATTTGCATGTCATTATGTCCCCATTTGCATGAGTTGTGCAGGGCAGGCCAGTGAAATGCGCAGGGCACTCTGCACAGCAGGTGGTGCTGCCAGAGGGGGTCTGATGGCACAACCCCTCCCCGTAGCCCCGATCGCCATATAATAATTTGTCAAATCTTCCCTGGTAGTTTAGTGGCACCCCTCCCCCCCGTAGTAGCAATCACTGTAAAATACCATTTTAAATATTCCCTGCTAGTCTAGTGGTACCCCCCCTCCCTGTAGCCTGATCACCATAAAATACCCTTCTAAATATTCTCTGGTAGTGTAGTGGTACTCCCCCTTTCTCCCGTAGCACTGATCATCCACAAAATAAAATCCTAATCATTCCCTGGTAGTCTAGTGGCACCCCCATAGCTCTGATCACCCATAAAATAAAATCCTAATCATTCCCTGGTAGTCTAGTGGCACCCCTCATCCCTCCTGTAGCTGCGATCCCCATAAAATAATAATGTACATAGTCCCTGGTAGTCTAGTGGTAACCCCCACCTCGTCTGTATCCCCTATCACCCGTAAAAGTGATGTTTAGATTTCCCTGGTGGTCCACTGGCACCCCAACCCACACAGGACCCCTGCCCACCCAGCCCCCTGTCATCGGCAGGCAGCAGCAACCCACCCGCACCTCCACGGCTGCCCGCTGAATGACAGCTTACAGTATCAGTTGTGCCCATGGGTCCACACTGTGGACCCATGGGCTTGCAGTGCATACTGTACTAGTCATTCACAAATATGTGAGGGGTGGGTTGTTGGGTGCTTTCTGCACAGTGTGGGGGGTAGCCATCCACAGCTGGTGGCTGCTGTGATGTGCCTTGCATTATGGCAGCTTGCCTGTGGGTGGCTACACTTTTAGCCTTCTTTTTCGGGCTCAACTTAGTGCACTGATATGCAACACATCTCATGATTGTGCCAGCATATTCATTGCACATCCCAGGCTAAATATCGGAATGTGCTGCATATGCATGGGCACACCCCCTGCAGCTGCACTGCATGCATTATCTTTGCACCCCGGTGCATCAGGACTTGCGCTGCACAAGTCCCTCTTTTGAATATTGCACTGGGGCGCATTTCTGGGGTTGTGCTGGTGCAACTCAGTTGTGCCAGGCTCAACCCCTTTGAATATCTGGGCCTATGTCTACAAAGGTCCTATTTTTTCAGATTTTGACTGTAGAAGGTAATCTAGATGATCTGATCATATTCACAACCGCCAGACGTTTATGTGCACTCACATATGGAAATGGCATGGGTTTTCTCAATTTTGAGCCCTGTGAGATAAACACTGAGCTGTCACACAGTGTCCCTTTGGAAATACAGTTTGGTTCACTTCAGGTGTGAACTGTCTATCACTAATTACCCAAAACCACTTAAAAGCAATAAAATACCAGCGTTTCAAATGTTTTTTAGTAAAACACTGTCAGTTCCCTTCAAGCAGGAACTGTGTTACAGTGCGACCTTCTCCAATTCCTGGGTCCAATTGGGAACTGGCAAAAACACCACAAATTAATTAAAAAATGACATGCTAACTAATGCAGAGCATTGAAAAACTAACTTAACATTTGAAACCATAAAATAATATTAAATAAAAACAGGAGTTGTTGACCAGAAGATTGCAGGTGACTTTGGGGTGAATGCTCTCTTCATTGGAGAAACCAATCTGATGTTAGAACAGCAGGCAGAGCATGACCACAGTGCAGAGTTTGAGCTTGCATTCTGAATTCTAAAATTAGTATAAAGTTTTATCTCTGGGGCATCATCCTCTGGCAGGATGATGCATTTTGTAGGGCATCATTGAGGGACTTCTGTTTGAAACAGTTAGCTATAGCTACCAGTGGTACCCCACCCCTTTCAATTGGACCATTTTTTCCTCTTACCCCTTGCTGAATATCATCTCCCTCTGCTCCCAACACTTGGCGCCCTTTGGTGAAATGGGGAAGTGGATCCCTGAACTAGTCCCATCACTGCCTTGTGCTGGAGAAGTCTGAGTTAAGCCTTCACCAAAGCTAGCTTCTCAGGTAGTGGCGCCAACTGATGGCACACTGGGCAGGCCCAACATCTCAAGACTACCTCAACCAGAAAATGGTGGCTCCACAGTTGTTATATTTGTTGCATTCTACTAGACCCCCTGCACCATCATCTCACCCAGCTACCACCCCTGTGCTCTTCTCCTCCATCCTCGCTCCTGCAGGCTAGGTATTCCCACTTCTCTTCTCTTGGACTGTTCTCCCAAGTTACTCACTCGGTTAGTCTTTATCACAGCTCCCTATACTGGTACCCTTTTAATAGGGCACTCCTGACAGGATTTTTCTAGAGGAACTGAAACATGCTGGATCCCGTTAGATTTGTTTTATTGATCCCAGCTTGGTAGGGCCATCTAGTTACTCACTCAGTTCAGTATGTCTATCACAGACCCCTTTACTGACACCCTTTTATTAGAGAACTCCTGATAGGATTTTTCTAGGGAAACTGAAATATGCTGGCTGCAGTTAGTGCCTTAATTCGCCAATCAGATCACCTTTGATCCCAACTTGGCAGGGCCCACCCTGTACCCATAGTATGGGTCTTTTGTGTACAGGTAGGGCTGCTTATGTTTACTACGTTACCTTACTCCTACTTCCAACCTTGTGTTTCACATACAGTGACCTCTGTAAACCTAGTGTAACCCCCCCCTGCAAATGGGGGTTCCCAAAAGACTTCCAGGAGCTTGCTTGAATGCTCCAAGCCTGAATGGTGTTTGGCATTTAAGCCATTTATCAGTGAGTGTTTTTAGAACCTCTGGTACTATCTCTTTAAGAGCTGTCTGCTTGCAGACATAATTAGTTTGTATGGGGGGACTGTGTGCTTCTCTGACTACCACTCGAGCTGCTGCCAATTCACTTCATTTTTGCAGTCACTAGGAGTGCAAAGGGAATCTATCTGAAAGATGTAACTGTTTGCCAGAAATTATTTAGAGTAATAATGAAATTACAGTTTGTCTAACCTGCTTTCTTTGCAGTCAGAACTGTGTCTGCTACTTCCCCATTCTAGTTTTGAACTGCTGAACTGGACCAATCAGTGTGGGGTAAGCTAGCTCTAAAGTGGTGCCTTGACGAATCAGAACTTGGACTCATAATCTGAGGCCAGCCACAAGAGGATTGTATGGGCAGTGACTCTGGGAGATGTAGTTTAGACTTCAGTGCCTTTTGGACCAACAGCAGCAGTCTATTGTGAGTGACAGCCAATCCAGTCAAGAACTGGGAGGAACTCAAAGGAAGTGCCGGTTTTGTCGGTTGGAGTTTCAGTTGAGCTTTGGCAGTGAAGAAGGAAGGAGCCCTGTGCTTTTTCAGTGTGCAGTTTTAGTCAAAAACGTGTAAGGCCCAGAGTTCCGTCTGCAGCTTGTGTAACAGCTTGTTAGGACTGAATCTGTCCTGTGAAAAGAATCAAAGGATCTCTGAAGAGTAGAAACCAGGCTCACCCTGTAGAAGACTGGAGGAATTGCTGAAAATTGCACTCGGTCTGTCAGGAACTGAATCTGCTGTGTGTTCTCCCGGGTATTGTGCAGTAATTGCGATCGGGATACAGATGCAGCCTGCCTGGTATAGTGCTTTCTTTTATATGGATGTGTGAAGAGGTTTGTGTACCTCAAGTGAGCCCTGCTGACATTGAAGGACCCTATCTTATTTGGAGGTCGTGAGTACTAATTCAGGGTCGCTCCCTGTTGAATTGCCACATTAAATCCAAATGGAATTACTGTACTGCTGACTGTTTAATTCTCCTTTTCTCTGTGAAAGGGCCCCTACCAGCTGCCACGGTTGGACTAGCCACTAGGCTTGGGTACCCAGGGACAGTAACTGATAGGGATAGGCCTGTGCACAGAGCCATAGGTAGATTATTAGAGTGATAAGCTAATTAACCTGATTTCCCCTGTCCTTGTTATATCCCCTAAATAAATCAGAGCTGCTTGTTTCAGCAAAGTTTATACTGCCTGAGTGTTGTCTATGTTAAAAATACTGTACTGTGATTGTTGCACTGTATCTCATTTCACAGGAGGTCCAGTGCGGAACCAGACCTGGGGGTAAGTGTATACTGTGAAGGTAATTCTGATATATTGTGTGGGCCACTAGTGGGAAGAAAGGGGGGTTGCAGTGTCCCAGAGGGCTGTGACCAAGTTAGTTTAACTATTGCAAACCCTGACCTCTGGGTGGAGGCACCCGCCATTGGATCCAGGCCCCTCAACCTGTTAGTGGCAAATCAGGCAGGGGTAGTAGCCCCTGGGATAGCGCCATCTAGGGGTTACACTAGGGTAGTACTACAGCAATGTAGATTTCATTACATGTTATTTATATACTTTACAATGTATAGTTACACATAGTTTAGAGTGTCACACTTAGGGTGCAGCAACTCCTGCGGACTGCCAACCTGTGCTGATGCCCCAGCCATTGTACAGCTGTCCACTGTGTGGAGGACTGCTTAATGAAATGCAGTTTACATGGACTAAAGGGACTTTTTTTAGCCAATTGTTTATCTCCTTCTGCCTCTCTAATCATTCTCCACCACCCCCAGCCCTGTTACCTGACGTCTCTAGGACCTACCTATCTTCATGGTGTTCTCTGCCACATGACTTACCAGAGGAGCCCAGTTATTGATGCGTGGCCTGTGAGGGACTGGTCTGTCACCAAGCTGCTTTTGGAGGGTTTTCCTCCATTTTCACCCTTGGGGCCCATGTGTGTGCAATGATATGATATGCAAGTTTGCCTCTGTGGAGACACTCCAGTGTCAGCGTGTGGGGTCTCCCACCCCATCTTGTAGTCCCACAGTACTACTGCCCAGATTCCACCAGATGGCAGATGACCCATGGGACATGTGTCTCCCCCTCCCTGAATGAGAACTGTCCTTGTGATGCTCAATCCTCTTTCCCACCCAGCGCCCGAGTTACCTGAGGCAGTTTTCAAACCCAGGTAACTAGTGCAATAAGCAATGAGGCAACTAGAGCCTTAGCCCACCATGCCAATGGGCCAGCCCAGCAGGAGGGACTTTTAAAATTACACAAGCAAGGATCCCCCCAGTGAAATAGTTACATGACTGCTTGTTTAAAAGTGACTGGAAACATTTTCTACACCTCTAGATGCCCTCCTGTTGGCCCTTTAGTGTCTATCCAATATTCATACATGTTTCTGACCTTTTTCTTAAATTAATAATCTATTCCAGTTGCAGTTTAACTACCCTGAATCCCTCTCTCCTCAGCAGTTTCTGCTTAAGCAATAATGCGCAACAGGTCATGTGTTGCTGTGGGATTTACACATGCCTCCTGTCATGTGGTGTATCACAAGGCACAGCCAAGTAACCACGCAAGAAGTGTGTAAATCCCACTACTACACATGCCCTGAAGTGCATTATTGTGATTATAAAATGAATCTGTTATTAAAAACTTAAAAAAAATATTTAGGTTCAAAGAAAGTAAACATTTGACCAGCTGCATCTTTACTTCTCGTCTATTCCAGGAGTTACACATGGTCATGTGACATGTTGTGACCAATGAGGCTACAGGATTTTCTAGACCCATAATGGACCTAGAGGTCCTTATCTGCCGATGGCCTTGTATGATTCTATGATTTTATAATCTCTCTTTTTATACTGCCTGAATGTTCTATGACATCAATAATACCATTTTAGGCCATTCAGAGCAATAGCATAGAATGGGACTTATTGATGTCATAGAACGTCTTAGAAATATGAAAATGAGGTGCAGTAGCTGGAGAGGGGAGTAGGATTCTACACCTCTGAGAGCACCTCAAAGTTAAATGCTTTATGTATCAACAATTGGTTAGAGCATATCAGAATACGTAACTATCATGGAAAGGAAGATGTGAGGGCAGTTAACTATGTAGAAATCATTTCCTATCTCCTTTACAGTTCCAGGAACCCAACTAATTCTACCTCAGGCTAGTCTGTGACTTCCCAAGCCTTCCTGTTATACTTGTACTGCTGCTCTCTGGTTACCTTTATTACTTCATTTCTAGCAAGCTGCATCATTGTCTTGCATGGTTTCCCACCCCCCTCTTCATGGCTTATCTGAAAAGGAGTTGTTCCCAGCTTAGTATGCCTTGCCAGGAAAAACCTTTGAAATAAATAATTTCAAATGTAAAGGAAAGTACTAAAGTAGGCTCAAAATGTGGAACATGGGTATCTTACAAGACAGGAGATAAGGGGCAATCTAAAACACATTCAACAAACATTGCCCAAGCCAGCCATGTTTGTTTTCAGGTATTCATGGTGTAGTTGTTGAGCCCAGACAGCGCAGCAGTTATGTATGCATTCTTAATGTATGCTATGCCAATGTGTTTTAGTGCATATAGATACATTTAACATTACCCCTTATTTTAATTTCTCTGATGACATGATGAAATATGCATATAATGTCATTAATGTTTATTATTGTGTTTTTTAAATTGCTGTAGCAGTAAAAGTGCCACCCATTTGTTTTTTTTTGGGGGGGGGACTGTACTGTCTGTTCATATTGGGGCACTGTTAGCTTTTACTATTCATTTTTAGTCCTATGGGACTAGGGGAGCTCAGATAATCAGTTTTAAAAACAAATTCCTCTGTGTTTCGCAAAAATTTAGGATTTTGGATTTTCAGATAGAGCTGCCAAAAATCTAAAATCCTAAAATACTTCAAAAACAAAGCTTTCCCCACCCTGAGCAGGCCCTCCACACACTGACCCTATGATCAATTACCTCCCTGCCCAAACCACTCTCTTGCCCCAATCTCCTTCTTCCCCCCTAAGCCCCTGAAGTAAGAAATAGATGATGGCCTGGGACCTTTCCTATGATAAGAGGCAGCTCCTGTAATAATAATAAAACAAACTCCCCCACACACTCTTTACAGTTTGCCTGCATGGTAGCCCCCACTCCCTTGCATCCCAGGGCAGCACCAGATCTCCCCCTGCTCTACACACCCACTGGGCCCACTTTCCTCCACACAGCCCCCTCCACAGCGCACAAATAATTATGCCAAGTCAGTTTGGGTCAGGGTGCCAGGCAGCAGGGGATCAGTCTTGGGGGGAGCTACTAGCACCTGTCTTCCGACTTGCTGTGAACAAATGCTGACGTCCTCCTGCTCCTGTGATAACAGCTGATTGACCAGTCAGGTGTTGTTAGAGGAGGACATCAGCATTTCATTTACAAGTCAGAAGTAAGAGGTGCTCAAGCAGCTCCGCATCAGGACCAGTCTCCTACTCCTACTACCTTGCTCCCTGACCCATACCAGTTTTGGGTAATTATTTAGGTGCTTTGGGGGGGCAGTGGAGGCCAGTGGGTGTGTTGGGTGGGGAGAGATCTACTTCTCCCTTGGAGTTGAAGGGGGGGGGAGCTGCTGTGGAGGCAAACTGTAAACGCTGGCAAGAGTGGGATTTATTTTTTATTATAAGAGCTGTCTCATTTATTATAAGAGCAGCTGGGCCCTAATTCCAAATTTCAGGGGCTTGGGGGGGAGGAGCGAGGTTAGTGGCTATGGGGTGGTTGGGTTAGGAAATTAGGAAAGTCCAAATTCCAACTGACAGCTCACATTACAAAACATCCGAGCACCCCTATATTGGACCAGCATGTATGTTAAAGACTGCATGCTTGCTGACAGTAACCTGGCTGCCCATTTTGCCTTATTTCAATAGTTTATTGTCATTTATCAATCAAAATGTGATTTTACTTGGCCTGAACGTCTTACTTTTTGGCTTGTCCAAAGTTCTGCCTGCCATTCCTGAGGACAAAAGAATGCATGTCGGAGCAAGGTGACCCTGCACTGATGAGTACTCGTGCATGCACGAGTTATGCATATTTCAAAAGGAAAGCCCCCTCGGCCTTTTATTCTATTTCCTTGTGTAGTTTGTAGACATACACAATGATTGCCTCTATTGCACCTTCCTAATCTTATTAGGATTTAATTGTAAATGAAGGTAGTGAAGTCTGGTGTGGAAAGCTTCTTGACTCCATTGCAAAGGTCATGACCTGACTCATAAGGCATCCTGGAATTTCATGATGTTTTGGTGCTAAAGACTGCAGTAGTTATTGTAATAAGATTTGTGCATTTGTGGAATAAGCTTTCTCCCACACTAGTAAGCATACCTACATCTGCTGCCTTTAAGAAGGAACTGGATAATTAAATTTTATCAGCAAGAGTTCAATAATACACCTACTCGGAGTGGGAGACACATAAATGGGCCAACTGGCCTTCTTTGTCTAGCCAAACCAAGTAATTGGAAGTAAAACCAAGTATCAGTCAATGCTGTTGCTGTCCTCTGCAGTCCGTATGTCATTGTCCTATGCTGGCCATGAAACTTTTCAAGGTATAGTAAGTGCCCTACTTTTTACTGTAAAGTGTATCTGAGTTAGAAAAAATGCTTTTAGAGAATACAGGGACTTCACAAGACATGTAACAGAACGGAATGAGAGTATAACTATTGTGGGCTTCTGCACACATATATTATCAACTCCCATGATGGCTTGCATGAGTGGGTTTGTCACCTTTGGAATGGAGATAAACAGGTTTGAACACCAGGACAAAGCAGAGAGAAGCAACTTCATTTATATTTGAATTAGGATGACATTATGGCACTGTAAGAGATGGAATAATTAAATTATTCATGCTTACAAACTACACAGGTATACAGAAAATAGGATGAGGGGACTTCCCTTTAAGCACTCTGAGACAAATATGTGGCCTGAAAGTAGGCTTTGTCCTGAACATGACAATATGTTTTATACAGAAAAAAAACAAGCATGTGAACACTTAAAGGAAACTACACCCAAAACTTCAAAAAATATATGTTGTGCAGAGTGTTTTAATTTGTATGTGAAGTTCTAGTGTTTCCATCCCTCTGACTGGTATTAGGAGTTTTTCCTAAATTAGCCTGCTAGCTTTAGGGTAGTTTTATCACCCCTTGAGATCTCTATATCAAACAGCTTTATTGTATTTCTTTGTCCTACAATGCACCTTGTTTCATGTGATGGTGATGTAGCAGAGCCCATAAATCCAGCAGAAAGCATTGCATTACAATCAGTTCACAACAATAGAGATGGCTATATTTTAAAATCTGTAGAATTCAGCTTGGTGACCACCCTCATCCTAAAGGTTTTACTGTCCTGAAAAACTCTGCTGCTGGTAAGTTTTGTGCAGCTTGTAAAGCTTCCAAGATATTTAGTTTGTTTGGCATGTGTGTGCTGAATGTTGGGTCTCTCCTACATCACAGTCACATGAGACAAGATGCACTGTGGGAACAAGAAATACAATTAAGCTTTCAGGTATGAAGATCCCCAGAGGTCATAAAACTAGCACAAAGCTAGCAGGCTAATTTGGGAAAAACTAATACCAGTCACAGGGAAGGAAACATAGAACTTCACATACAAATTAAAACACTCTGCACAACATATATTTTTTCAAGTTTTGGGTGTAGTTTTCCTTTAAAACTATTGCTTTGAAATCAGAACTATGGCTCGAGGTATGCGCATCAGCCATCCCTGCTCCCATGTCCTTTCCCAGGTTCTGGCAACTATTTTGTTTCCTGATCCCCTTTCCCATTTTTACGTTCACTTGAGCACATGCGCAAGGAACGTCTTGGGAGAATGGGACACTTTGGAGGTGTGCCTGTCCTGTGCAACCCCCTGCTCCATTGAGCAGGCATGGCGGTCCTGCACCAATTGATGCGGTGCTGTGTATGACAGCGGTGGTCTTCTCTTAAAACCACCGCTGTGTGCTTCAGCGCATCGCCCCTCCCAAATCTTTGGTGCCACGCTGGGGCCCACCCCAGCATGGCAAACGTCCTGCGTGCTCCGACAGGGGTGCCCAATCCCCATCGGCTCCACCTCCCCCAAACAGCTTTTCCCTGCTGCCATGCTGGAGACCACCCCAGCGCAGCAAACGTCCCACGTCGCTGCCGACATGGGGTGCCTAACCTCCGTCGCTCCACATCCCCCAAACAGCTTTCCCTGTTGCCACGCTGGGAGCCCACCCCAGCATGGCAAACGTCCCGCGTCGTCCTCATAAAAAAAAACCTGAAAAAGAAAACATTCCATCGTTGTCTCCCCACCCCCACAACCCGCACCCACCCACTGCGCACCCTGCCTCCCCACACACCCCCTCACCCCATACTTACCTCCGGAGCTCGGCGCAACGATCATCGCTGGACCAGGAACACGTCTGCACTCTTCAAAGCTGACCGCGAACTGAGGAAATACCGGTAAGCTGTATAATGGGCTAGATGGGGTTTTTCAACTTTGTTGCATATCTCAGGCATTTTTTGGAATTTTTGCACCAAATTTTCAACATGGGGTTTTTGGGACCCCTTCTCATGAGTTCTGTCACTGTCATGGCGTTATTCGGGCCCGAAGGGTGATTTCGCAGTCACTGCGCGAAATCACCTTTCAGACCCGATTGATGAAATGACAGTGCCATAAATAGGCTCTCAAAAGCCCATTTTGAAAATCTAGTGGAAAAATTCTAAACTGACGCGTTATCAGCGTGCAGGTTATGAGTTCCTACACAGGCTGTAAGTTCGCAATTTCAATATTTTCACTCCAGATTTTCAACATTGCCATTTTACCATGCTTTCTTACGAGCAGTACAGCTGTCATTTTTCACATCTCACCCAAAACATGTTTCCGCCTATGTAGCGCACAATGGCGCAGTCGGTGTGCGAAATCAATGTGTGGGACATATTAAGAAAATCACAGTAACCCTGTTCATGAGCAGAGGTCTTAAAATAGCTATGTTGAAAATTTGGTGCAAAGATTCCTAAAAATGACTGTTTTACGAGCGTGTGTTATAGTTCCTACGCACGCGCCAGAGGTTTGCACCTCTTCAATATTTACCCAGATTTTCAACATTGCCATTTACCACACCCTTATGTGCAGTACAGCTGTCATTTTTCACATCCTGCCCAAAACATGTTTCCGCCTTGCTGAAGCACAATGGCTAGGTCGGTAGCGAACTCAATGTATGGGACACATTAAGAAAATCACAGTGACACTGTTGTTCATGAGCAGAGGTCTTAAAATGGCTATGTTGAAATTTGGTGAAAATTCTAAAATGACTGTTTTGGCGATGGTGCGACCAGTTCCTCATGAGCTCAGAAGTTCATTTAATTTCTAACATTTGCACTCCAATGACTTCCAAATACCTAAACAGCACATAGAAGCAAGCAACATTCGGCATTGACAAATGCTTGTACTTCTTTGTCACTGATTTTTTTAAGCCATGTCCAAGTGCCAAATACCACTGCAAATACCTGCAAGCGAACGTTCGGCATTGACAAATGCTTGTTCTTTCTGCAACTATGCAAACTTTGATTCTCACACTTTTCTACAAGATCCCTCTAGTATTGACTGGTCCAGTTTGTACAAGACTAGTGATGCACAGTCGGCCCTTAATATCTTCCTAAACAATTCTGTGGCGCTGCAGGACAGTCATTACCGACTTGTAACATGCCGTGTTAAAATTAGGCAGACCCGCTGGCTGAAGTCTGACATACTCACCAGATTATGAGAGAGAGAGATAAAAGTTGGCACCATTTTAAACTCTCTGGTCAGACAGCAGACTACAATACCTATAGGGCACAGCGGAATGCCTGCAAAAAGGAAATTAAACAGGCAAAAAGCTCTTACTGCAAAGACTTGCTAACTAACTCCTCTGGTGATTCTAGAAAATTTTGGTCCCATATCAAGACCTTCCTAGGATCAAACCAGTCCCCTACCCCAAATGACATGACACTCAATGGCATCCACTGTAACAATCCTCAGACTATATAGCAAACTTTTTAATGTGCAATTTTCTGACTTAACCAAGTTCACTTCCTCCCTCCCTGCCTTGCAAAATCTGAATACTCCTCCAGATGTCTTAGTCCCCCACTTCCACTTTAAGTCTATTACACAATATGAAGTCCTAAAGCTACTCAGTACAATTTCAGAGAGCATGGCTTCAGGCTCTGATAATCTTGAACCCAGGCTTCTAAAACTAGCTGCCCCATTCATTGCTGCCCCCTTAGCTAGGATCTTCACTCTCTCTCTGTGCCAGAATCATGTTCCAGATATCTGGAAGATAGCTAGGATAACCCCTGCATTTAAAAAAGGCAACCCTAAAGACCCCTTAAAATACAGACCCATAGCTATCCTGTCAGTCCTCAGTAAAATCCTTGAGAAACTGGTAGCTACTCAAACTATTGAACTTCTTCAGAAACATTACCTTCTAACTACTGCACAGCATGGATTCTGAAAGAACCACAGCATCACCATAGCTCTCCTCAAATTTACAATGGATACCCTATCGGCCATGGACTCAGGCCTTCTCACTGGGGCTACCTTCATTGACATGATTAAAGCATTTGACTTAGTAGACCACTCCATTCTCCTAACCACCCTACGGTCATTAGGCTTTGCACCTAATGTTGTCAGCTGGTTTGGCAGCTACCGGTCGAACAGGATCCAAGTCAAAGTACAACTCTACCCTTTCTGACAAAACTATGATAAATATCAGAGTGCCCCAATGGTCCATCCTGGGACCACTCCTCTTCTCAATATTCATATATGACATCACCTCAAACCTCTCTAAGACCGCCTCCCTCCTATTCAAGGATGACATTGTCCTGTACACTACTGCAAAAAGCATTGCGGACATAAATTAATGACTCTCCTCTGATTTCCAATTAACCCAAAAGTGGATGGCAAGCCACAAACTTGTCTTAAATGAGTCCAAGACCCAAGCCATGCTGTTTGGAACCAACCTCAAACTCAAACACTCCCTAAATAACTTTAAAGTCTCTGCCTTGGACAGCTCTTCAGTTGGAGAGGTGGCTTCTTTTAAGTATCTGGGTGTCACCTTGGACCCATCACTAAACTTTAATCTCCTTATACAGAAGACCTGCAAGTCTGTTAACTCCAAACTAGGCATCGCCTACCCCACTAGCTATGTGTTAACCCCCTCCGCTAGGCTTGCCATTGATCATGGAATACTTCTACCCTCACTTACCTATGGTGTTGTTACATATGCTGCTGTGTCTAAGTCGAGTCTTTACAGGTGGGATGTCACCTATAACAATATCTGTTGCTATGCATCCTCCTCCTCCCATTGACTGAAACACCACTGCCTCCACTACTCAGACCTGAGATGGTTATCAATCAAGCAATCAAAATTTTATTTGTATGAGGTGCCCTTCCAATGCTCAAGGCGTCTTTACAATACACATCAAAACTCACAGTTTATAATAAAACAGGTAAAAACATATTAAAACACATCCATATATATTCAATACCGTCTGATGCATCTAGGCTTTATTCACTTGGCTCAATCACTGACAGTGTGATAAGATCATAAACTCCCAAGTCCCTTGCTGATCTTCTCCGTCACAAATCCTGCTATGGCTTATGATCTGTGGACAAGTCCCTTGTTTATGTCCCTAGACACAGTGTCTCCAAAGGTGCCAGTGCTTTTGCCTGTCAAGCACCCCAATTCTGGAACTCCCTCCCCTTAACTATTCACCAGGCTCATTCACACAACACCTTTAAGAAACAGTTACGCAACTACCTCATCTCTTCCAACAAATGCTCCTGCTTCAAACCCCCTTAGCCCCTCCTCCTTACTTACCCTATCATCACCCCTTGCCACTAAAAGACTTTGCTCAACCTACAGCACTTGACTAATTATACTAAATATACTAAATGTTTTATAGCTTGGTATTGTTCTAATCTACCTTAGCCTACCTAATAGCCACTTGTTTCTCAACTAAAATCTTGTACCCACATCTGAACGTCGTTTCTGCTGGACAATGTTGCAAATTTTTTGTTCCTGGATATTATTCCTTTGTATCAACATTGCTGACATCTTATTTGTATTGTTTGCTGTTTTGTACTGTATCCTCCTGGGTCCTGCCTGAAAACAGTCATCTCCATGGCTAGTGCACCTACCCGGTAAGCAAAAACTAAATAAAATAAATACATTTTTCCTGTATTGGAGAGGTGGAACCTTGTAGCATGGGGTGTAAGATCTGGCATATTTGTAAGACTAACTTCCCCATATTTGTGAGTCACACCACCCAATATAGCAGGTCATTCAGGGTGTTCAGGTCCCTAGTCATCTTCTGGACCCTTTTCTCTAATTGTAAATTATGTCTGACTTAGTAAAATGGAATAGGTCCCTAGGGGGCAAGTTAAACCATTGTCTTAGAACATCAAAAGCAGACATGTCCTGTTTTCGGTCAACTGCTTATGGTTGGTAACGTATAGGACTTTCCAGTGCATAAAGCCCCAGTCTAATACCCCTGGTTGAAAGCCTGGGTTCAACAAATATCATTCCAGCTGTCTCTCCTGCCAAACCCAAGTGAGCAGGTGAGTAGACTGTGCCACCATGCAATATGACTGGAAGTCTGGCAAAGCCAACCCCCTGCCCCTTAGGTAAAATTAATAAGTTGTTTTTAATCCATTTCCTCTTCCCTGCCCAAATATATTGCAGGATCATTTTATGCAATTTTGTCAGAAAAATGTTGGGATGGGAAGTGGTAGGGTCTGGAAGAGGATCATGAGACAGGGGAGCACATTCCTTTTCACCACTTCAAGGTGTCCTTCTGGTGTGTGGGCAGTGGTGCAACAAGGGGGGGCTAAGAGGGTTATAACCCCCCAAAAGCAACCCCCCCTTGCCGTAGGACTGACCACACCGTGCATGTGTGAGTGCCATTTTTTTTTGCACTCCACTTACTGATGAAATTGCCTGATGCAGTACAGTGGAGTGGTTGCCATGGGAGGCCACTGTTGAGTCAGTCAGGAAATGTTGCTGGTGGGTGCACAGTGATGCTGTGTCAGATATGGGGACACCGATCTGCTGGTCAGGTGATCTCATTGTTGTTGGCACAAGTGTGCAATCTGACCCAGCCTCCCAACCTGACAGTTGGTCAGACCTATTGTAATATCGAGGTTGCCTTAGCAACCACCAATCATCCAATTGTAGCTCCTACTCTTTCTTCTGTTCCCTCCTCTCAATGCTCGGAGTGTCTCTCGGCACACGGCAGACAGTTGTTAGAGAGAGTTGAGTTTTCGTGCTGAATCTATCTGTGCAGTGCTCTTCATTTTGGGACAAATGTAATAGTTTTCTCAGAGGCAGTATAAAAAAATGTAGAGATTGTGTGAAAAAGCTCTTTTAAGAATTAGTAGAAGTTTTCTTGTTTTTGAGACTGTGTGCAGACATCAAATAAAAAAGTCAGTCAGTGACTTAATCAAGATTCTTCAGTATGGCAGCAGAGGACGAGTCTCTGATTCAGTGCGCAGATAAGATAACTTGGTGAACAAAAAAAGTCAGTCAGTGATCAGAGATTCTTTGGTCAGGCAGCAAAGGACAAGCATCTGACTCTGAAACCATACCAGACAACAGAGACACTCTGGAGAGAATTGAATACTAGTTGCTTCGGTTGGCTGCTTCCTGCTTGGTGCTTGCTACAGTCAGCAGCTTATTTGCTACTACTGCTATTATCTGTACTCTCTCCAGTCTCCAGTTTATCTGTACAAAAAAAAAATCTCATCTGAATAAGTGAGGGAAGTGGAGAGGGAGACAGAACAGTAGTTGTTACTTGCTTGGTCAGCTCATCAGCTACTCGCTACAGTCAGCAACTTATTAGCTACTGCTGTTATTTATATACTCTCTCCAGTCTTTATCTGTCCAAAAACTAAAATCTGAATAAAATTAAGTGAGAGAGTGTGAGAGGAGTCGAGACAGACAGAATAGTAATAGCTGCTTGGTTTGGTTGGCTGCACAGTCAGCAGCTTATTAGCTACTGCTATTGTTTTACTCTCTCAGTCTCCAGTCTTTGTCCAAAATTATAATCTAACTAAAGTGAGAGAGTGTGAAAGGAGACCAGACAAGAGAAATGGTAGTTCACTCACCTGGTAAAGGTGATTGTGTTACTGTATATCCATGGCACCTCCAGTACTCACCTTAGGGTTATATACGCCTGATAGGCTGCTTGATGCACATGTGACCTAAGTTTCAGATTTCAGTCCTCCACCAAGCCCCTCACCCCACCTGGGTGTCTTCAGTTTCGATATTTCCATAGCTGTCAAATAACTTGTTAGGTATATGCACAGACAGTAATAATTACTCTAGAGAGTGTGTTTATGATTCTAATACTACTTTAATGAGATGAATAATTGTTTTGTGTACATTCATGTCTTTTACGCATTTATGTTTCCTTATTCTTAGATGCCCTTATCTGCTCTATCATGCTCCCTCGGGTGGGATGAGGTGCCATGGATATACAGTAACACAATCACCTTTACCAGGTGTGTAAACTACCATTGTGTTGTCTGTATATCCATGGCACCTCCAGTCCTTACCTTAGGGTGATTCAAAAGCAGTGCCCTACTAAATTGGGTGGGAAGAAACATAGAAACATAGACTTTGACAGCAGATAAGAACCGCTAGGCCCATCTAGTCTGCCCATTTCCCTACCTACAGGATAGGCCGCAGATCCTAGTTAACCAACAGCCTATATCTTCCTGCCCCCCACAAGAATTGCCTTATGTCTGTCCCATGCATTCTTGAATTCTCCCACAGTTTTAGACCCCACAACTTCCTCAGAAAGGCTGTTCCATGCATCCACTACCCTCTCTGTGAAATAATACTTCCTCACATTGCCCCTGAACCGCCCTCCTTCTATCTTTAAATTGTGTCCCCTTGTTCTTGCAAGTCTCTTTTTCTGAAAGATGCTACCCTCTTGGACTTTGTTGATTCCCTTGAGGTACTTGAAAGTTTCTATCATGTCCCCCCTCTCCCTTCTTTCCTCAAGGGTATACAAATTAAGCTCCTTTAGCCTCTCCTCATACGGCTTCTCTTGCAGACCCTGCACCATTTTTGTTGCCTTCCTCTGGACTGCCTCTATCCTGTCTATGTCCTTGCGGAGATGGGGTCTCCAGAACTGGACACAGTATTCCATATGGGGTCTCACCAACTGTCTGTACAGAGGGATAACAACTTCCTGTTTTCTGCTGCTGATGCCTCTCCCTATACATCCCAGTATACCCCCAGCCCTCCCTACTGCCTTCTCACATTGCTTGCTAACCTTAAGGTCATCTGATATGATTACCCCCAGGTCCCTTTCCTGTTTTGTTGTTGTTACTACCTCCCCACCCATTGTGTATTCTCCCCCTGGGTTCTTGTTTCCCAGGTGCATTATTTGCACTTTTGCATTGAATCCTAGCTGCCATACGTCTGACCATTCCTCCAACCTTGCCAAGTCCCTTTTCATCCTTTCCACGCCTCCTTGTGTATCAACCCTGTTGCAGATCTTTGTGTCATCTGCAAAAAGGCATACTTTTCCTTCCAGTCTCTCTGCAATGTCACTGATGAAGACATTAAAAAGAACTGGACCCAATACTGAACCCTGCGGTACCCCACTACTAACCGCCAACGGAAGAGCATGAAGTAACATTTTGTTTGTATTGTCTTAATATCATGAGTGTCTTATCTGTCCTTTACTGTAGTTGTCAATAGCACCTTAAGTCCAAAGGAATTTTTGGATGGAATTTCGGTGTCGAGTCTATAGTGTCTTGTGAACGTATGTATATTGGACCAAGTGGCTGCTGCGCAAATCTCTTGTGCCGTAGCTGAATTTCATTCTGCCCATGATGTGGCTATTGCTCTAGTCGAATGGGCCCTGATTCCCATTCGTGGAACCTTGTTACTTAACTTGTAGGATTATGTAATTGTCCTCTTCAACCAGGTCGCTATTGTGGCCTTGGCTGCTGCTGCTGCTCCTTTTTTGTGTCCTGTTATAATGAATAGTCTTTCTGTCTTTCGGATGTGAGCAGTTCTGTCCAGGTATTCTGTGAGTGTTCTCTTGACATCCAATGTGTGGAGGTTTTTCTCTCAGCTGTCTGTATGTTCTTCATAGATGTTTGGCAATTGTATTGGTTGGTTGTTGTGAAAAGTGGAGTCAATTTTGGGGACGAATGAGGGTACTGTATAAAGTGTCACACTTTGTTGTGTGAAGGTTGTGAATGGTTCTCTGCATGACAGTGCTGTCATTTCTCCAATGCGGCGAACTGAGCGTATTGCTACTAGAAATGCCGCTTTTAGCCTCACCCAGTAGTCTGTGATGTCTGTAAGTGGTTCAAAAGGTGGCTTAGTAATGGCATTTAGCACCAATGTCAGGTCCCATGGTGGTATGCTGTTCCTTATATGCGGTCTTATGTTGCTTGCTGCTTTTAAGAAGCGTATGACATCCGGGTGTGATCTGGGTATGTTCCCTCAACTGCACCTAGTGCTGCTACGATGGCTGAGAGTTGAATTCTTAGTGAGGATGGAGCTAGGCTCTTGTCCAGGCCTTGCTGCAAGTATAGTGAAATGTCTGCCATGGAGATATGCGATGGATACATCTGTCTGTCGCTGCACCATTTCTTGAATATGTTCCACTGTCTGGAGTACATTGAAGTTGTTGTGTTCCTGCATGATTGTAGTATGGTGTCGATTACCATAGTGTGGTATCCTGCATTCAGCAATCTCTCCCTTTCAGGAGCCAGACCGTGAGTTGTAGATTGCCTGGGTTTGGGTGCGTTATCGGTCCCTGTATGAGAATGTCCGGTCTGTTTGGTAATCTCATACTGTCCATTGCCATCGCCATTATGGTTGAGAACCACGCCCTCCTCAGCCAGTATGGTGCTACTAGGATTATGATCCTTCGTGGCTGACGTACTTTCCCTAGTACTTGTGGTATCAGTGGAAATGGTGAAAATACATATGAGTGGTCATGTGTCCATGGAAGTGATAGAGCATCTAACCCCTGGGACAGGGGTTCTCTGAATGTGGAGAAGAATTTGACCGCTTGTTTATTCTTGTTGGTAGCCATGAGGTCCATGGTTATGGTCCCCCATCTATGTTGTATCGTTTGAAATATTGTTGGGTGCAACTGCCATTCTCCTGGGTGTATCTGTTCCCTGCTGAGCCAATCTGCATCATATTCAGTTTCCCTGCTAAGTGTATTACTGTGAGGTGTTGTAGGTGGGCTTGGGCCCATGTCATTATAGAGTTTGTTTCCCTCAGTAGTTTCTTGCTCTTGGTACCTCCCTGCTTG
This sequence comes from Neoceratodus forsteri, assembly GCA_016271365.2. Classification (NCBI taxonomy): domain Eukaryota; kingdom Metazoa; phylum Chordata; order Ceratodontiformes; family Ceratodontidae; genus Neoceratodus; species Neoceratodus forsteri. The sequence continues at coordinate 141,195,788 of CM057457.1, read as the reverse complement.
GCTATGTAAGCTACCGTGGCTCAGTTGTCTGATCGTATCAGTACTGTTTTCCCCTGTATCTGTTCCTTGAATGAATGTAGTGCGTTGCACACTGCCCTCATTTCTAATACACTGATCAGTAGTCTCCTTTCTGTAGGGGCCCATGTGCCTTTTGTTGCTTTGGGTCCCATTGCTGCTCCCCATCCCTGCAAGCTTGCGTCTGTGTCTATAGTGACATTGTGTACCATTTCCAGTGGTGTTCCTCTGGTCAGGTTCTCCATGTGTGTCCACCATAGTAGTGACTTCCTTGTCTTGCTGTAAAGTGTTATTGTATAGTGCAAGTTTTCCTCTGATGGCGAACCGTACTGTAATAGTAGGGTTTGTAGTGGCAGCATGTGCCATCATGCCCATGGTATCAGATCGATGCATGATGACATGCATACCAGGACTGTTGACACTAGGGCTATTGTTGGTGTAGGTGATTGAAATAGTTTGTTCGTGACTACTATGAGACTGAGTATTCTGTTTTGTGTTGGCCCTATGAGACCCTCGTTTGTATCTATGTCTGCTCCCAGATGTTCTATGTGTTGTGATGGTGTTAGGCAGCTCTTTTTGTCGTTTATCACCCATCCGTGTCATTGGAGGGTGTGAATTGTTTGGGCAGTAGCTTTTCTTGTTTCCTGTGGTGATCTGGCCCGAATTAGCCAGTCGTCCAGGTACGGAATGACATGGATTCCTTGTTTTCTGAGTTTTGCTGCTAGGATGATTGACACCTTCATGAATACTCTTGGTGCAGATGCTAATCCGAATTGAAGGCACCTGTACGGAAAGTGTTGTCCCAACATTTGAAAGCGTAGGTATTTTCTGTGTGTGGGCCTCATGGGGATGTGTAGGTAGGCATCCTTGAGGTCTGTGGACACTAGGTAGTCTCTGGGTCTTATTGCTCTGAGTGTGGAACATATGGTCTCCATCTTAAATGTCTTGTGAGTGATGTATCTGTTGACCATTTTTAGATCTAGTACTGGTCTGATGTCTCCTGTCTTCTTGGGTACCACAAAGAATATTGAATGAATTCTCTTTCCGGTTTCTTCCAGGGGTACTGGTTGTATTGCCTGTGACCTTATCAGGGAGTCTAGTATGTCCTGTACCTGTTGTATTGACCACTTTCGTGTGGTTCATGTGGATATGGTCCAGCGGTTCCATTGAGGTAGTTCCCAGAACTCGATCAGGTACCTCTTCGTGATTACTTCATTGACCCATCTGTCTGAGGCTGTGTTTGACCACTGTTGGCTGAAAAATTGAAGTCTGCCCCCTAAGGGTATCTGTGGGTCAAGTTGTATCAATGGTAGTTAGGGTATGCTGTGTCTTGAATAGTCATTGATTTGTTCTTCTGCTATTCCTGCCTCTCTGGGTGGTGAATTTTCCCCAAGCTTGTCCCCCCTCTACTACGATACGAGGAGCTTCCCTTGCTTTGGTAGGTACCCTGTTGACCATATGCTCCCTGATAAGAGTTTCATTTGCCTCGAAAGAAATGATTGTATCTCCTGTCTCCCCTAGTTCTTTGTCCGTAGGTCTGGCCCCTGTGTGATGGTAGATAGCCAGAATCCTTATCGATGTCTTGGTCTTTTCCTTGATCTCGTCGTCTCAGGAAGTCCTGGAGTCTATCTCCGAAAACTCTTTCTCCTTGAAAGGGAAACTTGTGTAGTCTGGCTTTAGACTCATTATCCACATCTCACAGCTTAAGACATAGTGCTCTCCTGGCCCTGTTGGCGATCGTTGTCGACCTGGTGTTGATTTTTAATGAATCGACCAACATGTTCCCCATATACTTTGCTGCTAGAAATGAGTGTTGTAGCAGCTCAGCCTCCTGAGAGTTTGGAGGTGGTTTCTTTCTGATTTCTTCTAGCCATCTAATCATTGCTCTGGATGTGTAGAAGGCTGTGGTAGATGTTCTCACTGTCTGACCTGAGAGTTCATATATTTTCTTGAGTAACTCCTCCATTCTTTTGTCAACTGGGTCCCGTAGGGCAGCCGTCTCTTCAGCGGGGAGTACTGTCCTCTTGTTCAACTCCGCTATTTTTGGATCTATTCATGGAGCAGAACACCAAACCTTTATTTTATCCTCTTGTAGTGGATGCATTCTGTCGAGCGCTCTTTTTTCTGGAAGTCTGGAGGGATCGGGTGATGCCCATTCCTTCAGTATGTCATTGAGGGCCAGGCATACTGGGAAATTGTTCTCTAGTTTGGGCGGCATCTGGAGCATTGGGTCCAGTTTGCTCTCCGGAGCTGGTTGGGACAGTTTGAAGCCCATTGTGGTGTGTATACATTTTATGAGGTCTAATATATTTTCTATTGGGAAGAGTTTAGAAGTAATGAATGGGGTATCCATCTTTGGAGGTTGTTCATCCAGAATAGAATCTTGGTCAGGCTCACGCTCGCTGTCAAGCGGTGAGCCTGTCTCCTCCTCCTTCCCCTGCTCTATTTCTTCTCCCTGTGAGTCCTCTGATTCATCATGATTGTGTAGCGGTGTCTGGCCATGATGGGGTAACTGTGCCTTATCCTGCCTGGGTGCTTCTGTCTAGGGGCTCCATTGAAGGATGGCCTGGGATTATTCATGGATGTCATGCGTTACAGCAGTTCTAGCATAAATGTTTGCTGACTTTCCATCATTGCCGCTGTGGCTTTTTGGAGGGCTATTGTCGCTGGGTCTACTTGCCAGTCCTGTCTCTGAGTGTTCTGTGTGTCCATGGCATGTGTGGAACTGTCCCCTTCGCATGTAGGGCAGTGTAAGCCTTTGTAGTGAGGTAGCATGGGGGCATTGCAAGATTATGCATTCCCTGGCCATCGACATCTGCAGGACAATTAATGTATACATTAGTTGTCTGCAGTAATTCTGGAGTGCATTGTTTACTTAAAGTACCATCTGTTATACCCTTATCGCCTTGTACATATATGCAGTGTCCTATTTTGAGTATTACATATATTATCCCTTAGTGCCTAGTTCCTATATGCATTACTGTATTTCTAGCAAAGGGTTTCTGTACCCTGACTGCCCTCTTTAAATCTATGCACCAAAGTGATGTAGCGTTTGGTTGCACTGAATTTCTTAAATGCATGCTTTGATAATTATTAAGGTAAAACCCTTGAAAGTGGTGTTCAGTGGACTGTATACTGTATCCCTTTGACAGTGTGTTCTGTAGCCTCTTATTTAGTCCGTTTTTGCTTATGGGTATATGTCCCTTTAAAAAGGAGACTCTGGTGTCCTTTAGAGAGGGGTTAACTGTGCCAGTAGTAAAATGGTGGAATTGCTCACTAGGTACATGTGCAAAGACTGGGCTTGCACAATAGCGAGTTCATAGCACTCCTAAGATAGTGGAACGCTTCAGAGAGTGCATGCATGAACTAGGGATTAGTCATGCTGCATGCGAGCATGCAGAACCCTTCACATAACGAGAGGAAGATGGAGCTGGTATATGGAGAAGAGCGGGTGGAAAGGTGGGAATGCAATAAAATGCCATCTTGGGCAATGCATGGATCGCCGGTATAAGAGAATTACTCCTGGATTGTTTTTGGGAGCGAGGAGAAACCCCCACAGATGAGATGAGATTGAAAGTAAACAATTCGCTGGCACCTGTTTGCTGATTAAGGGAATGACCCTTTGCTCTTTAAAATGTACAGCGCTGTGAGGGAAATGGACGTGTACCAGATGGGGTCTTTTGGTTTGTGTTTGGCAGTTGGGTGCAGCCTGCTACTTGAGCGGAGTGGGCCGCTGCAGTAATGAGTCTGTGATTATTGTGTGTGTACACTCCATTACGTAAGGGGAGTGTACTACACTAAAAAGGCAGCATAGGGAAGGTAGAACTGTCCTGGGAGGGAGTCGCTACAAAAGGGACTCCTCCTTACAGGACCTCTTCTGGCTGCTGAAGGTGCTTAATTTAATGTTGTTTGTTCCCTCTGAAGTCATAACTAGTGCTAACTAGTGTAACGCGATGCAGATTGAAGCATTCCCTGTATAACTACAGTGGATAATTCACCACTGCCCTAGCTTGCTCATTAATGCTATCCATGAATGTTTAAAATCATATAAGCTTGTATTTATACAGTTATAGACCCTTTTCTTCTACTATCTGTGCCAGATAATAATGTTATTGAAATTGAATCACCTTATATTGAATCTTGGTTCTTTCCTTGCACTGGAGCTTGGCGAGCGTGCTGCTAGCCTATTCGATGCACATAAAAAACTGAAGACACCCAGATGGGGTGAGGGACTTGGTGGAGGACCAAAATCCGAAACTTAGATCACATGTGCATCAAGCAGCCTATCAGGCGTACATAACCCTAAGGTAAGGACTGGAGGTGCCATGGATATACAGACAACACAATGTTTCTGTCAGACTCAGGGAGAGGAGGAGGGCTGAACGATTGTGGGACAGTGGAAGGGAGGGAGTGATCACTGATAAGTGATTTGCTTTTGCTTGCACATTATTACTAGTAGGAGCAGTAGTAGGATGATAGCAAACCCTCAGAATCAGTATATTCTTACCTGCTGTGTTTTGAAAAGCTGTTGATACAACTTGACTGCAGTGCATGTGTTGTTTGTGTGGCTTGTGGCGGTGATCATATCAGACATTGTCATTTAAAAAAACTGCTACTGATCTGACAGTCTCAGCACCCCACAACAGCATTCATGTTGTCTTTACAGTACACTCACTGCCAGTTGTACTTGTGACATAGCCAGTTCTGAGTGCTGTATCAATCTTTTTTTATTACACATAAAATATGTAATGGGAAGGTCAGTTTGAGGAAACTACAGTCTTGCTGAACTGACACATCAAACCCCACCAGGGATAAGTTAAAAGGACAGGAGGTATTTTAAACTACAGAGATCTGAGGTTCAATTAGCATGTTAAATCTGCTTTAATCCCAGGAAATGAAATTAGCCATTCATGGCATCCCCAAGGAAATCCTTTGATTTTGCTCTAGATGTTATAATGGAAAGAGCATGCATGTGTTATGAATAACCTTCCAGGAACCAGCTCATTTCATCAAAAGAGGTTGATGTCTGGGCCAAACAGGACCCAAACGAATTTAGAAGGTCCAATATCCATTCCCGGGAAACCCTTGAATTACATCAGAGAGACCTTTGATGTGCAGATACCAAGGCCCAGACGGGATTAAAGAGTCAACTGCACTTTTGCTTTGAATACAGAGACTTATATCAAAGAAACTTTTGATATCTATATGTAGCAGAGCACAAACCGGTTTTGTCTGGTTAACCTGAGGAGAGGAAAGTCAGTGAGGTCACCTACTATTTTTTTCAATATTTTATTTAGACATCCTGTGTTATAATAAATATAGATTTTGTTACACCAAGGCAGAGTTTGGTGACCTCAGAGAAGGCCGGCTCAGAACTGTGTTTAATTGTAGAGAGAACCTTGACAGTCACACTTTTTCATATTATCTGACTGAGGAAGAAACATCACAGCACTGAAAGAGAGTAAGATTAGACCAGTCTGAATGTATGTATTGTAGAAACTTGCACTTTAAACCTGTTTGTTTTTAAGGCTGTATGTGTTGGGATATTTTGTTCCATAATTTTACTGTTTTCCTATTTTAAAGTAAAGATATATATTTTAAAATGGAAACTGCCTGGAGTGCCTTGACATTTCTTTTTATTTAAGTGAAGCTTTTAAAGGTTACAGTTAACACTGTGTATGGGCTTATTGATATACCAAACTGGGAAACAGATAGAGTTCTCTAAAGTCTTGCATAGAGTTCTAAGGGTTCATTTGAAATACCTGATTAGGTGCCCGTAGGCAAAGATATCTGGCCCCCCGAAGACAGAATTATCTGAGCCTGATAATTGGGTACGCTAACAAGAGGTTATCAGTTTGAATCCCTCCAGAACTTGAGACTAAGGTGACTTGAACCCACAAATCAGACAAGAGAGTTACCATGTTCTGTTCACTATCCACAAATCATACACTCAGAGGCTGGCACTTTGGAAGTAGAGGGCTGACCGGTTGAGCGAATTTGTGACAGATTGGTTGATAGCAGTGGCATAAAAAGTTTGGTGGTATAAGCTTCATTGTTCAGTGGGTTAGCTTGAAACCGTTCAGCTCACTTGGAAAAAAGAAAGGCAGTGTTTTATTTCAAAAGAAAACAGAACTATAACCCTTGGTTTACAGTCAAGTTCCCACCCATTTTATTTTTTTTTTCTAAAGTGCCAGTCAGATTAGCAGTAGTTAGGAAAGACGGCATCCAACTAGAGCAGACACACTGTAGAACAGTTAAAACAGTTGTGCAAGGACACAGGAGTCCTGTCTGAGATGACAGCCAGAAAGCAGAACCTCATAGAGGCCCTGATGGTAGCAGATACCCAGAGGAGAGAGTCACAGACCATGACTGAAAGGGACCAGACCTCGAGTGTGGCAGGACTAGCGGCCAGTGAGGGGTCCCGAGCCAACGAGGTGGACAGCAGGGCCACTGTCAGTGAAGGGCCACAGCAGCAGGGGAAGGTCACCAGTATCCTGAATCCAGAGGTACTCAAGCTGCAAACTGAGTTGCACAGGATGGAACTGGAGGCAGAGCGAGAACAGAGGGAGGCAGACCTTGAGGCAGAGCGAGAACAGAGGGAGGCAGACCGTGAGGATCGTGAGCACCAGCGAGCTGCAGAGGAGAAGAGAGCGAGAACAGTGAGCTGCAGAGGAGAGGAGAGAGGAGAGGAGAGAGGAGCGCCAGTGGCAACACGAACTGGAGAAGCTACAACTCCAACCAGCGGCACCAGGGCAGGTAAGTGGCTTGGGTTTAACTGGGACTGCAGAACTGGATTACAAATTGAACTCCAAATTAATAGCCTGGTTTAATAAAGGGGAGGACATGGATGCCTTTTTAAATTCTTTTGAAAAAGTTTGTATTCAGGCTAAAATTCCTAGAGAGTCCTGGAGCTTCCAGCTATCCCCCACTACTTATCGGGAAAGCTCGGGATGCATTAAGTGAAATGAACAATGAGGACAGTGACGATTACAGCAAGTTAAAAGCTGCACTGTTAAAAAGTTTGAATTAACTGCTGAATCATACAGGGCTAAATTCTGTAAGCTCAGGAGACGCCCTGATATGAGCTATGAGGAGCTAGCCACGAAACAACGTCAGTTTTTAAAACATTGGTGGGAAGGAATTGAGGCAAACTCTGTTGATAAAACTGAAAATGTAATTTTATTAGAACAGTTTTATTGGGCATGCCCAGCAGAGCTAAAAACCTGGCTATAGGACCGAGATCCAAAAACAGTGCAAGAGGCTGCTGAACTCTCAGACCGCTATGCCTAGAGCAGGCCTGCTCTGAGAGCTATTGGGGCGGGTGTGGCAGTGCAGAAAGGGAAAAGCGCACCTTCAGGGCAGCTAAAACCCTCACTGCCTCCACCAAAACCAGTTAGCCCCAGGTTTCAATGAAAAGATTTATCTGAAGTAAGAAATGCATGTTGGCTGTGTAAGAAAACTGGGCATATTGCCAGACAGTGCCCCAAAAAGGCAAGCCAAAATACACAACAGGATGCTAGAAAAGAAGTGGGTTGTTTTTTGTGTCCCTGAGAGCATGCCAGTGAACATGAGGGAACACATGCACCCAGTCATAGTAAATGGTGTACAGACGCAGGGGTTAAGGGACACAGGGGCATCCCTGACATTGGTAAAGGGGGATCTGGTACAGCCTGGTCAGCTTATATGCAATAAATACGTAACTGTACAAGGGTTTACTGGTGAAGAGAAAACATTGCCACTTGCTAGTGTTCTCCTTGACAGGGGTGAAACAGGGGGAACTGTGCAGCAAGTGGCTGTAGCCAACACATTAGCAGTGGATGTGATCCTGGGAAACAATCTCCAACAGGGGGTGGTATGTGCAGTTATCCATTGCCAAGCGGCAAGGGAAAATAGTAGTTCCCTGAACCCCACAGAAACCAGTGTGGAAACCACTGAGAGGCTGGTTCCCCAGCCTGTGTCTCCAGATGGGGAGACTGATAAAAAGGGGGTAGAAATTTCCCAGTAGCAAGTAACCACACAGCTACAGAGGGTTACTCCAAAAAGGGAGGGGTGACCCCTTGTCAGAGGGTAGGGACTGACAGTGATCCTGAGGGGCCCTGATGCTAGTGCTAGGGACCCTAGTTTAGCAACTGAAGGGGACCTGTCCCATGCCTTGGGAATGTGTGAGGGGTTCGCAGCTGCTCAGAGCAGTGACCCTAATTTAGAGAAGCTGAGGGCTTGGGCAGACTCGGACGGTGCACAGGGAGGTGACAGCAGACATAAGGTTTATTGGGAAAATGGTCTTATGTATACACAGGCAGTACTGACTGAGGGAGGGATGCTAGGCAGGCAGCTTGTCATTCCCCGAGGATGTCGTGAGCAGTTGCTCAAGGTTCCTCATGATATTCCCTTGTCTGGTCATCTGGGAATCACGCGCACAACGCAGAGGTTGGCCCAGAATTTCTACTGGCCTAACTTCACCCAGCAGGTGAAGGAGTATTGCAGGTCTTGTCACCGGTGCCAAGAAATAGGGAAGGCGGGCAAGAAAACCCAAGCCGCCGTAATTCCATTGTTCATAGTGGAGGAGCCATTCCAGAGGGTGGAAATGGATATTGTGGGGCCTTTAAATACCCCCAGCTTCTCAGGGAAAAGAGTCATCCTGACTGTGGTGGATTATGCCACCTGGTACCCAGATCCTCTCTGAGGACAGACAAAGTGGCAGGTGCCTTGCTTGGGATTTTCTCCCGTGTTGGATTTCCGCAGGAGGTGATCACCGATCGAGGGGGTTCCTTCATGTTAGACCTAATGAAATATTTATGGAAGAAGTGTGGGGTGGTGCAGAGATGCACGACACCATATCACCCACAAGCCAATGGACTTGTGGAACGATTCAATAGTACCCTAAAATCAATGCTCCGGGTGTTTGCTAAACAGCATGGGAGGGACTGGGAGAAATACATTCCCCACCTGTTTGCATACAGGGAGATGACCCAAGAGTCGACAGGATTTTCCACATTCGAATTCTTGTATGGACACCAGGTACGTGGGCCCCTAGACTTTATCTGGGAGGACTGGGAAGGCAAGCACGCTACGCAGGGAACTCCCATAGTGGATTATGTCCTAAGGTTTAGGGAAAGGCTGAAGCAGCTTATAGGGACAGCTCAGAGCAACCTGGCAGCGATCCAACAGAAACAAAAAGTATGGTACGACCGCAGAGCCAGAGCTCGCTCGTACATGGTGGGTCAGGAAGTCATGGTCCTTATTCTGGTCCAGAAAGACAAGCTACAAGCTGAGTGGGCAGGACTGTACAAAGTGGTTAGGAAGGTAAATGACGTAAACTACATTGTGGAGTTACCTGACCATAGACAGACAGAAAGGATGTACCATATCAACGTGATGAAGCCATATGCAAATAGGGCTGACATGGTATTCGCAGTGTGTAGTCATGGGGAGGGGACGGATGAAGGAGACCCCCTTCTGGACTTGCTGGAAGAAAGTAAGTGGGAGTCCTCTGTGGAGGCAAGGCACAACATTAACAGAGCAATGAGAAACATTAAGGCTTCATCTGGCTAAGCAGAGTTACTGTTGTGTTACTATTTTGTTTTGTGCTTACAGGTTTTGTTCCTGTTTTGTGCTAACAGGTTAAATAGTTTACTGTTTTATTTTTCTCTGACTGAAATTGTTTTTTGCAGGGTATATTTTCTGCTAAATTGTTACAATGTATGCTTACAGGTTTGTTAGTGTTTTATGCTTACAGGTTACTGCTTTATATTTCTCTGATTCACATTTTTTTTGCAAGGTATATTTTCTGTTAAATTGATAAAGGTTGTGCTTACAGGTTTTGTACTTACAGGTTTTACATTATGATCTATCTTTAGGCTAAGCAAAGTTACTGTTTTGTTACTATTTTGTTTTGTGCTTACAGGTTTTTGTTTTGGGGTTAAAGGTATTTTAGTCTCTTTCTCACATTGAAGGAGCTAATTGCTTTTCTTCCATAGCTCTTCCAGGGGATTAGTAGTATAACTGGGGGGTGGAGCTGACAAAGGCTTAGTACCTACCAACAGTAGGAAGACTTAAAAGGTCAGGTTAGTTTGCATGTTGTGGCGGTGGACTAGGTTTGCTGGCATAAAGCACCTAGCTTCACCTGAATGCTTTTCCTCTAGGGATTGCTTGAAAGGACAGAGCAAGGAGCAACATTAACACATCATTAACATTAAGGCTTCTTTTGGCTAAGCAAAGTTACTGCTGTTACTATTTTGTTTTGTGCTTATAGGTTTTATTACTGTTTTGTGCTTACAGGTTGTACAGTTTACTGCTTTATTTTACTTTGCTTGAAATAGTTTTTTGCAGGGTATATTTTCTTTTAAATTGTTGTGCAGGTTGTCTTGCTGAACGGAAGGAAAACACCACTGGGTTGGTGGGTCAGAGCTGTTGTTGATTGTTTCTGGAGGGCACAGGCTCAGTTCCGCCTACCCTGCCCATCACCACACCAACCCCAAGCGCATCATTCCCTTCATACCAGAGGTTCTGACCTCACGTCCCCAAAAGGGCAAAGAACATACACCTGTCATAATCTTTACAAGGAGCACACTGCATAGGAGGTAAATGCATTCTCACACACACACACTAACAAAAAAAGGAAAAAAAACACAAGAACAAAAACTAAATAGAAAGGAAGTGAGATATGTGGGGAGTGGTGCAATGCATAGGTTGTGGGGCAGCAGTCTTTCAAGAGACATTCCAGAGGCTGTGATGCTGCCTTATTTGCAGACACTTCTCTGATTTGAGAGGAGGTTGCCCATGTCTAGGCCAACCTGGCGAGGATTCAGCAAACCTCCTCCCCCACCCAGGGACCACCAGGGCCACTGCCGCTGCCTCAGAGGTTGCCAAGAAAGTGGAGCAGTTGGACCATGGTGGGCTCAGGGAGGATGAAGGTGGTGGATCAGAGGCACATCCCTCCAGGTGTACCTCTTCACAATTCATACACTGCATTAGTGGAGCGTGGTTTCCTATGCAGGCATCCACAGTGGAGACCAAGGAGAATGCTGGGAACCTCCACAAAGGAGACCCGGAGGAGGGTGGAATGAGACCCCACAGGGAAGGAAACAACTCCTGGTGGGGGACTCAATCATTAGGAGGGTAGAACTAGGGGGGAGAGGAAGGTAAGGTGCTTGCCCGGTGCCATGACTGGGAGGGACAGGAAGCAAATCCTCAGGATCGTGGGAGCAGCTGCAAGGGACAGGGAGCTGGACATCATTGTCCACCTAGGGATAAATGACCTGGCAGGGGAATGGGATCAGATCAGTGCAGGAGGAGTTTGTAGAGTTGGAGAGGAGCCTTAGACAAGTTGCACGCATGGTAACCTTCTCGGAGGTGCTGCCTGTCTATGACATGGGTGAGGCTAGGGTACTCCACACCATGGGATTCAATGAATGGTTGAAAAACTGGTGTGGAGCTCAGGGTGTTGGCTTCATTGGGGACTGGGGGTCCACCTGGAGGGATGCAGGCCCACACTGGTGTGATGGTCTGCATCTGTCCAGGAGGGGAACCAGAATCCTAGGTGATAGGTTTAAATGCTTCATTGGTAAGCATTTAAACTAGCCAGGGGGGAGGCACTGAAAAGAAGCATGAAAATCCCAACCCCCCATCCCCCCACAAAACAGGATAGTTAGTGAGGTAAACACTAAGGTAGAGAAGTCAATAGGGAGCAGGACAGGTGTCAATTGAGAAAAAGACAAAGGCAGTAAGAACAGGGATGGGGCTAAAAGGGGTAATGCCATCATAAAATGGAGGGCAATGAGTACCAATACACGTAGTCTGGGTAACAAGCTCCTTGAACTAATGGCCTTGATGGAAGAGGGACACCTAGATATCATGGCAGTCACAGAAACATGGTACAAAGAGAATCATAACTGAGATATCAACCTACCTGGGTACACAATCTACAGGAGGGACAGGAAGGGTAAAAGAGGAGGAGGGGTAGCTCTCTACTTAAGGGAAGGGATCAAAGCAATGGAACTAAAGGGTAAACAGGGAGGAGAGGAGGTACTGTGGGTCACCCTGTAGAGAGGAAATGGCACCACAATCCTTACGGGGGCTATATATAGACCTCCATCTCAGGGGGAGGAAATGGACAAGAAAATAGAAACACAGAAGTTTACGGCAGATAAGGACCGCAAGGTCCATCCAGACTGCTCATTTTTTCTGCCTTATGTATATGCCATAGGCCTGTACTCTGTCAATGGCCTATTTATTCATATTCATCTGTATTGTTCCCTTATGCCTATCCCATGCCTGTTCAAAGCCCTGCACTGTATTCATATCCACCACTTCCTGAGGTAGGCCATTCCATGTGTTCACTACCCTTTCTGTGAAAAAGAACTTCTTCACATTACCCCTTAATCGGCCTCCCTCTAATCTCATGCTGTGTCCTCTTTGTCACAGAGTGGCTCTTTGAAAGGTTAGGAGCCTTGGAAGTTTTGGCTTGGTTCTTTATTTAAATCCCTTTTTGGTAAATGAAAGAGTAGTGGAGAGCAGAGAGGTAATAAAAGGAGCAGTCTGAAGTTAGAACGAGTTCTTCAGTATTCTTCCCTTCCCCAGGTAATCATGAGTGCCCTGCTAGCTGCTGCTTTAAGGAGCTGTGATGGTGAGCATTGTCGCACAGTTCAGCAAGGTGAGAAAGGGGCAAGAAATAAAATCTAAATGCCCCACATGGGGAAAAGAAGGCAACACTAGATGCGTTTGCTTTATGGTGACTTCTCTACTTTTACTTTGCCTTTGTGGTTTAGGCATTTGGTGAAATACCTATATTAGTGTAGTCCTGCTATTATGAGGTACCTATTAACTGAAAGGGTAGCTGAACTGGGGTTATGCCCTGTAGTTAATTACACCCTGCAGTAGTTGTAGCCTGACAGAACAGTTAAAATGCCTCAAAAGGGAGTCGGCAGCTGAACTGTGGGGTTTGTTAATTTAAGTGTCAGCCCTTACCCCGAGAAGGAAAAGAAATAAAACAAAAGGGGGTTCCTTTGTGCATGCGTGGTGCTGCCTAAAGAAGCCCATTTTACTATATGAATTTGGGTGTTGCTTTAGTGAAGAAAGACACAAATGAGCTACTGGCTGTATGTTAAGATTGGTCAATTTCAGCCATAGCATATGAAGGCTTTTAATCATTTCAAACCCCCAGTTTGGTTTGTTGATTTTAAAATGGGTACATAGGTATGTAAAGGTTTGCAAATAAGGGGGATTATGTGATTAAAGGTAAAAGTAACAGGAAGAAGCACCTAAGTAGAAATGCAGCATAAGTTTAGAAGGTAAAATGCAGTAGCCAAGTAAGGAAAAATGAAAAAGGAAACAAAAATGGCAGCCCTGTTCTTGTTAGAGTGAGTACTTGTTATCTTTAAGGTTAAAAGTTTACAGTCACAGATGGTGTTAGACTCTGTAGTAAAATAAACAAATACATGTATATTTTGAACAAAACCAGGTTTTAGGAAATATATGAAGTGATACAGGGTTATATGGGTTTTGTTAAACAAAGTACCTGTTGTTATGCCTGTGTCTGGAAATGTTTGGGGAGTGATCCTGTTCCTTCTTCACTCCATCATGCCTCAGTTCCCTTTAGAGATGGCTGGCCATTTTTACATTCGCATGTGCGCATGCGCAAGGAACGTTTTGGGAGAGTAGCACACTTTGGAGGTGTGCCTCTCCCATCCAATGCACTGCTCCCTTGAGCAGGCGTGGCGGTCCTGCACCAGTGGGTGCAGGAGCTCAGTATGACAGCGGTGTTCCTCTGCTTCAAAGGAAAACACCGCTGCCATACTGAGCACTGCAGCTATCCCCTCGCGTCACGCGCTCCCCCCAGCAGCGCATCATGCCGCCCTCCAAAGCTTTGGTGCCAAGCTGGAAGCCCACCCCAGAGTGGCAAATGTTGTTTGCCAGCGGGGTGCCCTAATCCCATCGGCTCCACGGCCCCCAAACCATCCTGCTGCCGTGGGATCCCACCCCAGCGTGGCAAATGTCGTAGGTTTTGTTGCCGACGGGGTGCCCAATCCCCGTCGGCCTCGCCCTGCCAGTAGTTTGCCGACAGGAGTGCCCAATCCCCGCCGGCTCCTCGGCGCCCCTAGCCATCTTCTACCACACTGGGAGCCCACCCCAGCGTGGCAAGCGTTCCATGTCGTTGTTTTTTTTTTAACTGTAAAATAAAAACTGTCCCAGCGCATCTCCCAGCCCCCTCCCACACCCGCACCCACCCAGCGCACCTAGCCTCCCACACCCCCTCACCCCATACTTACCTCCAGACTCCGGCGCGACAATCTTCGGTGGACCGGGAACACGTTTACACTCTTCAAAGGCAACCGCGAACTGAGGAAATGCCGGTAAGCTGTATAATGGGCTAGATAGGGGGTTTAAACTTTATTGCATATCTCAGTCATTTTTTGGAATTTTTTCACCAAATTTTCAACATGGGGTTTTTGGGACCCTTTCTCATGAATGATGTCACTGTCATGGCGTTATTCGGGCCCGAAGGGTGATTTCGCAGGCACTGCATAGTCACTGTGCGAAATCACCCTTTGAGGCTGAATGCGCCATGACAGCATGTTTATCGTCATAGAAAACCATATTAAACGAGAAAAATTCAAAAGACTGTTCTGGCGTCGTTGTGCAGTTCCTCACGCAGTTCGTAAGTTCACGAATTTCCAATATTTTCACTCCAGATTTTTCAACATTGCCATTTTATCACACCTTCTTATGAGTTGTGCAGCTGTCATTTTCATCTCACCCAAAGCGTGCTTCCGCCCATGTATGGCGCACAATGGCGCGGTCGGTGTCTGCGAAATCAATATATGGGACACATTAAGAAAATCACAGTGACACTGTTCATGAGCAGAGGTCTTAAAATGGCTATGTTAAATTTGTAAAATTCCTACAAATAACTGTTTTATGAGCGTCGTTGTGCAGTTCCTCAGCGCTCGTAAGTTCTAATTTCAATATTTCACTCCAGATTTTCAACATTGCCATTTTACCACACCTCCTTATGAGCAGTAGAGCTGTCATTTTTCACATCCTGCCCAAAACGTCTTTCTGCCCATGTAGTGCACAATGGCACAGTCGGTGTGCGAAATCAATGTATGGGACACAGTAAGAAAATCACAGTGACACTGTTCATTAGCAGAGGTTTTAAAATGGCAATGTTGAAAATTTGATGAAGAAATTCCTAAAAATGACTGTCTTACAAGCGTGCGTTGCACAGTTCCCACGCACGCTTGTAGGCTTGCGAATTTTCAATATTTCCACTCCAGATTTTCAACATTGGCATTTTACCACACCTCCTCATGAGCAGTACAGCTGCCATTTTTCACATCGTGCCCAAAATGTGTTTCCGCCCATGTAGCGCACAATGGCGCAGTCGGTGGGCGACATTAATGTATGGGACACATTAAGAAAATCACAGTGACACTGATCATGAGCAGAGGTCTTAAAATGGCTGTGTTGAAAATTTGGTGAAAAAATTCCTAAAAATGACTGTTTTACGAGTGTGCGTTGCGCAGTCCCTACGCACGTTCGTAAGTTTGCGAATTTTAAATATTTTCACTCCAGATTTTCAACATTGCCATTTTATCACACCTTCTTATGAGCACTGTAGCTGTCATTTTTCACATCTTGCCCAAAACGTGTTTCCGCCCATGTAGCGCACAATGGCACAGTCGCTGTGTGAACTCAGTGTATGGAATACATTAAGAAAATCACAGTGTCACTGTTCATGAGCAGAGATCTTAAAATGGCTATGTTGACAATTTGGTGAACAAATTCCTAAAAATAACTGTTTTATGAGCGTGCATTGTGCAGTTCATACGCACGCTCGTAAGTTTGCGAATTTTCAATATTTTCACTCCAGATTTTGAACATTGCCATTTTACCACACCTCCTTATGAGCAGTACAGCTGTCATTTTTCACATCCTGCCCAAAACGTTTTTCTGCCCATGTAGTGCAAAATGGAGCAGTCGGTGTGCAAAATCAATGTATGGCACACAGTAAGACAATCACAGTGACACTGTTCATTAGCAAAGGTTTTAAAATGCCAATGTTGACAATTTGGTGAAAAAATCCCTAACAATGATTGTTTTACGAGCGTGCATTGCACAGTTCCCACGCACGCTCCTAGGTTTGTGAATTTTCAACATTTCCACTCCAGGTTTTCAACATTGCCATTTTACCACACTTCCTTATGAGCAGTACAGCTGTCATTTTTCACATCCTGCCCAAAACGTGTTTCCACCTATGTAGCGTACAATGGGGCTAACAAAAAGGTCATGCTGACAATTTATTGTCCAAATACCAGCAATTGCACAGGGTATTAGGGTAAAGCACCATACATGTCAAACACCACTGCAAATACCTGCAAGCAAACGTTCGGCATTGACAAATGCTTGTTAGACTACTTTTATCCTGCAGTCAGAGGTAGGTGGTGCTACCTGATGCTGGGAGATTGTTTGAAACATTTAAAAACATATAAAACCACTGTAGCGATTGTATGAAAGTCCCAGTACTGAATGAAATTGTATTGGGAGTGTTTAGAAATTGTGAAATAAATAAAATACTTTGTATATAAGGAATTTATGTTTGAAATGTTCTGGTGGGTGGAGTTACCCTGTCACATGTGCATTGAGCTGTATAAAAGGGAAGAGAGCATCTAGAGATGTCAGATGTGATCCAGAGAGTAAGCGGAGAGGATTATGGTCTGGAGGAAACTCCAGGGAGTGATGTTAATTCCAAGAAAGAAATGAACTGAGGAAGTGCTCCAGTATTACGAATTTGGTGATGTACACTGTATGTAAAGTGTCCTGCTTATGAAGAAAACCACTTCTGAAATACATTTTGATCTATAAAGAAAATCAAATATTGAGTCATGCTACCTGTTTCTGTCCATGAAGCCTGTGCGCTATCACATTCTTGTACTGTTATTTTTCTTATATTGAAACATATTAGCCTCTTTCACCTTGTTAATGCCCTTAAGATGTTTGAATGTTTCGATCATATCATCTCTCTCTCCCCACTTTGCTCTAGGGTATACATATTGGGCTCTGTTAATCTGTCCTCCTATGTTTTCTAATGCAGTCCCTGTACCATTTTGGTTGCCCTTCTCTGGACTTCTGCCATTTTGTTAATATCCGTACGCAGGTGCGGCCTCCAGTACTGCATGCAGTACTCCAAATGGGTTCTAACCAATGTTTTGTAAAGAGGAATTATTACCTCCCTCTTACGACTTGTGAAACCCCTACTGATACACCCCAACATCCCTCTAGCATTACCTATTACTTTAGTGGTCTGTTTGAATGATTTCAGGTCATCTGTAATGATCATGATGATGCCCAAGTCTCTTTCTTCCCTTGTGATTGCCAGCAACTCCCCTTCCAACCTATAGGTAGCTTCAGAGTTTCTCTTCCCTATGTGCATGATCTTGCACTTCTTTGTGTTAAACCCCAGTTGCCACTCTTCCAACCATTTTGCCAGTTTTTCCAGATCTCTTCTCATTCTGCCCACCCCATCTGGATCATCTACTCTGTTGCAGATCTTGGTGCCATCTGCAAACAGACAAACCTTACTCTTCAGTCCATCTGCAATGTCACTGATGAAGATGTTGAAGAAGACTGGCCCCAGGACTGATCCCCGAGGTATCCCACTTGTGACCTGCATCTCTTCTGGCTGTATACCGTTTACCTCCACTCTGTTTTCTGTCCACCAACCAGTTTGCCACCCAGTTAGCCAACTTCTGACCCACCCCGAGCCTACCCAGCTTATTAATCAATCTTCTGTGTGGAACAGTATTGAAAGCTTTGCTGAAGTCAAGGTAGGCAATATCAACTGCACCCCTTGGTCCACCACTCTGGTTACCCAATCAAAGAAATCTAAGGGATTAATTTGACAGGACTTTCCTTTTGTAAACCCATGCTATCTTGGATCCTGTGCTCCTATGGATTCCAGGTGTTGCATTATCCTTTCCTTAATAAGTGCCTCCATAATCTTGCCCACTACTGAGGAAAGACTGGTCTGTAGTTCCCTGCCTCCTCCCTGCTACCACTCTTGTGGAGCGGGATCACATGAGCCCTTCTGCAGTCTTCTGGGCTCTCTCCTGTGCTCAGAGACTCACTAAATAGTTTTGCTAATGGCTCTGCTAGTTCTACCCTTAGCTCCTTTAGTACTCTGGGATGTATGCCATCAGGTCCCATTGCGTTGTCCACCCTGAGCTTAGCAAGCGCTTGTAGGACCCTTTCTTTTGTGAAGGAACTTGTGCACACCTCCCTCCCCACTATGTCCATGGTGCTGAGCTGTGGGGCCCTGCCCTAACTTATTTATTTATTTATTTATTTTATTTATTTATTTGGATCTAGGATTATAAGTACCTTTGAGCCAGAGGTTGTTTTACAAAGGTTCCACGTTAGATGGGGGACAACAGTAGACAAAACAGTTAGAAATAGGATGACAGGAAAGAGCAATGCAATTTGAGATGGTCGATTGCAGTACAGTTTACAGTCAATACCAAACAGTTACAAACATTTTGCAATACAGATTACAGTCAATTCCAAACAGTTACAAACATTGCATTATTATGGTACAGGTGTAGCCAGTGGCCATTGTCAGGAACAAGAAAGTGCAAAAAAAAAAAACTCCTTCTCCTCAGTAAATACTAAGCTGAGGTATCTATTTAGGATAGATGCTTTTCCTTGGTCTTCCTCCACATACTGCTCCTTATCGCCTTTGATCTTAGCAATACACCCCTCTGGACTTTCTCCTTTCACTAATGTAGCTATAGAAAGTCTTGTCCCCTTCTTTCACTGTTCTTGCTAGTGTTTCCTCAATTTGGGCCTTTGCCTGCCTTACTGCATTCCCTGCTTCCCTTAGGGAAGTTTGGTATGCCACCCTATCTTCATCCCACTGCGTTGCCTTATATTTCCTGAAGGCCAGCCTTTTGGCTCTGATCTTTTCTTCTACTGTTTTTCAGAACCAAAGTGGTTTTCTCCTTCATTTGCTCTTGCTTTTCTCCCTAACACAATAGGATAGTGCTTCAAGTATTGCATCCTTAATGCTTGCCCACTTTGTCTGTACCCTCTCACCTGTATTTCTTCTTGCCAGGGCTAGCTTAACTCTGTTGGCCATCTTATCAAAGTCAGCTCCTCTCAAGTCCTATATTTTTGCCTTGGAAAGGGATGATTTAGTTCAAGTGGCCAAACTGAACCACATATGATGGTCACTGGCCCCCAAGTGACCTTCTACCTGGAGATCTGTGATCCTTTCCCCATTAGTCAGTACTAGGATCCAGGATAGTCCTGTCTCTTGTGGGTTGTTGTAACAATTGTTTGAGGCCCTCCCCCTGCAGGGAATCCACTATGTGTCTAGTTCTTGCAGATGTTCTTGCTAGTATTGACCAATCTGTATCTGGCATGTTAAAGTCTCCCATTATCAGAACCTCCCTTTTAGCTGTCATGTTTTGTATATCTTCTAACAGTAATATGTCCATGTCCTCCCCCTGGTCTGGAAGCCTGTAGACAACCCCATTTCGCATGGCTGTCCCATTTCCTGTTTCCAGGGTGACCACAGTTCTTCTGGCTCCTTATATGTATTCTGAATTTCTGTAGCTTTGTTATTTTCATTGACATAAAGGGTCACCTCCCCCTTTTTGCACCTTGGTCTCTTCTGAACAGTACATAGTCAGGTACCGAAGTCTCCCAAGTGTGGTTACTGGTAAGCCATGTCTCGTTAATGGCTACTATGTCCAGTTTAGCCTCTGCCATTATTGCTTCCAGGTCTGGGATCTTGTTTCCCAGACTGCGGGCATTTTTGTACATGATTTTCCATTGGCCAGATTTCGATGCATTAGTTGTGGGGTGAGGTCTGGCTTTTCCCCTGCACGTCATATGGGGAACCGGACCTTTTTCCTTACCTGAAGATGCAAATGAACTACAAACATGCTGAACTCCTGTTTGATCACTAGCTGACAGGGGAGCAGTGTTCTTCCCGTTCAATGTGTTGGGTGCTGTACTCCTCTCCCCATTTGCTAGTTTAAATATTCTACAAAAACATCAAACTTCTGCCCCAATGCACTGACTTCCTCCTTAGTCAGATGCAGTCCATCAAATTTAAAGAACTTTCACTCCCAAAACTGGTTACCTACAAATTTGAGTCCTTTTTCCTGGCACCAGCCCTTGAGCCACATGTTTAGCGCTCCTATCTCCCCTTCTCTGTCCTTCCATCCATCTGCCCCCTCTCCCAGACTAGCAGGATCTCACAGAAGGAGATGCAGGATGAAATGGATAACAGTTTGTCTCCCAGCCTGGTCAGGTGTTCCTTGGTCTCCACAACTGACCAGCTGGCGAGATCGTTAGTCCCTATGTATACCAGGATGTCAATGTTTTCTCCGGCTTCCTGCACAATTTAAGCAAAGCAGTCAGTGAAATGATCAATTGCATCCTCAGAATGGCAGAAAAGGGGGGAGATATTATTGATGGGGGAACTGAATATGCCAGATGTTAACTGGAGCACCTTTGTTGCAGCCACATCCAAGAGCAGGGTAATTCTCGATGCCCTACAGGGGTCATGCCTCAGACAGCTAGTGCTGGAACCCACTCGGGAGGGAGCAATCTTAGACCTGGTACTCTCAAGGGGGGCCAGAGAGAGAGGATCTCGGATTTAGAAGTGGGTAGCCATCTGGAAATAAGCGACCACCAAACAGTGTAGTTCATGATAAACACAACCATAGAGTCAAGTCACACAAAGGTAAGGGTATTGGACTTTAGGAGGCTGACTTTGGCAAAATGGAGAGTGCCTCAGAAAAGCACTAGCAAACGAGCAAGAAGTGGGGGTGGAGGAACAATGAGGAAAAATCAAAGCTGCCATCACAAAGGCAACAAGCCTTTGTGTGAAGCAAATAAACAAAACAAAATGAAGGAAAAAAACACTATGGTTCTCAAAAGGGGGGGGGTTAGGGAGAAAATGACACCATTCAGGAAGTATAAGGAAACACAGAAGGAGCAGGATAGAGAACTGTGCCAGTTAAAGCAGAAGGAAGTGGATAAGGCAGTCAAAATAGCAAAGTCCCAAACCGAGGAAAAGATAGCCAGCTCAGTTAAGAAATGGGATAAAACCTTTTATAGGTACATTAGGGAGCAAAAAAAGACCAGGGAAGGGATAGTGAGGCTTAATGGGGGCAGAGGGTGACAGTGAAAAAGCAGGATACTGAATGAATACTTCTGCTCAGTATTCACAAAAGAAGAGGAGGGGGAGGTACCTAAACCAAATAATAGAAGCACTCTGGATAGGGAGGATGATACCAGTCCATTCACAGAAGAAAGGCTCCGGAAAAACTCCAAAAACTGAAGGTGGACAAAGCAGTGGGGCCTGACGGGAGTCACCCCAGAATTCTAAAAGAACTAAGGGGAGAACTAGTGGCACTACTGGCTACCCTTTTACAAATCATGGGAGGATGGTGTGTTTCCTGAGGACTGGAAGAGGGCAGAAGTGATTATTCTTCACAAAAGTGGGAGTAAGGCACAGAAAACTACAGACTTGTTTTTTAGTTTGACCTCAGTGGTAGGGAAAATGATGGAATCACTTCTGAAAGGAAGAACTGCTGAGTACTTAGAGGCCAGTGGGGCACAGGACCCAAGGCAGCATGGATTCACAGTGGGAAGGTCATGTCAGACGAATGGAATAGATTTCTTTGACTGGGTGACCAAAGTAGTAGACCAGAAAGAGGCTGTGGACGTGGCCTACCTAGACTTTAGCCAGGCATTTGACACAGTCCCACACAAAGATTAATAAACAAGTTAGCCGAGTCACTCGATGAAAAGGGGTTACTAGCAGGGTACCTCAGGGTTCAGTACTGGGACTGAGTCTCCTTTAATGTCTTTAAAGGTGACATTGCAGAAGGACTGGAAGGAAAAGTATGCCTCCTTGCAGACAACACAAAGATCTGCAACAGATTTAATACACAAGGGGTGGTGGAAAGGATGAGAAGGGACTTGGCAAGGTTGGAGGAATGGTCAAAAGTATGGCAGTATAGATTCAATGCAAAACAATGCACCTGGGAAACAAGAACACAAGGTAAAAGTACACAGTTGGGGGGGGGGAGTTATCAACAACAACAAAAATGGAAAAGGAGCTGGGGATAGTCATATCAGATGATCCAAAGGTAAGCAAGCAATGTAAGAGGGCAGTAAGGATGGCTGGGGGGATACTGGGATGCATAGGGAATGGCATCACCAGCAGAAAACAGGAAATTGTTATCCCTCTGTAAACACAGTTGGTGAGACCCCATCTGGAGTACTGCTTGTAGTTCTGGAGATACCATCTCCACAAGGACATAGGATGGAAGCAGTCCAGAGGAGGAGGGCAACTAAAATGATGCAGGGCCTGCACCAGAAGCCATATGAAGAGAGAGACTAAAAGAGCTTAATATGTATACCCTCAAGGAAAGGAGGGAGAGGGGGGACATGATAGAAATTTTCAAGAACCTCACAGGAATCAACAAAGTCCAAGAGGGTAGCATCTTTCAGAAAAAGAGATGTGCAAGAACAAGGGCACAATTTGAAGATAGAAGAGATGACTCAGGAGACAGCGTCTGGAAATATTTTTCACAGAGAGGTGGTGGACGCATGGGATGGCCTTCCTCAGGAAGTCATGAGGTCAAAAACAGTGGGGGAATTTAAGACTGCATGGGACAGGTATAAGGCAATTCTAGTGGGAGGTAGAAGGAAGTAGGCTGTTGGTAAACTAGGATCTGCAGCTAATCCAATAGGTAGGGTAATAGGCAGACTGGGTGGGCCAAGCGGTCCTTATCTGTCATCAGAGTCTATGTTTATTAAGAAGATTCCCCACCTTGAAAAATGTCTAGCCCTCCCAAGATTTCATGCTGGTTGCGCCCCTGGGTGTGGGGCAGTAGAGCCCCTTATGCCCTTACAAAAAAAATCAAAGAGGGTTATATAATTAATGTAAAACATTTTAGATGACAATTTAGATGTGTTTTGGTGCAGTATTAGCCACTGCTAAGTGATTTAAATCACATATTGTAGTGAGAAAGAAATAATGTGACCCACTGGGGATTGAACCCAGGCTCCTGGAACACCATCCCGGTACTCTAACTACTGAGGTACAGGCTCACATGGTTGGACCTGAGGTTCCCTGCCACACTTCCTTTCTCTGGTATTGCATATCCTGAAACTAGGAATAATCAAGATTTCATTTCATTTTATTAGGGTTATAACCATTGAGCACAGTTCATTTACAAAGGTGACCAGTAGAGTACATAAATGATGCAGGACTTCAACCTCCCAGATGTGGTCTGGAACTCCTGCACAGCATCCACAACTATGAGCAGAAATTTCCTAAACACCTTGGGAGGGGCTGGACTTAATCAGCTTGTCACGGCCCCCATTAGAGAAAACACAGTCCTAGACCTGTTGCTCACAAACAGTGGCAAGGTCCAGGAGGTGGAGGTGGGATGCCATTTGTGGTCAAGTGACCACAAATCTGTCTGGTTCATGATCAAAAAGGCCATGGAAATAAGCCACACTAAGACACAGGTCATAGACTTCAGAAGAACAGACTTCGATCAGATGAGACTATGCTTTAGGGATATCTTCAAGAGGAAGGTAAAAGAAGGGATAGAGGAATGTTGATTAAACATAAGAGAAGCACTAGTGAAGATTACTACAAAATACTCCAGGCTAGTCAGTAAGACAAAGAAAAAAGAAATTCACTATGGTTCACAAAGGAGGTGGCAGCTACAGTGAGAGAAAAGAGACTAGCATTCCAAAGATACAAGGGCTCAAACAGTGAAATAGATAGGGAGGCATACAAGTGCAACTTGGAGGAGGCAGGAAGGGTGATCAGAAAAGTAAAGGCACAGACTGAGGAAGACATAGCCCAGAGGGTTAAAGGAGGCAATAAGACCTTCTTTACCTACATAAGCGACAAAAAGATAAACAAAGGCTCATAAGCAGGAATGGGAGGAGGGCAGAAGAAGACAGTGAGAAGGCAGAAGTCTTAAATGAGTACTTCTGCTCAGCCTTTACTAAGGAGGCACCTGGTAACAAACCCACCCAAAAGGGGGACAGAAGTCACCTAGGGGGAATGGACACAAGCTCGTTCATAATAGAGACAATAAGGACAGAATAAAAAAAAACTAAAAGTAGATAAAGCCATGGGGCCAGACACAGTCCACCCACACATATTGAGAGAACGTACTGATGAATTGGCAGTGCTTCTAGTGGATCTTTTTAGCAGATCCTTGAGAGAAGGGACAGTTCCCTAGGACTGGAAAAGAGCAATAGTGGTCCACATACACAAGAGTGGTAGCTGAGAGGAGACAGGAAACTACCGCCCGGTCAATGTAATTGTACGGTATTTTATTGTGCTTATGTATTGTGGTTGTTTGCATTATTTGTTGTTATTATTGTCTAAACTATTTGCTGCTAAACTACGGGTCACCATTTTAAATGAGTCTTATTCAATGGTCTAACCTATTTAATAAAAATTAAAAATGCAAGTCTCACCTCGGTAGTGGGTAAGATGATGGAGTCACTGCTCAAAGAAAAGATACTAGCATTCCTGAAGGAATCTGGACAACTGGACACCAAGCAGCACGGCTTCACAATGGGAAGGTCCTGCCAGACTAACCTGATCAAGTTCTTTGACTCAGTTACTAGGGCTGTGGACC
Source organism: Neoceratodus forsteri (assembly GCA_016271365.2). NCBI lineage: Eukaryota > Metazoa > Chordata > Ceratodontiformes > Ceratodontidae > Neoceratodus > Neoceratodus forsteri. Next base: position 141,171,084 of record CM057457.1, on the reverse strand, counting down.
AGAGGGCAGCTGTTGATGTTATCTACCTTGACTTTAGCAAGGCCTTCGACTGCACCACACAGAAGGCTGCTAAACAAACTCAACCATACAGGAGTGGGGCAGGAAGTGGTAGCATGGGTGAGTAGCTGGCTTGAACAGAGAACTGAGTCCGTGACAGTAAATGGGGCAGCATCAGGGGATAGGAAGGTGACAAGTGGGGTGCCACAGGGGTTCATCCTCATACCATTACTGTTCAATATCTTCATCAGAGATATCACAGAGGAGTTGAGTGGGAAGGTGTGCCTGTTTGCAGATGACACAAAACTCTGCAGCAGGGTGGACACTGCACAGGGGGTAGAGCAAATGAAAAGTGACCTACTCAGGCTGGAACATTGGTCCAACTTGTGGCAGTTAAAATTCAATGTGAAAAAGTGCAAAGTGATGCATCTGGGCGAAGCAACCCAGAGACAGACTACTACCTGGGAGAGAAGAAACTAGCAACCACCCATCAGGAGAGGGATCTACGGGTTATCATATCAGAAAATTTGAAGGTAGATGAACAATGCGAAAAAGCAGCAAAGAAAGCCAGCAGGATGCTGGGATGCATAGGAAGGGGCATCACAAGGAGAAGAAAAGAGGTGATCCCACCACTGTACAGGTCCCTGGTGAGACCACACCTTGAGTACTGCGTCCAGTTCTAAAGACCTTATCTCAGGAATGACATAATAGATTGGAGACAGTACAGAGGAGGGCAACACAAATGATACACAGTCTCCATAAGTTGCCATACAAAAGCAGGTTACAGGAACTCAACATGTGCTCCCTGGAACACGCAGGGATATAGGGTACATGATTGAGACATTCAAGTTTCTGAAGGGTATAAACAGTCTTCAACCAGGAGCTCTTTATGGTCAATAGCACCAATAGGACGTGAGATGAAACTAAGGGGAGGAAGATTCAGGGGCAGCATGCAAAGGTTTTTTTTCACAGAAAGGGTGGTTGATCCATGGAATGGTCTACTGACTGGAGTCATTGACTTCAAAACAGTAGGGGAATTCAAAGCAGCTTGTGACAGACACAAGGGGATTGTCTCACAGAAATACTAAAGAGGGAGTAGGGCTCAGGGCAGACTAAATGACTCTTTGGTCCCCATCTACCATCAATTTCTATGTTTCTGTTTCTAAATAATTACGCATAGCAATTAACACAGAGGATAATACGCATAGCAATTAACACAGAGGACAATGGATGGTCTTCGGTTAATAACCATGCTATTATCACTTCGAGAGGTTGTCATGACATTGTAAACCTCCAGAGTGAAGCTCGAGAGGTTTACTGTTGTCATGGCAACCTCAAGAAATGATTGCAGCGTGGTTGTTACCAGAAGACCATCTATTAGCTTTATAGTGTGTGGACACCAGTTTGTATTGAATTCACAGTACAGAATGTTACACAGAGTGATCATTACATTTTGTTATACCATCGATATGACATAATGAAGAAGGTATAACAACAATCTGATGTCATATCGATGGCAGCCCTTCAAATAACTATTTTGGACGTATTTTACGTCCATAATTTTGTTCAAAACGTCCAAAAATATAGCCTCTGGAATCATTGACGTCCATTAACATTTCCCTTGTTTAAAGCTGACGTCTGGTCTTTTTTAAATCCTGTGGAGGTTGCCAGTTTGTTTTGCTTTAGTTTCCAAATGCGTGACTAACCCATAAATTGTCTGCCACATTCAATTTGCTATTTACGCCGTGAGTCTTTTGTCTGGTTTTGTGCTTTAAATAAAGCAAATAGGATGACCGAGGAAGGTAAGCTGAACACAAGGGGAGGCGGGAAGGACATGGAAAAGCAATTTAGACTGCAGTGTGTGTCCTGAGCAGGCTACTCAAGACGAGCAGGGATTATGTGGGAAAACTGAAGTTCGTTGTGTGTGAGTATGTCATTGCCACTTGAGCTCATCTACCTCTCAGGACAGGGGCTGCCACTGAGGTAAACACAAGAAATAATCAGGTTACTTGGATAGCATGCATGCTACACGCGAGTTATAGCAGTTAACCAGTGCTTCATTACACAGTAGTAGACATGAGTTGTTCTGCTAGCTGCCTTTGCTACAGTGCATGTTTGTCCATGGACACTGAAGCCTGACAAACATAATAGTTATATTGGATGGCTGAGCAGCTTGTGAAAAACAAATGAGTGCCCTGCTGCCGTGTGCCTGTTGCTTTTTCTATTGGTATGACAGCAGTAGCATTTGTTGTTGACATTCCTTCCCGCACACTATGATCTGGGATCCTGGCAAACTTCTGGGTAGTTATGCTGCTGGCTTTGTTAGACAGCCCGGTGTTTATAACTTTCAGCAGTTCCTGATTTTGTTAATTTTGTTATGCACCGTTACCTCTAGTTTCTGAGGCAGGAGGTTGAGATCTGTGCACTGCAGTGTTGTAAATGTAACCAAAGTAATGGAGTGTAAACAATTTGAGTGAAATAAAGGCAGGGGGTTGAGGCTTGAGCAAAGACTTCTGTGTTGGGTGAAACAGAAGCCTATCCTGCATGGGCTGTAAACACCCAGGGGCTAAATCCTGCAGAGAGAAGTGGTGTAAATTTGAGGGTTAAATCCTGCAAGAGAGATTTAAACAGTGAGAAAAATCTTGTTGTAGGAGTGAAAGCTGTAAACACTACAGGCTAAACCCTGCACACTGATGTAATACCAAGGGGCTAAATAAGTACTGCAAGGTGTGTAAACAATGTGGCCCTGGAAAGTTCTGCAAAGGATCTGTAGGTGGCACACAGCTTAATCCCGCAATGGGCACACTCTAGCTAGATCATGCAAAGAGGTGGTGGTAAACACTAGCGCTGAATCCTGCAAGCATACTTCTTAACTGTCCCTGATTTTCAGGGACGTCCCTGATTTTGTCTCAAAATGTTCCTCTGTCCCTCATAAAATTTGTATTTTTGTGACAGAACAGTGGGGCTTAAAATCACAAAATAATGTTAAACATTAAAGTTATAGACTTGTTGTTCTTCAGAAAATGCATCTTAGCACGCATCCTTTTGTTCTATCAGCTTTCTGAGTGAATAGTACCAATATCTAAGACGTGTCCCTGATTTTAGTTTTAGGTCTTTGTCCCTGATTTTTTTAAGCCTTGTCCCTGATTCATGAGGCAAGAGGTTGAGAGGTATGCCTGCAAGGTGATGTAAATATAGAGGATGAAATCATTCAAGGGTGTGTAAACTTTGTGGCACTAAATTCTACTTGCAGCAAGGGGAAGCTGCCTTGTAACTGCATGGGAAAGGGGGCAGGGGTTGCCATGCAACTGCTCCACAAGGATGTCCATAGAGTATAGTGTCCCTCACAAAGTTCAGTTACATGCTCAGTAATTCTAAAGGGTGCCATTAAAGAGTGCCTGATAGTGCCGGGGGCTGTGATTAGAGGCATAGCACAGCACAGCACAGGTGGTCACATTGAGGAACAGGGATAGGAAGGAATGGGGAATAAACACATTCTGTCTGCAAATGATTTATTGTGTATGTTTTCCTTTCCTAACATTAAGAAATGAATTTATGTGGATGTAGCATGCATTACAGTGAGGTCAATGAGTTGACTTAAAAAAAATATAGGGCTTGGAATATTTTGACTGCCAAAATTTGTCGACTGGAATTATTTTGACTTCAAAAAAGTTGACAGCTGGAGTATTTCGACTCCAGTAAAACTGAAATGACTTCCAAATTTCAACCCATGGAAGTATTTGACTTCCACTCAAAAAAAATTATCTGAAGCCCTGATCGATGGTATAAAAACATTGTAAAGTGTGTGAATTGAGTTAATAATAAGCCTCTCCCATACATTATAACATAGTTAGCAACTTATCTAACAACATAATCTCTCACACCAGTCACATAAAAAAGATGCATTACAATGGCAACCCTTTTATGCTGAAATTGAGTCTAAAAGATGACAATTTAGATGTTCACATGGTTGGACCTGAGATTCCGTGACCCACTTCCTTTCTCTGGTATTGCACATCCTGCAACTATGAATAATCAAGGTGACAGATGTTTTTGGTGCAGTATTAGCCACTGCTAAGCAATTTAAATCACAAATTGTAATGAGAAAGAAATAATGTGACTTACTGGGAATTGAACTCGGGCCCCCAGAACACCATCCCAGTGTTCTAACCACTGAGCTACAGTACAGCCTCACATAGTTGGACCTGAGGTTCCCAGACACATTTCCTTTCTCTGGTATTGCATATTCTGCAATTAAGAATTCATATCCTGTAACTAGGGATAAATTTCCATTAGATCACATTATTTCTTTTGTAATATCGAGCAGCTTACTTAGGAGGGACTAAAAATGCACCAGTGTCTCCAGTCTCAGAGCCCCCTGGCAGTCCATACACCCTATTAAAAGTCTAATTAATTATTCATGAGCTAAACTAACTCACTGATTGGCTGTCATGCTGGGCTGAAATCATTTAGAAATGCCTGCCACAGCAGCAACACTCAGCTGATCGCGCGCTGTATGCTGCTGTCACCCTCAGAGTTTTAATAAATAAAAACAAAAAAAGGTGAACATTCCTGCATTTAACTGAGTAATTACTCTAGTGAGGTTTCTATCATGAGCAGTTTAAGCCCCAGCAGGTCACCATTATTCTGACACGCCATCGCTATGACATAGAACCGGAGGAACCAGTCTCAGCACATGGCAATCTCAACATGTGCTGCCACGGAAAAAAGGTAAATATAAAAACTTGTAAAAAAACTCATTATTTTGATTAGACTTATAATCGACCAGCCGGGGGAGTTGGCCATAAGGTGCAGCCAAGGGTCACCCCCCCCCCGCTGTACCTCAGGCCACTCTTCCCCCCGGTCAGTTGTTAATCCCTTGGAAATGACCGGCTATTCGGTCATTATTGCTTAAGTATTATTACGTGTTGATCTTAACGGGATCTTTCAGTGGGGCTGCCATCTCCCTTTCCCAACACTGCAAAAGCAGGAGGGCTGTGTTGTGGTGGTCTGCCATGTCTGTTGCAGTAGTGAGGCCCCACTCCAAGACTTTAGTGTGAATGTCCAGTGCTGCACGTCTTTCTTACCACTGAATGCACGCTCTTTACTTTCTCCTAAAGCTAACTCTCTGAAGCTCCAGCAACAACTTTTTGGGATATTCTGGTGCAGGATTCTTCTTCATCCTCCATGTTGAATCTTCTCTCTGGTAAATCACTCACCCACAAGGAGGAAAAGCAGCAGCTACGATCCTATTTTATCAGTCACAAAGTACACTGGAACCGGGTGCTCTCAGCGGCATAATCTGCCAATGTTCACTGACATCCGGATTGCTTTAAATCTCTCTGTGGGCTACAGTCTGGTAGGCAAATCCAAGTAATCTAGCCATTTTGTAGGGATTAAAAGTGGAGCCTCTGAGTCTCACACCTGACCATTCAGTGACGTCACCGAACGTCCCACAGGACCCTTTTTAAAAGCCTGGATCTGACACTGGTCTCCAGCATCTTACCTGCAACAGACATCAAGCATACCAGCCTACAGTTCCCATGCTCATTCCTTCTCCCACTCTTATGCAGTGGCACATTTGCTGTCATCCAGTACCACCCCTGATTCCAATGAACAGTTGAAGAGATTTTTTATTTATTTTATTTAGTTTTTGTTTACCGGGTAAGTGCACTAGCCATAGCAATGACTATTTTCAGGCACGACCCAGATCTGTCAATGGCGCAGCCAGATCTTCCCCCATTTCTTTTAGTATTCAGTGACATAGCCCATCCAGGACTACTGATTTATCTACTTTAACATTTTAAGGACCATTCAGCATCCTATATTCAAGTTCAGGTTTATTGCAGGAAGACTCCATTAAGCAAGCTCAATCACAAGGAGGTCCTGGAAATATTGACACCACAAGATGTGCAAAAAATAGTGAGCAGTGATGGAGAAATACAACATACTACAAAAAGATGACACAATCAGGGGTAATACATAAGTGCATTACATCAATGAAACATACAATAGTGCACATAACCAGTATAGACATACGACAACCTTAATGCATGTAACAGTAAACACAGTAAAGAACATAACAGCAGAATCACAGTCAGAAAACATGGCATATGAAGCGTGACATTTATTGAAAAACTATTCAAAACAAAACAAAAATTTGGTCGGTGAAAGGAGGGGCAGGGAAGGGGTTTGGCGGTAGTAGGAGAATAAAGTGCTTAATTACTTAACTGTGATGTAGCAGGGAAAGTGCTAACCATTATGACAGCAGCAAACTTCCCTGAAATATTTATTGGCCAGGGCCTTAAATATGTTTAGAGAGACAAGGTGCGAGAGTCGAAGCACAGATTGATTGTTATTCCAAACTGACGGGATAGTATAGCTAATTGCACCTCTGCCGTGAGATATGTGAACTCTGGGCACATCCAGTAGGATGTAGGTAATTTTCCTTAACAAGTAAGCAACTGTGTGACCTATGGAAAAATGAGATATACGGTGGGAGTTTGTTCCACGAGGTTTTTTGTGTCCATGTACCAATGTGAATCATCCTTCTTGTGGTGAGAGATGTCCACCCTACATAAGCAATAATTCCCAAAATGGAGGGACTACTTTAAGAAAAAAAAGTTTTTTTTCTAGTATTTGTAGTTGTCTTTAAACTGGTTTCCTTTATTTTACAACTTAATCAAAATGTACACAGATTACCATTTTCTAAGTGCAATAATACCCTCCAGGGTTGGTGGTATTGTGCCATACTGGACCGCCCAGGGGCGTAATGAGGCCCGATGCCACAGGCGGAGGGCCTTGTAGCCCCTGGAAGGTCCAGTGTAGCACAATACCTCCCACCCTGGAGGGTATTATTGCACTTAGAAAATGGTAATCTGTGTAAATTTTTATTAAGGTGTAAAATAAAGGAAATCAGTTTAAAGACAAATACAAATACTAGAAAAAAAACTCTTTTTTCCTAAAGTAGTCCCTCCATTTTGGGTCTGTTCCATCTGATATTGCTCCCCCTTCTCCCCCCCCCACACACACAGAGGTCGCAGAGCTATTCCCTTCCACTGACCCCTCCCCACCACCACATCCAGAATAAAAGATGCAGTTTTTTGCATACTGTCCCCAACCAGAGAAACTGCTGTAGTACTGTTTATTTGCAGTGTTGCTGTTTATTTGGTAAAAGTAGAAAAATATTTGAGAAGGGATTTGTGAGTTGTGAGGCGTGTGACTTTACGGGACCCAGGAAGTGTAAACCCAGAACTACCAGGAGAGATGGCATCTCGGGGGCAGCTCTCTAAATTATTTACTTGTTTTTATGTTGATTGAGTGCATGTACAAGAAACATATTGCGGCAGCTTTCTCCAGAAGCAGGTTGTGGAGGCACGGCACTGTTGTGGCCAATGCCCCCACGGCCTTTAAAGGCTTAGCCCGCTTCCCCCAATGCCGTGGCATGCTGCTGCTGACACTAGTTCAGCCAGCGTGCCACGACCTTGTAAAAATTTAGCCACTACAATCAGGGGCCACCTCGTCATTGCAGCGTCAAGCCATTCACTGCAATGAGGGAGCAAACTGTCATTGCAGGGAGGAACCTTGAAACACTGATATTGTTTGTGAACATGGCGGTGTCTTGCTGCCGTGTTCACAAACAATATTAACCCCCAATCCCCCTCGGCAGCATGTGCCCCCCCACCGTGTTTGTTTGCTGCTGGGGGCCCCAATCCCCGCTCGGCCTCAGTGGCCCAAGGCTTATGTTGCCGATGGGGAGCCCACCCCGCCAGCATTGTGTAACCCCCGCTTTTTGTTGTCTGCTGACAGGGTGCCCATCCCGTCGGCATAATGTCACCCCTTTTGTTGTGTGCTAATAGGGGTGCCCAATCCCGTCGGCATAATGTAAACTCCCCTTTTTGTTGTTTGCCGGCCAGAAGTTCCAATCCCCATCAGCTACAGCTGCCCCCAAAAGACTCCGTTGGCATGCTGGGAGCCCACCCTGGCGTGCCACATGCCCCTGAAGATCAAAAATGGTCCCGCGGTGTCTTTTTTTTTTTTAACCTGTAGAAAAGGAAACAGTCCCTTGGCAGTCTCCCTGCCCCCCTCCCACAACCCACTCCTGCCCACTGCGCAGCCTGCCTCCCCACAACCCCCTCACCCCATACTTACCTCTGGAGGTGACGATCTTCGGTGGACCGGGAACACGTCTGCACTCTTCAAAGCCGACCGTGAACTGAGGAAATGCCGATAAGCAACAGAATATAATAGAATAAATAGGGTTTTTTCAACTTTGATGCATATCTCAGGCATTTGTTGGAATTTTGGCACCATATTTTCAACATGGGGTTTTTGGGACCCCTCCTCATGAATTCTGGCACTGTCATGGCGTTATTCGGCCCTAAATGGTGATTTCGCGGTCACTGGCGGAATCCCTTTGAGACTGAGCAACAAAGCGACAGTGCCAGTGTTCATGGTGGGCTCAAAAGCCTATTCTGCAAATCTGGTGGGAAAAATCCAAAATGACTGTTTTACAAAAGCGTCGATCTTTGTTGCTACATAGCAGCTTGTAACTTGCTTAATTTCAATATTTTCATGCCAGATTTTCAACACTGGCATTTTTCAGACCTCCTTATGAACAGTACAGCTGTCATTTCCACATCCGCCGAATGTGTTGCGCACTTCCAGTACCGAATAGCGTGGTCGGTGTGGGAAATCAGAGCTCAGGAGATATTAAGAAAATGGCAGTGGCACTGTTCATGAGCAGAGGTCCTAAAATGTCTGTGTTGAAAATTTGGTGATGATACTCCATAAAATGACTGTGTTAGAGCGTGTGTTGCACAGTTTGCACGCACGTTCGTAACTTCATGAATTAATAATATTTTCACTCCAGATTTTCAACATTGTCATTCTTCCACACCTCCTAATGAACAGTACAGCTGTCATTTTTCACATCCTGGCTGAAATGTGTTTTCGCAGTTCTGGCGCAGAATAGCGTGGTCTCTGTGGGAAATCCGTGTTCGGGACACATTATGAAAATGACAGTGACACTGTTCATTAGCAGAGGTCCTAAAATGCCTGTGTTGAAAATTTGGTGATAAAAGTCCATAAAATGAGTGTGTTACGAATATGCATTGCGCAGTTTCCAAGCACGCTCGTACCTTCACAACTTTGCAATATTTTCACACCAGATTTTCAGCATTGCCATTTTGCTACATCTCCTTATGAACAGTGCAGCTGTCATTTTTCACATCCTGGCCGAAATGTGTTTTCACTCTTCTGGCGCACAATATCACAGTCGCTGTGGGAAATCAGTGTTCAGGACATATTAAGAAAATCACACTGACACTGTTCATGAGCAGAGGTCCTAAAATGCCTATGTTGAAAATCTGGTGATGAAACCCCATAAATTGACTGTGTTACAAGAGTGTGTTGTGCAGGTTCCATGCACCCTTGTAAGTTTGCAAATTAGTAATATTTTCACGCCAGATTTTCAACACTGGAATTTGTTCACAGCTCCTTATGAACAGTACAGCTGTCATTTTTCACATCCTGGTCAAAATGTGTTTCCATGCTTCTGGTGCAGAATAACGCAGTTGCTGTTAGAAATAAGTGTTTGGGACAGATTAGGATCGAGTAACTGGGGGGGGGGGAGTGATTGAGCTCAACTGAGCTCTGTTGGTACTGCTGCGGATTTCTTTGTGGGCAAGAAAAGGTGACAACGCGGGCAGGAGTCCAGTACAAAAGGGCAGCCTGCAGCGCCAGGAGACACAGAACAAGCGAGCGAGTGAGGGAGGAGTGAGTGAGCTCAATGGAACTCTGTTGGGACTGCTGTGGATTTCTTTGTGGGCAGGAAAAGACAGAAGTGCATGCAAGGGCTGAGTTCAAAAGGGCAGCCTGCAGCAGTGGGAGAAACAGAACAAGTGAATGAGAGAGGGGGAGTGAGCAAGCTCCACAGGGCTGTATTGTGACTGCTGCAGATTACTTTGTGGGCAGAAAAAGATGCCGATAGAGGCAGGAGCCCAGTACAAAACAGCAGCCTGCAGCGCCAGCAGAAACAGAATGAGCGAGTGAGAGAGGGGGAGTGACCCTCCTCAGCAGAGCTCTGTCAGGACAGCTGCAGATTTCTTTTTTCTTTGTGGGCAGGAAAATGTGCCAATGTAGACAGGAGCCCAGTACAAAAGAGCAGCCTGCAACACAGGGAGAAACAGAATGAGCGAGGGACACAGGGGCAGTGAGCGAGCTCAGCAGACCAACGCAATCAACATTTGGCATTGACAAATGCTTGTTTAAGGTAGCAGTGCTTTTTTTTTTCATTGTGTGGATTACCCCACCCTCTGAGCAAACTGCCAGCTACACATCAGGACTCGGGAGCTGAGCAGGAGATATTAAGTCAGGACGGTGATGTATGACCTGTCCCCGCGTGTCAGCGAGATCGAAAGCAGAAAAGGTGAGGTGAGATCTAGTGACATCTCAATACAACGGCACTTCAGTGCCTCAGAAAAATAAAAAATATGAATCAGTTTCCGTTAACTTTGGTTTTTAAACTGCAGTGCTGATTAACAGGGAAATAGCGTGAGGTTGCACTATCGCACTGCTGCAAGGAACTGCCGCTTTTGTCTTACCATTTGTTTTCTAAAAATGTAATTTGGTACCACAAGCCAGGCTGGATTTTGGAGATGGGGTTATGTTTCTAAAGCTAAGGAATTGCCATGGGGTTGTGGGCAGGGTTTGCATGGGGTGAGGGGGAGTGTTGTTTTGGCTTTTTATTAACATTATTCTTATTCACACAAGAGCTGGGCAAATATTGGACAGTGGCACCGTTTGTGACAGTGTGAGGGGACCGTGCCTCTCACTAAATGAGAGAAACAAATGGTGACTATTTCAAACAAAAAATTCCATGGGCACACTGTTATTGGTGATTAGGTTGGTTAATGATGGCACTTTTAAAACCCAGGATCTGTTGCCTGATAGATGCCTACCTTGGCAGAGCTATCAGCCTGTCAGAGCCCAGAGATTTTGTAGACCATTTTTTAATGTCTGATAAAGGTCATAGTGGTGTGTCCTAAAAGGTGTGTTTGATAGAAAGTGTAAGGTGCAGTGAAAAAATATGTTGAGTTTCTGCAAGTTAGTTGCTGTGCTGCAGGTATAAATGATGTCCCTGTAGTCTAGCAGTGGGAGAAAGATGGCTTGCACCAGCCTATGTTTTATGTCCATAGGGAAAAATTATTTGTTCCTGTAAAAGAATCCTAGCCTAGCCTTTAATTTCTCAGCAAGGCAGTCAACGTGAGTGCCAAATGACAGTTTGCTGTCAAGCCAGATTTCCAAATACCTAAATTTGTCCATAACTTCCAAAGCATCCGCAAATAAGGTTGTGATAGGTACTGGTGCCATCTGGTTGCAGAGGGTTGCTGAAGTATAGGTGGAGGTTAAAGAACATCACCTTCGTTTTCTTAGCATTCAGTAATAATTTGGAGCTGATTAAGTTGTACTGCAATTGATTGAAATCAGACTGCAGCTTGGTACACACCTCAGCCAGCGCCGGTTTGGATGTATGCAACACGGTATCATCCGTGAAAAAGTGCAGTTTGGATTTGTGGCTGTTATTGCCCAAGGAGTTGATATACATGGAGAGTAATAGAGATCCAAGTATAGCCCCTTGGGGTACCCCTCTTCTAATTGGTGTTGGGTCAAAGTGGAGTCTATTGGCTTTAGTTTACTGTACTCTACCTGTAAGATAACTGGAAAACCAATTTACTGAGGGGCCATCCGAGCCTAGATTTCTAAGACACCGCAGAAGGAGGGTATGGTCGACAGTGTCGAATGCCTTATTTAGATCTAGAAAGATGGTACCAGTAGGTTGCTTGGCATCTAGCGCAGCGAACCAGTCATTGGTGACTTTGGCCAGACCTGAGACAGTGCTATGGTTCTGTCTGAAACCAGATTGCCGTGGATTAACTAGGTTAGACATTTCTAGATATTTTTTAACTGATTATTTACTAATTGTTTGAGCAGTTTGGACAGGACAGGTAAACTGGAGATGGGACTGTAGTTATTTAGATCACATATACAAAAGTAGTAGGGTTAAATTCCCAGTAGGTCCTACTGAGAATTTAACCCTCTTCGGTTAGTGGCTCAGTTTTTATACCACCCCTGGCAGAGCGTGAGAGAATAAACTTCAGACGAGGCAAATTTACAGGTTTAAAACACACCTTGGTGTGATATTTATTTTTCAAAAGTTCGAAAAATAATAAATGAAAACAAAAAAATTGCAAAGAAAATCACAACTTAACATCAGTGGTTTCTCACACAATATAGTCCTGGATTCTAGAGCTTCTAAAACCCTTATCATCTGCATTCAACAGCTTGTCTGCAGTGGCACCTCTCTCCTTCACTCTGAAGACTGAACTCTACTAGATTGAACTGAAGTAAACTCTGTGCAAAAGTTTTTATATATTTTTGGTAGGGTCACCTAACTGAGCCCTAACATATCTGGACATGTTTCAAAACCAAGGGAGAGGGGATTGCGTCAGGGGATTTCCTGGTTCAGTTAAGGGTACAGTGTATATATCCACAGATATTGACTTTCTATATCTCTGATCCACAGTGACTAAGCTCTTTTATACATAGAACCTTATACAGTAACAGGTTTATAGTGTTAGTGTGTGAGTTTGTGAAAATACCTTAAGGATGTCTTATAACTGTATTAATCATGACATTATTATTGTTTTATATGACTTCTGAATCCTTTTTCTTTAAAAAGGTTTTATTAATTGTGTTCATTCCTGCTATCTCAAATAGCCTTTATGCTTTTTTGTACACAAAATGCACTTTACACAACACCTTTCCAGGTGTTTGGCATCATTCCAGGGACTGGATGGATGGAAATGGACAAAGAATGAAAAGAGAGAGCTAGTAGAAAGTTGAGTAGGGATAGTAAAGAGCTACGTTAGGTGGCCAACCTAGGGTGGGAGAAGAAAGGCAAACAGAAAAGCGTTAACTATAACTAGGAAATAAGGAGATAGAAAAGTGGTCCATCAGTCACAGCCGAGAGTGTAGCCTAACTCTACCACACACCCCTTTTCTGACCCCAGGTTTACAATCTGATGGTGAACCCTTGTCCTGTTCCGTAAATACTGAGCAAAGATACTTGAGTATGTCCACCTTTGCCTTCTCCCTCTCCTCCCATCCTTCTCTCTTCTTCAGCCTTACTATCCTCTTGTTAGATTTGCGTGTACTCTGGTGTAGTGGAAAAATGTTTTATCCCCCTTTTTTACTGCCTCTGCTGTGTCTAACTTTATTATCTTACCTTCCCGTTAGCCTCCCGCTACCAACTTTGTGCACATCCCTGTTCTCAACATACTTCCTTAAGAAATGGGGTGAGCGTAAGGCCTGATGACACCAAGGCACAATGCGACACCTCTCTGAGTCAACAGGGTAGGGTGAAGTGAAATGGCATTAGCGTTATGGCCAATGACCCAAAGGCACACTCCAATGCATGTCACTCTTTGCAGGGTGGGCCAGGGTTCATGTCAGTTCTATACCTCACTGCCATTCCTTTTATGCATCTCTCTAACTCCTGTACTACCAATGCCAATGCCAGCAAGACAACAATCGGCACTGACAAATGCTTGTTTACATATATGCTAGCCTTCTATTTTCAAGCATAAGACCATTTCCTGAACATGGAAAAGTGAATTCACTGCTAAAATGAGCACTCTAAGATATCAGAATCTTTATTTAAAATATAAAGCCATGACTCTGGGCATGGGCTTTAGGATTGGTGCTAACGTGAGTGCCCAGAGTAATGACTTTAGATTTCAGATAAGGATTCCTACATGTTAGAATGCTTGTTTCACAGCACATTCACTTTTCTAGGCTCAGGAAAGTACGTAGTATTAGAAAATAACTTTATCTTACAGTGCTTGAGAATTCCAACTCGTTCATTCACATGTTCACTGGCGCTTCTGCACCGTGTCAGAAGTGCATGCACAGCTAGGGCAGACCACCCAGGAATTTGCTCATGATGGAGAGATAGAAAACTATGCAAAAAGTAAAAATGAGCATTTTACAATAAGCAGGACCAAGGAATAGTATGTTCGGCATGACTGACACATGCAGGCAGCATTCTCCACAGCAGCTGTAAAAATCAGCTAAAAGCTGACACTGTCCCTGTAAAAAAGAAAACCGCCCATTGATGTATATTGCGCTGTTAGTCCCACCACTCAAACCTCCCACTTAGCACCCACCACCCCAAGCCTCTACTTACCCACTGGGTGTCCAACCCCTTAATCTTCTCTGGACCACAGATGAGTCTTCACTCTTCAAAGCCAGACCGCAAACTGAGGAAATCAGGTATGCGGTTCAATGTATTTCAATGGGGGTTTTGAACTTAGTGGCAAAACGTGGTCATTTTTAAATATTTTTGCCCCACATTTTCAACGTGCCTTTTTGGGGATCCCACCTCATGAACAATGGCAGTGAACTTAGGCAAATCTGTCCTGAAAGGTGATTTCGAAGTCACTGCGCGAAATAACCTTTCCGGCAGGAGCTGAAAATTTTCTCTGCCCTTGTTCATGAGGTGGGATCATTTATTTATATATTTATTTATTGAATAGATCGGATTTACAACTTTTGAGCCAGAGGCTTGTTTACAAAGGTACCTCATCACAGAGAGGACATATAGAGTCAACATACATACAGAATACAGTCATTCAGTAACACAGTTTTACATAGTTGCATGAACATAATGAGTAACTAAAAAACATTTCAGACATGACAGGTTGGTACCTGCAGGTACTGGCAGAGGAGACAGTGATCATGGGGGGGAGGGGTTGTTCGGCCCAGGGGGCTACGTCAATAGTGATAGAGAGCAGCAGAGCATCTCTTAGCGACAGGTGCAGCAGCAGGTGTTGAATAATTGGTTCCGTAGGGCAGTTTTAAAGGGGGCAATTTTTGTGGTGTTGGAAATAGCAGCAGAGAGCAAGTTGAACCAGGACAAGGCTCTATAGCTGAACGACCTCTGTGCCTGAGTGGTCCTAGTTCTGGGTACCAGTAATGTGACCTTGTCAGTGGTTTGGATAGTGACGCTGGACTGTTTGAGTTGGATGGAGGCAGAGACCCCAGGGGGCGAGAGCCCAAGTAGAATTTTCTTAGTTAGTAGGCACATTTGGTAGTGGAGGCGTCCATCAAGACCAAGGAGTTTGGCCATGTCATAGAGCTGACATGTGTGAGTGAGCGTAGGGGCACTGGTCACTAGTCTGCAAGCCTTGTTTAGGGTGAGTCAAATTTTGTTGAGGGCTGTGAAGTCAGCAGTACCATAGACTGGAAGGCCATAATCGACAAGGGACATTACTGAGGATGTTACGGCAAGTCTGAGGGCATCAGGTGGGAGGCAGTCCTTGTGATGGTAGAGGATGCCAAGACGAACATTAGCGGTGGAAGCGAGGGTTGTAATGTGGGTATGAAAGGTGAGCACTGAGTCAAAAGTGATCCCAAGGTATTTGTAGATGTAAACTTGTTCAAGTGGTTGATGAGTGCTGGGGAGGATTTGGAGGGGGTTGTTGCTGGCTTTGTTCTGGTGGTGGGCAAAGAGCATTGCCTTCGTTTTTTTGAGGTTAATGACTAGTCTGCTCTCCTTAAACCAGTTTTCAGCATCATTGAAGGAGCGTTGGAGGGAGTCTTGGAGGGAGGTTGGATTTCTGTTGGCAGAATAAATAACTGCGTCATTGGCGTACAGGAGAATATTGCCAGAGCAGGCACTGGGCAGGGTGTTTATGTAGAGGTTAAAGAGTAGTGTGCCCAAGATAGAGCCCTGATGGGATGGGTTTCTGAAAGTATCCCATTAATTTTGACACGCTGGGAGTGGGCTGACAGGTAACTCACGCACCAGGCAAGGGGGCCAGCAGAGAGCCCTGTATGGTTATGGGCATTTAGTAGGAGGGGGTGGGAGACAGTGTCAAAGGCCTTGGAGAGGTCAATGAACACTGCTCCAGCTAGGGAACCGGAGTCCAGGGAGGAGTGCAAGAAGTTGGAGAACTCCATTTACGCTGTACTTGTGCTGTGACCAGCATGGAAGCCATGCTGTTCCAGGCAAAGAATGTCGTATTTTGCTATATATTCGGTGAGTTGAGTGGCCACCACTTTTTCTAAGGCTTTGGAAAGGGGGTGGAGGATGGAGATTGGACGATAATTGCTGGGGTGGACCTGTCACCACTTTTGTGAATAGGTGTGACTATAGCTGTTTTCCATGCTGTGATGAATTGCCCCAGACAGAGGGAATGGTTTAGTACGTCAGTGAGTGGGACCAGGACATCATCCAGGACCTGCCGGAGTATTTTTTGATCCAGGGAGTCGCTGCTAGGACTGTTGCTGTTTAGCGCTTTAAGCAGGAGTGGTCTGGGTTCCCAGATGGATATTTTGCGTAGGTAGAACCGGGGGCGTTGTATATCTGAGGGTGGTGGATCAGGGGTTGGGTCAAAAAAGTTACTCGGGAGGACAGGGCTAAGATCTGTAAATGAGGAGTTAAGGCAGTTGGCAATATCAGTGGGGTCAGTAAAGGTGGAGCCATTGACTGTAAGTTGGGCTGGGGGGGTTCGTGATTTCCCATTTATTTCTTTTATATTGTCCAAGATGTTCTGGGCACACCCCCATGAGGAGGTGAGGATGGCCTGGTAGTGGTCTGCCTTGGCTTTTCGGATGGCCCACGTGCACCTATTACATGTGGTGTTATATGCTTGTCTGTCAGCTATCCGGCCAGTCTCAGTGGCTATATGCCAGAGGTTATCCCTGTCCCTGAGCAGTTGGAGTAGTGCAGGGGTGACCCAAGGTGCGTTTTGCCTTTTGGACCGGATCATGATGAAGGGAGCAAACAGATCACAGGCCATGTTAAAGGCTTGTGAGAAGAGGTCGAGGGCAGCGTTAATGTTGGTTGCATTGCGGATGGGAGACCAATCAATGTCAGTGAGGAACTGTTTGAGTTTCCTCAGTCTGCCTGGGCAGAGACACCTGCGGCAGGTGGCTTGGGCTACAAACTTGGGGGTGGGGGCAGACCAGAGGAATAGGAGAGGGGAGTGGTCGCTTAAGGAGTCTGTGAGGACTTGAATATCCTGAATGTTTTGGGGGTGGTTGGAGATAATGACGTCTAAGAGGGTGCATGTCCCAGTAGCTTGGTTACGTCTAGTGGGTTGGGAGACAAATTGGGTCAGGTCTAATGCAGCGAAGGTGTCTTTTATTGGTGAGGCAGAGGTAATGTGCCAGTTCATGTTGAGGTCTCCGACTAGGACTTGTGCTTTACTGAGGAGGGAGGAGAGATATTCAGTGAGAGACGATATCGCTGGGGTCTGGTTCCTTGGGGGTATGTAGGAGACTGTGAGATAGAGCGGGCTCTTGGATGGGTCTGGGGTAAGTTTGAGGGCAAGGGCCTGGGCACCATCTACTAGCTTGGGGGTAGGGAGGGCGTGGCCAGTGATGGTGTCGTGAGCATAAAATGCACAACCACCACCACGTTTACCTGTTCGATCCTCATGATATAGGGTGTAGCCTGGAAGGGAGACAAAGGAGTCTGGGGTGGACTTAGTTAGCCAGGTTTCTACTAGGGCTATGATGTTTGGTTGGTGTAGAATGACCCAGCACTGAATGGCAGCAAATTTTTTCAGCAGGCTGCAAATGTTCATAGATGCAATACAGAGTCCATTGAACCTGGTTGGTGAACTAGTGGTGACAGGGCCTGGGTTGTGGTGGATATTACCAGAGAGGAGTAATAGAATGACCAAGGTTCTAGCCCTGGGGTGGCAGTTTGTTAACTTTTTGGGCGTGCTTTAAGAGACAGGGCAGACAGTAAGGGGAGCAAGGGGTGGGCAGGGTTTGGAGGGTCAGGAAGACACAAAGGTGGTGGAGCCAAGGGGAGCCAGTGTGGGTAGTGGAGTTGGGGGGCAGCTAGGGAGTGGATGCAGGGGTCTAGGGTGCACTGACATAGTTGAGGGTGAGTGGGTTACAGTGGTGAGGTGTGTGGATGCAGTCGACCGAGGGAAGGGGGTAAGGTCTCACTGATAGGAGGTGAGCCTCAGGATTTTTATGAAGATGAGACACATTTTATTTATTTATTTATTTATTGATAAATATCAGATAACACCTTTGAGTCAAAGACTCTTTTACAAAGGTTCCACGTCATACATAAGAAAAGACAACAGTGTACAGAGTAACAAGTAACATAGTAGCTAAACACAGCGGTTACAGAATGGTTGCAGATGATTACAGAAAATACAAAGAATACAAAAAATAGCAGCTGGGAATAAAGGTTGCAGGTATATGCATAGCATTTCAGGGCGATGGCTCTAGCCATGCCCACACGTTAGGTGGAGGTGAGCATTCATGGTGCCAAGTAGCCTTGGAAGCAGAGCCAGGTGGGTGGCTGGGGGGGGGTAGCTGAACTTTAAGAGGCAAGTGGAAATTACCTAGGCTTGGTGGTAAGGCTGCTCACTTTGGTTTCAAGTGTACAGGGTTTGAAACCTGTGGTGGGACAGCAGTGTGTGTTTTTCATTGATTGTGCTACCAAGAAGCTTTAAGAGCTTTAAAAACCAAGACAAATTCATCTTGGCTTGCTGGCCTAGAGGTAGAGCTGTTGACTTTGATGCCAAGAATACAGGGTTTAAGACCTGTGATGGAACAGCAGAAAGTATTTTCAGCTGATTATGGGACCAAAAGGCTATAAGACCTTTAGAAACCAAGAGAAAATATATCTTGGCTTGATGGTCTAGAAGTAGAGCTGCTAACCTTGGTGTCAAGCATACAGAGTTTGAAACCTGCAAAGGGACTGTAGGAAAAAAAACTGTTTTTTAGCTGACTATGAAGCAAGAAGCTTTAACAGCTGTGGAACCAAGAGAGTAAATGGCCTGACTCGTTGGCTTGGTGGTAGAATTGTAGACTTTGTGGTCAGTGGTACAGAACCCACAAGAGACACGAAACAGTGGCAGATAAGGAGAGGAGTAGAGATAAAGAGGGATGCAGGGTGGGGAAAACAGGAGTTAGGAGGGTGCCATAGTGACTCCTAGTGGCCAGAAATCAGTAGTAACAAATAGGGAGTGGAGATAAGGAAAGTGAACAGAGGAGTGGTGGTGGCGGGGCGGGACACAGCAGCAACCCCTAGTGGCCAGAGAGTATAAGCTACAAATTGAAAAGTGGACACTTAATAAGGAGAGGTCACGTGATGTGTCATGTGACCTGTAAGCAGCAATAAATGTAGAGCTGGACGTGGCTGGCTGGGGCAGTCAGCACACAAGCGCCCGGCGAGTAAAAGCTTCTACAAGTGGGCTGGAAAGAAGGAGGCTTTACCTATTAAGGCTCTCTGCAGTCCCCCCATTACAGGCTCCTCAGCTGGGCAGTGTTATGACATAAGAAGGCTATGTCGAAAATTTGGCTTACAAATATTCAAAACAACAAACTTATGAACCTACACTGAAATTTGTGAACACAGGCTCATAACTTTGATAATTTTTAATATTTCGAACCCAAATTCTCAACATAGCAATTTCTTCACAGCACCTCATTAATGTGATAGCCATCATTTTTCAAATCCTGGCCAAAATGTGTTTTCTTACCTGTGGCACAGAATGATGTTTTGGCAGGGATTTGCAAATTTTCACCTACCAGGTTCATTAGGTGGGGTAATAAGAAGGCTATGCTGAAAATTTGGAGTGGGATATTCAGACTGTGCCAGGCTGTGGCGCAAGCCTGGGCGCAGTGCAACTGGCACGCGCCAGGGCATTGACAGGGTGATATTCAACAGTGCTGCGCCATGGCTCAGCACCGTTGAATATCGTTCTGTGGCCACCCACGTTGCGCATGGCACAGTGGCACTGCGCCAGCGCAAGTGGCCAGGGAGGAACAGGAGGATACGCCAGCACAAGTGCCGTTGCGCTAGGCGCAGCAACCACGATATTCAGCAGTGGAGATGCAAATAGGGCCATAATGCATGCAAGGCTCAAATGAGGCCATTTGCATGTCATCATGGCCCCATTTGCATGCAGGTGTGCCGATCCCCAGTGACTTGCGCCTGCGCGCCCTGCCAGGAGCAGCCGCCGGACCCGCCCCTGCCCCTCAACAGCAATGCACCCCAGCCCAATCGTGGCTGTAAAATGTATTATTCACCCTGGTGGTCCAGTGGACCCAATCACACAGCCTGATCACAGGCTTCCATTATGTTAATATCCCTGATGGTCCAGTGGACCCAATCCCACAGCCCGATCATGGGATTCAGTATTTTTATATCCCTGGTGGTCCAGTGGTCCCCCTCTCAACCCGCCACTCAGTCCCACTCACCCTCCCCAGTCAGCGGTGGCGAAGCCCCTCCACATAAGCATACCGACTGATAGCACTACAGTATGGCTGTCGCCCATTGGTCCACAGCATGGGCCAATGAGGCGTGCAGACTGTACTGTACTACACAGTCCTAATATGCGAATGAATGGATTCATTCACATTTTGGATGCTTTCCAGAGTGCTTTCCTGACTCGAGGTGTCATGAAGTCCACTAGGGATAGGGCCGTTCTGGATCTGGTCCTGTCCAACTGTCCATTTGTTCAGGATGTGAAGACAGATACGCTGCTTGAAGGAAGTGACCACCACATGGTGTAGTTCCACCTGGACATGGGCAGAGAGTAGGTGAGGACCAAGACAAGAATCTTGGAATTTTGTAGGGCTGACTTTGGTAGTACAGGAGAAGTTCTGCAAGGACACCTTGCTGGGATCAGAGTGGGGATGGCTGTGGAACAGAAATGGGCCTTAATAAAGAAGGGATTGATGGAGGTCACTAGTGAGCATGCTAAATTCAAAAGTAAGAAAGCTAAGGTCAAAATAAACCAGTTGGTTCAGCAAGGAAGTGGCAAAAGTGGTGGGGGACAACGTGGAAGCCTTTACAAAGTACAAACATATTCAGATGGAGGAAGAAAGGGTGGACCTGCTGCTGCAGAGGTAAGATTTCTCCCTGTGATGCAGGTACCCTGGGTTCAAAACTGGACTTGGGACATCAGAGGGCCAGCCGGGAGGGGGGGATTGAGCATCCTATGGACTGCTCTCCTCCTCCAGAGGGGAGGAGTGGGTAAGTGCCAGGCATGAGCATGACCTCTGGTGAACCGGGATGAATACCGGCGGCCAATACTAACATGAGTATCTGGGCAGGGTAGATGCCTGGAGGGAGGCTGCACCAAGGGTGTGTGCTTTGCTCCCCCATGCGCATCATTGAACATCTTGCTCCCAGAAGCAAACAAAAGGGAAAAATACCACTCCAGCATATGACGGCCAGTTGCTGTGGACCCACCTATCTCTGTGACACTCATCCACTTGAGTATTTGATCGCAAGTGGCTTGAGGTGAGACCCATTACCCTCTGTAGGGGTGCAGAGGTAAGTGGCATGTGGGAGAATGGCAGGCATAGACAGTAAGTCCATGGAGGGGGGGAAGAGCCAAAGCGGATTGACTGGAAGGGGGGAGACCCCCCCAGCTGGAGGGACAAAAAAAAAAGAATAGGTTGGACTATACCGCTAACTCAAGAGAGATAAGCAGGGTGGCAAGGGAGGTAAAGGCCACGAGAGAGTTATACCTAGCACAGGAGGTAAAAGTGGGTCAGAAGGCATTTTTCAGGTATATAAGGGAGAAAAGAAACATAAAGGATGACATTTCAAGACTGAAAAAGGATGGTGGTTGGGCAGAAGTGAAGAAAAGCAGAAGGTGCTTAACAGTACTTATGTTTAGTCTTCACTCTGGAGAAGGATGGACCAGTACCACAAGGAAGTTGGGGTTAGGGACTGGGGGGGGGGTCACAGACAGTGTAATTCAAACCAACAGGGTACTCAAAGGCCTAAGGGCCCTAAAGATGGACAGATCACCAGGACCAAATTGCATGCACCTAAGGGTCCTTAAAGAACTGGCAGAGATTCTGGTAGGTCCCTTGGCAGACCTATTTAACAACTCTCTGGAGTCTGGAATAGTGCCCCAGGACTGGAGAGCAGTGCACGTGGTGTCTCTCCATAGAAGTGGGCTGAGGGATGAACCAGGGAACTACAGATCAAGTCAGCCTGACCTCAATAGTGAGTAAGCTGATGGAGACCATCCTGAAAGAGAGATTGATTGACTTTCTGGAGGAAAATGGGCACCTAAAGGACAGGCAGTATGGATTTGTGTCAATGAGGTCTTGTCAGACTAACCTAATTGACTTCTTTGATTGGGTGACTAGGACAATGAATAACAGCCAAGTAGTTGATGTCTCATATCTAGACTTCAGCAAAGCCTTTGACTCAGTGCCTCACAGAAGACTGGTCAAGAAGCTGCAGGAACTGGAGGTGAGGGCTATACTCATGGGTAGGTCAGAAGCTGGTTGCAGGTTAGAAGCCAAAGAAAGGAGGTCAAGGGAGAATTCTCAGAAACGAGGCCTGTGACCAGTGGGGTCCCCTGGGGCTCAGTGCTTGGCTTGGTGTTGATTAACATCTTCATAAGTGACATCATGAATAGGATCAAGTGTAAAATCTACCTGTTCATGGATGACACCAAGCTCTAAGGAAGTGTGGACATGGAAGAGTGAAGACAAGAACTCAGGAAGGACCTGACTAGGCTAGAAAAGTGGTCTGGCATTTGGCAGCTGGGATTGAATGCTAAAAAGTGCAGTTGCTGTTCCACCACAGCAGTGGTTGGATTTCCGCCTGCGACACTGATGACCCAAGTTCGGAATAGACCCGGGTGTCGGAGGGCCAGCTGGGGGGGAGATGGCTTGAGTGCTCAATGACCACTCACCTTCTCCTGGGAAGGGGGGTTCATGGTTCAGCAGTTGCTGGCCCCTGGCAGAGGCCAGAAGTGTGGCAACACATCAGCCCACACTGCAAGTGGGAGCATGGTGGACATCAGTGGATGCCTTGACATCATGTGGCACATCATGCTCCCCAGAAAATCCAGGAAAATACCCCTGGTTTGACCAGATGGTGGCCACCAGTCCCTGGCACACCATGGTAACCTGGGATAGCTCCATGCTGACGACCCCCCCACCACCACCGCTGATCCCATGAGCTAATTGGTTGTGCCTAAGGGCACTTCTGCCCCGGAGGGGGGAGACCCACCCCATGAAGGGTTACGTCAGGTCACCCGGAGGATCCATTGACGGATGTGGGGGGCAGCGGATGGCAACCGGAGGAGGTGGGTGGGTATGGGTCCTAGGTTGCCCGAAGGAGTGGTCAGGCCAGGGGGTTGGGAGGAGCCAGAAAAAAATCTGCAGCTATGCACCTGGTGGCGAAGAATCCAGGGACCAAATAATTGTTGGGCATTGTGCAGGTAACTAGGTCAGAGGAAGAAAAGGACTTGGGAGCAATAATCATAAGTGATCTAAAACACTCTGCACGCTAAAAGAGAGCAGCAGCCAAAGCAAATTGGAAGATGGGTTGGAGAGCCAGGGGAATTAAGGAAGGCAGAAGTCATTTTGCCACTGTGCAGGTTATGTGCAGCTTTGGTGCCCACATCTTAAGAAGGATATCAACTTGATGGAGATTGTCCAGAGAAGGGTAACCAAGATGATCAAGGGCCAGGGGGGCAACACTTATGACAAGAGGCTCAGGGAGCTGAACATGTGCTCTACTGAGGAAAGACAAGAGAGGGGAGAAATGACTGAGACCTTCAAGTACCTTAAGGGTATTAACAGGGTGAGCACTGAGGACCTCTACAGCATGGGTGTCACCAGGCATACTCAGTGTACTCTACTGAGTACAGTAAAATTTGGAAAATCCAGGGGCATCAAGTCACAGCAGCAAACACAAACAGAGCCTGATGTACCTGAAGAACTTTTTTTCCTCTCCTTGGATGCTTTACAATGAGTTTGTGAATGATCTTTGGAAGACGGGTGTATGTTAAACTTAGAAGCCGTGATTGTATGAGTGACCCAATCACGTATATATGCATAAGTGCTGGTGTGAATATACTTCTGTATGGCTGGCTAACTTGACATGGTACAGAGGATAATCACAACATATCCTAAAACTGTAACTAAAAGCCAGTCAACTTATGCTTGATTGGTAGTGTGTTAGATGAAATAAAATAGTGTGACTCTATCAGGATCATTGGCTTATTACATATTGTTGACTGAAATGGCGGTGGGGCAATGTCTGTGTGGCGGGGCAGAACATGTTTTGTTTTGAGTTTATAGGAGGGGCCAACAGTTTCATCAGCTGTCGAGTACAAGTTTAAAATTCCTGGCTACACCTCTGCCCTTCGGCCTTAGCAGGAACAAGATCACTAGGGGGAACAGCCTAAAGCTGGGGGGGTTAGATTTAGCAGAGGGATGAGGAGGCACTTTTTCACTGAGAGGTTGGTGGCTAAGTGGAGTGAGCTGCCAGATGAGGTGGTATCCCTAAAAATGGTGGACAGCTTCAAGAGGGGTTGGGACTGAGGTGGAAAACTGCAGATAGAAGGGGGTCAAATGAGGGGTGGTGGAAGTAAAGGGGCATCAAAAAATGAAACGGGGAGGGGGCAATTCACTTTGTAAATACACAGGCAGCTACAAAATCGAGCAGACTAAACAGACTGTAAGGTCTTTATCTGCTGGCATATTCATATGTTCATATGCTTTATGTTTCTATAAATCCCAGAGGCTCACAAACCATGATCTCCTATAAGCTATTACAGTTCCTGAGGACTAGTTCCAGAGTAACCTTCTAGGAAGGCCTCTTGTAGAATTTTGACCACCACGTGGTTCTTGCACTTGCTGCTATTCGACATTCCAGTCCGTATCAGTCATGTTAAAGTCTCCCATCAGCAGCACCTCCCCTTGTTCTGCTACCATTCTGATTCTCTCTGCCACCTCATCTGTTTCCTCTTTCTGAGAGGGTTACATATATAATACATCCATGGTGATTAATGTCCCTCTGCTGCAACTACCTGAAAACATAACATTTCCACTACTGGACTCTTCTCCCTTTCCCTAATCTCTGCAGTCTTTATATCCTCCTTCTGTATACAGCCACTCCCCGGCCCCTTCACCTGCTCACTATCCCTCCTGCATAGTGAATACCCAGGGATTGATAGCTCCCAGTCATGATATCTTGTGGGCCACGCTTCTGTTACCACCAAGTTCACAAACGTTTCTGTCATCCATGCCTGCAGGTTGCCGATTTTATTACCCTGGCTCCTAGCATTAATGCAAACAACACTGCATCCCTCCTGTGCTGTAGTTCTGTTAGTCACGTTTGCTAACATCATTCTCCATATCTCTTCTGGATTGGTATCTTAGTCCTTTCCACCCTCATGCGCCTGTGCCACTCATTCTTGTTAGAACTGCATTTTCCGCTACCCTTCTCTGCCTCTATGTTTCTCCCTTTGCACCACCCCATCCTGTCTGCCACTACTCATGTTTCCCAGACTCCCTTCAGCTCTGTTTTTATGTTGGCGTGCTTGCACAGCCAACATCTTGCGGCAGTGGGGATTTGGAGGCGTGGCCGCTGTTGGGCGAATGCAGGGCACGCATCAGTAGGTGTGTCCCTCATTCCCCAATCAGCCTGCATGCCGGCGCCACACCATGCATACTAATGTGGAGAGCACATCTAAGGAAAGGTCCGTTGCAATCCGAGCAAAGCTCGTCAGACACAGTGGACCCTTCCTATGTGCCCAGCCACATAGTATTCATGGCGGGCTGGCTGACGGCTTGCTGTGGCCACGATGTATGTGCTGAAGGGGGAGCCCACTCCCCGTCAGCATAAAGCATTCCCACCCCATTTCTTATATGCCAAGGGGGGTGCCCAATCACCTCGGCTAGTGCCCCACTTTACTCTTGTGTGCCAACGGGTGCCCAATCCCCGCCGGCATAAATGACACCCTTTTTGTTCTTGCCGACGAGGATGCCAACTCCCGTCAGCTGCAGAAACCCTTCAAACAGTTAGTGGCACATTGGGAGCCCACCCCAGCTGCAAATCTCCAGTGAAAAAAAAAATTGTCTCCGATGTTGTTTTATGTTTTTACACCCTGTAACACAAAAACGGTCCATCGCAGTCTCCCTACCCACCATCCGCACCCACCCACTGCGAACCCTGCCTCCCCACACCCCCTCACCCCATAATTACCTCCGGAGCTCAGTGTGACAATCTTCGGTGGACCGGGAACACGTTTGCACACTTCAAAGCCGACCGCGAACTGAAGAAATGCTGGTAAGCTATATAATGGAATAAATAGGGCTTTTTTTTCAACTTTGATGCATATCTTGGGCATTTTTTGGACTTTTTAAACTAAATCTTCAACACAGGGTTTTTGGGACCTCTCCTCGTGAATTCTGTCACAGTTATGGCGTTAATCGGTCCCGAAGAGTGATTTTGCAGTCACTGCGGAATCACCTTTGGGGCTGATTAAGCATGAGACAGTGGCAGTGTTCTTGAGTGGGCTCTCAAAAAGCCTATATCTAATTTGGTGGTAAAAATCCAAACAATGGCTATTTTACTAGCGTGCATTGCGCGGTTGCCCGCACTCTCGTAACCAGCGGTCGCAATATTTTCATGCCAGATTTTCAACATTGTCATTTTTCTATACCTCCTTGTGAACAGTACAGCTGTCACTTTTCACATCCTGGCAGAAATGTGTTTCCGCATTTCCGGCGCACAATACCGCGGTCGCTGTGGGAAATCAGTGTTCGGGGCAGAGTGCAAAAATGACAGTTCCACTGTTCATGAGCAGAGGTCCTAAAATGCCTATGCTGAAAATTTGGTGACGATACTCCATGACATGACTGTGTTACGAGTGTACGTTTGCAGTTTGCATGGGCGCTCGTATGTTAGCAATTTATAATATTTTCACTTCAGATTTTCAACATTGCCATTGTTCTGCACTTCCTTATGAACAGTACAGCTGTCATTTTTCACATCCTGACCAAAATGTGTTTTCACAGTTCCGGCACAGAATAGCACGGTCACTGTGGAAAGTCTGTGTTCGAGACACATTATGAAAATGACAGTGACACTGTTCATTAGCAGACGTCCATAAATGCCTATGTTGAAAACTTGGAGCCAAAAGTCCATACAATTAGTGTTTTATGAGCATACGTTGCGCAGTTTGCACTCACGCTTATGAGTTTGCGCATCTGTAATATTTTCACTCCACATGTTCAAAATTGGCATTTTTTCCCCACCTCCTTATGAACAGTGCAGCTGTCATTTTACATATCCTGCCTAAATCTGTTTTCGCATGTCCGGCGCAGAATCACACTGTCGCTGTGCAAAATCAGTTTTCGGGGCAGTTTGAGGAAATGACGATGGCACTGCTCATGAGCAGAGATCCTAAAATGCTTATGTTGAAAATTTGGTGATGAATGTCCATAAAATGACTATGCTGCAAGCGTGCGTTGCACAATTTCCATGCAGCCTTGTAACTTCGTACATTTGTAATATTTCATGCCACATTTTCACCACTGGCATTTGTGCACAGCTTCTTATCAACAGTACAGCTGCCATTTTTCACAGCCTACCCAAAACGCGTTCCCGCAACTGTGGCGCACAATGGCGTGCTCGCTGTGGGAAATCACCTTTTTGAGACACATTAACAAAATCACAGTGCCACTGTTCATGAGGGGAGGTCCCAAAATACCTGTGTTGGAAATGTGCCTTAAAACTCCCAAAAATAATTGGGTTGCGGACTGCTGCGCAATTTGTATGCATGTTCATTGCTTCACCAATATTTCATATTGCCACTCCAGATTTTCAACGTTGCCATTTTTTTCACCACCTCATGAACAATACAGTTGTCATACTCCACATCCTGCCCAAAACTGTGTTTTCGTCCCTCTGTCACCAAATGCCACAGCCGCTGTGCAAAACCACCTTTCAGCTAACAAAGTGATTGTGCTGCTTTTCATGAGGTGGCCTGACAAGCAGCCCATGTTGAACATGTGGGAGTGAAACTACCACTACTCACCTACAGTGTTAGGGTTTCCAACTGTAGTACCCCACCCGGTATGGACTGACAGGCGTCAGGGCTGTGACTTGGGAGCATCGAATGTAATGCTCACACCATTCCACCCCCCCCATACCCACCATACAGCCACTGACAGGCATTGTGGTGTGTCTTGCACTCTTTGGCCACAAACTTTGCCCCACGCTCCTATACTGCACCCACATCAGTGTATTTCCTTATGGAATGAGATAAGTATGATGCCCAAAGACCCCAAAGCACACCATGACACTTGTCAGTGTCTACAGGGTAGGGTGAAGTACACTGGCATGAGCATTATAGCTGACGACCCAAAGGCACACTCCACTGCCTGTCGCTCTCTACAGGGTGGGGGCCGGGTTGGTGCCACTTCAATACTTCACTGCCATTCCTATTATGCGCCTCTACCTCCACCACTGCCAATGCCAATGCCAGCGCGACAACATTCAGCATTGAGAAATGCTTGTTACCCTCTGCAGTGCTATGCTGCTCTCTCCATCTTTTCCTCACCCAATGGACCCTTACTTGCTACTACTCTCTTACTGCCATTTCCCTTTGACCCAGTGAGGCTCTGCTTATAATTGCTTGAACTGCTTAGAGGTAGAATAACTGTTTTGGCTTTGATCGGCTGGTAAAAGACGCTGATTACTCCCAGCCGCACTCTCCCTTCATTATTTTAGGCCTTCAATAAAAGCATCAAGCTTTTGTCCCAAGGCGCCCTCTAGCCTGGGGTGATGGTCATCCTGCTTGCATAGCCTTCTGTTCCTCATGAATTGTCTCCAATTCCCTACAAACTCAAAACTTTTCTCCTGGCACTACTCTTCCTGCCAGGTGTTAAAGTGAGCAACATGGGTAAGCTATTTTCACCCTTGATGCAAACTTGCAGGACCTCAGAGAAAAGTACTGACACTGCTGCCAGTTTGATCCTCTTGAACAGTTCACTAAAGTTATCAGACCTACTGATGAAGACTCCTCTGCCAGAGGCAGTACATGGAGGTGTTTAGCTCCATGTTCCAGATAAGTAAATAATATTAACTCTGCGTGGTGAGTGCTCCATTGTTCTTGTTTTCTTGATCTTCTTGCACAGTTCACAAAATTTGTCTTTTACCTCTCCTAAGGATGTGCCCGCCACAACATTTGTCTCCAAGTGGACTATGACGCCTAGGTCTCCCTCCCTCCATACTCTTTTCTATTTTCTCAACCCTGTGCACTTCTGTTCCTGCTGAAGCCCCCAGAAGGCACCTATCATCCTTGCTCCCTGGTGTCCTGTACACACTACCCCCTTCTGCCCCCCTAATAATAGAGTCCCACTACTACTAATACCCTTTTAGTCCCTACATCACTCCTTGACAACACATTTGCCTTCTGTCTGTCCCTCAAAGCTGACCTGGGTTATTTTTTCTTCCCATTTTGTGCTTATGGCCCCTTTCTCCTTCGGCCCTCTTCAACTTTCTATCTGCCTGTCCCCATCACCTACCACCTCTGGAACTTACCTCGCCTCCGACAATTCCCTGTGGATTGCCTAACGTGGCAGGGCTAGAGAAGGGAGGTCCATTCCCCAGTGACCATATCCACCCCATCCATCTGCCAGCCCTGTGCTCTTCTCATTCTCCACCATCTTCCTCGCTGCAGGCTAGTTATACCCACTTCTCTTCACTTGGACTGTTCTCCCTAGTTACTCACTCAGTCTGTCAATCATAGCTCCCTTTACTGGCACCCTTTTAATAGGGTTCTCCTCTAGGGAAACTGAAATCTGCTGGCTGCATGCAGTTAGTGTCTTAATTCAGTATTCATATCAGCTGTACTGATCCCAGCTTGGCAGAGCCCCATCCAGTAACCATAGTATAGGTCTCTTCCGTATAAAGAGGGATGCTTATGCTGACTACGTTACCTTACTCCTACTTCTAACCTTGTGTTTCACATGCAGTGACCGCTATAGACTGAAGGCAATGCCATAACAATGCAGATTTCAACATTACGTGTTATTTATAAACTTTGTGACGTACAGTTACACATAGAGCAGAGTGTCACACTAAGGTTGCTGCATCTTCTGCTGACTGCCACCCTATGATGACGCCCCCCCCCCAAGTGTATGCACCAGCCATTTCACTGCGGTCCACTGTGTGGAGGACCACTTGCCAAAATGCAGTTTACATGGACCAAACACAGTGCAAGAGGATCATGCTCGGTCACTGCATGAGCTGCTTTACGATTGGGCTGTTGGGAAAGGGAAAAATAGGTGGGACTTATTTTTATCAATTGTTTATCTTCTTTGGCCTCTCTGACTGGCCTCCATCTGGACAGGTAACCTGACTTCTCTTTAACTTACCTGTCCCCATGGTGTCCTCTGTCACAGTTTTAGCCAGAAGAGCCCAGTCGCCAGTGCGGGCCCTACAGTCAGAGTTTTTCTCCTCCATTTTTACCCTTGGGGTCCACAAGTGTGCAATGATTCACTCTACGTGCTACACCTCTAAGGAGATGCTCCTGATGTTTCTTCTTTAATGTCTGTTTCTTGAAGGTTTTGCAACATGACACAGTACAAAACAAGTGACAAAACAAAAAGACACAGCGGGCACATTAAAACAGAACATCTGAGGGCTACCCCATCTATACTGTCTTCACCATATCATTTCACAGAATATACTGTAACCCCCCTGCAAATGGGGGTTCCCAAAAGTCTTCCAGGAGCTTGCTTGAATGCTCCAAGCCTGAATGGTTTTTGGCGTTTAAGCCATTTATCTGTGAGTGCTTTTAGAGTCTCTGGTGCTGTCTCTTTGGGAGCTGTCTGCTTGCAGACATAGTTGGTTTGTATGGGGGACTGTGTGTTTTCCTGCTTGAGTCCCACTCGAGCTGCTGCCAATTCACTCCGTCTTTTTGCAGTCGCTAGGAGTACAGAGGGAGCCTATCTGAAGGATGTGGCTGTTTGCCAGAAATCATTTGGAGTGGTGGTGAGGATGCAGTTTGTCTGGCTTGCTTTCCTTTGTGGTCTGAATTGTTTTGCCTGGCCCTCCATTCTAGTTTTGAACTGCTGAACTGGACCAATCAGTGTGGGGGACCTTTTGAAGTGGAGCCTGCTGCTGGCAAATCAGAACTTGGATTCTTAAGTTGAGTCAGCCACAATGGGACTGTATGGCAGATGCTTCTGGGAATGGTAGTTTGGACTTCGGCGCCTTTTTGCACCAACAGGGGGAGTCTAGTGTGAGTGACAGCCAAACCAGCCAACTGAACTGGAAGGGACTCAAAGGAAATGCCTGGTTTTGTCTACTGGAGAGTCAGTTCAATTTTGGCAGTGAAGAGACAAGGAGCCCAGTGCTTCTTCAGTGTGTAGTTCTAGAGCGGGAAAACGCGTGTAAAGCCCTAAGTTTCGGTCTGCAGCTTGTGTAAGCGACTGTTCGGACTGAATCCAACCTGTGAAGAGAATCAAGGAGATCTGAAGAGTAGAAACCAGGCTCACCGTGTAGAAGACTTGAGAAATTGCTGAATCGCACTCAGTCTGTCAGGAACTGAATCTGCTGTGTGTTCTCCCGGGTATTGTGCAGTAATTTTGATCGGGATCGAGAAGCAGCTCGCCTGGTATAGTACTTTCTTTTTACATATAAATGTGTGTAGTGCTTGTGGGGAATCACGTTTCAAATCCCCTGTGCAGTGAAGTGAGTGCATGAAGCTGGAAGTAAACCCCAGCTTAAACCAGGCTACATCCATTTGCTCTAAACTGCAGTGGGGTCCAGTCATAAGGACCTTGCCCACATGGTCTGCTCCTCCTGGCAATCCAGGACAATCTGCCTTCCATCCAGTTCCCAGCCTTGAGTTTGTGAGTACAAAGCAGGGTAGCTCCCTGCCATCTGTTTATCGAATTGCAAGTGTGTTACCTAATTGGTGTTGTGTTATGTCTTCACGAACTGAGCCACCCGGCTCCGGATTACAATTGGGTATTGTGCATGCATTTTCCATCCTCAGGGCCCCAACCTCCTGCATCAAATAGGCTAGCCTCCTATTGCCTGGGTACCCAGTAAGAGTGACATTTGGGACTCCGAAATATGTGCACAGTACTGTGATTTTTAATGTGGCTAAACTAATTAACCTGATTTTTTTTCCCTGTCCTTGTTATATCCCCCTAAATAAATCTGACCTGTTTGTCTCAGCAAAGTTACACTGCCTGAGGTATTCGTTTGTTAAAGTATTGTACTGTGGTTTTTGCACTGTATCATCTTGTTTTACAGGGGGTCCCCAGAGTCCAGCTGACTGAACCAGTCCTGGGGGTAAGTGTATACTGTGAAGGTAATTCTGATATATTGTGTGGGCCACTAGTGGGAAGAAAGGGGGGGTCACAGTGTCCCAGAGGGCTGTGACCAAGTTAGTTTAACTATTGCAAACCCTGACCTCTGGGTGGAGGCACTCGCCATTGGACCTAGGCCCCTCGCCCTGTTAGTAGTTAAGCTGGCAGAGGTAGTAGCCCTTGGGGTAGCGCCACCTAGGGGTTACAATACAATGACCAAGGAAGTTCAAGGTACAAAATCCGGCATATGGTTTAGCATGTAATGGACCCAATGAGCCCATATCATATTGTTTTTTTTAAATCTAGGAACAGCATAATTTTGCTGTCAGTTTTTTCCAAGGAGATGCCCCCGATGTTAGGGCGTGGGGTCCCACTTTCCTTTTTGCAGTCCTGTAGTACTACCACCCAGATTCCTCCAGGTGACACCTGACCTGCAGGATAAGCATCATACTCCCTCACCCCCACCCAAGGGAAGAGAGTCATCTTTGGGACTCTCAGTCCTCCCTCCCCAAGCCAGCCCCTGAATTACCCTACAGCCATTCCTGAACCCAGGTCACCAGTGCAACTGGGCCAGCCCAGTGGAAGGGATTTTTAAAATTACACAAACAAGGACCCCCCATGTCAAACACTTACGTCACTATCCTGCAGGTCTGTGGTGCCATGTTAGTCTCAGGAAAATCTAGTACACTTTTTATGTGGTAATACCTTTTATTAGATTAACTGAAGAATTTTTACACCAGCTTTCGAGACTTCCCAGGTCCCTTCATCGGGTGCAGAGAAAACTAACCAGCATTTCAGAATATAATAACTCTTGTATATGTTCTAAGATGCTGGTTGGTTTTCTCTGCATTCGATGAAGGGACGTGGAAGGTCTTGAAACCTTGTGTAGAAATTCTTCAGATAATCTTAGTTATTTATTTATTTCATTGATGGGACCATTTTTGGATATGTCCCAGGCCATCAAGATGGCACATGAAGCATATGTGTGCGAGATGCCTCCCCTTTCTCAAATCCACACAAGGTACTATCATTTGCCAACTTTGCCCTACTTAACACTGCTGAGTTCCTATGGGATCTAAAACATACAGACTGGTCTCCCCTATTTACCACTAATGACATCAACCTTGCCACTGACTTCTTTAATATGACCTTACTTACCCTACAGTGTAAGTACATACCATAGTCTACACGCAGGGTCAGAGGGCAGGTTACCAAATGGCTGAAACAGCCTCTCCTGCAACTGCTCAAACAGCGTGACAAGCTATGGTCTAAATAGAAGTCCTCCTTGGATGTGGAACACCTTGCTCAGTACCGGGCTTTGCGAAATACCTGCAAGCGGTCAATCCGGGCTGCAAAGGGTGACTACTACCGTGGACTTCTTCAGTCATCAGCCGCTGACCCCAGGAAATACGGGAATCAGATTAATGAGATATTAGGAAACACTAAGCTATTGACCCCCAAGGACTTGTTGCTAAATGGACTCCATTTGTAACAATCCTAGGACCATTGCCAAAGCTTTCAACCTGCTTTTCAACATTATTCCTAATTGCCCACAGGCCCCCTCCTATGGATCCCACTGCCCTTCCTCTTCTCCCTCAGACACCCCTCCCACACTCGAGCTTTCTCCCATCTCTCGCCTGGACGTTCTTAGGTTACTAAGGTCCATCCCTATACACGGCACTGCAGGGCTTGACGGTATTGAACCCAGGATCCTCCGACTTGGTGCCTCTCACCGTGCCACTCCTGTTACTCGGCTTTTTAATCTATCCATCAGTACCGCAATGGTGCCTTTGGCCTGGAAATTTGCCAGAGTAATTCCTGTCTTCAAGAAGGGTGACCCTAAAATTTTGTCTATCTGTCGCCCGATTGCTCTTTTACCAGCTCTTAGTAAGTCACTGGAAAAACTCATTCACTGTCAGATCTCTGCGCATCTACTAAATTCGATCTCCAGTCCCCGGTTCAACACGGTTTTGGGCCTGGACACAGTACCACAACTGCTCTCACCCAATTCACTAGTGATGTTAAGTCCAGAATGGACAAAGGACTACTTACCAGTGCAGTGTTTATAGATCTTACCAAAGCTTTTGATTTGGTTAATCACCCACTACTTGTGGACAAACTTCATTCTCTCGGTGCCTCTAGTTCCACCACATCCCGGATCAGTAGTTACCTTTCAAACCGGACCCAATCCATCTTTTTCAATAAAGTACTATCATCTCCGGCTCCTGTCTTCTGTGGCGTCCCACAAGGATCCATTCTAGGGCCTTTGCTCTTTTCCATTTGTGTTAATGATTGTCTCACTACCTCTACATACTGTCAATCCATCATGTTTGCGGATGACCTGGTGCTCTACTCAACTGATCGGTCGCTGGATGACATCAATACAGACCTGTCATCTGCATTTCAAATGATTCAAGCCTGGCTCCTAAATAATGGCCTACTCCTCAATCTATCCAAGACCCAGGCTATGCTGTTTGGGTCAGCAAGAAGACTCTATACTGGAGCCCCCATGTTTTGTGTGCGAAGCAGTGATGGCTCTACCATCCAGTCCACTGGCTCTTTTAAATACTTAGGTGTGACACTTGATCCCTCTCTTGTCTTCTCATCACATATAAATGAGATATGCAAATCTGTAAACATCAAGATAGGTGCCGCTTACCAAGTGAATCACTCCCTTACTCCTGCGGCCAGGATCTCAGTTGCTAGAGGTGTCCTGCTCCCTAGGCTACAATACACCCTCCCTATTCTATCCCACGCTAACGCTGGAATCCTTCATAAATGGGATACTACCTGCAACAACATATGTAGATTTGCCTATCTGCACCCAGACTTACTCACCACTGTCTCCTGTATATCAGCCTCCAATGGCTGTCCCCTTCTGCCCTGCACTCTTACGCTCTGGGTTGCTTCATAGACTCCATGACAAGACACCCCCCCCCGTCCTGAAAGCATTGGGGTAATGCTCACCCCGGTGTCTCACTCTTGCCTTTTGAGATCATCAAACTCCACCCCGCTCTCAGTCCCACACTGCTCTACAAAAATGGGTGAACATGCCTTCACCCACTTCACCCCTAAACTCTGGAACTCTCTCCCTCCCTGTCTAAAGGGCCCCCAATCTCACTCCTCCTTCAAAACTGCACTTTTCTCCCACCTAAAAGCACTTGATTCTTGTGAATGTAACTAGCCCTCTTGCCTCCTTTCTTTATATCTAGTTTTGTTGATTCTCTGAAATGTTGAATGTCTGTAGTCTAATGTTATCACCTGTTCTTGTTACTGCCTGCAAGGATGGATAATACTATATGTAAGCTCTATTGTTTTTTTCTCCTGACCATCCCTGCATGGATATCCATCGTCTGTACCATATACTGTATTGTACTGCCTTTTATTTTTTAATTTCACTGTACCTAATTGTCAACTGTGTACTGTACCCTCTCAGGTTGTGCTTGAAAATAGGCAGGGTTTTTGCCTAACACACCTACCCGATCAACAAAAGCTAAATAAATAAGAAGTAACGAAGTACAAATGAGGTATAACATAGTCAAACTGCAATGCAAGACAGAGCACAAAGGACGAAACAAAATACAGCAATACATAGCTACTTAATAAATAGCAGTGTTACTGGGTAAGTCAGTACATACTGTACTGTTCATCCAGCTGGATGCACATCTAAGGGAAATAAACAGAGGTTAATAAAAGGTATTACCACAAAACAAAGTGTACGAGATTTAGGTGACTGTTTGCTTGTTTAATTACAGTTCCAGGAACCCAATTGCCTAATTCTCCTTCAGGCTACAGTCTCTGACTTCACAAGCATTCCTGTTGTACTTGTACTGCTGGGCTCTAATTGGTTGTATCATTGTCTTGCACTGTTTACATAGAAACATAGAATTTGACGGCAGATAAGGACCGCTTGGCCCACCCAGTCTGCCCATTTCCCTACCTACTGGATAAGCTGCAGATCCTAGTTAACCAGCAGCCTACTTCTTCCTACCCCCACCCCCTAGAATTGCCTTATGACTGTCCCATGCATGCTTGAATTCCACCACTGTTTTTGACTCCACAACCTCCTCTGGAAGGCTGTTCCATACATCCACAACCCTCTCTGTGAAAAAATACTTCCTTAAATTACCTCTGAGCCGCCCCCCTTCTATCTTCAAATTGTGCCCCCTTGTTCTTGCACACACCTCTTTTTGAAAGATGCTACCCTCTTGGACTTTGTTGATTCCCTTGAGGTACTTGAAAGTTTCTATCATGTCCCCCCTCTCCCTCCTTTCCTCGAGGCTATACATATTAAGCTCCTTAAGTCTCTCTTCATATGTCTTCCAGTGCAGTCCCTGCACCATTTTGAGTTGCCCTCCTGGACAGCTTCCATCCTGTC
This sequence comes from Neoceratodus forsteri, assembly GCA_016271365.2. Lineage (NCBI taxonomy): Eukaryota > Metazoa > Chordata > Ceratodontiformes > Ceratodontidae > Neoceratodus > Neoceratodus forsteri. Next base: position 141,134,513 of record CM057457.1, on the reverse strand, counting down.
TATATCTTTGCGGAGATTGGGTCTCCAGAACTGCACGCAGTACTCCAGATGTGGTCTCACCAGCTGTCTGTACAGAGGGATAATAACTTCTTGTTTTCTGCTGGTGATGCCTCTCCCTATGCATCCCAGTATCCCCCCAGCCCTCCTTGCTGCCCTCTCACATTGCTTGCCCACCTTTGGGTCATCTGATATGACTACCCCCAGGTCCCTTTCCATTTTTGTTGTTGTTAGTATCTCACCCCCCATTGTGTACTCTTCCCCTGGGTTTTTGTTTCCCAGGTGCATTACCTTGCACTTCTTAGCATTGAATCTAAGCTGCCATACATTTGACCATTCCTCTAACCTTGCTAAGTCCCTTCTCATCCTTTCCACCCCACCTTGTGCATCAACTCTGTTGCAGATCTTTGTGTCATCTGCAAAGAGACATACTTTTCCTTCCAGTCCCTCTGCAATGTCGCTTATAAAGACATTGAAGAGGACCGGTCCTAATACTGAACCCTGTGGTACCCCACTGCTAACCCCCCTTTTTTCAGAGTGGACTCCATTTACTATTACTCTCTGTGTCCTATTCTCCAGCCAATTCTTTACCCAGGCTGTCATCTTGGGACCCACTCCCAGGCTGGCTAACTTGTATATTAATCTTTTGTGTGGGACTGTGTCAAACGCCTTGCTAAAGTCTACCCTCCCCATGGTTTATCTGAAAAAAAGCCTTTTCCAGCTCAGTATGCCTTTATTTAGCTTTTGTTAACCAGGTAAGCACACTAGACAAAACAGATGCTTATTTTTAGGTGCGACCTGGGAGAGTACAAGGAAGATATAGAGACCGTTTCAAGCTGGGAAAGATTGTGTATAGCATCAGGTAAACAATTGACATTTCAAGGTTGAAGGTTGTACAAAGCTTTATAGAAAAAAACCTTTGAAATAAGTCATTTCAAATGTAAAAAAAGTACTAAAATAGGCTCAAAATGTGGAAGAAGGGTACCTTTCAAGTCAAGAGATAAGGGGCAATCTAAAACAGAATAAACAAGCATTTGTCAATGCCAAATGTTGATTGTGTTGGTCTGTTGAGCTCGCTCAGTGGACCTCTGTCACTGGCTCAGTCTGTTTGTCCCAGTGCTGCAGGCTGCTCTTTTGTACTGGGCTGCTGCCTGCATTGGCACCTTGTTCTGCCGAGGAAGAAATCCGCAGCTGTCCCAACAGAGCTTCATTAAGGTGGCTCACTCCCCCCCTCTCTCACTCGCTCTTTCTGTTTCTCCTGGCGCTGCAGGCTGCCCTTTTGTACTGGGCTCCTGCCTGTGTTGGTGGCTTTTTCTGCCCACAAAGAAATCCACAGCTGTCCTGACAGAGCTCCGTTGAGGTTGCTCACTCCCCCTGTCTCACTCACTCATTCTGGTTCTCCCAGTGCTGCGGGCTGCCCTTTTGTACTGGGCTCCTGCTTCTGTTGACGCCTTTTTCTGCCCACAAAGAAATCTGCAGCAGTCCCGACAAAGCTCCGTTGAGCTCGCTCAGTCCCCTTCTCTCACTCACTCACTCATTCCGTTTTTGCCGACGCTGCAGGCTGCCCTTTTCTACTGGGCTCCTGTCTGCGTTGCTGCCTTCTTATGCCCACAAAGAAACTAGCACCAGTTACAATAAAGCTCCGTTGAGCTCGCTCACATGCTCATTCTGGTTTTTCTGCCACTGCAACCTGCCCTTTTGTACTGGGCCCTCTGCGTGTATTGCTGCCTTTTTCTGCCCACAAACAAATCTGCAGCAGTCCCAACAGAGCTCCGTTGAGCTCACTGACTCCCCCTCCCTCACTCGCTCGTTCTGTGTCTCCTGGCACTGCAGGCTGCCCTTTAGTACTGGGCTTTTTCTGGCCAGAAAGAGAAATCTGAAGGAGTCCCGACAACTCCATTGAGCTCAAGCTCCTCCCCCTCTGTCACTCATACATTCCGTTTCTGCCGGCGCTGCAAGCTGGCCTTTTGTACTGGGCTCCTGCCTGCGTTGCCGCATTTTCTGCCCACAAAGAAATCTGCAGCAGTCACAACAGAGCTCCATTGAGCTCACTCACTACCGCTCTGTCACTCGCTCATTCTGTTTCTCTTGGCGCTGCAGACTGCGCTTTTGTATGCGGCTCCTGGTTGCTTTGTCACCTTTGTCTGTCCACAAAGAAATCTGCAGCTGTCCTGACAGAGCTCCATTGAGGTCGCTCAGTCTCCCTCTCTCATGCACTCATTCTGTTTGTCCTGGCGCTGCAAGCTGCCCTTTTGTACGGGGCTCCTGCCTGCATTGGCACCTTTTTCTCCCCACAAAGAAATCTGCAGCAGTCCTGATAGAGCTCCGTTGAGCTCACTAAGTCCTCCTGTCTCACTCGCTCGTACTGTTTCTCCCACCGCTGCAGGCTGGCCTCTTGTACTGGGCCCCTACCTGCATTGACGCTTTTTTCTGTCCACAAAGAAATCCGCACCAGTCCTGACAGTGCTTCGGTGAGTTCGCTAACTCCCCCTTCCTCAGTCGCTCTCTCATTCTGTTTCTCCCAGTGCTGCAGGCTGCCCTTTTGTACTGGGCTCTTGTGTTGGGGCCTTTGTCTGCACACAGACAAATCCGCAGCAGTCCCAACAGAGCTCAGTTGAGCTCGGTCCCCCCCCCACTCAGTCGATCTTAATCTGTCCCAAACACTGATTTCCCAGAGTGACCGTGCTATTCTCCGGCACGAGTGCAAAGACATATTTTAGCCAGGATGTGAAAAATGACAGCTGTAGTGTTCATAAGGAGGTGTGAAAAAATGCCACTGATGAAAATGTGGCGTGACAATATTACAAATTTGCGAAGTTACAAGGGTGCGTGGAAACAGTTCAACATACGCTTGTAACACAGTCATGTTATGGAGTTTCGTCACCAAATTTTCAACATAGGGAATTTAAGATCTCTGCACATGAACAGTGCCACTGTCATTTTCTTAATCTATCCCGAACACTGATTTCCCACAGTGACCACGTTATTCTGCACCGGAACTGTGAAAACACATTTCAGTCAGGATGTGAAAAATGACAGCTGTACTGCTTATGAAGAGGTGTGTAAAAATGCCACTGTTGAAAATCTGGTGTGACAATATTACAAATCTGCAAAGTTACAAGGGTGTGAGGAAAGTGCTCAACACACACTTGTAACATCATCAATTGATGGGCTATCATCACAAAATTTTCAGCATAGGCATTTTAGGACCTCTGCTCATGAACAGTATCATTGTCATTTTCTTAATCTGTCCCAGACAGTGATTTCCCACAGAACCGCTCTATTCTGCGCCAAAAGTGCGAAAACACATTTCGGCCAGGATGGGAAAAATGACAGCTGTACTGTTCATAAGTAGGTCTGGGAAAATGGCAATGTTGAAAATCTGGAGTAAAAATATTATAAGTTCGCGAAGTTACAAGCGTGCGTGCCAACTGCGCAACACACGCTCGTCACACAGTCATTTTATGGAGTATCGTTACCAAATTTTCAACATAGGCATTTTAGGACCTCCACTCATAAACAGTGTCATTGTCATTTTCTTAATCTGTCCTGAACACTGATTTCCCACAGCAACCATGCTATTCAGCGCCGGAAGTGTGAAAACACATTTCAGCCAGGATGTGAACAATGACAGCTGTACTGCTCACAAGGAGGTGTGACAAAATGCCAATGTTGAAAATCTGGCGTGAAAATACTCGTAAAACAGTCATTTTTTGGATTTTTTCCAACAAATTTGCAACATAGGCTTTTTGAGAGCCCACCTTATGAACAGTGGCAGTGTCATTTCGTTACACAGTCCCGAAAGGTGATTTCGCGCAGTGACTGCAAAATCACCCTTCGGGCCCAATGAATGCCATGAAAGTGAGAGCATTCATGAGAAGGGGTCCCAAAAAACCCATGTTGAAAATTTGGTGCAAAAATTCCAAAAAATGGCTGAGAAATGCATCAAAGTTGAAAAAACCCTATTCATTACATTATACAGCTTACCGGCATTTCCTCAGTTCGCGGTTGGCTTTGAAGAGTGTAGACGTATTCCTGGTCCGCCGAAGATCGTCGCGCCAGAGTCCAGAGGTAAGTATGGGGTGAGGGGGTGGGGAGGCAGGCTGCGCAGTGGGTGGAGTGCGGGTGGGGGCAGACACTCGGGGACCGTTTTAAGTTTCAGTTTTTTTTCCTTCACATGACGGCCTGGGACATTTGCCACGCTGGGTGGGCTCCCAACATAGCACAGGGGCGGATGGTGGGGGCGTGGAGCAGATGGATTGGGCACCCCGTCAGCAATAGCATCTGTTGCCACGCTGGGGTGGGCTCCCAGCATGGCACCCTGTACTGGGGCGGGGGCGGTGGGGCCGATGGGGGATTGGGCACCTCCGTCGGCTATACAATAATAATGGCCACGCTGAGGTGGGCACCCAGCGTAACATATGTAACTCTGCTTGGGTGGGCGCCCCAGCACAGCTGGCGAAGGGATTGGGCACCTATCGGCTAACACAGTGTGCGCGTGGGGGGCACGAGTATGTGTACCTGTGTGTGTGTGTATGGGGAGCACGCATGAACAGGCGATATCTTATCGCTGCTCACTGAAGCGTAGCTCCCCCTTTCAACTGTACTCCACTGCATTTTGGAGCTGTCATAGACAGCTCCAGCAGGCATTGGAGAACTGAGGCCGCACCTGCAAACACACTGACTGAATTGGAAGAGGGCTGCCACACCTCCGAAAACTCGGATGATGGCACTATGTTTCTTGCACATGCGTGCAAGCAAACATAAAAATTGGCATGTCCTGAGCAGTGATAAAGGGATAAGCGATGTAGGAGAAATTCCTTCATTCTTACCGTAATTTTCTTTTCTGTTACCTCTGCTGTTAATGATGAAGGTAGTCTATATATATGGGCAATGTGCTCCCCTACTGCAGTAATGGTATAGCCCAAAGATGTTACACTGGCATGGAACCAGCTTAATCTGGTTCAAGGTCAGTTGGCATTCATCTGTATCCCCCTCCCCCGGGTCGTGCCTGAAAATAGGCAGGATTTGTCTAGTGCACTTACCCGGTCAACAAAAGCTAAATAAATAAAAATAAAAATAAAAAAGAACCCTAGGGATGTGAACATTCCAAATACCTCATCACCTCTGTCTGCATCTGCCCATGCAGAACACAAAAAATGTACAACTCTTGTTCAAAATATATGCAATATTCATGTCCACCACCCTAGAAAAGTTCTCATACCAACACCTACTACAAAATCTGATATGACTGGTAGAGACACAGTCCTACTCCATCTTAAAAAAAATGAAATCACAGTCAACTTGTTCAGTCTGTACTCCCTCTTTGTGCTGTAATCAACAACAGTTGACTAAATGTAACTGAAAGAAGGACACAGACCTACCTTGTCTTGAGGAGCGATACCACCGCTAATACTTCTCATCCTGACCTCTTCTCTGTGCAGGGGATCAGAAAGAAAAAAATAGTTACTGTAGTAATATTGTTTCTTCCAAGGTGTCCTTTAGCATCAGTAACAACAGCAGTAAGCTGACTAGGTTGAGCTGCCTTGGAGGTGGAGTTTATGATAATAAATAAAATGAGTTAGCCAATCAGAAGAGAGTTAGAGGGTGTGCTGAGTGGAGCTTGCCCAGAGGGCACCATAATTGTTTTGAAGTTACAATGGGAACATGCTCATATGAAGTCTGTCCTAACAGGCTTTAAAAATCATGCAAGAGCATGAACAATAGAGAAATAGTAATAAAATATAAACTTCGCTTTAAATGCAATTTAAAAACCAGAACAAATCTGGCAACAACAAAAAGAGCAGAGTCCTCTTCAGTTAGATTACTTGGGGAGGAAGGGTGGGAGGTTACTGATGCTAAAGGACACCTTGGAAGAAGCACTATTACTACGATGAGTAAGTTTTTCTTCTCACCCCAGGAGTCCTTTAGCATCAGTAACAATAGCAAACTACAGGTAGTGCAGTTGGGAGGCGGGTACAGAACCTACTTTGGGAAGAGGCTCTGCAGGACTGCCCTGCCAAATCTGGCATTAGATCTGGACTGTTCATCCAGGCAATAATGCTTTGTGAATGTGTGTACAGTCTTCCATGTGGCTGCTTTGCAGATATCAAGCAAGGGAATATCCCTTGCAGCTGCCAGTGTGGCAGCAGTGCCCCTAGTAGAATGGGCCCTGAGGGGGCTATTTAGCAGCCTTGTCATAACAAAACTGGATGTAGGAGACTATCCAATGGGAGACAACTCTCTTAGTTTCTGGTTTTCCTCTGCCTACCACACCACAGATGAGGAATAGCTGAGTAGTAGAGGCCCTGAACTGCCCTGGTGTGTTCCAGGTAGAGTGGTAGGACAGGGCTCTCTTAACATCCAAACTGTGAAGCCTTCATTCCCCTCGAGTGGATTTGTCAGTAAAGAATACAGGAAGGGTAACGGACTGGTTAAGGTGAAACTTGGAAACCACTTTGGGGAGAGAAACTTCCTATTCAATCTGAGTTCCACCTTATCCTTGTGAGGGATAATGTAGTCTGGCTCAGTGCAGAGTACCTGAAGTTCTGATATTCTTCTTGCAGAAGAGACGGCAACCAGAAAAACTGTCTTTCAGGTGACATATTTCATGCTAGCCGTGGCCATGGGCTCAAAAGGAGGCTCCATGAGCTTGGCAATGCACAGATTGAGATTCCAGGGGGGGAACAGGTTCCCTAACTGGGAGGTGAAGGTGGAGAAGACCTTTGAAAACTTTTTGAAAATAAGCAGTGAAATAACTGACCTGTGCTTTCCTGTGGATAGGTATACTGAAATTGCAGCCAGGTGAACCTTCGGGGTTGAGGCCTTGAGGCATGAGGCCTGTAGGTGAACCAAGTAATCCAAAAGGCTAGGTACTGAGGCTTTGAGAGGGTTTATATGTTTTCCCCTTGCACCAGAGGGAAAATATTTTCCACTTTGCTGCACAGGTTTTCTTGGTACTTGGCTTTTTTGGCCATCCGAAGGATCTTCAGAGTTTGTTTTGAATACTGGGCATCTGGGAACTCTAGTTCCTCAAGACCAGACTTTGAGTTGAAGAGGTTGCATTTCTGGATAGGTTACCCCTACCTGTGGTAGAGTTCAGAGAGTGTGACTCAGGGGAAGTCGAATAGGCTTCCTGTGAGACAGGGCTAGTAGGACAGGATGCCAAGGTTGCCGTGGCCAATCCGGGGCTATCAGAATCACAGTTGCTGAATGGTCTCTGAGCTTCAGCAACACTCTGTGAATTAGAGGAAAGGGAAAGAAGGCACAGAGGAACTTCTCTGCCCAATCCAGGATTAAGGCATCTGCTGGAAGAGTGCCTAGTGCTGGGGGTCTGTAGCAGTATAGAGGAATATGATGGTTGAGGTGAGATGCAAACAGATGTATTTCTTGTGTGCCCCACCTCCTGAACACTGTGGCAAGGATCTGCTTGTTCAGAGTCCATTCGTTGTGGCCTTGGCTGATGTGGCTCAAGGCATCTGCCAGGGTGTTGTCCTTGCCAGGGAGGTGTATGGCTGAGAGGCTCACATCTAGAGAGTAGGCCAGGGACCAGATTTTCATGGCCTCTGTGCAAAGCAGTTGATATTGTGCCACCCTGCTTGTTTATGTAAAACATTGCAGTTGTGTTGTCTGTTCTGACCTGTACTGTGTGGCCTTTGACTTGAGGGGCAAACACCTTCAAGGTGAGGTATACAACTCTGAGTTCCAGAAGGTTGATGTCACTTGCAGATTCCTTGGGAGTCCAGGTGTCACTTATGGAATGGTTGCCCAGATGAACTCCCCAGCCCAGAAGAGAGGCATCTGTGGTAATGACTCTTGTCGGACAAGAAAGCTGGAAAGGAATTCCCACTGAGAAGTTGCCTGTTTACTTCCACCAGTCCAGAGCTTGAAGCAGTATCTTTGTCACTGGTACCAGCTTGGATAAGGAATGCCTTTTTTGGGGCAAGTGTGCCCACAGGTGGTACTGTAGTCCCTCATTTGAAACCTGAGGCCTGGGACAACAGCTGTCATGGAGGCTATTTGTCCTAAGAGCCTTAGAAAATGTCTGGCTGGCCTGGACTGGCCTGGGACAAAGGAATTTACCACTGACAGAAAGTTTTGGATCCTGTCTGCTGGAAGAAAGGTTTTGCCTTGCTGGGTATCTAGTTCTGCTCCTATGAAATTCAGGAGCTGTGTTGGTTCTAAGTAGGATTTCTTTTCATTGATAAGAAAGCACAGAGAGTGCAGGGTTTGTTTTGTACAGCTGACAGCCTCTCTGATCTGATGAGGGGTCTTGCCCACCAGAAGCCAGTCGTCCATGTATGGGTAGACTGAAGTGCCCTGCTTTCTTAGATAAGCTGCCACAATAGCCAGGCACTTGTTGAACACTCTTGGTGGGGGCCGATGTAAGGCCAGATGGCATGGCTGCAAACTGGTAGTGTCCCGAGGGCAGACTGAATCTCAGAAAGTTCCTGTGGGAATGCCTTATTGGTATTTGAAAGTAGGCATCCTCGAGATCCAGGAAGGCTAGCCAGTCTCCCTGTTGCAGAGAGTGAATCACAGTTGTGAGAATGACCATTCTGAATTTTGGCTTGAGTAAGTGTCTAAGTACCTGAGGTTGAGAATAGGTTGCCACTCCCCATTTTTCTCTAATGTGAGAAAGTATCTGGAGTAGAGGCCTTTTCCCCACTGCGAAAAGAGAACTCTCTCCACCACTTTTGCAGACGGTAATGTTTTGATCCCAGCTCCAACAGAAGTCTTTCTGTTAGAGTTAGGGGTTTTGACACTGTGGGACCCAAAGAGATGGAAACTTTTTGAACTGCAAAGGAAGGCCCTTGCCTACTACCTCCAGTACCCACTTGCCTCTGGTAATGTGAGTCCAATGCTGGAGGTAATGGGAGAGCCTGCCCCTTACTTGGGGGGGGGGGCGACCTTGTTGCTGGAATCAGGGCTTAGGCTGAGTGGCAGAAGTGGTAGCAGCTCTCCTCTGTCCTCTCCTGCCTCTTCCTCTGAAATATCCTCTCATTTGAGAGTAATCCATAGGCACTGGCATAGGAAAAAGTGCCCTAGGGTAGTGGCCCCTGCCTCTGTTTCCCTTGTACTGGGTTTTCTGGGAAGTAGAGGCATTCTCTTTGGCAGCATTACACTGATAGGTGGTTTTGTATTCTTCAAGCTTTTTCATGTACGTTTCTGCTCTGTCTCCAAAGAAAGAATTATTTTCACAGGGAAAATCCATTGCTTTGGTCTGAGAATCCTGTGAAAGATTAGTGGTTCTTAACCACGTAAAGCATCTCAGGGATATGGCCAGAGCCATGACCCTAGAAGCTGCTTCATTATTGTCCACAGCCATATGGAACTGGTACTTAGTTGCCTCAAGGGAAGTTTTTATGGTTTCAGTGATGTCCTACACCATCTTGTCTGAATTCTGATGCAGTATGGCTCGGACAGAGTTCCATAAAGCTTTCTGATATTTGACGGCATATGCCAAGTAAGTGGACAGGTGAAGGAGGAGGAGGAGAGAAGCTGTTGTATAAGACTTTTTAGCCATGGAGTCCAATTTTCTGGACACTTTTTCAGGTGGCTGTGAGGAAAGTGGAACTTTAGCTATGTCACATACCACGGCCTGCACTACCCCCTCATGGCTGGGGTGCACAAACAGAAATTCAGCATCATATCTGACCAGCTGATACTTTCTGTCAATCTTTTTGTCTACTCCAGGGACAGAAGTAGGGGTCTAGAGCAGCTTCATTGTTGCCTTTAATAATTTGTAAACTGCAAGACAATCTTTTTTGGAGGGGGAAGACCCATAATATCTCTGTAGTCTTCCTCATTATCATCATCATCCTCAGTGGTCTCCTGGGTGGGAAGATCCAGGGTGTCCACCATGTGTTGCAGAAAAGTAAAAATGGAGGAAAAATCCTCCTGGCCATTGGGAGAGGTACCAAACTCCTGGTTAGGGGATACTTCAGGTTCCAGGTGTTGGCCCACTGTCTCATCATCGTCCTCATCATCTCTATCACCATAGTAATAGTCTGGCCCAGAAGCAGGGGCTAGACTGTGAGGGTGAACTGGAGTAGAGGGGGCACTAAAAATTGTGCTTATACTTTATAAAGTCTGATAAAGGTGCCATGCCTTGGCCATTTCCTCACCAGAGGGCAAATCTTTTTCCAAGTCAGTTTGTTTTTGTTTTTGTTTTTGTCTGTTTCTTTTTCCTTTTGAGTCACAGACATCTCCCTTTGCCTCAACACGGGAGGGGCGGTGATATGTTTTTCTTTAAATTTCTTTTTAGCAGACACTGAATCAGAAACCTGCTCTCCATGTCTCTTTTTAGGCTGGTCACCATTATTGTTATTATTATTATCAGACTTGCTTTCAGTGGGTTTATCTTTGAGTTTAACCTGAGAAGACCCCCTCTTCAGAAGTTTTGGTAGAAGGGGAAGCAGATTGAGAAGCCATAGTTTCCAGTCTTTGGGAGGATGCAGGAAGTACTGAAAGGGAAACTGGAGAGCATAAGGCAGGAGATGGACGTGGAGCAGAAATGGGATATTATTAAATGGGGGGTTACAGAGGCAACAGAAACCTGCACCAAGGCACATAGTAAGATGAGCAGAGCAAGAAAACCATGCTGGTTGAACAGCGAGGTTGTGGAGGTGGTGAGGGCAAAACGAGTGGTGCACCAGAGGTTTAGGAGGACGGGGAAGGAAGTGGACGGGGAGGAATATGTAAGATGGTCCAGGGAGATGACCAAAAAAGTGAGAGAAGCAAAGGCCCAGAGGGAGCTGAGATTAGCACAGAGAATTAATGGGGACTTTTCAGATACATCAGGGAGAAAAGGAAGTGCAAGGAGACAATAGTGAGGATAAAAAGGGGTGGGGAGTGGACGGAAAAGGGGGAGGAGCAGGCAGAAACACTGAATGAATACTTTCGCTCAATGTTCACGGAAGAAAAGGGGGTGCCGCTACCGGCATGGGCTGGGAGGGTGGGGGCAGGGCAGAGGAGTTGACAGATGGAAGAATTGAGGCAAATAGAGTCCTAGAGGGACTGAGGGCACTGAAGGTAGACAAGGCACCAGGGCCGGATGGTATCCAGCCCAGGGTGCTGAGGGAGATGGTGGAGGTGTTGGCGGAGCCACTGGCAGATCTGTACAGCTCCTCACTGGAGTCAGGATGTGTGCCACTGGACTGGAGGATGGCACATGTAGTACCATTACACAAGAGCGGGCCAAGGGATGAACCGGGTAATTATCGTCTGGTGAGTCTCACTTCCATAGTGTGCAGACTCATGGAAACGATACTAAAGGAAAGACTGGTGTCGTACCTGGAGGATAATGGCCTCCAGGATGTGAGGCAGCATGGGTTTGTTTCAGGGAAGTCTTGTCAAACCAGCCTCATACAATATTATGACTGGGTGACAGGTGAGCTGGATAAGGGTCATGCAGTGGATGTTCTTTACTTGGACTTCAGCAAGGCCTTCAATTTGGCGCCTTATGGGTGGCTTGGGGGGAAGCTAACTGGTGTAGGGGTATGGGCAAAAATGATAAACTGGATTACAAGCTGGCTGAGTGCCAGGTTGCAACAGGTGGTGGTGAGAGCGGAGCTCTCAACTCCAAGGCCGGTGATGAATGGGGTGCCACAGGGCTCTGTGTTGGGGTCAGTATTGTTTGGGCTCTTCATATCCGACATTGCACACAGGGTGGTGATCAAGATAAGTCTGTTCACTGATGACACCAAAATCGGAGCAGTGGTGGATGGAGAGGAGGGATGGAAGCAGCTGCAGTGGGACCTACACAAGCTAGAGGAGTGGTCAGAGAGGTGGCAGCTGGGGTTCAATGCAAAGAAGTGTAAGGTTATGCACTTTGGGGTGAAGAACCCAAGGAGAGAATACTGGCTGGGGGGGCTAAGCTGGGGATCACTGAGGAGGAGAAGGACCTAGGGGTAATGATAACAGAGACCATGAACAACATTGCCCAGCGCAGGACAGCAGCTACAAAAGTGAACAAAATACTGGGGTGCATAGCGAGGGGGTTTTCATATAGGCGAAGAGAGGTGATCTTGCCCATCTACAGGTTGCTGGTAAGGTCACACTTAGAGTATTGTGTGCAGTTTGGGAGGCCATACCTAAAGCGTGATATCAGGCTACTGGAGGGGGTGCAGAGGAGGGCAACAAAGATGATGTGTGGAATGGGGTAACCTGTGAAGTGGGCGCATGAGGAAGGGAGCCGTCTGTTACAGCGACACCTTCCCGCGCAATCCACTCCACGGCGACCGACAGGTAGGAGACCCGGATGAGGGGTGGGTGAACTAGGTGACAGGATGTCGCTTATACGTGCAGCGCTGGGAGCATGCCATGCGTGTGCAGGAGGGGGTGGAGAGGCTGTAGGGGAATGGTACTGCGTTGCCAGTCGAGCTGAGTCGTGGCTAAGGGATTGGTTAATGGCTGATTACCAGGTTCGGGTCCGGGATCTGAGATGCGATTTTGTGCGCGGACCCAGACTTTCTTTTTGCTACATTCACTGCCCCGACGCCCCCTGGAGTTGAGAATTCTTAAGTAGGGGGTGGGGTAAGCCTCACAGAAAGTAGTAAAAATATGTCCTGGCGCTGTTGTGCTGAAAATAGTTGTCAGAGCGCCGAAAATGTGTTCGGCACTCTGACTGAGCGATAACGGTGATTGCCTTTAGGCATTCGCCGTTATCACATAGACCCATGGAATGGAGGGGGGGAGACTATGACAGCAGGCTGGGAGACCTGAATATGTACACCCTGGAGGATGGAAGGGACAGGGGGTACATGATAGAGACATTCAAGTATCTGAGGGGAATCAATAAGGATAGGGCAGATAGGGTCTGTAAGTTAAGGAAAGGGAGGGTCACCGGGGGCATGTGCTAAGAATAGAGGGGGGAAGATTTAGGAAGGAAATGAGGAGTCACTACTTCACAGAGAGGGTGGTAGCAAAATGGAACACCCTACTAGAATGGGTGGTATCATGTAAATATGTGAACAGCTTCAAAAGGGCATGGGACAGGGAACAGGGGAGAGTGAGGGTGGGGGAGATGGGGGTGGCAGTGGGATGACAAGGCGGGGGTGGAGAAGCTGCAAACTAGGGGGTGTTGGCTGCACACTCGAGCAGACTTAGATAGACCAGGTGGTCTGTTTCTGCTGGCACATTTGTATGTTCGTATATTTTAGCTCTTTTTCTAATAGTCTTTGAATAAAACTTAGAGCAATGTTCACAATAATGATCTGGACTTAAACACTTAGGACACAAATCGTGGGCGTCTGCTTTAGCCACTATTTTGAAACACTTGGAGCAATTTTTAAACTCTGTAGTTCCAATCCTTTTCTTTGGTCTTTCTGACATACCAATTTGTCAGGAAAACCTGTTAAAATGTGTTCCCAAATAGGGAAAGTATAGGGTTGCAGTCGGTTCCCGCACGGTAAAAAAACACGAATAAAAGAGGTAAAGAACTGCTTAAAATGGAAGAAAAATATGAATCTCACAAAAAAACAGGAACCGATAACCTTATAAAATGAAGAACTGTTGAATTTACTAAGACGCGATAAAGTTTTGCCTCCGAAATAAAGAAGGAACCACGGGAGGAACCACAGTAAATATAGAAAACATGGTTCCCTGTAACCGAAGGGAACAGCTGAAAAACCAAGAAAAATAAGAAACAACAATAAAATACAAACTCAGCACAAATATAGGGAAATAATGAAAAACTTTTAGTTTTAAGTTTTCTTTAGCCAAGAGTGAGAGTGCACCTCAGAGGCAGTGTTGCTTAGGCAGAGAAAAAATTCTGGTGTCCTCTGGGCAACCTCCACTCAGCGCACCCTCTTACTCTCTTCTGATTGGCTGATTCATTTTATTTATTATCATAAACTCCACCTCCAAGGTAGCTCAACCTAGCCAGCTTACCGCTATTGTTACTGATGCTAAAGGACTCCTGGGGTGAGAACAGCTAGTTCTGTTGAGTCTGGCAGTCTTCCAAACTTGAGGTGCCTGTCACAGACACAAACAGTATATAACAGCTGGCAAAAGAAAACAAGTGAACTCTCAAGGAGTGGTAAGGTCCTATACTGGATCCCCAAACAAACTTCAGTTCTTATACTGCATTAACGTGAAGCACATGTACTAGATGTCAGGAACAACAGACGAATCCGTGAACTGAAATCTGAAATACAACTAGAAATATAAGTATATATAAAATATATATATATATATATATATATATATATATATATATGTATGGAGTGCAGTATATTAGGGTCGAGCAGGCACTTTAATGTTAAACCTCAAATTATGCACTTTAATTACTTGGCAACAGTTTAACAGATTTGCACAAAATTGTGCATGCACAGTCTCCTGGTATAGATCTCTTGATGTGCCAAGTTTCATTCCAGTTGGATATGCAGATTCTGAGATCTGGATAGTAAAACAAACCCTAAAAATTCACCTGTTTTTCAGAATTTTTCTCATCATGCTGTGCTAAGACAGTGTTGCATTTTGGTCTGAAATTGTTATGGAACACAGAGCTTGGGGGGGCACTGTGGAGCCCGAGCAACCTAGACACAGAATTATACAGCTCTGCATCAACGATAAATAAGCGTGTTCTATATAAAGTTTAAAGTAATAATTTTTATTAAAAAAACAGCACAGATCAGTGGCTAAAGTGCTCTACACCATGATGGGTAATCCAAAAAAGGGAAATCAAGTGGGAGACGGACGGAGAGACCCTGGAAATTCTGCGATGGCAGAGCCTAACTCCAGATCCTCCCAATCGGGACAAACTGACGGAGGGGGCACCGAGGAGACTTTGCAATCCCTCGGCAGAAAAATGCAAGTGCTCTTATTTTCAATGATCAGCGTAACTAACAAGCTGGATGATCTTTCCGGATGACTGACCACAAATGAAATGGCAGCCGATTGTCTTAAGGGAGAAGTAGAGGATCTAAAAAGGACAGCGGACAAATGCAATGCTATGAATCTGGGCAGAGTCAAGGAGATGCAGCACATCAACTTGTGGCTGGAACAACTTGAGAATAAAGTCTGAAGTGTGAACCTCAGGATTATCGGGCTGCCAGAAGGTACGGAAGGAGACAACCCACGAATGTATATTCAGGACTGGCTCCAAGAGCAACTGAAGGGTCAGGGTCTTGCCACGGAATGGGGGGTGGAGAAGGCCTGCAGAATCTGACTAAATGGGCCAACAACTGAGGGGGTCCCAAGAGCGCTGATGGCAGTTACCGACAGTATGGGTTCCAGAGACTACATCATCAACTGGGCCAAATGAAATGGGCCGCTCATGGCCAAAGGACATACAATTTACATTTTCCCTGATGTGCCATTTGCTACTACCCAAAGGTGTAAAAATTTGGTGGGGTGAGACTGAAGCTCAGGGAGCTGAATATCCCACATGTCATCTTATTCCCCACCAAGCTACACCTAATTCACGAGGACAAGGTCTTTATTTTCACTGACCCAGAGGATGCAGGCAAATGGGCTGCAAAACTGGAGGCTTCCAGCAGGAGGGATAAAAATGCACCAGAAGATCTAGACTTGGACACTTGAATAGTGCTGAGGGCTTAATGTCTGTAAGGACACCTTGCTGTCTGCAGGTCCTGCACTGACTTTGATACAGTATGCTGTTTTTATGTTGTCTTGCGCCTGTGCAAGAAACATGTTGCTGTAACTTTGGGACAGCAGGATTTGGAGGCGGGTCGTGCTGTGGCCAGTGGCGCCACTGCTTTTTCAGGCTGGGTTCCAAGGCATGAATTAGATTGCACGCTGTCTATGACAGCAGTGCAAAAGCATGCCACCACCTTCAGACATTTTAGCCACTGCAGTGAGGGAGCTCCACCTCACTGCAGGGCGTGCCTTGTGTGGTGTAACATTTCAATAAACATGGCAGGCGGCGGCTCGCCGCCCGCCCTCACAGTCCCTATGTAGCCAACTTTGGTGGTGCCCAATGCCCCTGTCAGCATATGCGCCCCCTATCCTTCTGTGGTGTGCCAAGGGGATGCCCAATCCCCCTCGGCATCATGCCTCCAAAGTAACGCAGACATCCTTGCTGACGGGGGGTGCCCAATCCCCCTGTCGGCATGTTAACCCCCCCACCATTTTCCTGGCGCTGAACCCAATTGTGTGCCACGCCCACAATTGGAGCCCACCCCAGTATGGCTACTACCTGTAAAACACACAAAACAGTCCGCAGTGATTTTTTTTTTTTACCTGAAACAGTTGAACGGTCCTCGCTGGCTGTTGGTGGCCCCCACCCCAACCAAACTACCCTCTGCGACTCCTACCTCCCCACACCCCATCACCCCATACTTACCTCCAGAGCCTGGCATGACAATCTTCAGTGGACCGGGAACACGTCTGCTCTTCAAAGCCAACCGCGAACTGAAGAAATGCCAGTAAGCTGTATAATGGCATAAATAGGGTTTTTTCAACTTTGGTGCATATCTTGGGCATTTTAGGGAATTTTGGCACCAAATTTTCAACATGGGGTTATTGAGACCCCTCCTCATGAATTCAGGCACTATCATGGTGTTACTCGGTCCTGAAAGGTGATTTCACGGTCACTGTGAGAAATCACCTTTCCGGATCAATTAACGAAATGACAGTGCCACTGTTCATGAGGTGGGCTCCCAAAAAGCCTATGTTGCAAATTTGGTGAAAACATTCAAAAAAATTATTGTGTTACGAGTGTGCGTTGCACAGTTCCCATGCATGCTTGTAACTTGAAGAATTTTTTAAAATTTTGCTCTAGATTTTCAACATTGCCATTTTTGCATACCTCCTTATGAATAGTGCAGCTGTCATTTCCCACATCATGCCCAAAGTGTGTTTTCGCATATCCGGCGCACAGTGGCACATTCACTGTAGGAAAGCACTGTTCGGGACAGAGTAAGAAAATCACAGTAACACTGTCCATGAGCAGAGGTACCAAAATGCCAATGTTAAACAGCTGGTCAAAAAATTCCACAAAATGACTGTTACAAGCTGCATTGCGTAGTGTCCACGCACGTCGTAAGTTTGAAAATGTTTAATATTTTCACTCCAGATGTTCAACATTGCTGTTTTTTGCACACCTTCCTATGAACAGTACAGATGTCATTTTTCATATCCTGCCCAAAATGTGATTTTGCACATCTGGCACACAATGTTTTTTTTTTTTTGTTTCCAATTGTTTGGCCAGGTGAAACACACTAAGCTGAAAGCTAGTTTACAGGTGCAACCTGGGAGCACAGGGAAGTTAACTGACTTGCTTAGGGTCACACAGTATGCAAATGGGGGCTGTGGGATTCAAACGCAGGTCTCCAGATGTACAGCTCAGAGCCTTAAACCACTGCACTATACTGCCACAGTCACTGTGGGAAAGCAATGTCCGGGACAAATTAAGAAAATAATACTGCCACTATTCATGAGCAGAGATCCCAAAATGCCAATGTTAAAAATCTGGTGAAAGAATTCCAAAAACAGACTATTACGAGCGTGTGTGGTCTAGTTTTCATGCACTCTCGTAACGTCAAGCATTTTTTATATTTTCACTCCAGATTTTCAACATTGCCATCTCTTCACACCTCCTTATGAATGGTGCAGCTGACATTTTTATGTGTTGCAGAATGGTGCGATTACTGCGGGAAATCAACTTTCAGGACATATTAACAAAATCGCAGGGATACTGTTCATAAGCAGCGGTCCCACATGCTTTCATGAGGTGTGGTCACAAAAAGATCATGTTGAAAATTTGGAGTGCGAATACCAACAAACCCAGGGCATTAGGGTTTCTAACCATAACATCCCACCCTATACAGACTAAAAGGCATCAGGGTGTGCCTTTGGATCGTCGACCGTAATGTTCATGCCATTGCACCCCCACCCTGCAGCCACTGACAGGCATCCAGGTGTGCCTTGGACAGTTCAGCTCACCCCATTCTCCTATGCTGCACCCATCTCAACATACTTCCTGAAGAAATGGGATGAGCGTAAGGCCTGACAACCCCAAGGCACAATGCAACACTTCTCAGAGTCTGCAGGGTAGGGTGAAGTGAAATGGCATTAGCGTTATGGCCAGTGACCCAAAGGCACATCCCAATGCATGTCACTCTCTGCAGGGTGGGCTGGGGTTGATGTCAGTTCTATACTTCACTGCCATTCCTGTTATGCATCTCTCTAACTCTTGCACTACCAATGCCAACACCAGCAAGACAACGTTCGGCATTGACAAATGCTTGTTTGTAAGAGAGTTAGTAATGCCAGAGAGGGAAGGGAGCAGAGTTTTCTTTATTTAAGAATTTAGAGTATTTTAAAAGATAATGTTTTATTTCTCTGCATACCTGTCTCTCTGACTATATTTCAGTTTCTTTCAATAGCTGTAAGCCGAGTTAAATGAAAAGATACTGGGGAGAATTAGCTGTTAGCCACCACTCACTGAAGGTATATTGCCGCAGATGATGATATGACTGTATATTTTTCTTTTTTCTGTGTTCAGACTAAAGTTGTTGAGGTTGTTCCTCACAAGGGAACTCATTTAGATATGAATGTGGTACCTTGATGCCCAAATTCTGGGCCTGGCTTTATGTTTTTTAGACACTTACAGGATATCTTTCTTTAAGATATTTACCACATGCTCATGGGCTACAGTTCAATAGTTGGTTGGATGATAACAATATAAATTAGATGTTTAGTATAGCCCTCCTATTCAGTATTGTTCCTGGAGATACTAGTGTCCTGTCTGTTTTTACCATTGTATGTACTATCTTACAGAATTCATTCCTCTCTCTGTTTCCAGGATGAGACATGTATAATGATGTACTATCCTTATTATGCAAACTAATAGTAAAAAAAAAAAAAGAACTTGGGTGACAGAACAGGCCAGCAATTATTTGGTGAAGAAATATTAATCCCAAAGGTAGAGCATTTTTAAGGTCCCATTATATGGGGGGGGGGGGTGAGGAGGATGGGGCAGCAGCAGAATAGGGCTGCTAGCTGCAAAATCAAGCAGACTCGACAGACCAAATGGCCTTTTTCTGCTGGCAGATTTCGTATGTTCGTATTTTTAATGGGATTTTTATTTTTCACGATAGCTGCATAGTACGAAAAATGATTTTTTCTCTTGAGGCTCCAATCCTTGGTCGCCAGAGGTCAATCCTTGGTCACCAGACAAAAATCCTTTTTTGTGAGCCACTATCTTGTTTTTTGATTTTGCCCCACACAAACTGTCATAACTCTGCCCAGGGATGTCTATTTTACACATTAAAGTGTGATTTTTGCTCACCAAGAGTTGATGAACTGTGCTTTGTGGTTTCCGACATCCATATGTCCCCAGAAATTTTTTTTTTTAATGATTTCAATCCTTCTTCACCACTCGCTAAATTCCTTTTTAACCATTCCTTTTTCATCATGGTGAAAAACAAAGAAACATAGACGTTGACGGCAGATAAGGACCACAAGACCCATCCAGTCTGCCCATTTCTTTTTCTACCTTATGAATGTGCCATTGGTCCTTGCTCTGTCAAGGGCCTATCTATTCATACTCATCTGTATTGCTCCCTTATGCCTATCCCATGCCTGTTTGAAGTCCTGCACTGTATTCATATCCACCACTTCCTGAGGTAGGCTGTTCCATGCATCCACCACCCTTTCTGTGAAAAAGAACTTCCTCACATTACCCCTTAATCAGCCTCCCTCTAATCTCATGCTGTGTCCTCTTGTCCTGCTGTTTTTCTTATATTGAAACGTGTTAGACTCTTTCACCTTGTTAATGCCCTTAAGGTGTTTGAATGTTTCGATCATATCACCTCTCTCCCTCCTTTGCTGTAGGGTGTACATATTGAGCTCCGTTAATCTGTCCTCACATGTTTTCTGATGCAGTCCCTGTACCATTTTGGTTGCCCTTCTCTGGACTGCCTCAATTTGCTTAATGTCCTTGTGAAGGTGTGGCCTCCAGTACTGCATGCAGTACTCCAGATGGGGCCTAACCAGTGGAAAAGGAAATCGGCTGGCAAACAAGGATTCCCGGTCTGACCATCAGGTCATGAAATGGCCAGACTGGGAATCCTTGTTCGCAAGTCGATTTCCTTTTTCGCCATGATGAAAAAGGAATTACTATGGCAAAAAGGATTCCTGTCTAGCCATCTGGTCATGAAAATTTCACAACCAGGTGTTCATACTGGGAATCCTTGTTCGCCAGCCGATTTCCTTTTTTGCCATGATGAATTGGGCTGGCAGAAAAGAAAAACAGGTGGTGAAGAAGGATTTTGTCATGGCCATCTGGTCGTGAAAGTTCTAGCAAATCTGGTTGGAAAAAGGATAACTTTTCATCAGACGGAATCCTTTTACACCACCACAGGAAAGGACTGGCGGAAAAGGATTTTGTCTGGTGGAAAAGGATTCCACCTGACAAAACATTATCCTTTTTTGTATATATTTTTTGCCTTTCCTTTTGTTATTTTTGTAATGTGACACCCCCCCCCCCGGGAAAAATCCCTGCTCTAGTGGCACACCCCAAACTGTATTGTATATGTGTCTGTGTTTGTGTGTGTGTGTGTGTGTGTATATATAGATATAGATATAGATATAGATATAGATATATATATATGTATATGTACATGTACACACACATGCGCACAATAGGGGTGAGTGTATATGCTTAGGGGTGAGTGTATATGCTATCACATATATAGCTGTAAACTCACCCCCATTGTATAAATAGCCCGTGATGTATTCAGAGTGAAATAACCTGAAATAAACTGCACTCTGGATACATCAGAAACTAAATAAATTACTACAGATGCATCAGAAGCAGGTAGCCAGACTACTTAGGAATACAGCCCCCCACCCCCCACCAAAAAAAAAGAAAAAAACCCTCTGCATAGTTAAGTAAATCGACTTAGTTCCACGGAACTCTCATGCACTTGAGAAAACTTGAACGGAATACAGACTGCACAGCCAACCCCATAGAAGAAAATATGTAACCAGACACTAGAAATAAATAATATCATACTGCTGAAAAAAACAAACCTCAGCCCTAAAAACATAACCAATAATACTAAGCATATCAATAAAATTAACACACAGAGTTCATGACGCAGAAAGCAGGATACCAAGATGTACCTGAAATACTGCAACACGGAAATAAATCCAGTAGAAAGATAAATCCACATATGTGCACAATAAATCCCACGCAAATAAAATAAAGCACATAACACCATGAAAATAAAATAAATCAAAATAAAACAAGCACACACTACGTAGGCACAAACCTTGAGAACTGAGACACATGGCATAACCACACCCCCAAACCGAAATAAACCAATCACGCTATAGCACTAAATTACATCACCAGAAACTAAGTAAAGCAACCAACAGCAGAAAAAATACACCACCCAATCAAACAAGACACATAGACTTTGAAAGCAGATAAGGACCGCTTGGCCCACCCAGCCCATTTCCCTACCTATTGGATAAGCTGCAGATCCTAGTTAACCAACAGCCCACTTCTTCCTACCCTCTTCCAGAATTGCCTTATGTCTGTCCCATGCATTCTTGAATTCCCCCACTGTCTTTGACCCCATGACCTCCTCAGGAAGGCTATTCCATGTGTCCACCACCCTCTCCGTGAAAAAATATTTCCTCATGTTGCCCTTGATCCGTCCCCCCCATCTTCAAATTGTGTCCCCTTGTTCTTGCACATCTCTTTTTCTGAAAGATGCTACCCTCCTGGACTTTGTTGATTCCCTTGTGGTACTTAAATGTTTCTATCATGTCCCCCCTTTCCTCAAGGGTATACATATTAAGCTCCTTCAGTCTCTCTTCATATGGCTTCTGGTGCAGACCCTGCACCATTTTAGTTGCTCTCCTCTGGACTGCCTCCATCCTGTCTATGTTCTTGTGGAGATGGGGTCTCCAGAACTGCACGCAGTACTCCAGATGGGGTTACCAATTCCTTGTACAGAGGGATAAAAACTTCCTGTTTTCTACTGGTGATGCTTCTTCCTATACATCCCAGTATCCCCCCAGCCCTCCTTGCTGCCTTCTCACAGTGCTTGCTTACCTTTAGATAATCTGATATGACTACCCCCAGGTCCCTTTCCATTTTTGTTGTTAGTACCCCCCCCACATTGTGTACTCTTCCCCTTGGTTTTTGTTTCCCAGGTGCATTATTTTGCACTTCTTTGCACTGAATCTAAGCTACCATACTTTTGACCATTCCTCCAACCTTGCCAGGTCCCTTCTCATCCTTTCCAGCCCCCCCCTTGTGTATCGACCCTGCTGCAGATATTTGTGTCATCTGCAAAGAGGCATACTTTTCCTTCCAGTCCCTCTGCAATGTCACATACAAAGACATTAAAAAGGACCGGATCCAGTACTGAACCTTGCAGTACTCTGCTAGTAACCCCCTTTCTTCGGAGTGGACTCCGTTTACTATCACCTTTTGTGTCCTGTTGTTCAGTCAGTTTTTTACCCAGGCTCCCACCCTGGGACCCACTCCCAGGCTAGCTAATTTGTTTATTAATCTTTTGTATGGGACTGTGTGAAGTGCCTTGCTAAGATCTAGGTAGGCCATTGTCCACAGCCCCTCCCTGGTCTACTACTTTGGTCACCCAGTCAAAGAAATCTATTAGATTCATCTGACATGACCTTCCCACTGTGAATCCATGCTGCCTTGGGTCCTGTGCCCCACTGGCCTCTAGGTACTCAACAATTCTTTCTTTCAGAAGTGATTCCATAATTTTCCCTACCACTGAGGTCAAACTAACAGGTCTGTAGTTTCCTGCCTCTGCTTTGCTCCCACTTTTGTAAAGGGACTCACATCCACCCTCCTCCAGTTCTTAGGTACCACACCATCCTCCCATGATTTGTTAAAAAGGGTAGTCAGTGGTGTCACTAGTTCTTCCCTTAGTTCTTTTAGAATTCTGAGGTGAATTCCATCAGGGCCCATTGCTTTGTCCACCTTCAGTTTTAGGAGTTCTTTCAGAACCCTTTCTTCTGTGAATGGACTTCTATCGACCCCCCTATCCAAAGTGCTTCTATTGATTGGATTAGGTACCTCTCCCTCCTCCTCTTCTTTTTTTCCAACTCTGTTTATTGCACCACATTTCTGGAACTCTCTCAAGAAACCCTCGCACACCACTGCTATTCTACCTCCCACCTGAAATCCACCCACCGGGAAATCGGGAACAGACATTTCCCGTCCTAACTGGACAGACGCCCCAGACCTACATCCACCAGGCAGTCAGGGAGCTCGGGAGAGCCACAGAGTGGACCCAGTATTGGGAGCGAGACGGCAGGGCACTGGAGGACTCCATCGCCTATCTAGAGTGTGGGATTTTTCTCTTTTATGCATGTTGCTCTGGGCATGGACATGCAATGGCATCCAGCTCACACGAGGCACGCTCTCGTGCCTGAGTGAAGGACACCTGCTGCCCCCCAATCCCTTTCTACATTCCCACGCTGACTGCAACTGCTTCTTCCCCTCCTAGATGTTGCTAGTACAGCGCGAGGTGGAACCCTCCCACCCCAGGAGAGGAGAGCTGTCCTGCAGATGCTCAATCCTTCTCTTCCCCTGCCAACCTCCGATGACCCTGGCTCGTTCCTGAACCCAGGTCGCCGGTGTGGCACGAGGTGTGGCTTCCAGCACCTCAACCCCCAGCGCCACTGGGCTGGTCTCCCCCTCCTCTTATTTTGTGAATATTGAGCAGAAGTATTCATTCAGTATCCCTACTTTTTCACTGTCACCCTCTGCACATCCACTCTCCCCTTTATCAAGTCTCACCATCCCTTCCTGGGTCTTTCTTCACTCCATAATATACCTATAAAAGGTTGTATTCCCCTTCTTAACTGAGTTGGCTATCTTTTCCTCAGTTTAGGCCTTTGCTATTCTGATTGCTTTCCCTGCTTCTTTCTGCTTTTACTGATGCAGTTCTCTGTCCTGCTCTTTCTGGGTTTCCTTATACTTCCTGAATGCCATCTTTTTCTCCCTAACCTTTCCCGCCACCTCTTTGAAAATCATAGTGTTTTCCTTCATTTTGATTTATTTGTGTAACCCTCGTTACCCCGGTTACTAGAATCCCAGTAAGACCTAGTGGTAGGCAGGGAAGGCAGCTTGTGAAACTCCAGTTAAATGGGTTTCACACTGTCTCACTCTGTTCTCAGTCTCAGCTGAGACTGAGGGATGGCATCACCATAGAACTTTCATAGCTGCATAAGCCACACTGGAATGTAGCAGGTGGAGGTCAGCATAGAATGTTGGGGATTTTGAATTGAGTCTGTGTGCAGTCTTGGTGAGAGACAGTAGTACAGCTGTCTGTGTGCAGGCTCTCAGAGCTTTAAGCTCTGTTTTAGAGCTACTGATTAGGAAGATGTGTGTTTCCACCATAAGAGGAACATAGAAACTGGTAGTTGAAGTGGTGGAGACCGCTGTTACTGGTCCAAGTGCCCCATCCCTGAGGGGATGGGGGGAAAGGTTTGCCTGTTTTCCAGGGGCAACCCTCCTGGTTCCAGCTAAGGCAAAAAGCTGCCTACTCAAGTTGTGCTGTGGCACCAAAAGCTCTGAGAGAGAGAAATTCCTGTGGAGGAATCGCCTGTGGGGCACTTGCAACCAAAGGGTGAGTTCACTCTGAAAGAGGGCCAAGTGTTTTTTTTCACCTTAACAGAAGGAAACTAAAGGGTCTGTTACTGTGGGGTCAGGAAAAGACAGCCAAGTACAGTTGTAAAGTGGGGACTGGACTGCTTAATCAGTGAGGGGCCTACAGCAATGGGCTATGCCAATTAAAAGTATGTTCAAGTCCAGCACAAAGGGAAAGCAAGACAAGTAGATGGAATGTGACATACATTTAGCAAGAATCTACATTGCCAAGCTTTATAGTATGAGATGTTTATTGTCCAGAGAAATGGCCGGGTATGAATTGTGGGAGCTAGAGGTGGGAGACCCCCCATCAGTGGTAACGAAATTCACCTCTACGGATTTGCTCTGAAGCACTTTTTACTTTCTCTCAAGTACTTGGCCAGTGCCTGAGGAAAGTACCCAGACGTGGGATTAAAAGGAGAATTCCCTGATAGAGCTGAGGTGCTCTTAGGTGGTTTAGGGAGCCACCAGAAAATGTATCCATGACATATGGAAGGTGTCCAAGTGGCTGGCAAGGGAGCTGAGCCTGGGTAATCCCAGAACAGTGTACAAGTTCGGGCTGTGTACCCAAAGCAGCATGCAAGTCCGGGCTGTGTGTCTGGTGGGTTCAGAGCCTATGGGCTAAAAGTGTTGAGGAAGTGTTCTTGGTTCTTTTAATCTGCATTACCAGGAGTGTAGCCCCATGGGGGTCCATCTATGCTTTGTTTATTCTGTTTGGATGTGAATAAAAAGCCACACTTTGGAATCCCACTTCTGGTATTGGACATTACAGTTATTGTTTCCTGTGTTCGGAATTACTTGGGTGCCCCTGTGCAGAGTAGCCAAACCTAGCCTTTGTGCCGAGTGACCTATCCCTCCCCAAACCCAGCCCACCTGGTATTGCTGTCAGATTCAAACAGCACGCCATGGGGCATTACAAAATGGAGGCACCGCTGAGGATTTGAGTTTGAAATTTTAGGGAGGAAAGGTGCTTGGGCAAAGGGCTAGCATTTTGGTTATCTGGTAGTGGGTAGCCCAAAAAGCTGAAGCAAGGTTAACTAATGTGTCACTGTGTGCTGTTTTCCATGTGCTGCTGTTAAAATGCCAACTGTATACCAAGGAGCATTAAAGCCTGAGAGAGTATGCCCTTGTCCTGCATCAAAAATTACAGCATTTTGCCAGCTTTTAAAAACTGTTGTGACAAAGAAAAGTGTGGAAGACTACGGGTAGCAAAGGGAGAATTGTGCCCTGGACATTGGAAATGCTTTTTAGTGAATTGAGAGACTTGTTGTGTTAATGGCCGTGAAAAATGGTTGAAATGGGCTCCCACCATGGAGTCAATTCAAAAAAAAAAAAGTGTGGTTTTGCAGTTTAAATTTGCCTGCTCGACGATCTCCGTGAGGAGAAGAGCACTCGAGAAGAAAGAGGCTCATTTGCATGGCATCGTGTGATTGGTGAGACTGCAATCAGTCCCGCCCCAAGCCAGCTCTACAGCGACTGCCCAGCATTCGAGATGGAGTGTGAGTGGAGTGCGTGTACCTGCTTACAGGAGGAGCATCGCAGTGACTGAAAGCGCTGTAAAAGTTTAAAAAATCAGACTTTTCTGTCTAAATTCGGGCTCAAACCGCATCTCGATTGACTGGACTGTGAGTCTGGTGTTCAGAGGGATGATCGGCAGAACTGCCAACCCGCTTCTTTCCAGAGGCCTGCAAGACTGGCTGCAGGCCATTTTCCATCGCAGCAAACAGCTACTGATAACAGTGAGTACCAACAGAAATAATTGCTCAAACAAGTGATTTTTGCCAAAAGCCAGCTGAATCTGTGTGCAGCAGTGTGATCGCTTTGCAATCAAAGACTGTGATAAGTTTACCAGCAAAAGCAAGCCTTTTAAGCCATCAACTGTGAGCATAGTTATGGGTTCAGCATCAATGTAAGTTTCAAAGCCATGAGAGAGACTGTGAGTTGTATCAAGACATGCAGCAAGAGTTACAGGCAATCCTGTGCTTGAAATACTGAGGCTTTAAGGGACTGTGAGCTAGAGCAATGTCTTCAGCAGGTGAAAAGTCCATGGTAAATCATATAAATGTGCTAGGAAAAAGAACAGTGCAAGTTTGTGCAGTTTGAGCAAAGTTATCAGTAGAGTGTGTAAATCGGATGCGCAGTGGCTTGACCCAATTTCAGAATGTTGATGCGTAGGAGTGCTGCCGCCGCCATTACAGGGTGGGGTAGTAATGTAAACACAGCAGCAGAGGAGCCACTTTGAAAGTGAAAGAAAGTGTTCTGTGATGTGGGACTTTCAATAACAGTGAGCATTTGTTTGTTTTTCTCTGCAGTCATGGCCTCAGGACCAGCCCGCTACCCGGATCATGCCCGGGCTGTGGTAGCAGTAGAAGTAAACAAGTTAAGGGACATTGAGAGATGTTACTACGGAGGACGACTTCTTCCTCATGTGGCAATTCCTGGATATCCAGTGCAAGTGTGCTTAATATGCTTAAATGCTGGAAGGGACGTCTTCATGGTACCTCACTGTTCTGGGTGCCTCGAGAAATACAGTTTATTTAAAGCGCCCAAGATTCATTTGGCTCCCACATGGACAAAAGTTCAAGAATTTGCAGTTGGCAGCACACAGCACCAGGTGGAGCCTGTTGGAGAAGGCCCCTCGGGGGAGTGTGGCACAAAGCTAGAGGGTGCAGATTTACAGACAGAACAATGTGCTGATGTTTTGGATTCTGGATCGAAGAGAGACAATTCAGGAAGAGCATCAGTAGACCCTTGGAGAGGGGGGTCTAGCCCAAGTCTCATAGAAGAAGACAAGATGAGGGAGGCCTTTGAATGAGAGGTTTCGACCTTCACGCCCAGTGAAGAGTGGATAGTCTCAGGAGTGAGGACGACTGCTCACCCCTGGGCACAGATCTTAGTGAGGAAGGGAAGGGAACATAGCCTCAAGCTCTTGCCTCAGAGAAATGCATGGAAGAGAGTGGTGAGGCCACTATCCTGGCTGTGCAAGAAGAAGCCAGGGACCCATTTTTTGTCTCGTTGAGAATGTGTAGCTGGCAGAACCAGGACTGGCCACCCCCAAGCCAGGCCAGAGGTCTCAAGTTGACCAAAGCTAGTAAAGAGGAAAGACTGATTCATAGGAAGGCAAATGAAATCTATGGGATGTCCTTTTCGTACCTTTCCTCGGAGAGTCTGGGAGGAAAGTGAACAAAACAGGAAGTCCTGGATTTGGGCAGAAGCAATGAAATGTGTGCATCCTGGTGCAAACAAGTATGTCAGGAACAGAATGTTTCATGAAAAATACATCCAGTGGAAAAGAGGCAGGACACTGTTAATGGACACTGTTCGAATAGTGGATGAAGAGGGATGTGAAACCTTTCACAGTGTAAATTATGTGCGCCCAGATGGGGTAATAATTCAAGCGCCTGACCCGTTGTGCTATTGGCCACAATGCAAAGACCTCCCTGCGAATGTGCCCATGCCTACCAAATGGAAAGCAGAGCAGTGGTAGTCAGTGCTGCCACTCCAGCCATTGCAGTGCCTTTGTTGTTCCGCCAGTATGGATGTCCAGGACTCAGGTGCCCCACATTCATCAGTTCTACAGTGTACTGGCCTTCCAGAATCCATCGACTGGCCCACCAGATGACTTCAGATTAGGAGAGAACGCCAGCCCAGCTGTATCCTGATTCATCGCCTGGTAACCGGATGACGTCAGACCAGCTGTTTTCCTTTTTGTTCCTGTTCCAAGGTTCCATCTCCAGAGATGACATCAGTCCAGCAGTTTCCAGATGTGCCCTCCTGTCATTCCCGGAAGATGTCCGCCCAGCTGTATCGGAAGAGTGCTGCCAGGGACAGTCTTCAGCTGAGGACCAGGTCAGTGCTGTTTTTGTTCTATAAGTGACTTTTCTATTCTTATGACATTGCAGTACACACCCTACACTAGCAGACTCCAGATGTTTGAACTATCCTCAAAGACTCTCCCCTTCTGGACTTTGGCCTGCTCAAACTGTGCTTCACCGGGCTCCGACCCAGGAGAGACTCTTTAATGGACTTGCCTTCGGGCACTGTGGTTACTAGATGGGACTTTTATGGCACTCTATCCCCCAGATTGGTGTATTGTAAATAATGTCATTGTTTTCTACTGTTTTCTAATGTTTATACTGTTTTTCTACCTTTTCTAAAAAAAAAAAAAAAATTCTTTTTGGGATTCTCCAGTGTTTTGATGGTAGGGATTTAGATAGACTGTGTATGCAGATTAGGAGTGTGTGTTGTCTTTCTTTTTCTTGCAGGTGTTCCTGAAGAAGATAGAAGAGAAAACAAGAAGAGGAGGAGGGACTCATCAGAGTTCCTCACTAGTACTTTAGAGCGTAGTATTTCAAGTACTGTTGAAGTTGTTGTTGTTACTGTGTGTAACCCTTTTCTTCCACAGGTATGGTTGCGGGGGATGTGGGAGTAATGCATTGGTATGGTATTAGCTCCTAGTGTGTGGTTGCATGGTGTCCAAGGTCGGGGAGGTCCCTTGTTTGTTTTGTTTTGGGGTTTGAGTTAAAGGCAGATAGATTTTCCCTAGGGGGCTAGGGGAGATAGACAGGCTGTGGCCCTGTTCTGCAGTAGGGGTTGCAGTGCTGATCTATTAGGGCTATGCTCTGGGCAGTTCTACCGGAGCCACTAGGTACCCATAGTCAGCGGGTAGAATGAATAGAGGCTGATGCGTCAGCCAATGGCCTCTAGGCCCTTAGTGTTGTCTGCCTGTGCTGGCACATGGTAGGGGAGAAGGTAGCGCTACCTCCCCGTAGTCATCACATGGGGAGAGATGGCCTAAGCCAGGTAGATAATGACTGTGGACAGTCATTTTCCTGGCCCAGGGTGAGTGTAACCCCCCTGTTACCAGGGGTTACTAGAATCCCAGTAAGACCTAGTGGTAGGCAGGGAAGGCAGCTTGTGAAACTCCAGTTAAATGGATTTCACACTGTTTCACTCTGTTCTCAGTCTCAGCTGAGACTGAGGGATGACATCACCATAGAACTTTCGCAGCTGCATAAGCCACACTGGAATGTTGCAGTTGAAGGTTAGCATAGAACGTTGGGGATTCTGAATCGAGTCTGTGTGCAGTCTTGGTGACAGACAGTAGTACAGCTGTCCGTGTGCAGGCTCTCAGAGCTTTAAGCTCTGTTTTAGAGCTACTGATTAGGAAGGTATGTGTTTCCACCATAAGAGGAACACAGAAACTGGTAACTGAAGTGGTGGAGACTGCTGTTACTGGTCCAAGTGCCCCATCCTTGAGGGGGATGGGGGGGGATGTTTTGCCTGTTTTCCAGGGTCAACCCTCCTGGTTCCAGCTAAGGGAAAAAGGTGCCTACTCAAGTTGTGCTGTGGCACCAAAAACTCTGAGAGAGAAATTCCTATGGAGGAATCGCCTGTGGGGCACTTGCAACCAAAGGGTGAGTTCGCTCTGAAAGAGGGCCAAGTGTTTTTTCACCTTAACAGAAGGAAACTAAAGGGACTGTTACTGTGGGGTCAGGAAAAGACAGTCAAGTACAGTTGTAAAATGGGGATTGGACTGCTTAATCAGTGAGGGGCCTACAGCAATGGGCTATGCCAATTAAAAGTATGTTCAAGTCCAGCCACAAAGGGAAAGCAAGACAAGTAGATGGAATGTGACATACATTTAGCAAGAATCTACATTGCCAAGCTTTACAGTATGAGGTGTTTATTGTCCAGAGAAATGGCCGGGTATGAATTGTGGGAGCTAGAGGTGGGAGACTCCCCATCAGTAGTAACCAAATTCACCTCTACGGATTTGCTCTGAGGCACTTTTTACTTTCTCTCAGGTACTTGGCCAGTGCCAGAGGAAAGTACCCAGACGTGGGATTAAAAGGAGAATTCCCTGATAGAGCTGAGGTGCTCTTAGGTGGTTTTGGGAGCCATCAGAAAATGTATCTATGATATATGGAAGGTGTCCGAGTGGCTGGCAAGGGAGCTGAGCCTGGGTAATCCCAGAACAGTGTACAAGTCTGGGCTGTGTACCCAAAGCAGTGTGCAAGTCCGGGCTGTGTGCCCGGTGGGTTCACAGCCTGAGGGCTAAAAGTGTTGAGGAAGTGTTCTTGGTTCTTTTAATCTGCATTACCAGGAATGTAGCCCCGTGAGGGTCCATCTATGCTTTGTTTATTCTGTTTGGATGTGAATAAAAAGCCACACTTTAGAATCCCACTTCTGGTATTGGACATTACAGTTATTGTTTCCTGTGTTCGGAATTACTTGGGTGCCCCTGTGCAGAGTAGCCAAACCTAGCCTTTGTGAAGAGTGACCTATTCCTCCCTGAACCCAGCCCACCTGGTATTGCTGTCAGATTCAAACAGCATGCCACGGGGCATTACATTTGCTTCAAACAAAGGCTTGTTCCTCTGTAATGGCAGTTCTGATGTTTCCCCACTGTTCCTCCACCCCTCCTTCGTGTTTGTTTGCTAGTGCTTTTCTGAGACACTCTCCCATTTTGACAAAGTCAGCCCTCCTAAAGTCCAGTACCCTCACTTTTGTATGGCTTGACTCTACGGCTATGTTTATCGTGAACCATACTGTTTGGTGGTCACTTGTTCCCAGATGGCTACCCACTTCTAAATTTGAGATCCTTGTTCCATCCCTGTTTGAGAGTACCAGGTCTAAGATTGCTCCCTCCTGAGTGGGTTCCAAAACTAGTTGTCTGAGGCATGCCCCTTGTAGGGCATCAAGAATGACCCTGCTCTTGGATGTGGCTGCAGCAAAGGTGCTCCAGTTAAAGGAGAAGTCCTGCTTAAATGTACTGTAAGCAGATATAGTTGTATAACAACATTTTTCCTTTACCTTGTGGTGTTTTCTTCCTGATGACTTATTGCCTCCAAGTTGTGGTTGAGTGTACAATCCACAGTTTCACTCGTAAAACAAGTGGTTTCACGATCGCTGTGTTTGAAGTCCGTGCCATGTTGAGACTCGTGTAGCTCTGTCACTCGCAACATGTCATCGACGCAATAACGTAAGTGCTGTCCCATTTGTGCTGTCCCATTTGTGCTGCATTGAGAGTGACTGTGCACACATAGATGAGCACGGCACTGCAATTCTGGAAAAAGATAAGGAGAACTAATAAATAAAAACTTGAAAACGTTTGTCCTACTTGTGTCCTGCGTTTACTGTGTATCTGTGAAATCTATATCATTGTTACTGTTAGTGCTGGAACCATCAGCTGCACAGGACTGTAGTGTATTACATTTGATTTGAACCCCACGGGAGTCTTGTGTTTACTTTATTCAATGTTATGCATATGCCCTTATAGCTTACATGTTACCATAAGTCCCAACATCTATTTCTCACATATTGTATAATGATGTTCTTGCTCATAGTCTTGTACATTTATATAAATCATTGTGTGACCCTGTTTTGTCTTGTAACATCCCCAATGGCGATTGCATTGTACCCAAAGGGACAGAAACTACTGTACATGGTGTCTTGAACTGCATGTTCTAGCATTCACCATTTCAATGCATTAAATGAAACATTGCAGAAATGCAAAAATGTAATACAGTAACACCTCGCTATAACAAACCCTGGTATAGCATATGCTCGGCTATAACAAACCTGCCGTATGGCTCCAGACTTTCTTCTTATCACTTGCCTTGTGCAGTATTCCTTTAATCAAAATGTGCGATCTGTAAAATAAAACTCCATTACTGTTTTCTGTACTCCCATGTGCATGCATCCTACAATTTTCTTCCATGTACTGCGCACCCATGCTGTGTAGCAGTCCGTTAGGCCCAATCATGTCTAACCTAAGAGAATTTCTCCTCCCCTCCTGTGCCTAACCCTCTGGCATTGCCCTCCATTCCATTGTACCAAGTCAACTCCAACTGGACAAGCTAATAACAATTCCAGGTTTTACCAGTATTGTTTTAGTCGCAGTACTGCATTGTATATTATTGCCATTATTGTTTTATTTTCAGTACTACATTGTATATTATAACTCTGTACATCTGTGTTTTCCATGGTAGACCCAAGGTACTTCCACTACCCTCAGACGTTGTTGTATCCAGTAGTGTTCATCCTGTTGTACATGATTTTCTACTCTTTGTTTTACTGTTATGTTGACATGGAGCCTTTGCAAAGGAGTCTCTGACTCAAAGGTTTGTTATTCTGATTCTTCTATAATTAAATAAAAAATAAAAAAATAAAGTATCTTGCTTTTATATTTTGCGTCCCACCATGAGAAATGTAAACTGTGGCTCAGTCATTTCAAATTTCCTCATTAGCTGCTATATGCCCAATAGACCATTTTGATACCCCACCATTGCGAAGTGCAGTACTTTTCTGGTATGTGAAATAATAAATGTTGTTCTGCCCTGTTCATTTAAGTCCCCCATCAAGTCCCATTATGCCCCACTCCCCCATGCTACTCCATCCCACTCCCACAACAGGTTGTGCTCGCCTACCAGTATACATGCACCTGTGACGCCCCCTCTACTTACAGTATAAGCACATATACTTTGTGGTGTTCCTAGGATGAGTGCACTGTCAAGTCAGGAGCATAATGGGACATCATATAAATGTTTAAGCTGAAGTTGTAAACAGTGATCCCACTATAAACGTGTGTGTGTGTGTGATACTGTTTGATATATAAGTAGCCCTCAGTTATGACTGATGATTCTTCATGTGAGTATTATATCCTCAAGTACTGCTGAATGACCAACAATGAGAGAGGAACCATGCCTGGATTTTGTACCCCCGAGTGCTGTGGCATGACCGGGCACCACACTGTTTGGGTCTCACTATGCAGTGGAAACACATGGTGGATCCCCCCCCACCCCCCATCAGAGTCGGTGTACCCTGACCAACAATGAGAGAGGGAACCGTGCATTGATTGTGTGCCTTGAGTGCAAAGGCATTGGTTATGTACTCTGAGTGCCGTGGCATAACCAGGAACCACACTGTTTTGGTCTCACTATGCAGTGACCACTCATGGTGGACTGCCACCCCCTCCCCATGCAGAGTCAGGGTACCCTGACCAACAATGAGAGAGAGGGAACCGTGCATTGATTATGTACCCTGAGTGCCGTGGCATGACCAGGAACCACACTGTTTTGGTCTCACTATGTAGTGGCCACACATGGTGGACTGCCCTACCCCCCCATGCAGAGTCAGGGTACTGCAACCAACAACTAGAACGGGAACTGTGCCTGGATTGTGTGCCTCCATACAGTGCCATGACAAGGCACCACACTGTTTGGGTCTACGTGGAAACACAAACTTGATCCCCTCCCTCCCAGTCAGAGTCAGGGTACCCCGACCAACAATGAGAGAGGGAACCATGCATTGGTTATGTGCCCTGAGACAGTGCCACAGCATGACCAGTAACCACACTGTTTTGGTCTCACTATGCAGTGGCCAAACATGGTGGACTGCCCCCGTCCCCATGCAGTGTCAGGGTACCCTGACCAACAGTGAGAGAGGGAACCATGCCTGGATTGTATGCACTGAGTGCCGTGGCATGACCAAGATTTCCACAGCCTTACATTAATCCATGTTACACTGACATGTACAGAGTGATCATAATGGCACATGGATTTTTCAAGTGAGCATTCTATCCTCAAGTACTGCTGAATGACTTGAATGCTGCATTCATATTTTGGACAAGCATCGTTATACATTGAGAGCAGCAAACAATTTGGTAAAAAATCTCTCTAGCATTGATTAAAATTGAAGGTTGGCATAACATGCCATTTCTGTGGCTGTAGTTTGTATATGAATTATACACAGAATGGAGCATTTTGGTAACAGTCGATCATGACAACCTGATGATGTCTGTTAATAATTTTTCTTTCATAAATGATGTGATCAATATTTCCTTCGCCCTTGTTATGAGTTTATTCACTGATAACTTTCCATCAATTCATAACTGTGCTTCACATCTGTATCCCTCCTCCAGACAATGTCATCTTCCGAATCCTCTGACGATTCTGATTTTGCAGTCTACAACTACACTGGTGGCTATGCTTTTGAACCCGGGTATAGGGAGGAGGAATTGGCAGACATTGATAGGTTACCAGAAGGCAGTAATAATAATGAGGATGAAGTAGAGGAAGATCATGTAGCTGACAGAACCACCCTGTCTACAGATGAGTGGGGGGGTGTGATATCATGGCCACCAGTTGAGAATGTCTATGCTAAAATGAGCTGCAGGAATGCATAGATAAACAAGCATTTGTCAATGCCGAATGTTGTCGCTCTGGCATTGGCAGTGGGAGTGGCGTAGGTAGAGACACATAGTGCTGTGATTTTGTGAAAGTGTCTCAGAAGGTGATTTTGCACAGCAAGCACGCCATTGTGCGCCACAGCTGCGGAAAAACATTTTGGGCAGGCTGTGAAAAATGGCAGCTGGACTGTTGATAAGGAGACGTGCACAAATGCCAGTGGTGAAAATGTGGCATGAAAATATTGCAGATTGACGAAGTTACAAGGGTGCATGGAAACTGCATAATGCACACTTGCAACACAGTCACTGTATGGAGTTTCGGCACCAAATGTTCAACATAAGCATTTTAGGACCTCTGCTCATGAATAGTGTCACTGTCATTTCCTCAAACTGTCCCAAAAACTGATTTTGCACAGCGGCCGTGCAATTCTGTGCCGGACGTGCGAACACATTTCAGGCAGCTGAAGTGTTCATAAGGAGGTATGGAAAAATGCCAATGATGAACAGCTCGAGTGAAAGTATTACAAATTCAGAAAGTCATGAGCGTGCGTGCAAACTGTGCAATGCACGCTCATAAACACTCATTTTATTGACTTTCGTTCCCAAATTTTCAACATAGGCATGTTAGGGAATCTGCTAATGAACAGTGTCACTGTCATTTTCATCATGTGTCTCGAACACGGACTTTCCACAGCGACCACACTATTCTGCGCCGGAACTGCGAAAACAGATTTTGGTCAGGATGTGAAAAATGACAGCTGTACTGTTCATTAGGAGGTGCAGAACAATGGTACTGTAGAAAATCTGGAGTGAGAATATTAGACGTTTGTGAACGTACGAGCGTGCAAGCAAACTGCACAACGCACACTCGTAACACAGTCATTTTATGGAGCATTGTCACCAAATTTTCAACACAGGCATTTTAGGACCTCTGCTCATGAACAGTGTCACTGTCATTTTCGTAATGTGTCCCGAACACTGATTTCGCACAGAGAACCCACTATTGTGTGCTGAAAGTGCGAAAACACATTTCGGCAAGGATGTGAAAAATTACAGCTGTACAGTTCACAAGAAGGTGTAGTAAAATGCCAAATTTGAGAATCTGGCGTGAAAATATTGCAAATGCGCTAAGTTACGAGTGTGCATTGCGCAGTTGCTATGCACCTCGTAAAACAGTCATTTTACGGGAGTATTGTCACCAAATTTTCAACACAGGCATTTTAGGACCTCTGCTCATGAACAGTATCACTGTCATTTTTGTAATGTGTCCCAAACACTGATTTCGCACAGTGGCCGCACTATTCTGCGCCGGAAGCACGAAAACACATTTCGGCAAGGATGTGAAAAATGACAGCTGTACGGTTCACAAGAAGGTGTGGTAAAATTCCAATGTTGAGAATGTGGCATGAAAATATTGCAAATGCGCTACCTTACAAGTGTGTGTTGCGCAGTTGCTACGCACACTCGTAACACAGTCATTTTATGGAGTACTGTCACCAAATTTTCAACACAGGCATTTTAGGACCTCTACACATGAACAGTGTCACTGTGATTTTCATAATGTGTTCTGAACACTGATTTCGCACAGCGACCGTGTTATTCTGCGCCGGAAGTGCGAAAACACATTTCGGGCAGGATGTGAAAAATGACAGCTGTACGGTTCACAAGAAGGTGTGGTAAAATGCCAATGTTGAGAATCTGGCATGAAAATAGTACAAATTCGCTAACTTATGAGTATGTGTTACGCAGTTGCTACGCACGCTCATAAAACAGTCATTTTTGGGATTTTTCCCACCCAACTTGCAACATAGGCTTTTTGAGAGCCCCTCTCATGAACAGTGGCACTGTCACTTCGTTACTCAGTCCCGAAAGGTGATTCTGTGCAGTGACTGCGAAATCACCTTTCGGGACCGAATAACGCCATGACAGTACAAGAATTCATGAGAAGGGGTCCCAAAAACCCCATGTTAAAAATTTGGGGTCAAAATTCCCAAACATGCCCGAGATATGCATTAAAGTTGAAAAACCCCTATTCATTCCGTTATACAGCTTACCAGCATTTCCTCAGTTCGCAGTCGGCTTTGAAGAGTGCAGACGTGTTCCCGGTCCACAGAAGATTGTCGCGCCAGACTCCGGAGGTTTAAGTATGGGGTGAGGGAGGCAGGGTGCACAGTGGGTGGGTGTGGGTGGGGGAGGGGCATCGAGACTTGAGGGACCGTTTTGTTTTACAAGAAAAAAACAGAAAAAACATCTGGACAGTTTTCCTTTTGCAGGGCATTTGGCATGCTGGGGTGGGCTCCCAGCGTGCCACCTAACTATTTTGGGGGTGTCAGTAGCTGGCGGGGACTGGGTACCTCGTCAGCACACAACATGGGAGGGAGGAGGAAGTAATGCCGGCGGGATTGGGCACCCCGTCAGCACAGAAAGAAAGCGGGCGGGTGCGAAGCCGGGGATTGGGCACCCCTCGCATTCAACAATTGGGGTTTATGCCAACGGGGAGTGGCCCGTCAGCACACAAAGACAGCGGGGGTTAACTGACAGGGATTGGGCACCCCTGAAGTCAGCAGACATTAGGCGGTCACTCATCATGACTTCATGCATAATACGGCGGCGAACGGCAAGAAAAGGACCGCTGCGTCTGACAAGCTTTGCTTGCATTGCAGTGGACCTCTTCTTAGTTGTGCTCTCCCCATTATGTATGCATGGTGTGGTGCCGGCATGCAGGCTGATTGGGCAATGCGGGACGCACCTACTGGTGCGTGCCCTGCATTCGCTGAACAGCGACCGCACCTCCAAATCCCCACTGCCACAAGATGTTGGCTGCGCACGCGCACCAACATAAAAAGTAGAAGATGGTTAAGACTGCATTGTTGACCATAATGACTTTGAAGCAGTCTGCCTGTGTAGAGCAGTTCTACTGACCGTAATGACCCTCCGTCATGCATACATCAGGAGACAGCCAGAGGCAGCGGAAGCTGCGTCAATTCCTAGTTTCCAGAACATCTTGTGACTGCTATACCTAATCTCTGCTGACAGCTGAATGCACTGGGACCTTTCTCTTTTACCATTTGCCCCTGTATAGTCCTATCCTGTTGCTATGCTATTCCACTCACAGCACTTCCTCCCTTATCCCTTTCCCATTACTGCCCTCTTTTCATCCCACCACATCCCCCCTTCCTTTACACCTCCACTCCCACTTCCCCCCTCTCTCCTCTGTTTGCTCACCTTGTTCTCTCCCTCTACCCCCACCCCTGGCTGCCCCCTGGGTCTTTCCTGCTTAAGCTTCATTGTGGAATCTCCTCCTTGCTCTTATTTTGCTCCTTCCACCCCCCAATTCACCCCCTGTACTTTCTCCTTGTAATCTCTTCCACCCCTCTTCAGACAAGGCCACTGGCTGCACTTGACACAATATTTATCTTGCCATATCATTCTTTTGTTTATGTAATTACTTTCCTCATGTTGTACTACATACTGAAACCATTGTAATTTGCTGTTCTTGTGACTTGACATGGAACCTCCGTAAAAGAGCCCGTGGCTCAAAGTTCTTTCCGATTTATTAAATAAATAAATTAATATAAAAAAAAAAAAGATAATAACACCTAATAGGTAATACTGTAAGTCACATGCTTTAGCCAGGCAGGAAGGAAGTGAGTCAGAGAAGCAGTTTCACTTTCTCCTTTGCATTCGTGGAGGTAGAAGGCTTGTGAAAGAGCAGTGTAGGAGTCAGTGACAAAGTGCTTATTGCCTTTGTAAAACAACAACTTTTTTAAAAGCTATCTTTATTTAGTTTTTGTATTGTGTTTGTGATTGTTTTTTTGGTAGTTAATTTTTTTTACAAGTTTTGTTTTGTTTTGTGTGTGTGTGAGTGACTGTGTGTGTGTCTGTGTGTGTGTGTGTGTGTGTGTGTGTGTGTGTGTGTGCCAGGGACTTGTGTGGGAGGGATGGACGTGGACCCTGGAGAAGGCGAGTTGCTAGCCCGTGGGCGTGGTCAGAGGGGGAGGTGCGGACACGTGGGGGCGGTCATGTGATGCTGGACCGCTCCCGACTCCTGGGTCTGGGTGTTGCTTCCCCCCCAGTTAACAGCAGCAGCGCCACCGGTGGCTGCTGTGCATCCACCTTCTCCGCCACTATCACCACCATTGGTAGCAGCTGTAGGGGCTCCAGCAGCAACCCCTTCATCACCTCCACAGCCACAGGAAGTGTCCCTGGAAACCATAGGTGGTGCGAGGACTGTGTCTGGTCCCCCCCCGCATCTCCCCAGTGAGGGAGTTTTTTAACTCTGTAGGGGGAGTCAGCACAGTTGTGATGTGTCATCTGTGTGGTGTGCTGGTGCACTGTGGCCCCTGGGGGACACATTTGGGGACCGGTGGCCAGCGCATCCTTATGTTCAACTACCACAAGGTGGAGTGGCAGGCTGCCACGGAAGGGGCCCGGCGTCCACCTGCTGGCCCTTCTTTGGCAGTGGTCGAGGGTGCTGCTGGTGTCGAAGTTGTGCCTTGCCGCAGCAGGAGGAGGGCCAGTACAGCAGATGCACCACCACAGCCACCAGCACCACCCTCTCCACCACCACCACCACTACCTGGATTTCCCCCTGCAGTGGACCCCGCCACAGTCCCTGCAACACAGGCTGACATCGCCCTGGTGTGGGCAGCCCTGGAGGAGAGTAATCAGAGGGTCGGTGCTTTGCAGAAGCAGGTCAACACAATAGAAGAACAGCAGCATCAAATACTGACAATACTGCACCTGCTGCTGGACCACCACGGCATCCTACAGCCACAGTAAGGGATTGTTTTCTGCCCCCCCCCCACTACTGTGTTGTACTGTTTTTGTGTGTTTTTTCTTTGTTGTTGTTTAACATTTTTCCTTCCAGGGGAATCTTTCTTGCTCCACATAGTGCAATACATTTCTGTGAAAACCGCCCGTAATTTCATTACAGTGTGTCATGTGATGGAGGAATTTCCGTTTTGGAAAGCTGCCCACATTCTGCCCATCTTCTCATCAACGTTAGGACGTGATGCCAGGGAGAGCGCAGGTGTGTGCTCCATTACTGTCAATGGCTGATTATCAGGCAGCTTTCCGAATGTATCTTTATGTTATAAT
Source organism: Neoceratodus forsteri (assembly GCA_016271365.2). Classification (NCBI taxonomy): domain Eukaryota; kingdom Metazoa; phylum Chordata; order Ceratodontiformes; family Ceratodontidae; genus Neoceratodus; species Neoceratodus forsteri. The sequence continues at coordinate 141,094,614 of CM057457.1, read as the reverse complement.
GTTCAGTTTGTGGTGAAACGTGTGGGCACGTTTCCAGTAAGAAGAGCCTTGGTAGTGGAAACGTTCCCACATTTCACCACAAAGTGAACCTTATAACATGACGAAACATTGGGATAGCTGCACCTGTGCTCCCCCTTGCATCACGTCCTAACGTTGCTGAGAATGGGGGGCAGAATAAGGGCAGCTTTTCTGAACAGGAATTCATTCGTCACATGACATACTGTAATGAAATTACGGGCGGTTTTCTCAGAAATATATTGCACTCTGTGGATCAAGAAATATTCCACTGAAAGTAAGGCGCCCACATATTAGGTTATGTGCATCACCATAACTATGTAATGTGGCGAATCTCTGTGAAGCAGCAGTGCAACAATCTGTTGAGAACTCTGACCTATATTTTTTAATGCTATGTTACAACTTCCTTTACTTACATCCTGACTGAAATGATACGAGAATTTCCAGTAGTTGAGTCTGCTGTACTATCTTTTTTCATGTGTGAAATAATGAAAGGAGCATTCCTTTTAAATTGGTGTTGACCAGGTCTTTGTCATTGTTTTCTTCTGCTTTTCTCCATCACATCAGTTAGTTGTTATATATCACTTCTGTTATAAATTAACAGTTATGTAGTAGGCAGTGTTTTATGACACCACTGAACAATATTTATTGAAAAACAGCTGCAAATAAATACAAACCTGGTCAGAATAATATTGAGAGGCATGCTCATTTTTTTTTTCATACATAAAAAAAGTAATCAACTAAGTAAAGCAGACAGAAATTGTGAAAAGAAGCGTATCATTCAAGTCATGACTCGGAGTAACTAGTGGCTGTGGCAATGTAAAGTAGCATAAAAAAAAGTACAGTTCAAAATTGTCACGACATCCTTGCAATGCTGCTTTAATTGATAATGTCAGTATGACATCATGAGCTCACAACAACCACACAACACACAAAATGCATCCCCCAGAATTAATGGCTCATACAAAGTCCCCCAGAATTAATGGTGCACTCAGTCATGCACGCAGTGGTGGCAGAGTCCAAGATTTTTTCTGCAGGCCCAAAATGCATCCTCCCTGTCTGCAGAATATTGACAAATGGTAACACAGTGAAATGGGAATGTTTCAGCACATATAAAGTCCCCCAGAATTAATGGCTCACTCAGTCATGCGTGCAGTGGTGGCATAGGGTCCCAGATTTTTTCTGCAGGCCCAAAATGCATCCTCCCTGTCTGCAGAATATTGACAAGTGGTAACACAGTGAAATGGGAGTGTTTCAGCACATACAAAGTCCCCCAAAATTAATGGCACACAGAGTCCCAGATTTTTTCTGCAGGCCCAAAATGCATCCTCCTTGTGTGCAGAAAATTGACAAGTGGTAACACAGTGAAATGGGAGTGTTTCAGCACATACAAAGCTCCCCAGAATTAATGGCGCAGTCAGTCATGCGCACAGTGGTGGTGCAGCGTCCCAGATTTTTTCTGCAGGCCCAAAATGCATCCTCCTTGTGTGCAGAAAATTGACAAGTGGTAACACAGTGAAATGGGAGTGTTTCAACACATACAAAGCTCCCCAGAATTAATGGCGCAGTCAGTCATGTGCACAGTGGTGGTGCAGCGTCCCAGATTTTTTCTGCAGGCCCAAAATGCATCCTCCTTGTGTGCAGAAAATTGACAAGTGGTAACACAGTGAAATGGGAGTGTTTCAGCACATTCAAAGTCCCCCAGTATAAAATGATGACCATGACTGTCCTGTTGCTGGTCCAATTGTGTTCTGCGAGGCAATTCGAGCAAATGCAATGTGATCATCTCAAGTGGATGGAAGGGTGCCCTTTGGCTGTACACTAATAGTAGCCTTGGTGAGTAGATATATATATATAGATATATGTTTGTGTATTTTGTAGATGAGGAGGGGGTTTGACATGTACTCATGGTATTGTTCTGTACACGTCACAGAAACTGCTGGTGTGCACATTCCAGTGCTCGATGAGATTTATTTGCATTGAAATTGGAAATGGATAACTCTCAAGCACATGAAGGTAAGTATTTTTTTGGGGGTGGGGAAGCATATTTGCAGGTCTGTCTGTAATGGTTTCTTATTTTGTTACTTCTTCACAGATTTCATCTGCATCCTTCTGGAGTCTGGTTGTTAATGATGGTCATGGTCATCTAATGAAATGACTTCTACTTGTTGCATGTGTGCCCCAGCCCGGGGCAGGGGATGCCTGATGTTGAAGAACTTGTTTGGATAAGGTCACTTTGTCAGAACAACAAAGCATCTGCAAGTTTCCTAAAAAAACAAATGAATGACTTCTTACAACTTAATTGTTATTTGTCCCTCCCTGGTTCTGAATCTCAAGTCAAGTTACATTGAAACCCACATCTTGTCAACTAATACAACCTGTGTGCAATATTTGCTGCAGTCTTTCCAAAACAATGAAATGGATGAAATAAAATCTTCATACTTACCAGAATGGATTTCACATGAGTATTCCATCGGTTTATCTCTGTACGGTACAACTGCAGTACCATTCCCACCGAGTTTTAGCGATGGAGACTTTTTTTGTTAACCTGTAAAAGAAACAAAATAAGTGTACCGTATGTGTTTTACCATTGCGGCTCTGAAACGCTACAGAAAGCAAAACATACAACTAAAGGAAGTGAAACAGCATAACAAACATGAGTACACATTCTCACTTTATGGTTTAAATATTAAGAAGCTTTGTGTCTGTGGCTGATGGATGTGGTGGTCCAGACAGACTCAGGCTCAGTGGTGGCAGTGACTAACAGTAGTCCCGGTGGTGGTGGTCTGGGGGGGTGGACAGACTCAGGCTCAGTGGTGGCAGTGGCTAACAGCAGTCCCGGTGGTGGTGGTCCAGGGGGCAGACAGATTCAGGCTCAGTGGTGGCAGTGGCTAACAGCAGTCCCGGTAGTGGTGGTCCAGGGGGCGGACACACTCAGGCTCTGTGGTGGCAGTGGCTAACAGCAGTCTCGGTGGTGGTGGTCCGGGGGGTGGACAGACTCAGGCACGGGTGGCAGTGACTAACAGCAGTCCCGGTGGTGGTGGTCTGGGGGGCAGACAGACTCAGGCTAAGTGGTGGCAGTGGCTAACAGCAGTCCCGATGGTGGTGGTCCGGGGTAGCACACCACCTTTTAACAACTTCAGTTAAAACCTGCCAACATTAACCATATCATCATCCTCATAAAGAAAGCTGCCCTCACAGTCATCGATGTCTGAAGTCTGACCACTGAGAAATTCTTTCTCAATTGTGTCGTCATCTACGTCAGTGGTGTGCTGTTTCAGCCAGCCACTGCCAGTGCCACCAGGATAGTCCATTTCCACATCACCAAAACCACCATGACTAGGCCGGGGTAAAAATACTGAGGTTGCAGTATGTGCTGGTAAGTGCCTCTTATTCATTTTAATGAATGTTAGCAAACTAACATTTGCAGGAGACAGGTTTGTCCGACGATCACTGACTAATGCACCTGTTGAGCTGAATATCCTCTCAACACTTACACTGGAGGGTGGGCATGTGAGGTACTTCAGTGCCACTGCAGTCAGCTCTGGCCATTCACAGACCTTTCCACTCCAGTACAAAAGAGGATCTTCAGTTATTGTCAGATGCCTGTTTTTAGACAAATATGACTCAACCATTCTCTGTGCCACTCTAAGTCCAGTTGTTGATGCATCATCCTGTTCTCCCAAATCATTTATATCACAAATACCCACTTGGGACAAAGCCTCCCAAAGCGGGTTGATGCCAGCCACTTTGGATGACAGACCACCTGGAACTGCAGTCCCCTTTCCCTTGCAGGATATGCTTGATGGTCCTCCAGGTACACCTTCAGCCGGATTATGCTGCTAAGGTTTTCTGACCTTGGCACGGGACTTCTGTGCCCCATGAACCAAACGCACCAGTTGACCACTAATACTTTTTACGTGTTCTGGCCCTCCCTCCAGTACTGATGCAAGTCCTTGTTTGTATCGTGGGTCCAGCATTGTTGCTATGGCAAAGTTGTAACTTTATTTTTTATATTTTTATTTATTAAATTCTCAGATTACAAATACCTTTGAGCAGAAACTGCTCGTTTACAAAGGTTCCACGTCAAAGGATGAGGGTCAACATACATACAGAGGTAGTAAAAGAATGCACAATAAACAACCAAAACAACTAAAAGAAAAAATAAAGATACTCAGTTATAACATACTTTGAGATAATATTCATAAAACGAGCAGCTTGAGTAGGCAGCTGGCTGCGGTAACAACGTGACGATTCTGGTCGAATACTGTCAGCATGTGTTGCAGCAACATACTGCTACCACCATCTCTGGCAACATCAAGGATACGCTGTACATTCACCAATGTCTGCCTCAGCACCTGCAGCAGTGGAATTGATTGGCTAATGGAGGCAGACTCACCACTCACTGCCTGTGCGGCATGCTCAAAAGGCCGAAAAATTGCTATTACAGAATTCATGAGGTGGCACTGTTCAGTCGTCATAGACATGGAGGCCCCAGAACTGTCACGGCTAGTGTGCATCACAAGATATTCTGAGATGGCTTTGTACTGTTCACACAACTTCTCTGCCATGTGTAAAGTGGAGCTCCATCGGGTGACAACTTCCAGCTTCAAGCGGTGCTGAGGCAGGCTGTTTTGTATCTGGAACTGCCGCAGTTGGTCACGGGCCTTTCCAGATCGTGAAAAGTGAGAGCAGATACGTTGTGCAATGGTCAGCATTTCCTTTACATCAGGGTGCTGCAGAAACTCCTGCACCACAAGATTTAAAAAGTGGGCCATGCATGGAAGATGAAAAAAAAACACCATTCATGATGCATTTCACCACATTTGACCCATTGTCACTTGCTATGAACCCAGCTCTCAGGGACAGAGGGTTTAGCCATTTGTCAATTTCAGTCAGTACCACATCCAACATGTTCTCACCAGTGTGTGAACAGATCACATTGTGCATAGCAATCGTTGCATGCTGTCGAATTCCTGGAAGATTGCTACCGCGACAATCCACCTTACTGCACTGATTATTCACACTACCAACAACACAAACAACCCCCGGCACCTGCGCCCAGTGTGCAGTTTCACACAAATACGAACTGCCCATGGTTTTGCCACTTGTCCACATATCCATACTTAAATGGATGCATGGAGAGGAGGAATGTTGAAGGGCATTTCTTACTGAGTCGGACACAATGCAGAACAACTTGGGGACAGCACGGGTAGAAAAGTATGCCCTGGATGGGACTTTCCATTTTGGAGAGGCACGTGCAGCAAACCGCCGGAACCCAGAATTCTCCACAAAGGAGAAGGGCAAAAGATCAATTGCCAGCATTTCCACTACAGCAGCATTAAGTTCACGTGACACTGTATGAGTCGGGGGGTACTTCAGCTTATGCACAAAAACACTCTATAACATGGGCTGACAAACATTTTACATGGGGTGTGATCACAAATGGTTATGCTCTGTGATGAATGGCATTGGCAGGGGGTGGAGTGTGGACATTTGATGAAGACAGTTGCACAGGTGATGATGACAAACCCAGAAATGCAGTTATTTTGCCAGATTTGCCAACCGGAGTTGATGTACCACTTGCACTAGACATACTGCATTCACCATCACCACCACAAAATCTGCTGCTCTCACCAGCACTGGACAACAGTTCAAAGTCATTATGGTCCTCCACCTCATCATGCCTGTAGTAATCCTCTGCTCTTATTACCTCACTACTGCACACGTTTAATTTACTACTGGATTTAACAGTCATACTAACATACTAAAATGCCAGCAGAATAGGCCTAACGGTCTTTTGTATCTGCTTGTTTGGTCAGCCCCCACCCAGGGAGCTGACCTTGCTGCCTCATCCTCTCTGGCTTCTCCCTTCCCAGTCCCAGATATTCCCACTGCACAAGACTTTGCATCCATAACCCTTCCCCTGTACCTGTCCCAACCCCTCCTGAACTCCTCCACTGTCTCTGCCTCCACCAGCCCCCTGGGCAGCGCATTCCATGGCTCCACCACCCTCGCAGTGAAGTAGCACCTCCTCCTTTCTCTCCTGAATCTCTCCAGCTTCCACCCACACCCTATAGTTGCCCCCCCTTCCTTTGAAGCACCTTGACTGCTTCTCCCCTATTTAACCCCTTCATGTACTTGAAGACCTCTATCATGTCCCCCCGGTCCCTTCTCTCTTCCAATGTGTACATATTTAGCTCTTCGAGCCTCTCCCCATAGGTTCTGTCCCTCAAGCCCCAGATCATTTTGGTTGCCCTCCTCTGGACCCCCTCCAGGAGTTCAATGTCCCTCTTTAAGTGTGGCCTCCAAAACTGCATGCAGTACTTGAGGTGTGGCCTCACCAAGCCGTTATACAGGGGGAGTATCACTTCCCTCCTTCTGGAGGTGATCCCCCTAGTGATGCATCCCAGCATCCTGTTGGCCTTGGCCGCTACCCTCCTACAAGTCTCAGAGTTGTTCATCTTGACATCCACCCCCACCCCCAGGTCCCTCTCAGCCATTGAGACTTGTAGCATCCCTCCCCCAGGGTGTACTCTTGGCCTGGGTTTCTGGCTCCCAGATGCAGTACCTTGCATTTCCCTGCATTAAACCTCAGTTTCCACTTTCTAGACCACCTTTCCAGGGCCTCCAGGTCCCCTTGTAGGGCCACCCTCCCCTCCTCCCCATCCACCACCACCCTCAGTTTTGAGTCATCCGCAAAGAAAGAGACTCATCTCACTCCTGATACCTTTCCTTATGTCAGAGACATAGGCATTGAACAGGAGGGGCCCAAGGACTGATCCCTGAGGGACCCCACTAATGACCCTCCTTGGGGATGAGACTATCCCACCAAACACGACCCTCTGGGTCCGGTCCTGGAGTCAATTGCCTATCCATCTGATCATCTGGTTCCCCACCCCCATTTCTCCCAGCTTATTCAACAGGCCCCCGTGAGGAACAGAGTCAAATGCCTTGCTGAAGTCAAGATAGAGGATGTCCACTGGTCTACCCAGGCCCAAGGCTCTCGTCACCCAGTCATAGAACTCCACAAGGTTTGTCTGACATGATTTCTCTGGGATGAATCCATGCTGTCTACCATCCAGGCACCCCTACTTTTCCAGGTCCCCCCTAGCCTCTCCTTGACAATGCCCTCCATCACTTTTACCCCACCACGATGTCAGGCTGACGGGCCTTGGTTCCTGCCACCTCCCGCCAGTCCCCATGTGGATGGGCACTATATGCACCACCTTCAGTACTAGGGCACCCACCCTGTCCTCAAGAGATGCTGAAAGCTCGCCATGGGTTTTGCCAGGACATCCGCCAGTTCCTTCAGCACTCTGGGATGTAATTTATCTGGCCCCGGTGCTTTCTCCATCTTAAGGGACCTGAGGGCTTCCACACTCTCTCTGCCATGATTTCCACCTCCGCTACCTCATCCCCCTGCCTTGCCTCCCTTTCTGCCAGTGATGGCCATCCTCTCCCAGACCCGGCGATCGGCAAGGGCCCCCCCAGTTTCACCTTCTCCTCCATGTATGATACAGTTCCCCCCATTTTCCTTGGTGAAAACTGAGGCAAAGTACTCATTTAGTAACTCAGTCTGCTCCCCTGGATCTTGTGCCCATCCCTCCCCTCTTTTAATCCTGCTAATCTGCCCCTTCACCCTTTGTTTTTCCCCAATGTATCTAAAGAAGGGAATAACATGCTCGCTATAGTTGCCAGTGAAGAGGGTGAATGCCCCACTGTGCTATTAGCTGCCAGCTTGTACTGGGTCCACAGTGCCAAGTGCCTATTCTTAAGATGCATATGCTGCCCTCCTGTGCCCAGATGGCTCCCCTTTTTACCTCAACTAACACACATGGCAAACCTGGCAGATTGCAACTGACTCATCATTTGCATCTTGAACAAAAAAATCCCAAACAAGGGATTGTGATGCTCTGCTATTAACATGTCCATGATGTGGCTTATTTAAGTCTGTTATTTTAAGCACTGAAGTGGGGGAGGCACGTGATGTTTCGGGCACTGCACACCTGGACTGCAACTGATCACCACGACTACCTATCATATTTATTACTGGGTCATCATCATCAACTAAAACCAGTAGATCACAAGCTTTTACGGGGGGGGGGGGATTCCTGCAAACAGACTCTTTTCTTCCTAGTGCAAGACTCTGAAGTCTCCACAAGGCCCTCCTTTTTTATGTACCATTTCTGGTCTGCATCTATGTGTGGTTGCATGCCTGCCAGGTGCTTGCCCAGAATGTCCCCCATCTTCATAAAGTCTGCCCCCCCAAACTCGATCATTCTTGTACCCGTTCCCATTTCCCACCCCATGTTGATCGTGAACCACACCGAACAGTGGTGACTTCCAGTCAGTGGCTCCTCCACTTCCAAATTCCTTACTGCTTCTATGTTATCCAGTTCTAGGTCTAGAGTACTTTCAAACCAAGTTGGCCCCTGGACCAGCTGTGTTAGGAAGCTGTCTTGAAATGCTTCTAACAGAACCCCCTTCCTTGCATTCGTGGTGGATTGGGTGCCCCACTCCACCCTCAGTTGATTGAAATCCCCCACCACTACTGTGCTCCCCTTCCTGCAGACCCTCCTAATTTGATCAGCTAATTCCCTCCCTACCTACCTCTTCCCTCTCCCACCCACACTCCCCTCCACGGTCCTCTCCCAAACCAAGTCCATGTCATCTGCCTCCTCCTCCCCTCTTCTTCCCCCAATTTCTCCCTCCCTCCCCTCTGTCTCACATCTCTCTCTCCCCACCTCCCCTCTTGCCCAGACTGCCTTCTACCCTCTTCCTTCATTTCAAATCCCTACCAGTCCCGGCCTGTGCCTACGTCTATAGCACTTGTCTCACTTCTTGCTAGTACCCTGACAAAAGAACTGTTCTACTGAAACAATTCTGGCTGCCTTCTATCACTTTAATTCAATGTTATATAATTAACTTGGTTTAACTTGGTGTATTTAAAGTAGGCAAGATGCCCATTAAATTGTCTTCCACTCATAGTGGGGTTATCTATTCAATCTCTTACTCAATAAGTACTCGTCTAGACTTTTTTTGGAAGTTTCCATAATAGGTGCCTCAACAATAGTTCCAAGTAGGCTGTTCCATAACTTGACAGTACGTGTATTGTAAAAGTTTTGGTGTCTGACAGTATGTACTGTATACATTACAATCTGTTTGTCGTGTGATCTTAAATTAGCTTTTTAATGGCATCTATATATACCACATTGTTCCATTAGGAGCGGATCTTTCATAATTCTGTACATTAATTATAAATCACCCCTGATTCTTCTAGTCTCCAGTGAGAACAGATTTAGCCTCTCCAATCTTTTGCTGTACTCTAATGTTTTTAATCCCTGGACAGATTTGGTCATTCTTCTCTGTGCTCTTTCAATTAAGTTAATATCCTTTTTGAGATAAGGACTCCAAATTGGGGTTTCATAGTCCAGGTGCGGTAATACATATGTCTTATATAATTTCATAACACATACCTTATTCCTGGAAATGAATGATCTCTTAATGGAGCGAATAATTCAATTACATTTCCAGGCAATTTTAATTGAATGTGTGGTTAATGATTAGTGGTGGGAGAAGTGGGCTCAATCTGCTCCCCGAAGTGATTCGTAGAGCAAAGGCAGATTTGCGGAGTAATTTGCATTATAATGGGTAACGCGAAGTCCATTGAAAACACTGACTTCGTGTTACTCTGCCTTCCCAGACCACCACTCCACCAAAATCTTAAGTGAAATGCATTGGGATCAACACACTTCGCCTTGTTTTTGAGCTCCGAAGGCGAATTTTGCAGTGATTCATGGGATTTCCGATCACATGGGCTCTATATTGATCTGCACAGCCTCAGTTCAGGGTAGTGTGTGTAGGAAGCAGTAGGAGGCAGTGTGTTCTGAGAGCTGTCTGTGATTGAAACCTTCTAAAAGCTGTTAAAAAAGCATTTTTGGTTTTTTTGGGGGGGCTCCACCTTTAGTTCATCAATTGCAGGAAACCCTCCTGTGCTCATATCATAGAGTGTTTTTGTTTTTGTGTGGATTTTGAATGCTAATGTACAACATTGAGTGTGTGTAGTGAAAGACAGTGAAAGTGTGCTTTGGGGGAAGGGCGTATCTGTGGTGTAGGTAGATTTAAGTTGGAGAAATAGTGATTTGTTTTTTGGTTATATTTTTGTTATATAACTGACTGTGTTAATGTACACACAGTAATATTGTCAGTAATTGTTGAAATTTTCTTGCTGATTGTGTGTTGCGTGGATCTGATGCAGCAGTTCATAATTTCCGGTTGTTTACATTACAATACGTGTCATATTACTGCACTTTTCAATTTGGTATGCATTACTCGTTCACCAATGTAGAGAAACTGTTCTGTGTGTGTGAGTGGTGTTGCGTGACATCAAATAATACACCTTTTACTGTGCCACAGACTAGCATAATTGCAGGGCAGGCTCAGCAGTGTAAACCTGCTAGCCACTGCAGCTGCCTGATTTTGTACTGCGATCATGGTATCTGTTCTTTGTTTTGCTGCTTGTATTGCCATACGAATCTGCAGTCAGTGCTCCCAACCCCACTGGCCAAAGGAATTTTTTACCAGAGTGGATTGTTTTTGTGACCTTATCAGCACCACTGGTTACTGAAGTTGTTTTCATTGCATGACAGTCTCTATCTGTTGCTGAAGCTACAGTTGTTTTTTTGGCTTCACATCCAGCGTCTCACCAATCAGAGAGTGAATGTATCAAAATCTAAATTTGGTTATAATATAATTGTTGATCCCCCAAAATGCCCGCAAAGAGACGTGCAAGCAAAGCTGGTTCTCACCATGGCAATGCTGGCAGTAAGATAGTCTGTGGGCGTGGCAGTACACAGACGCAGAAGTGCATTGCTGATGTGAGGAAAGGTATTTCTCCTGCAGTGTTTTTTACAGCCCAATCAGTAGCTTCACTCATAGTTGGAGGAGATGATGTTTTCCCAGCCGGTGGTGTTAGCGTTACTGGTGTTAGTGGTGGTGGTAGTAATAGTATTGGTGCGTCAAGTTCAAATTCTGACCAGTGTACCATATCCAAAAATATTGAGTGTGAAGCAGTGCAAGTGAGTGGCAGCACAGATGATGTCATACTTTCCAGTAACATCCCAGTAACTGAACTTGAGGATTCTGATAATCGTGTCAGCGATAGCATACAGTGTGATATTCCGTCCACTGTGGCAGTTAATGTCATGCATTTTCCATGCAGTGATTCACAGTGTGGTGAAAAAATATCAGGTGATGGTGGTTAGATAATGATGATGAATGTGATGATGATGTTGCTGTTGTTCAACATGCAGTCCACATGCCAGCATCCAAGCAGAAGATATGGATGTGTGTGACATTGATGAATATGATGATGATGTAATTGACCTCAGTTGGGAACCAGAGAAAATAAATTCAAAGTGGCTGTGTCTGAGTCTGTTTGCAGGAATCCCCGTGAAAACTTGTGATTTACTGGTTTTAGTTGATGATGATGACCCAATAATAATGATAAGTAGTCGTGGTGGTCAGTTGCAGTCAGGTACTCACGTACTCCCCACTTCAGTGCTTAAAATAACAGACTTAAATAAGCAACATCATTGACATGTTAAAAGCAGAGCATCACAATCCCTTGTTTGGGATTTTTTTGTTCAAGATGCAAATGATGAGGACTTCCGGTTCTGGTATAGCTAGGTGAACATCGTTTCTACTTGGGCTCCCGGACTAAAAATTAACAAAAGGTCTCCTACCGCAATAATTCGAGTCGATTTTGCAACAAACTGCTACTAAAGCATCAGGGAGACCACAGCAGTAAAAACTTCTTCTCATCTTTACCCTTGATGGCCAGAAAACAAACAAACAGATTCCAGCCGCTCCCAGATCTGATCATCGAGGAGGAAGAAGATGGCCTGCAGGGGAGAGAGCAGTGTGGTGGAAACTCACGAGGCCCCAAGTCCTCAAGCAAAGCAAAGGCATACCTCCCAGTACCGATGGCTGGTGGGGGAGAAAGTAACCGACCCTCAGACAGGCCTACAGCCTGAACAAAACATACTGAGGGTAATATCAGAATTTCGAGAGGAAATGCGGGGCTCAATTCAAGAGCTTAGAGATGACCTGGGAACCCTGCAAAGACGTGCTGATGAGTCTGATAAACAAATATCAGAAAACACTGCAAAAATTGAATCCTTCAAATCTGCATTTCTCTCTCTGGCTTAGGCCCAACTGCACAACTCATTAAGGCAGGAGGATGCGGAGAATTGCGGAAGGAGAAACAACTTGAGGATCTTCAGCCTCCCTGAAGGAGAGGAAGTCTCCGACCCCTTGGCTTATGCTGACAATTTTTTTAGAACCATTCTTGACCTTGTTCCAGATTATATACTCTATTTCGAGCGAGCACATCGAGCTCTTGGCCCCAAGCTCAAGGCCAAGGATGCAAGGCCCAGATCCTTTGTTGTCCAGTTCCAAAGCTTTCAAACAAAAGAAATAATGCTAAAAAAATTATGGCAGAAGGGGAAAATAATGATGGGACCAAACCGCCTAATAATTGATAATGACTATGCTCCCTTTATCCAGAGCCAAAGACGAGAATACGCCCCTATATATCCTATTCTGAGAATGCAGCAGATCAAATTTCGAACTCCGTATCCCTTCAAACTCACTGTGATCTTGCCTGAGGGTCCAGTCACCTATAATTCTGCCACCGAGGCTAAGGAAGATCTTTTTCAATGAGGAATGGTCAAGGACCGTCTGCTGAGCCTGAATAGTGCTAATAAGACCATATATCCAGGACAACCTGAAACTGTGCGGCCTTCTGAATCTAATCTGAGCCTTGAGGAAATGCTGCAGAGGATCTGTCTTCTGAGAAATCCCATCTTGACAACGGACTAGAAGTAAATCCTGGGATTTTATCTGTTTCTGGCCTGCTTAGCACCAGGAGGACTATTTAATGGGGAGCTGAGGGAGGGGTTGGTTGATCGAGGGGGCCTTGGTGCAGCTTAGGGACAGAATGCCACTCCAAACAGTGAAAATACAAAGAATAACATACAATATAATTCGGTCTCACACTGTAATGTTGGGTTTTAGGGCCCCCTTGATAGCAGACAAGATGTCTGGCTGGGGGGTCCTGGTGGCATCCAGTGCGTCAGGCTCCTCCCCTCTCTGATTGGCTGCTCCCTCTCTCTCAGATGCCCCTCACATTCCCTGGACACCTAGTGAAATAGTCTGTGCAGGTGGGAGTCCTGGGGTGGTCCCACTGTGGGCTGTGGATGACCCGGAGAGTCTTTATCTCAGGTGAAGATTATATGGATTACCATAACACTCCAGACTTTGACACATGGATCTAAATGACGATATTGTCTAACCTCAAACTGGATGGCAAAAGCCCTTGAACTAGTGCTCGGTGTACTGATTGAGATGGTTTCAAGTTTGGGTTGGCCCCTGTCCACCCGCGACTGTAGGCCCCCTCAGTCCACTATGTACATCAGCAACTGCCTTGACTATTGCACTGACTTGGTGTCTTGATGGCTCCTTCCCCTCTCCCCCCCTTTTTCCTCCTTTTTCTCTTCTTCTCTCTCCACTCTCTTTCCTTTTCTTTTCCCATCCCTCCTCGCTTTCTTCTCTCTCCCTCCTCTACATAATTCCCCCTCCTTTTCACCTCCTGTCCATATGATTCAAACTCTAATGTCTTGAGAGGATTGTATAATGTATTTGGAAGGGGCAGGGAGGAGTGGGAGGGGGGAGGTTGGAATCGGTCTTATTTTAGACCCAATCAGAGAATATAACATAACCCAACCCTAATTAGAGTTTGTTAAAAGGAACCATACCCTTCGAGGGGGATGGAGGGAGTTCTAATGACTCTACATGACTGGGCCTCTCAGAAGAGATAAGAAGGAGAGTTCTAATGATTCTGCATGACTGGGCCTCTCATTGGAGATTTGGGGGAGAGGAGAGGAGAGGGGGATCTTGAGCCAAACCTGTGGCTTTGTTCACCATCAGAGGGAGTTGCTGCCCTGAAGGAGCCCTCCTTTTGGAATTTCTGACACTTTCTGATGGCATTCCTTGCCTTGAGATCTCCCCACATCTTCAGGTAAGCTTCATTGCCCACACTCTGAATAGGACTTAATGCCCAAGGAGTCATAGTGATGTAGGGCATCAATGCAGGGGATGCTGCCATGGGAGATATGGGGTCTCCCTCATTTATTATCTTGCCCTAGTGTTCATTTCAGAGAGGGGGGATGCCCAAAACTGACTGCGGATTGAATGGTGGAGAGGTCAGTACCTTGGTTTGATCCACCACCTTTCATATTACAAGGGTGGGCTCGGGACTGTGAGGGAAAGTGGAGAATCTAGGTATGGGAACTGGTAACAAAGTAGAACAGCTAGGAATGAGGAAGGGTTTAAACTTGGCAGTAAAGGGGACCCAGAAATACTAGCTTTATCGAACCAATTGGGTGGGAAATATCCCATCCTTTAGAGAAATCTCTGAATACAGGAGATCCCCGATCAAACCCAGTCCCCTTTGGGAGATTGGCTTGAGATTACTGTAGGGTGGTCTTGGATTGCCACCTTAACAATGGAAGCACTCATATACATTGTTCTTCTTAACATAGTTATGTTAAATGTTGGAGTTAGTTCTAGTTATTGTAATGTGAAAATGTGTGAAAAGAGACACTGGAGAAATTGTGCAATGTTATATATTAATACTTAAATAGAAATACTTCGGAAACAGAAATATAAGAGATCAGAGATAACATCTAGGAAAAAGGATATTGCAATTGGTAGACTTTTCCTCATGGTCCCGGAGGGAACGGTCCAGGTGACGTTAGGCTGGAATGACCTGAAAAATAAACAGAAAAACAAAAGAATACAACTGTTTACAACATGGATAGAAACAAGTAATAAGCATAAAAAACAAAAAAAACCTTAAATGACTACCCAACTAGTAAAAATCTACTCCATAAACATCAACAGACTCCATAACCCCATTAAAAGATCATGAATGATGCAGCATCTTAATAAACAAAAGGCAGATATTAATTTTATACAAGAAACTCACCTCTCGGAACTTGAACACCAGAAATTGTCCTGGGGGGTAGATATGTGATTCACTCCTCCTCTCACCCAGGTGGACATAGGAGGGGAGTGGCAATAACGATACCTGCTACTACCTAATTTAAAATAAATAAAGTATATTCAGATGGGTTAGGGCGTTACATTATAATCCAAGGTCGCCTATATAATCAAGATGTTACTTTAGCCAATATATACCTACCTCCACAGACTAAAACATCAATAATTTGTTTGAGCCTGGCAAAAATGTTGGATTCCTTACAGGGACAGTTAATAATGGCAGGTGACTTCAATATGACACTACAGCCTAACCTTGACTCATCAAACCCTAACATTTACCGCCTTTCCAACTCTGTAAAATTTCTCAAAGCACAACTTGAGAATATTGGATTGGTGGATATCTGGCAGAAATTTTTCCCCTTTTCCCCAGGATTTACATATTACTCAGACAGATTCCATTCATACTCAAGACTGGACTATTTCTTCACTACATGTTGTCACAAACCCACTCAGCAGGTCAGCCCTCTACTCCCAAAGTGCCAACCTCCAAGTGCAGTCTTGTGAACAGTTAACAGAAACAGGGTAACCCTCCTGTCTGTTTTGTGGATTCGGATCAACCTTTGGTCTCAGTTCTGGAGGGATTCAAACTGTGAACCTCTTGCTATTGTACCCAATGCACAGGTTCAGATAAATCTGTCTTCGGGGGGCCAGATATCTTTGCCTCTGGGCACCTAACCAGGTGTACAGAAATGAACCCTTAAAAACTTTAATAAAGACCTCAGATTAAAACGCTTACCTTTTTTCAGTTTGGTATCACCATTCAAGCTTATGTGCAGTGTCTGCTTTCACCATATATACTTCACTTGTAAAGGAAAGAAATTCAAAGACAGACCAAGTAGGCTCTAAAAATTGAGTTTTA
This sequence comes from Neoceratodus forsteri, assembly GCA_016271365.2. NCBI lineage: Eukaryota > Metazoa > Chordata > Ceratodontiformes > Ceratodontidae > Neoceratodus > Neoceratodus forsteri. Next base: position 141,078,614 of record CM057457.1, on the reverse strand, counting down.
CTAAAATAGATAAAAAACATGTAAAACATAAAATACAGAACTATTATATTATAAGAGCCATGCAATCTTTTAAAAGAACAAGGTTTTAAAAGTGCAAATTCCTATTACAGTACTTGGATTTTGTCTCTCTCTCTCTAAATACCTGTTTAAAGTGCTCACAGATGTTTCTTTGTCAGAGTGTAGGTAAAAGTGTCTCTGAAGAAAAACAGAATATTGTTTAAAAAAATGTCTTGGTCAACCCCTTTTGTGTGAGGTCACCTAGCTCCTCCTCTGTCAGAATATATAAAAAATATATCTATACAAAAATAGGATGTCTTTTCAAAGTATTACATTCTGTAATCCTCAGAACAACTCATTTTCTTTTTCAAATGACATTTCTTTGATCTTATGATCAGCTTCCCCTTTTCCAGGACATCAAAGCATCTTTTATGACTTCACACTAAAACATCACAACCTGCTCTTCTTCCTCTAAGCGTTATAAAAGTTCATGATCTGTCTTGGCAGGTAGGTATCTTCTAGCCTGTAATTAGCTTCTGGCCTTCCAGGTAACACCTTGTATCTAAAACCTGTGTGTGTGTGTGTGTGTGTGTGTGTGTGTGTGTGAGATCTCATATGCTGTTTCAGCATTTCTCATGAGAGACAGTCCATAACCCATTTTTATATTACAAAAAATGATACAGTGATCTGAACCAGCTGTCCAAGTGTCACACATGTGAGCACTTTTCTACAATTTGTGATATTACAATTTGCCCCAAAATTTGTCTGATCACCATCCGTTTTTGCTAAAACTAGACTTGGGAAAGAAATCCAAACAAACTCTCTGGAGGCTTAATCCTTATTTCTTAAAAGATAAAGAATTTATCGAACAAATAAAGAAGAGGATCCCTCAATTTTTTGAAGAAAATATGTCTTCTACAATTTCAGAAGCCACCCTGTGGGATGTAATGAAGGTCATTATAACAGGTGAAATCATTGCATACGTCTCTTGAAAAAAAAGAGAGAGAGAGAGAGCAAATATAATGACCTCACTACCGCTTTGCAAAACAACCAATTACTTTACAGACAGGGGGATAAAGCATTACAAACCAAAATTAGAGACACCAAAGCGGCTATCCAAAAAATAATGGATGTCAAGATCCAAATGTCCCTCATATATTTAAAACAAGCTAACTATGGGGGGGGGGGTCAAGAGGAACTCATAGACTGGCTCAGAAGTTGAGGCCAAGGAAACATACAGTAACAATTTTAAAAATTAAACACCCCCAAATGGGTAAAATATCACATAGAGAAGAAGAAATACGACAAACCTTTGCTAATTTTTATCAGCAATTATATACACCACAAAATAATTCATCTCCAGATGATAGGCATGATTTTCTAGCCCAACCAAAACTAACAAACCCCCAAATCCAGAAATTGCAGGCCCCGATAGTAGTCGAAGAAATAGATGCAGTAATTATTAATCTATCTACAGGTCAATGTCCGGGCCCCGATGGGTTTACCAGAGAATCGTACAAATCCTTTAACAATGAGTATACTCCAAGACTTCTCCAATTATATCAAGAGAGAGGGCAGAGAGTGATCCTCCCTCTTCAACTTGGGAGTATGCCACAATAGCGGCAATCCCTAAACCAGATGGGAATAAATAAGAACCGTTAACATATCGCCCAATATCCATATTAAACACAGATTATAAAATTTACAAGGCCATTTGGGCAGCTAGACTAGAAAACATCCTTCTAACAATAATACACCAAGACCAAGCCGGCTTTATTAAATATAGATCCACTACGGATAATATCAGAAAATCCCTAATCTTAATAGAATACATCCAAACCCGGAAAATACCAGTTGCTTTTATAAGCCTAGACTCAGAAAAAGCATTCGATCAGGTCTATTGGCCCTTTTTATGGGACACACTTGGGGCTTTTGGATTTCCAGACAAGTTTTTGAAGTGGTCAGGCCAAATTTATTGCTCCCCTAAAGCATATGTGCATATTTTATTTCCATCTTCTTATAAGGGTTCCTCAATTGTGACCCATAATCCAAGTATGGCCTAACATAAGACCTATATACTGGTACCATACATGCTAAGGATTTATTAATAAAGCTTCTTTTTATATTCCTCACCATATTGTTAGCTTCCTGTATAGCCATTGTTTGATGTTTAATAAAATCTAATTTATTATCAATTACTATCCCACAATCTTTTTCTTCATCTACTTCTTTAATTTTTTTATCATTTAGTAGATACCTATTTTTCTTTCTATCTTTTTTCCTAAATGCATTACTACTGATTTTTCTGTATTAAACTTCATCCCATTTTGTTCTGCCCATCTCTCAATTTTTTTAAATCCTCGTTTAGTCCTTCCTGTTGTTCTAATGTTTCTACTTGTCCTCCTAACTTAATGTCATCAGCAAATTTCACAATTTGATTTGTTATTCCTTGATGTAAATCACTAATATATAGAGAAAACAAAATGGGTCCCAACACAGATCCTTGTGGGACTCCACTCTCCACTTTGATCGATTTAGACAATCCGCCTATTAATCTCACTAGCTATGTTCTATTACTCAGCCAATTTTTAATCCATAATATAATTCCAACTATCCAATCCCATATTAATTTAATTTCTTTATCAATTTATCATGTGGTACCTTGTTGAAAGCTTTTTTAAAGTCCAAAAATATTATGTCTATGGGTACATTTTTGTTTAAGTTAATTTTAATATTTTCATAGAAACACAAATGATTAGTGCTACACACTCTGTTCTTTTTGAATCCATGCTGCTTCTCATCCTCAAATTCTAATAGTTCAAAGACCTTTTTCTATTTTAGTTATTAATATACTATCAGCAATTTTTCCCAATATAGCAGTTAGACTCACTGGCCTATAATTTGGGAGGCAGTATAGCGCAGTGGTTTAAGGCTCTGAGCTGCAAATCTGGTGACATCCAGCAGACCAGACCTGGGTTTGAATCCCACAGCTTCCACTTGCATACTGTGTGACCCTGAGCAAGTCACTTAACTTCCCTGTGCTCCCAGGTCGCTCCTGTAAAAAAGCTTTCAGCTTAGTGTGCTACTCCTGGTTAAACAACTAAATAAAAAAAAAATAATTTGTTACTTCTGCCCTTTTGCTTTTCTTAAACAATGGTACCATGTAAACTTTTTTCCAGTCTTCTGGAATTTCCCCTGTCTTGTTTGATCTATTAAATATATACATCAAGATTTCTGATATCTATGGTAACATTTCTTTACTATATCGGGGATGTAATAAATCCGGTCCTGCTGATTTATGTATTTTGACTTTATTTACTAATCTTTCCACTTCTTCTTTTGTAGTTTCTATTTTCATATTTTTGATAATTTTCCCTTATTATAATATTTTCTACATCATTTCCTTTTTCAAAAACAGACCCAAAAAAATAATTCCGTGTATTGGCCATTTCATTTATATCAGTGATATCTCTCCTACCTATATGTAATGGTCTCACTCCCTGTTTATCTCTTCTTTGCCGGTTAACATATGAAAAAAAACTTTTGCCATTTATCTTTCCTATATGCCAAATTTGACTCTATTGTTTTCCTTTCTTTTTTTATATTCTGTTTAACTATTTTTAGATATTTTTAATAACATGCTATGGCCTCCTCTGTTCCTAATTTCTTCATATTTTTAAATGCTTTCTTCTTTTTATTACAAGATTTTAACATCTTGGTGGTGCACCACAATGTTTTTTTTTCCTCTTTTATTATACACTTTTTTTCTGGAACATACAGTCCTTCTAAATATAGTAATTTGTTTTTAAATAATTCCCACATTTGATTAACTGATTTATTAATCAAATCCTTTTTCCAATTCCATATTCTCAGTTCCTCATTAATTTTATCAAAATTTGCCCTTAAATAATTTTTTACCACAGCTTTACCTTTAGAACCTGTTATTACCTGTTTAACATTGAAAGTTATCATAACATGGTCACTATTACCTAACTCTTCCCTTATTTTAATGCCCCTAATAAGATCTGATCTATTAGTTAACAATAAGTCTAATATAACCTCTTCTCGAGTAGGTTTATTCATCAATTGTTCTAATTCTACCATTTGCAATGTTGACAAAAAGTTCCTACTATTTGAATTTCTTCCTTTTTGATTTCCCCAACATATGTCTGGATAATTAAAATCTCCTACTATAACTACGTCTCCTTCCAGAGCTATCTGTATTATTTCCTCATTTATTAGTCTGTCCATTTCTTTTTCACTATTTGGTGGCCTATAATATAATCCAAATAAGATTTTCTTTCATACACCATCAAACACTTGAATCCATAAGAAGAAGAAGAAGAAGAAGAAGAAGAATCAGGATTTATATAGCGCTTTTCATACACAGTATCTCAAAGTGCTTTACAAGGATAAGGATTCCACCTTTTCATTTTCACTATTTTTATATAAGCTACTATTTATTCCTTCTTTTATATATATTGCTACCCCCTTCCCTTTTATTTCTTCTTTCTTTAGAATACAACCTATATCCTTCAATGTTCCTATTCCATTGAACTTCGGCATCCCACCATGTTTCTGTCACCGTCTCTCCCTTTTATTTCCCTCTGAGTCAATTATAGAGGCATGAAAAATTCTAACAAGATTCGAAGAACTGGTCAGTTTCAAATTAAATATATCCAAAACAAAAGCTCTCCTGTATGACTACACCCCCCAAATACTTTGAAATGAAATTTATTCCTTAAATGGAACTCCACTAAAATGAAATACCTCGGCATATACATCTCTTAAAATGTACATGCCATTGAATTAATCAATTATGAACCTATCTCCATCTCGATAAAAAGGGACTTAGACAGATGGACACTCCTCCCACTCTCCTTATCCCAACGAATTGAAACAATCAGAATGAATGTTTTACCTCGGTTTTTATAATTGTTCCAAAATATCCCTTACTTCCCATCATCATTTTACTTCAAATCATGGGATAACATTATATCAGCATTTGTTTGGAACAAACAAAAAACATGAATTCAGCTCTCAATATTAAAATTATCCTTGGCCCAGGGTGGTACTAACCTCCCAGACCTTAAACGCAATGCAGAAGCGGCATTTCTTCATATACTGCTCCTCTGGCTCTCGGATAGATTTGAATCCCCCTGGAAGAAGTTAGAATTTCACCTGAATGATCTGCATGACATTAAAAAGATAATATTTCCTTCCCCTGGGAGGACCCCTCCTTTAAAGGATTTCACCAAAATCACATCGTAAGTTCTTAAAATTTGGTTCCAAAAATGAAGTAAAGAGCCATTCCAGCTAATCTATGAATATTGTAAGGTCATTTCAGAAAATGAACTTTTTAATCCATTTTACAATGACTTGACTTTCTCTCGGTGGAGAAGACTGGGATTGGAACATGTATTGCAGTTTCTGGCTCCTAATGGATTATTATCATTTGAAGACCTACAATTGAAATTTAACTTATCAAATGCTGACACTTCAGATACCTTCAAATTAGAAACCATATACTATGAAATTGCATCATTCAGGTAAAACTGACTCACCCACTCCGTCCCCTCTTAAAACTATTCTCTGATCACTGCTTGGGACACCATTGGAACCATTTAATCGGAAACATAAACAAAATTATATGAGACCTAACCAAAGAATCAACTAGTTCAATACAGGCAAGCTGGAATAAGGATTTGGACCTTAATATTTCTATACACACTTGGTCCTCCGCAGCTCTTCGAGCAGTCAAAATTACTCAATCATATATTTGGAGAGAATATTCATGGAAGTGTAGATCCAGGTTTTTCAGGTCACCAGCATGGTTGACAAAGTATCCTCTGATTGAATATGGCTCCTGTTGGAGGGGGTGCAGGTGTAGGATAGCCGATATTGCACATATTATGTGGCAGTGTCCACTTCTGATGCCTTTCTGGAAAAATTTGCAAATTGAAATGGTGGATATTATGGTTGAGGATATTGAACTTACTGCTGAAATGTTACTGCTGGCTGTTTACCCGGACCATTCCCAACCATGGATAAAATCTCTACTACCAATTTTTTTATTAGCTGCTAAAAAGTTTCTTACAAAAAATGGATGAACCAAGAAATTCCTACTATGCAAGACTGGAGACGAATTATGATATCAATGTATCAGATGGAAAATATTACAGCTAAAATTAATAATCAGTCCCAGAATTTTGCTCAACTGTGGCAGAGGTGGGTGATACATCAAATGGGAGTGGATCCAGATTTCTGCTCATAGTAAAGTATAAAGGTGAGCGAGGAGGAGAGTGAGATTTGGGAAGAGAAAACTGCAAGCGTTTAATAACTAAAATGAATATTGAGCCTTTCCAGCACAGGAATGTATTAAACATAAAGATCTCTACTTCATATTAATCAAGTGATTTTTTTTATAATTCATACTTTATTGAGATTTTTATAATACAGTGAAAACATATTAAACATTGGCATACTGAATCTATAAATTGCTAATAACTGATATAATGAAAGAAAATACACTAATTAGCAATACAATTATTAAACACTAAAATTGAAAATATATACATAATATACTATGAGAATAGACTATCTAAGATAAAACAAGGTGTTCCTTTGCATTTATATAATATCAACCATAACTTGCTTTCCTTTCTAAAGCGACCATTTGAATTGTATCAATTACAGTCATTGTTGAAAGGGCATTTCAAATATGGTTCCCATATATCTGAGAATTTTTCTATACGATTCATGTTTACATAGGCAACCCTTTCATAACAAGCTCTTGTGGATAAATCTAATAACCATTCTTTTATTGCAGGAATCGTTTTACTATTCCAGTATCTAAGAATAACATTTTTAGCTGTAATAAATGCTGCAATTAACCATAGTATCTGAGATTCAGATAAACTCATAATCTCAGTACAGATGCCCAAAATTGCAAACTTGGCCAAACATTTAAATATGTAACCAAGAATCTTGCCGCATACTGATAACACCTTTTTCCAAAAAGTATTGATCACAAGACAAAACCATAAAATATGGGAAAGCGTACCCTTGTCATTTACACATCTCCAGCATTTATCTTCAGTAGCTATACCAAGTTTGGCCATTTTGCTGGGTGTATTATACCATTGATGTGTTATTTTGTATTGTGTGAATCTTCCCTTAGCCTATCTACATGCTTTTAGATTCATTTTCCACATGTTTTGCCATTCTTCTATTGTAATTTGTGTAGCTAATTCCTTTTGCCAACATTTCAAAACAGATAAATTTGGGTTTGGAAATGAGTCTAGCATTAGAGAATATATATTGTTTATGGCCACTATTTGTAGAACAAATTCTATCCAGGTAATGAAGATGAGGACATAGTGAACCCATTGTAGTTAAAACTTCTCTCAGCTGTAAATATTTGTAGAATTCTATTCTGAGGAGTTTAAATTTTGATGAGATTTGAGCGAATGACATTAGTGTTGATTTATTATGATCCCATATATCCTTTAGATCAAGTGATGTTTGAAGATTAGATAAACTGAAGTATGTATCAGAATGTCATTGATTGTAAAATGTCTCATAACTTAAAAGAAAATCTTAATAAAAATATATTTAAAAAAAAGATGCAAATGATGAGTCAGTTGCAATCTGCCAGGTTTGCCATGTGCGTGTGAGTCGAGGAAAAAAGGGGAGCCATCTGGGCACAGGAGGACAGCATACGCATCTTAGGAATAGGAACATGGCACTGTGGACCCAGCACAAGCTGGCATCTAATACCACAATGGGGCGATCACCCTCATCACCAGCAACCATAGCGAGCATGTTATCCCCTTCTAAGACTGTTAAGTCCATTAGTAAATTAAACATGTGCAATAATGAGGTAATAAGAGCAGAGGATTACTACAGGCATGATGAGGTGGAGTAGCATAATGACTTTGAAATGTTGTCCAGTGCTGGTGAGAGTAGCAGTTTTGGTAGTGGTGGTGAATGCACTAAGTCCAGTGCAAGTGGTACATCAACCATGGTTGGCAAATCTGGCAAAATAACTGCATTTCTGGGTTTGTCATCATCACCTGTGCAACCGTCTTCATCAAACATCCACACTCCACCCCCTGCCAATGCTATTCATCACAGAGGACAACCATTTGTGATCACACCCCATGTAAAATGTTTAAGTCAGCCCATGTTACAGAGTGTTTTGCGCATAAGCTGAAGTACCCACCCCCCAATCATACAGTGCCACGTGAACTTAATGCTGCTGTAGCGGAAATGCTGGCAATTGATCTTTTGCCCTTCTCCTTTTGGAGAATTCTGGGTTCCGGCGGTTTGCTGCCCGTGTCTGCCAAAAATGGAAAATCCCATCCAGGACATACTTTTCTACCCGTGCTGTCCCCGAGTTGTTACGCACTGGGTCTGACTCTGTAAGACATGCCCTTCAACATTCCTTCTCTCCATTCATCCATTTAAGTATGGATATGTGGACAAGTGGCAAAACAGTGGGGAGTTCATATTTGTGTATAACTGCACACTGGGCACAGGTGCCGGGGGTTGTTTGTGATGTTGGTAGTCTGAATAATCAGTGCAGTAAGGTGGATTGTCGCGGTACCAATCTTCCAGGAATTTGACAACATGCAACTATTGCTATGCACAATGTGACCTGTTCACGCACTGGTGAGAACATGTTGGATGTGGTACTGACTGAAACTGACAAATGGCTAAACCCCCTGTCCCTGAGAGCTGGGTTCATAGCAAATAACAATGGGTCAACCGTGGTGAAGTGCATCACGAATGGTGTTTTTTTTTTTTTGTGTTCCATGCATGGCCCATTGTTTAAATCTTGTGGTGCAGACGTTTCTGCAGCACCCTGATGTAAAGACAACGCTGACCATTGCACGATGTATCTGCTCTCACTTTTCATGATCTGGAAAGGCCCGTGACCAGCTGCGGCAGTTGCAGATACAAAACAGCCTGCCTCAGCATCACTTGAAGCTGGAAGTTGTCACCCGATAGAACTCTACTTTATACATGGCAGAGAGGTTGTATGAACAATACAAAGCCATCTCAGAATATCTTGTGATGTGCACTAGCTATGACAGTTCCAGGTCCTCCATGTCTATGACTACTGAACAGTGGTGCCTCATAGACTCTGTAGTAATAACAATTTTGCGGCCTTTTAAACATGCCACACAGGCAGTGAGTGGTGAGTCTGCCTCCATTAGCCAATCAATTCCACTGCTGCAGGTGCTGAGGCAGACATTGGTGAATGTACAGCATGGCCTTGATGTTGTCGGAGATGTTGGTAGCAGTATGTTACTGCAACACATGCTGACAGTATTCGACCAGAATCATCACGTTGTGAGCATTCAGTGTAGTGACAACTTTGCCATAGCAACAAAGCTGGACCCATGATACAAACGTGGAATTGCATCAGTACTGGAAGGACAGCCTGAACAGGTAAAAAATATCAGTGGTCAACTGGTGCGTTTGGTTCATGGGGCACAGAAGTCACGTGCCAAGGTCAGCAAACCTCAGCAGCATAATCCAGCTGAAGGTGTACCTGTAGAACTATCAAGCATATCCTGCAAGAGGAAGGGGACAGCAGTTCCAGGTGGTCTGTCATCCAAAGTGGCTGGCATCAACCCACTTTGGGAGGCTTTGTCCCAAGTGGGTATTTGTGAAATAAATGATTTGGGAGAACAGGATGATGCATCAACAACTGGACTTAGTGCAGTTCAAAGAATGGTTGAGTCATATTTGTCTGAAAACAGGCATCTGACAATAACTGAAGATCCTCTTTTGTACTGGAGTGGAAAGGTCAGTGAATGGCCAGAGCTGACTGTAGTGGCACTGAAGTACCTCACATGCCCACCCTCCAGTGTAAGTGTTGAGAGGCCATTCAGCTCAGCAGGTGCAATAGTCAGGGAATGTCGGACAAACCTGTCTCCTGCAAATGTTAGTTTGCTAACATTCATTAAAATGAATGAGAGGCACATACCAGCACAAACTGCAACCTCAGTATTCGTACCCCGGCCTAGTCATGGTGGTTTTGGTGATGTGGAAATGGACCATCCTGGTGGCACTGGCAGTGGCTGCCTGAAACAGCACACCACTGACGTAGATGACTACACAATGGAGAAATAATTTCCCAGTGGTCAAACTTCAGACATAGATGACTGTAAGGGCAGCTTTCTTTATGAGGATGATGATGTGGCTAATGTTGGCAGGTTTTAACTGAAGTTGTTAAAAGGCAGTGTGCCCCCCAGAACCACTGGGACTGATGTTAGCCACTACCACCACTGAGTATGAGTCTGTCCGCCCCATGGACCACAACCACCGGGACTGATGTTAGCCACTGCCACCACTGAGCATGACTCTGTCCGCCCCCCTGGACCACAACCACCGGGACTGATGTTAGCCACTGCCACCACTGAGCATGAGTCTGTCCACCCCCCGGGCCACCACCACCACTGGGACTGATGTTAGCCACTTCCACCACTGAGTATGAGTCTGTCCAGACCACCACATCCATCAGCCACAGACACAAAGCTTCTTATTATTTAAGCCATAACGTGAGAATGTGTACTCATGTTTGTTATGCTGTTTCACTTCCTTTAGTTGTATGTTTTGTTTTCTGTAGCTTTTCAGAGCCGCAATGGTCAAACACATACGGTGCACTTATTTTGTTTCTTTTACAGGTTAACAAAAAAAGTCTCCATCGCTAAAACTCGGTGGGAATGGTACTGCAGCTGTACCATACAGAGGAACCTATGGAATATCCATGCGAAATCCATTCTGGTAAGTATGAAGATTTTTTATTTAATCCGTTTCATTGTTTTGAAAAGACTGCAGCAAATGCGACTGAGTACGATTCATAAACTAAGTGACATGTGTACGTCACCAAAGCTATTTGTGTAAGATATCATTCATGCACAATATTCTGAACTTGCAGCTGTGCAGCCCTGACTGTGACAGTGCTGAAAAAGGTGCACACAGGTTGTGTTACTTGACAAGATGTGGGTTTGAAATGTAACTTGACTTGAGATTGAGAGCCAGGGAGGGATAAATTACAATTAAGTTGTAAGAAGTCATTAATTTCGTTTTTTAGGAAACTTCCAGATGCTTTGTTGTCCTGTCAAAGTGGTCTTCTCCAAAAAAGTTCTTCAACATCAAGCACCCCCCTTCCCCGGGCTTGGGCACACATGCGCACAAAGAAGTTGTTTCATTAGATGACCATCATTAACAACCGGACTCCAGAAGGATGCCGATGAAATTTGCGAAGAAGTAACAAAATAAGAAATCATTACAGACAAACCTGCAAATATGCTTCCCCCCCGCCACCCACCCAACCAAAAAAATATTTTCCTTCATGTGCTTGAGAGTTATCTATTTCAAATTTCAACGCAAAAAATTCTCATCGAGCACTGGAATGTGCACACCAGCAGTTTCTGTGACCTGTGATACAGAACAATACTATGAGCACATGTCCATGTCAACCCTCCTCCTCACCTACAAAATACACAAACATATACGTATATATATCTACTCACCAAGGCTACTATTAGTGTACAGACAAAGGGAGCCCTTCCATCCAGTTGAGATGATCACATTGCATTTGCTCGAATCGCCTCGCAGAACACATTGGACCAGCAACAGTACGCTCACGGTCATCATTTTATTCTGGGGGACTTTGAATGTGCTGAAATGCTCCCATTTCACTGTGTTACCACTTGTCAATTTTCTGCACACAAGGAGGATGCATTTTGGGCATGCAGAAAAAATCTGGGGACTCTGTGCCACCACTGCGCGCATGACTGAGTGTGCCATTAATTCTGGGGGACTTTGAATGTGCTGAAATGCTCTCATTTCAATGTGTTACCACTTGTCAATTTTCTAGACACAAATTGGATGCATTTTGGGCATGCAGAAAAAATCTGGGGACTCTGTGCCACCACTGCACGCATGACTGAGTGCGCCATTAATATTTTGGGGGACTTTGAAAGTGCTGAAACGCTCTAATTTCACTATGTTACCACTTGTCAATTTTCTGGACACAAGGCGGATGCATTTTGGGAATGCAGAAAAAATCTGGGGACTCTGTGCCACCACTGCACGCACGACTGAGTGTGCCATTAATTCTGAGGGATTTTGAATGTGCTGAAACGCTCTCATCTCACTGTGTTACCACTTGTCAATTTTCTGGACACAAGGCAGATGCATTTTGGGCATGCAGAAAAAATCTGGGGACTCTGTGCCACCACTGCACGCATGACTGAGTGCGCCATTAATTCTGGGGATGCATTTTGTATGTTGTGTGATTGTGAGCTCATGATGTCATACTGACATTATCAATTAAAGCAGCATTGCAAGAATGACATGACAATTTTGAACTGTACTTTTTATGCTGCTTTACATTGCCACAGCCACTTGCTACTCCGAGTCGTGACTTGAATGATATGCTTCTTTTCACAATTTCTGTCTGCTTTACTTAGTTGACTAATTTTTTCATGTATTAAAAAAAATGAGCACGCCTTTCAATATTGTTCTGACCAGGTTTGTATTTATTTGCAGCTGCTTTTCAATAAATATTGTTCTGTGGTGTCATAAAGCACTGCCTGCTGCATAACTGTTAATTTACAACAGAAGTGATATATAACAACTAACTGATGTGATGGAGAAAAGCAGAGGAAAACAATGACAAAGACCTGGTCAGCACCAATTTAAAAGGAATGCGCCTTTCATTATTTCACACATGAAAAAAGGTAGTACAACAGACTCAACTACTGGAAATTCTCATATCATTACAGTCAGTATATGAGTAAAGGAAGTTGTAACATAGCAGTAAAAAATATAGGTCAGAGTTCTCAACAGATTGTTGTGCTGCTGCTTTACAGAGATTCACCACGTTACGTAGTTATGATGATGCACATAACCTAATATGTGGGCGCCTTACTTCCAGGGAAATCTTTCTTGCTCCACATAGTGCAATACATTTCTGTGAAAACCGCCCATAATTTCATTACAGCATGTCACGTGACGGAGGAATTCCCATTCAGAAAAGCCACCCACATTCTGCCCCACTTTCTCAGCAACATTAGAACGTGATGCCAGGGAAGTGCAGGTGCGTGCTTCACTATAGTGAATGTCCAGCAGCTATCCCATTATTTTGTTACGTTATAAGGTTCACTTTGTGATGAAATGTGGCAACATTTCCACTAACAAGGCTCTTCTTACCGGAAACGTGCCCATACGTTTCACCACAAACTTACCATTATAACAAAGAAAGAAGCTGCCGGACAATCGGACATTCACTATAATGGAGCATGCACCCACGCTCTCCCTAGAATCACGTCCTAACATTGCTGAGAAAGAGGGGCAGAATTTGGGTGGCTTTTCTGAATGGGAATTCCTCCGTCACATGACACACTGTAATGAAATTACGGGCAGTTTTCACAGAAATGTATTGCACTATGTGGAGCAGAAAAGATTCCCTAGAGTAAAGGCCCATCATACGGGTGCAATGTTGTAACTCAGTGAATCTCTTTCATGTCTATTTCACAAGCAAAATAGTTATAGAGCCTCAGTAATGTTTACTTTGTGTTAGGGACTCATGAATTGGATTTTAAGTGTTTACATAAACAGCATGAAAGACAGCAATGCAGTATGTTGTGCTGAACTGCACGTGTGCGTCTGTTATTCTTTCCTGTGTGCAGCCACGATTGTACAGCTTCATGCAAACATATATATGGTAAGACTTGTTGCACTATCAAGAATAAAGATAACAAAGACTACCCGATATATCTTTTATTGGTACCATCAGCGCCAGCAGACTAAGTGATATATTTTTTCAGAGGTATCAGGTCACTGTGCACCTCAGTCACTTGCAATGCACACATGACTTTGAGGAGGTCATAGCACAAAAAACACATGCTCTTCTAAAAGTTATGTGTGCAGTATAGTATATAATGGGACTAAGGCGCACTCTGGTCAGACACCTCTGAAAAGTATCGTATCACTTAGTCCACTGATGATTATGGTGATAATAAAATATACTGTATTCTGCTTGCTAGTCTTTATAGCATAAACACTGCCTACAACAAGTCAGCAACAGCAATATATGGTTGCAACATGCTGCACAATGTCTGATGTCACACACACACACACACACACACACACACACGAAACAACACTGACTGCACAAATGCAATTTTACACATCATACTTGCACTGCTCACGACAGCTTGTCCACAAGCACTCCAAAACAAAAAGTAAACATTACTGAGGCACTGCAACTACAGAAGGGAAAATGTGTATTATTAAACAACAACAAAGAAAATCCACACAAAAACAGCACAGCACAGTAGTGGGGTTGGGGGGTCCAAAAAACAATCCCTTAATGTGGCCGTGGGATGCCATGGTGGTCCAGCAGCAGGTGCAGCATTGTGAGTATTTGCTGCTGCTGTTGCTGTATTGTATCGACCTGCTGCTGCACAGCACCTACCCTCTCATTATTCTCCTCTAGGGCCGCCCACACCAGGGCAATGTTGGCCTCTGTTGCAGAGATTGTGGCAGGGTCCACTGCAGGTGGAAACCCAGGTAGTGGTGGAGAGGGTGGTGCTGGTGGCTGTGGTGGTGGTGCAGCTGCTGCACTGGCCCTCCTCCTGCTGTGGTGGCGAGGCACAAATTCAACCCCAGCAGCACCTTCGGCCACTGCCATGGAAGGGCCAGCAGGTGGACACCTGGTCCCTTCCGTGGCAGCCTGCCACTCCGCCTTGTGGTGGTTCAACATATGGGTGCGCTGGCCACTGGTCCCCAAATGTGTCCCCGGGGCCACAGTGCACCGGCACACTGCACAGATGGCACACCATGACTGTGCTGTCTCTCCCCACAGAGTTAAAAAACTCCCACACTGGGAAGCTGCGGGGGGGGGGACCAGATACAGTTCTAGCACCACCTATGTTTTCCTGGGGCACCTCCTGTGGCTATGGAGGTGGTGGAGGGGGTGCTGCTGGAGTCCCTACAGCTGCTACCGGTGATGGTGATAGTGGTGGAGTAGGGGCTGAGCAGCAGCCACTCGTGCTGCTGCTGCTGTTGTTTCCACAGGGGGGGAAACAACACCTAAGAGTCGGGAGTGGTCCAGCAACACACGACCGTCCCCACGTGTGCGAACTCCTCTACTCTGACCATGCCCACGGGCCAGTGACTCTCCTTCTCCAGGGTCCATCCTTCCCACGCAAGTCCCTGACCCTAACTATAAACAAATCCAACCACACCCGGTGGCCGCACTCACTCTCACACTCCCAGACTCACAGAGTCACACACACACACACAAAACAAAACTTATAAAAAAAAATTCACTACCAAAAAAACAATCACAAACACAATACAAAAACTAAATAAAGATATAGCTTTTAAAAAAGCTGTTGTTTTCAGGCACAAAGGCAATAAAGCACTTTCTGACAGTGACACAAAACTGCTCTCCTCTCCACAAAGCCTTCTCCCTCTACGACTGCAAAGGAAAAAGTGAAACTGCTTCTCTGACTCACTTCCTTCCTGCTTGGCTTAAAGCATGTGACTTACAGTACTGTAAGCCATGTGATGTGTGGGGGGCTGCCTATTTACTTGTCACTTTGCCTTACTTCACGTTAAGGCATAATGACAATGCAAAGTAATAATGAGAACACAAAGTGAGCACTTTGCAGTGGCCACTTCACGTTGTGCTCCGCCAACACGAAGTGGCCACTTCGCGTTCATTTCACCAGCAGATTTAAAATTTGCTGCATCTCTATTGATGATAGATGTGAGTTTATCCATACCCCAAAATCTTTTTCACATTTACTGCTTTCAATTACTTCATCATTAAAAACAGTGTGGTTCACGATAAACTCAGCTACAGAGTCAAGCCATACAAAAGTGAGGGTCCTGGACTTCAGGAGGGCTGACTTTGGCAAGATGGGAGAGTGCCTTAGAAAGGCACTAGCAAACAGGGTAGAAGGAGGGGTGGAGCAACAATGGGGAAATATCAAAACTGCCATCACAGAGGCTACAAGCCTTTGTGTGAAGCAAATAAACAAATCAAAATGAAAGAAAAAGCCACTATGGTTCTCAAAAGAAGTGGCGGTGAAGGTTAGGGAGAAAAGATAGCATTTAGAAGTATAAGGAAACACAGAAGGAGCAGGACAGAGAACTGTACCAGTTAAGGCAGAAGAAAGCAGGAGGGTAGTCAGAATAGCAAAGGCACAAACTGAGGAAAAGATAGCCAACCCAGTTAGAAGGGGATAAACCTTTCATAGGTATATCAGGGAGCGTAGGAAGACAAAGGGAGGGATAGTGAGGCTGAATAGACTGGATGGTGGGTGGGCAGAGAGTGACAGTGAAAAAGCAGGATACTGAATGAATACTTCTGTTCAGTATTCACAAAAGAGGAAGTGGGGGAGGTGCCTAATCCAATTAACAGAAGCACTCTGGAGAGGGGGGTCAATCCCAGTCCTTTCACAGAAGAAAGGGTTCTGAAAGAACTCCTAAAACTGAAGGTAGACAAAGCAATGGGACCAGATGGAATTCACCCCAGAATTCTAAAAGAATTAAGCAGAGAACTAGTGACACCACTGACTACCCTTTTTAACAAACCATGGGAGGATGGTGTGGTACCTGAGGACTGGAAGAAGGCTGATGTTATTCCCCTTCACAAAAGTGGGAGCAAGACAGAGGCAGGAAACTACAGACCTGTCAGTTTGACCTCTGTGGTAGGGAAAGTGATGGAATCACTTCTGAAGGAAAGAACTGTTGAGTACCTAGAGGCGAGTAGGGCACAGGACCCAAGGCAGCTTGGGTTCACAGCGGGAAGGTCATATCAGATGAATCTAATTGATTTCTTTGACTGGGTAACTAAAGTAGTAGACCAGGGAGGGGTTGTGGACATGGCCTACCTAGACTTTAGCAAGGCATTTGACATAGTCCCACACAAAATATTAGTAGTCAAATTAACCAGCCTTGGAGTGGGTCCAAGGGTGGTAGCCTGGGTAAAACATTGGCTGAACAACAGGACACAGAAGGTAATTGTAAATGGAGTCCACTCTGAAGAAAGAGGGGTTACTAGTGGGGTACCGCAGGGTTCAGTATACTGGGTCCAGTCCTTTTTAATGTCTTTATAAGTGACATTGCAGAGGGACTGGAAGGAAAAGTATGCCTCTTTGCAGATGACACAAAGATCTGCAACAGGGTTGATACACAAGGAGGCGTGGAAAGGACGAGAAGGGACTTGGCAAGGTTGGAGGAATGGTCAGAAGTATGGCAGCTTGGATTCAATGCAAAGAAGTATTAAAGTAATGCACCTGGGAAACAAAACCCAGGGAAGATTACACAATGGGGAGGTAGTAACAACAAAAATGGAAAGGGACCTGGGGTAATCATATCAGATGACCTTAAGGTTGGCAAGCAATGTGAGAAGGCGGTAGGGAGGGCTGGGGGGATACTGGGATGTATAGGGAGAGGCATCACCAGCAGAAAACAGGAAGTTGTTATCCCCTGTACAGACAGTTGGTGAGACCCCATCTGGAGTACTGTGTCCAGTTCTGGAGACCCCATCTCCACAAGGACATAGACAGGATGGAGGCAGTTCAGAGGAGGGCAACTAAAATGGTGCAGGGTCTGCAAGAGAAGCCATATGAGGAGAGGCTAAAAGAGTTTAATATGTATACCCTTGAGGAAAGGAGGGAGAGGGGGGACATGATAGAAACATTTGAGTACCTCACTGGAATTAACAAAGTCCAAGAGGGTAGAATCTTTCAGAAAAAGAGATGTGCAAGAACAAGGGGACACAATTTGAAGACAGAGGGGGGACGGCTCAAGGGCAATGTAAGGAAGTATTTTTTCACAGAGAGGGTGGTGGACACATGGAACAGCCTTCCTGAGGAGGTTGTGGGGTCTAAAACTGTGGGAGAATTCAAGAATGCATGGGACAGACATAAGGCAATTTTTGTTGGGGGTAGGAAGAAATAGGCTGTTGGTTAAATAGGATCTGCAGCTTATCCTTTAGGTAGGGAAATGGGCAGACTAGGTGGTCCAAGCAGTCCTTATCTGCCATCAAAGACTATGTTTCTATGTTTCTAAGGTACTGATAGTTGGGGTTATTTTTCCCAAAATGTATTACGGCACATTTAGCTTCATTAAATTTCATATTATTTTTCTCCCCCCATTGTTAAATAGCCTTGAGACCTTCACATTAATAGTTGGTATTTCAGAATGGATGAAACATCTCCACCTATTTTTGTGTCATCAGTAACTTTTGAGATGACAGAATCAAGACCCTTTCCCATGTCACTTATAAATAAACCAAATAGTACCGGGCCCAACACCGATCCCTGTGGAACACCACTGTAGACATTTCATTCATTGGAAAGTACAGAATTAATTTGCACTTTTTGCTTTCTATCTGTCAACCAATTACCTATCCATCTTACAATATATTTATTTAATCCTATATCACTTAATTTTTGAATACGTTTATCATGTGGAACTGAGTCAAAAGCCTTTCCCAAATCCAAAAACATTACATCAGTTGGAGTTCCTTTATCAGTTTGACTGCTTACAAAAATTGTAGAATGAAATCAGATTAGTATTACAAGAAAGACCTTTCCTAAAGCCATGCTGTGTATTGTCATGTAACCCCAATACAGCTATTTCATTATCAATTTTATTCTTAATTAAGCGTTCTAATAACTTTCAACAAATTGACGTGAGACTAATGGGCGTGTAATTAGCAACATTTGATCTGTTACCCTTTTTATGGATTGAGACAACTATTGCTTTTCGCCAATCAGATGGAACCTCAGCAGTCATGAGGGATTTATTAAATAAGATGGTCAGGGGCTTAACTACCACATCAGCAAGTTGTTTCCAAATAATAGGATCAATATTATCAGGTCCTGATGAGGATGACGTACGTATTCTATATAGCTCGTCAAGTACCATATCGTGGGTTAAACTGAATACCTCCAACTTGTCCACACAGGTAATAGTCACCATAGAGTTATTTAATTGGAAAACCGAGGTGAAATATTTATTAAAGCTGTTGGCAATATCCTTGTTATTATGCATTGTTTCACCATTAACAGTTACTGTATTAATTCTATTGTTAGTTTGCTTATTGTTGTTAACATAAGTATAAAAGGCCTTACAATTTTTTTATGGCTAATTTGTTTTCAAGCTTAATTGTTTTCCTTTTTAATTAATGATTTAAGCAATCTCTGTTGTGTCCTATACTTTAGTTGGTTAATTTGGGAGGGATTTAACTTATATTTCCTAAAGACTTTATTTTTCTTCCTTATTTGAGTTTTTATGGCCTTGGAGAACCAGGGAGGAATATCACCTTTACTATTTATTTTTTTTACACCTTGGGATATGTTGGTCAATTATCTCCTGTATCTTAGTTGTCAATTTGTCCCACATTGAATTAACTTCCAGGTCATTAAAGGATGTCCCCCAATTAATGTTATTTAAAGCATTAATTATTTTAGGCCAGTTTGCTTTTTTGTAATCTAATAATGTTGAGTGCCCTTGGGTTTTAGGTTTAATAAGGTTAGGGCACATTCTATAGTTTCATGGTTACTACACCCTAAATGAGCGCAGACTTCTATGTTACAAATTCTTTCTTTAGAATTTGTAATTACTAGATCCAGGATATTCTTCCCTCTGGTAGGAATATCTACCATTTGATAACATTCATGGGAGGATAATATATCCACTAGGGTTTGTTCAAAGATAGTTATTCCTTTCAGCAAGTCCCAGGCTATACCTGGTACACTGAAATCACCACCCAGTAGTATGGTATCACCTACTGTAGACTGCATGTAGTAGTATCAGTTTCATTAATTAAGGTGCAGTTGTAACAACTATCACGATTCGGTGGTCTGTAACAAACTCCCAATCCTATTTTTAGCAGGTGGGGAAAGAGTATATTTATCCGTAAGGTTTCTGTTGATCTTTCATTGTTGTTCAATATTTCTATTTCTTGGCATTGAATATGTACAGAAATATAGCAGCATACTCCACCTCCTTTCCTATCAATTCTATTTTTAGAAAATAGTTGGTACCCTGGAATGCTATTGGACCAATCACTAGTCTCATCCCACCAGGTTTCAGTTACACAAACAATATCTATATTATGTACTTCATAAGTATTTTCAGTTCTGCTAATTTAATTTGGTTGAGACTCCTGGCATTGATACGCCAGATTTTTATTTTGTTTAGGTTATCAATGTTGTAATTGCTGTTTGTCTGGGTTCCCTTATCCCCCCTTGATGTTAGTTTAAAGATTTACCGATAATGTTCTCAAATGCCCTTCCCAATTTATATGCACCTTGTTTGCTTAAGTGTAAGCCATCCCAACAATATAGCGATCTATTGTCACAAAACATTTCCCAGTGAGGAACAGACGAATAACCTTCTTTAAGGATCCATTTCCGCAACCACTCATTTATACATTTGATTTTTCTTTCTGTTTGGTAATTCGCTCTAGGTACAGGTAATATTTCGGAGAAGTATATCTTACACTTGATTTCTTTTAAGGTTTCCCCCAAGCTAATGAAATTCCTTTTTTATTTCCTCAATTGACGATTTTTTTAAATCATTAGTGCCAGCATGTATTATAACAAGGGAGTTTGGACCTGAGTTGTGGAGGATGTCAGTACACATATTGTGAATATCTTTTATCCCAGACCCTCTAAATGATGAACAAGCAATATTGTGTTTATCTTTCCAACACACAATTTTATCGGTGTATTTTATCATGGAATCACCAAGTACAAAATATTGCCTATGTGACTCATTTGTAGGTAACATATCCATAGGCTGTGTGTGATCCATCGGGGCTGATTGTGGTACATTATTGCTTACTTCTTCTAGATGTTTTGTATTGTTTTTATGTTTACCTCCCCTATCTTTTACAGTAGGGATGGACACATTTTGGTTTTCCCATATTTGTAAAGATTGTTCAATAGTGTCATCTGATAGAGTATGTATACGAGATACCTCATTCACAAGGTCTGGCCGTTCCCCATCATGCTGTTCCTCATTATTTTCCTCTTGATTTTCCCCAGGATCTCCATTCCCATACAGTCACCAGTGTCAAAATCAGTTAATGGTTCATATATATTACTCAGTACAACACTGTTGCCCAAGGCCCTACATCTTGCTTTTGATTTGTGCCCCACCACAACTTCAGTCCAATCCTCAGTTTCACAATTATTACCATTATCATTATTAGTATTGCATTTCCTTTTCTCATTGTGAGTAATTCCACTTTATTGATTTATCATCCCCAAATCTGAAGTTACACAAGAACTGTCTCATATGCCCTTACCCTGAAATGAGCTATGTACTTTGGAAACCAATGCCTCCTGTTGTTGTTCAAGCACAGCTAACCTTTTATAAAATAGTTCAAGATCTTCCCTAAGAACACTACTGTTGACATATTTTGCACATACATATGGTAGGATTTCAGGAAGTGAGTCAAACAAGGTGTACATATTACAGGTGTTACACAATAAACCTGTCTCCCCATCAAGAGTCATGATAATTTCCCTCCTAGTTGGCTGTGGTGTGCTCATGGTAATGGCACTAACAGTATGGTGTGTTTCCAAAGCAATTAGATCACTCATATTTGTTTTTGCAAGCTACCAGAACTACTATACAGTATATTGAGAACTACTTACTATTTGGTAATCAGGTATGTTTACCCCACTTGCCCTCTTTCATTCTTGACACGCGTGACACGCGCTAGGACATGCATGTCTTAGCATGCACGGCTTCATCCTATACTCACATGCAGGCTTTCTCTTAAAGGTGCCTGTGACCCAGGAAGTGCTCCTAGGGGTCACGGAGTGGTCTGTGTGCTAATGCACTAAAAATACGCTTTAAAAGTACAAATAACTACTAAATAGTGGCTTAACTAAATAATAGCAGTCTCCCCAAAGTTCCAAAATGAATAATGACCCCTGTAATAATGAGCTGTAGTTCCCGATTAGTACTCTGAGAACTACACCTCCTCTTCCCAGTTCCTTTGCAGTCCCTAGGTCTCCAGAACCTTGCGATAGCGAGCACAATCAAATGCACAATATAGATACAAGTTCGATGGTTCATTTATCAAAAAAAAAAATACAATATTCTGTTGCTAGCACTGCACAGAAGAGAAAATTACTCACCTTAGTAATTGTGTTTCTTCTAATGGAGTCTTGCTGTATTCTGACAATTGCAGTTAGCTCCAGCACTTGAAATGCCCTGGAGAGTGAAGGGTTAAAATTCTATGCCAGGCATAGAACGTTGGTCTCGAGCTCGGTTGAAAACTCTGTCTGTGACACTTTGAAACCAAACCGTCAGATTCTTACAAGCTAAAACTCACTGACTATATAATGTGGAAATTGTAAAATTCCTACTAGCCAACTGGCAACAAAGACTTTAGATTCCTAAAAGACTCAAGTCAGGAAATCCAAAGACCAAAAACCAAGCAATAAAAAATAAAAAAACTCTTAACTAGTCAAATACAAGGCACCCAACACAACAGAAAGTGGTCTAAAGACATCCCTGGGGTGCAACACTGCACTTGCCCACCCACTTCCCAAAACAGGTTCTGAGAGGGGAGGCAGGGAGGGAGGTCAGAATACAGCAAGACTCCATTAGAAGAAACACAGTTACTAAGGTGAGTAATTTTTTCTTCAAACAACATGAAGTCTTGCTGTATTCTGACAATTGCAGACTACCAAGCAATACCTCCAAGGAGGAGGGACAGAACCTACTTTGGGAATAAGCTCTGCAGTACTGCTGTGCCAAACCTAGCATCACTCCTAGCCTGGATATCCAGAGAGTAATGCTTGGTGAAGGTATGAACTGTTTTCCAGGTGGCTGCTTGGCAAAGTTCTAACAAAGGAATATCCCTGGCCGCAGCCAGAGATGCAGCTGCACCTCTAGTGGAATGAGCCCTCAGGCCTGAGGGTGAAGTTTTTCCCAGTTGCTCATAGCAGAATTGGATACAGGACACAATCCACCTGGCAATGGTTCTCTTGGTGACAGGTTTTCCCATACCTACTTCCCCATAAGTGAGGAACAACTGGAAGGAGTTAAACCTGTGACCTTTTGTACATTCTATGTAGTAACTAAGGGCCCTTTTAACATCTAAACTGTGTAGCCTCTGCTCTCCTGAGGAGGTGTGATCAGTGAAGAACACAGGAAGAGACATAGATTGGTTTAAGTGGAAATCAGAAACCACTTTGGGTAAGAACCTTCTATTGGTGCTAAGGACCACCTTATCTCTATGGAATGAAATGAAGTCAGGCTCCACTGACAGGGCTTGCAATTCACTGATACATCTGGCAGAAGTAACAGCAACCAAAAACACAGTTTTCCAAGTCAAGTACTTGAGCTCTCCTGAGGACATAGGCCCAATGGGGGTTGCATAAGCTGAGCAATGCAAATATTCAAATCCCAGGCAGGAGCAGGATCCCTAAAAGGGGGATTAGTATGACGCAATCCTTTGAAAAATTTACAGAATACAGGGTGAGATGACAGAGAGGAAGACTTCCCCACTGACAGGAAAGCAGAAACAGCTGACAAATGAATTTTGAGGGTAGCTGGTTTGAGGCCTAGGCCATTAAGGTGAACCATACATTCCAGAACTGTAGACAACTCAGCAGTGTCTGGGGATATATGCTTCTTGGAACACCAAATACTGAACCTTTTCCATTTGGAGTTGTAAGTTTTTCTGGTGGCAGGCTTATGAGAAGCTTTGAGAATATCCAGAACCCCCTTGGGACAGATGTAAGTCTGCATACTCTAACTCTTCAAGAGCCATGCCTTGAGATTGAGTGACTGGAGACTGGGGTACCAAATCCTCCCCTGAGAAGAGGTTAACAGGTTGTGATTCCTGGGAAGAGACAGGGGAAGATGGACTGCTAGGGACAGCAACAGGGGGTACCAAGGCTGCCTGGCCCAGTCTGAAGCAATCAGAATCACTTTGCAAGGTTGTGACCTTACCTTGACTAGAACCTTGAACAGTAGAGGGAAAGGAGGGGAAGGCATAAAGAAATTTCCCTTCCCAGTTCAAAATCAGAGCATCCAGAGGGACTGAGCCCAAGACTGGGGGTCTGCAACAAAACAGAGGAAGTTGGTGATTGTCTGGGGCTGCAAAGAGATCTATCTCTGGAGTGCCCCACCTTGAGAAAATCACTTTCAAATCCAAAGGATCCAAAGACCATTCGTGATGGCCCTGGGAAATCCTGCTCAATGCATCTGCTATCACATTGACCTTTCCTGGGAGGTGGACTGCTACCAGAGAGGTCTGTAGAGAATAAGCCAGGGACCATATTTTCATGGCCTCCGTGCACAAGGCCGTAGACCAAGTGCCTCCCTTCTTGTTGATGTACCACATGGTGTTAGTGTTGTCCGTCCTGACCTGAACCACCTTGTTCTGTACTGACTGAGAGAAAGCTTGTAGGGCAAGAAGTACTGCCCTGAGCTCCAGGAGGTTGATATGAAGAAGGGATTCCTGAGGGGACCACAGTCCCTGGGCCGTGTGAGACCCCAGATGGGCTCCCCACCCCAAAAGGGAAGCATCTGTGGTAAGAACCACAGAGTGAGTCTGAGTGACAAATGGAACACCTTGCCTCAGATTGTCCAGGTCCTGCCACCACTGAAGGGCCTGAATTAAGGTCTGAGTAATAGGAACTAGCTTGGTAAGAGGATCTTTCCTTTGGGACCAAAAGGTCCTCAGATGGAACTGAATGTCCCTCATCTGAAACATAGCCCCTTGGACCACTGCCGTGGAAGCTGCCATGTGGCCCAAAAGCTGAAGAAAATGCCTTGCTGGTCGAGAAGCCAGAGGGAGGAAGGAAGAGGCCAGCTGAGAGATGGCATTTGCCCTTTCCAAAGGAAGCAAAGCTCTTGCCTTGAGCGTGTCCAGCTCTGCTCCTATAAAAGTGAGGAGCTGTACTGGCTCGAGAACTGACCTGGGAAGATTGAGAAGGAAGCCCAGGGAAGTGAGAACTTGCTGGGTAACCTGCAGATCTGACTTGACTTGGTCTGGGGACTGGCCCATAAGGAGCCAATCGTCCAGGTATGGAAAGATAGAAATCCTTTTCCTTCTTAAAAAGGCCACCACTACTGCTAGGCACTTTGTAAACACCCTTGGAGCTGAAGTTAGGCCAAAAGGCATTGCTCTGAACTGGTAATGGCCTGAGGGCAATTTGAACTTGAGGTACTTTCTGTGGAGCACCTGATGGGAATGTGAAAATAGGCATCCTTGAGGTCCAGGGAGGCTAGCCAGTCTCCTGGCCTCAGAGAGGGAAGAATTGTTCCCAGAGTCACCATTTTGAATTTTGGCTTTACCAGGTGCTTGTTTAGGTATCTTAGATCTAGAATGGGTCACCACTCCCCTGTCTTTTTTGGGGTAAGGAAGTACCTGGAGTACAGACCTTTGCCCCTGTATGGGGTAGGAACTCTCTCTATGGCTCTTAAGGTCAGTAGAGAGGCAACCTCTGCCTCTAGAGCAAGAGTTTCTGATGAATTTGCAGGTGGAAAGGATTTGGGTCTCAGTTTCGGAAAATTTTTGAAACTGAGAACCAGCCCCTGGCTTACAACCTCCAAGACCCACTTGTCTGAGGTAACAGACATCCAGTCCTGGACAAAGTAAGCCAGCCTGCCTCCTACCAGAATGGAGGAGTCGACCCAGGCTGACACATCAGGGTGTCTGCTTGGCAGGAGCCTTAGGCTGAGGGGTGGATGCAGCCCTGCTCATCCCCCTTCTGCCTCTCCCTCTGAAGAACCCCCTCTGAGAAAAGGAAGAAGAGGCTGTGCTTGGTAGAAAGGCCTGTGGAAAGGCCTGCCCCTGCCCCTAGCTTGCTGCCTTTGAGGAGTTGCCTGCCTCTCCTTGGCCTGGGCACTCCTGTACTCAACCATTTTCTTCATGTAATTCTCCATCTGCTCCCCAAACAGAGAATTACCCACCACAGGGAAATACATGGCCTTAGCCTGGGTATCCTGCAAAAGGCTAGTACATCTGAGCCAAGCCATTCTCCGAAGAGCCACAGATGTAGCCATGACTCTTGATGACACATCACTGGAGTCCACAGCAGCAGAAATTGCACCTTTGATGCCTCGATCCATCAGCAGCCACCCCTCAGCTCCTTGGCTGAGCTGAGGGAAGCCTGTTTAGCCAGTGCCAGTACAGTGTCCCACCTGGACTTCTGGTACCTGGCTGTGTAAAACCATATAGTTAGCCTGCCTAAGTCCCAAAGATGATGCCATGTACTGCTTCTTTGCCATGGCATCTATCTTCCTGGAGTCTTTGTCTGGGAGGTGTGAAGTCAAGGGGATGTTTGCCTTGTCACAGGCTGCAGCCTGCACTACCCCAACATGGCTGCATTGCTGATAAAGAAACTCCATATCTGAGCCTGACAATAGAAACATAGAAACATAGAAGTTGACTGCAGATAAGAACCGCAAGGCCCATCCAGTCTGCCCATTTGTTTTTCTACCTTATAAATGTGCCATCAGCCTTTGCTCTGTTAGTGGCCTATCTATTCATAGTCATTTGTATTGCTCCCTTATGCCTATCCCATGCCTGTTTGAAGCCCTGCACTGTATTCATAGCCACCACTTCTTGTGGTAAGCCATTCCAGCATCCACCACCCTTTCTGTGGAAAAGAATTTCTCACATTTCCCCTTAATCAGCCCCCTCTAATCTCATGCTTGTGTCCTCTTGTCCTGCTATTTTTCTTATATTTAAACATATTAGACTCTTTCACCTTGTTAATGCCCTTAAGGTGCTTGAATGCCTCGATCATATCACCTCTCTCTCTCCTTTGCTCAAGGGTATCATATTGGCTCTGTTAATCTGTCCTCATATGTCTTCTGATGCAGTCCCTGCACCATTTTGGTTGCCCTTCTCTGGACTGCCTCAATTTGGTTAATGTCCTTGTGAAGGTGTGGCCTCAATACTGCACGCAGTACTCAGATGGAGGCCTAACCAGTGTCTTAAAGAGGATTATTACCTCCCTCTTACGACTTGTGATACCCCTACTAATACACCCTAACACCCCCTAGCCTTACCTACTGCTTTAGAGGTCTGCTTGGATGATTTCAGGTCATCAGTGATTGATGATACCTCAAGTCTCTTTCTTCCTTCCTTTGTGACTGCTAGCAACTCCCTCCCAGCCTATAGGTGGCTTCAGGGTTTCTCTTCTCTATGTGCATGATTTTGCACTTCTTTGCATTAAATCCCAGTTGCCACTCTTCTGACCATTTTGTCAGTTTATCCGATCTCTTCTCGTTCTCCCACCCCATCTGGATCATCTACTTGCTGCAGATCTTGGTGTCATCTGCAAACAGACAAGCTTACCCTCTAGTCCATCTGCAAGGTCACTAATGAAGATGTTGAAGAGGACTGGCCCCAGGACTGATCCCTGAGGTACCCACTTGTGACTTGCATCTCTCCTGACTGTACCATTTACCACCACTCTCTGTTTCTGCCCGTCAACCAGTTTGCCACCCAGTTGACCAACTTCTACAATCCACAGAGAGCCTACCCAGCTTATTTATCAATCTTCTATGTGGAACAGTGTTAAAAGCTTTGCTGAAGTCAAGGTGGCGACATCAACTGCTCCTTGATCCACCACTCTGGTTACCCAGTCAAAAGAAATCTATGAGATTAGTTTGACAGGACCTTCCTTTTGTAAACCCATGCTGTCTTGGATCCTGTGCCTATGGATTCCAGGTGTTGCACTATCCTTTCCTTAAGGGTGCCTCCTAATCTTGCCACTACTGAGGTAAGACTGACTGGTCTGTAGTTTTCACCTCCTCCCTGCTACCACTCTTGTGGAGCGGGATCACAAAACCCTTCTCCAGTCTTCTGGGACCTCTCCTGTGCTCAGAGACTCACTAAACAGTTCTGTTAATGGCTCTGCTAGTTCCACCTTTAGCTCCTTAAGTACCCGGGGATGTATGCCATCAGGTCCCATTGCCTTATCCACCCTGAGCTCAGCAAGCTCTTGTAGGACCCTTTCTTTTGTGAAGGGAGTAGTGCTCACCTCCCTCCCCCATGTGTCCATGATGCTGAGCTGTGGGCCCTGCCTACCTTCTCTTCAGTAAATACTGAGCAAGAAGTATCTATTTAGGATAGATGCCTTTACAGGGTCCTCCTCCTCCCATGCTCTCTTTCTCCATTAAGCAGCAATACCCCCTCTGGACTTTCTCCTTTCACTAATGTATCTATAGAAAGTCTTGTCACCTTCTTTACTGTTCGTGCTAGTGTTTCCTCAGTTTGGGACTTTGCCTGCCTTACTGCCTTCCCTGCTTCCCTTAGGGCAGTTTGGTATGCCTCCCTATCTTCATCCCGCTGTGTTCCCTTATATTTCCTGAAGGCCAGCCTTTTGGCTCTGACCTTTTCTTCTTTATTTGAGAACCAAAGTGGTTTCCTTCTTCTTTGCACTTCCTTTCTGTCTAACACAATGGGATGTTGCTTCAGTATTGCATCCTTAATGCTTGCCCACTTTGCCTGTACCCCTCACCTGTGTTTCTTTTGCCAGGGCTAGCTTAACTCTGTTGGCCATCTTATCAAAGTCAGCTCCTCTAGAGTCCCATATTTTGCCTTGGAATGGGATGATTTAGATGTAGTAGCCAAATTGAACCATACCATGTGATGGTCACTGGCCCCAAGGTGACCTTCTACCTGGAGATCTGTGATCCCTTCCTTGTTAGTTAGTACTAGATCTAGGATAGCCCTGTCTCTTGTGGGTTGCTGTACCAATTGTTTGAGCGCCTCCTGCAGGGAATCCACTATGTGTCTAGTTCTGGCAGATGTTCCTGCTGGTATTGACCAATCTGTATCCGGCATGTTGAAGTCTCCATTATCAGAACCTCCTTTAGCTGTCATGTTTTGTATATCTTCTAACAGTAATGTGTCTATGTCCTCCCCTGGTCTGGGGCCTGTAGACAACCCCAGTTCTTATGGCTGTCCCATTTCCTGTTTCAGGGTGACCCACAGTTCTTCTGGCTCCTTATGTGTATTCTGAATTTCTGTAGCTTTGATATTTTCATTGACATACAGGAGCCTCCTCCCCCTTTTTGCACCTCGGTGTCTTCTGAACAATACATAGCCAGGTACTGAAGTCTCCCAAGTGTGGTTACTGGTAAACCACGTCTCACTAATTGCTACTATGTCCAGTTTAGCCTCTGACATTATGCCTGCAGGTCTGGGATCTTATTTCCCAGGCTGTGAGCATTGTGTTCATGATTTTCCATTGGCCAGATTTTGGTGTGTTAGTTGTTGGGTGAGGTTTGGCATTACCCCTGTGCGTCGTATGGGGAGACAAACCTTTTTTCTTACCAGGTGATGCAAATGAACTGCAAACATGCTGAATCCCTGTTTGACCACTAGCTGAGGGGGGAGGGGTGTTCTTCCCATTCGACGTATGGGGTGCTGCACCCCTCTCCCCATTTGCTAGTTGAAATATTCTGCAAAGACGTGAACCTCTTGTCCATTCTCTTGTCAACAGGAGGTACAAAGTTAGGAGACCTAAGAATTTTTTGTGTCTGTTTCCCAAAGGACTTATGGAGGGGAACAGACAGTCTCTTAGACTCTGGGATGTCCATCATCTCAACAAAATCAGGCTCCTCCTGATCTTCCACAGCCTCCTCAATAGGAAGCTGGAGGGTTTGAGCCACTTTTCTGTAAAACAGAAAGTGGGGAAGGGACTCAGAAAGCCTAGGAGGGGAAACACCAGAAGGTCTGTCTGGGGAGATGTCCGGTTCCACGGGCACATCCAGACTTTCACCGTCATAATCATCCTCTTCAAAATCCCCCTCCTCATCAAACTCCAGTTCGTAAAAATCTTCAGGGGAATAATCCTGAACCGACCGAACCGAACCCCTGCCAGAAGGCGCCAGATCGGTCTGAACCAGACGGAGCGATTCAACAATCCGAATCACTCTGGCTATCTCTTCGGCGGTTGGAACCTGAAGTTCTGTATCCGAACCAGTCGATTTATCCTTGCGCTTTCTCTTTGTAGAAACCGATCACTCAGGATCGGCTCTCCTCTTGCCCGAAGAAGTATCACCCTGGTCAGAGGGCACTCCTTCTGGTTCGGTAGGAACCGAACCGGGCTGGCCTTCCCGGTCAGCGGATTTCTCGGCCTCCTTATCCCTAAGTCTACCTAACCTTTCATTCAACGTAGACTTAGGGAAATTCTTGCAAATTTGGCAGTCTGAATCAAGGTGGTCAAACCTCAGACAGTAACACAGCAAGTGGTGGATGGCCTTAGCAAAGACCTCCCCACACACACTGCAGTGTTGAAACCCAGTGGGCCTGGATTTTTTCTTGGGGTTTCTCAGACATGGCCAACCTAACAAAACTTACCCTTTATAAGGCAACCACCAGGCAAGACTCCCCTATCGGTTTCTCACCGTGTTACGGGTGTTGGAAAAAAAAACGTTCAATTCACGTTTTTTTTAAAACCGACACAGACTGGTAACCACACACTAAACTTTTTCACAAGATTTTTGTCTAAAGGATCGGTTCAGCAGAACCAATCGAAAAAGCTTTACAGTTTCCACACAAATACTATCCTACATACTTACGGTACCACAGACAGAGTCTCGAACCGATAAACGGAACTTAATGCGGACTAAAACTGACAACTTTAAACGACTTTGAACCGAGCAGGAGAAAATTTCTGGAGCGACTGCTCAGTGAGGCTGAGTAAAGAATCTGACAGTTTGGTTTCGAAGTGTCACAGACAGAGTTTTCAACCGAGCTGAGCTCCAACGTTCTATGCCTGGCATAGAATTTTAACCCTTCACTCTCCAGGGCAGTTCAAGTGCTGGAGGTAACTGCAATTGTCAGAATACAGCAAGACTTCATGTTGTTTGAAGCATGCTCTTTGTGACAACAAACAGTATCTTTGCACGGTCACATACTTGTCTAGTATATGCTCATCCTGCTTTACTATATCTAATGGTTGTGTATTCTTAGGCTAAATTTTGTTGTTAGTTTCCTTACTCTGTGATTTGATGTGGAACCTCTGTAAAGAAGTCACTGACTCAAAGTTTTTTCTGAGATTGTAATAATAAAAATTAATAATAAATAAACATAATAATTCCCTATCCAGGTCACTCCCCTGAACTGGTGGCCCGTACACCACCCCCATCCTCAGTGTTCTACTCTTTGTATCCCAGAACTGCATCCAGAGGCTTTCTGTCCTCCCCTCCCCCTCTTCCTCCCTAATGCACTTTATCCCATCCCTCACATAGATCGCAACTCTTCTCCCCCCAACCCGTTCCCCTTATTCCTATTCTTTCTGTATAGTCTGAACCCTGGGATCATCATATCCCAGTCCTGGCACTGGGTGGCCCATTTTTACATTATGGCTGCAATATCCAGCCCCTCCACTGCCAAGAGAGCCTGCAGCTCTGTTGTTCTATTCCTTAGGCTCCTTGCATTCAGTGAGACCACCCTCCAGCCTGTCTCCTCCCCTTCCCTATCCCATTCTCCACCCCCTTGATCTCTCCCTGTGCCCCTTCACTTCTGCCTTTTCCCATAACTAGGGAGTTGAGCTCACTAGGCTGTCCTTTCCGGACCCTTATCCTACTAGCGGTCCCCTAGCCACCCCCCCCCAGTTTCAATCCACCTTTGTTTTTTTATACCTTGCTATTCACAGTTTTAGAACTTCCTTCACCTCCAGGTTCAAATGCAACCTCTGCCCAGTGTATAGGTTACTGTTGTCCCAGGTCCTGCCCCAGCCTGGCAGTAATCCATTCTCTCTGGTACGGCAATCCTTCAGCCACCCATTGAACTCCTCTATCCTTTTCTGCCTCACTGTACTCTCACATGGTACCGGGATCACCTCCGAGAATGCCACTAACACCCCCACTTCCTCACATTGCCTGCCCAGTTCCTCAAACCTCCCCCTTTACTTCCTCTACCATCTCCCCCACCAAGTCATTTGTACCCATGTGCATCACTTTGTGAGATTTCTTCCTCCCCCTCCATGCACACTTGAGAAGTGCCTGGCCGTGTCAACCCTGAAATAGTCTCGACCCAGATATGACTATGATTTTGTCCCCTTCCAACCTATCTGACCCCTTTCAGTATTGAATCCCCCCAGCAGCAGTACCCCCATCCTCACGTCCCCCACCTCCATCCTCATGTCATCACTGTCCACAGTCACAGAATCCACACTGCCCTGCTCCTTATTACCTCTATTTGCACCATTAGGAGCTCTTGCATCTGCTCCCCCATTACCTACCCTCCTGTTGTCACTTCCCCCACTGCCTCTACCTGGCTGCTTCCCTCCACCCTGCTTCCTCTCACGGCCTGATTCTGGGCTCATGGGCCTATGCTACCTTTCTACCCCCCCCCAATCTCTGACACTTCCACCTACAAAGCCAAGACTTCAGACCTATTTCTTGTTATCCCTGCAGTGATGCACATCTTCTTCTTCCTCCCACCCTGGATCTTTCCTCCACGTACTGCCCCTCTGCTTTCCTTGCCCCATCCACTCCTCACTTCCTCACAGGTTTACTCCTGCTAGTCCTCTTCTGCTTCTCCCAGCTACTCCACTTCGGGGTCCCCTATATCCCTGCTCCTCCCTCCCTCACCATCTCAAGCTCCCTCCAGAGCACCTGTATCTCTCCTCCAGTCTCCTTAGTCTGTAACGAACTGGACAACCTCCCGATTTTCTTGGTGTATTTCTCCCCATCTCTTCAGGTGTGCCACAGGGCTTGGTCCTGGGGCCTCTCCTGTTTTCCATTTTCCTAAATGACCTCTCCACTGCCTGCCCTCAGACAGCCATTCACAAGTATGTGGAAGACACGGTGCTGTTTACATCCGGACCCTCAACTGCTGATGTGGTGACCAGACTCCAGTAGGACTTCAACAATGTCCAGCTCTGGTTTCGCTCCAACCAGCTACACCTCAATGCCAAAAAAAAGGTCTCCATGACCTTCGGCACAAGGCAGAGACTTTCGAGGCTCCCCCACTCTCCTACCTTCCGCACCCTGGATGGGGCCACTCTGAAGGACAGCTCCTCCTTCAGATATCTTGGGGTTTGGCTTGACCAGCTCCTGGACTTTTCTGTGCATATCGATGCCATCCACAAAAACGACACCCCAGACTGGGTGCTCTTTATCAGAATTGTGGAAGCATCCTGCTGCCAGCTTGCTGCTCTATTGTACAGAAAATGATCCTTTCAGTTATTGACTACGGCAACGTACTCTACAGTGCTGTCCCTAAGTCCTCCCTAGCCAGACTGGACTCTCTCTTCCACTCCTTCTGTCATTTTGCTCTTGACTGCCCCTACACTACACATCACTGTGCCCTCTATCAGTTGCTGTCTCTTCCCTCATTACAGGAGTGCCATCTGACACACTGCATTCACCTCGCAGTCATGTTCTGGTCGCAGTCCCTGCCCACTTACCTCTCCTCAATTCTCTCTGCCTCCTCCCAGCCTACCTACTCACTCAGGAGTAATGATAACTATCTCTTCTCTATCCCACACATGTCCACTACAGCAGGCCAGTCCGCCTTCAGATATAGGCTCCCTAATCTATGAAACTCCATACCTGCGAACATTCGGCATGCCCACACAACCCAACAACTCAATGCACATCTTGCTGCTCACTTCTCCTCCACTTGTACTTGCAACTAACCTAAACCCTGCCTCCCCCAGCAACTAGTTAAGCACTGGTTTATCACTGACTCTTTATGTCACCTGTTGCTCATCTTACTCCTAATACAGCAGTGTCAGTGGCTCAGTAGGTAGCACACTCGCCTCTGAGGCCGGGAGATCAGAGGTCTGTGGGTTCAGTTTCCACATCTGGCACTTGGGTTAATATCCCAGTACTGACACTGTAATGCAGCATGAGAGGGGTGCTGCATTTCTGAGGTGCCGTCTTTCGGATGAGACGTTAAACTGAGGTCCCATCTGCCTGGATTGGTGGTAGTTCAGGTGGATGTTAAAGATCCCATGGCACTTATCGAAAAGAGTAGGGGAATTTCCCCGGTGTCCTGGCCAAATTTCCCTCATTCACTAAAAATACCACCAACAGCTTAATCTGGTTCAAGGTCAGTTGGCATTCATCTGTATCCCCTTCCCCCGGGTCGTGCCTGAAAATAGGCAGGATTTGTCTAGTGCACTTACCCGGTCAACAAAAGCTAAATAAAAAATAAATAAATAATGCCATGTTGCCCTGATTTGTGTTTTACCTTGACCTAAACAGTCTATATTGGCTAAATTGTTTATTGGCTTATTATATTTTATATGTATAATTATAATTTTGTTGTACCTGCATATCAGCTGTATCTATTGTACTCTCTCCTCTTCCCTCCCCTCCCCCCAGGAAGCATCTGTAATCAAGCAGTACTCTGCTCGGCATGCCTTCTTGGTAAAACTCTTAAATAAATAAATAAAAATCCATACAGTTGCACCCTACCATCCTCCCCGTGCCTGCCACCCTGCCACCACAATGCCCCCTATTCAACCCATTATTCCAATTTCTCCCACCACCCTTGCCAATGCCCCTCCATCCCACCATGCAATTACACCAGAGGGTAATCGGGGATGTCAGATTTGTAGTGCTTTGTTTTTATTTTACTAATTTTTGGAGCATCCACACCATTTATTGACACCATGATTTTTGGGGGGAGGGGTTACTTAAGCAGTACGGCATGACCGGGGGTTAGATTAACAGTCTGTTAATCACCCTCTGGGGTGTAATGTGGCACGAGGCACAGCCGAGTGCCATACTGCTCCTGGGAAGTGATTAAATGACTATTAATCTAACTCCTGGCAGTGAATGTTTGCTATTGTAAAACAATTATTCCAAAAGAAAAGTGTTAAAAGTACACTTTATGAATGTTTTGTTAATTTAGAGGGATATTTTTAATAAAATAGTTCTTCCACCAACAGTTTAAGAATGCAGCTTCAAAATCAGAATGCAGCATTCCAATCATTCAGCAGTGCTAGAGGATGTAATGCTGACAGGAAGAATCCATGCGCCATGGTGATCAGGCTGTACATGACAGTGTAACAGGGAATAATGTAAGGCTGTTGGAATTCAATTCAATTCAAATTATTTTACCAGGAGATACACCGTTGAGAAGAAATCATTTACAAAGTGGTCCTGGGGGACAGGCAAATATTTCAAAATACACAGTACAAAAGATATACAAAGAGAATAATAAGTCATAACAAGAGTGTCATATGCATATTCCAATACATAGGGATAACAACAGAAAATAGCATTGTAACTGAGTAACATTCAAGGGTTTACACATCAGAAGCGAACATAAGACATATGATCAAGGCATAAGCTGCTAATACATACATACACTGGTGAGGCTAGTGGATTATTTAGAAAGATGACTAAGCAAGAGTGAGAAAGTGGTATAACAGAGAATAGTAGAAAGCAAGGACGTGGAGTTATTCAGAGGGCATAGGCTAGGAGAGAAGGTACAAGAAGAACTGCAAAGGTAGAAAGAGACGGGGTGGGTAAAGGAAACTAGATAAGACTGAGACCACATCTACAAGTGCTATAGCGGGACGAATAGGGCATGACAGCCTAACCGAGGCCTAGCTGTAGCACTGACAGTTATTTACCCATACAGATTTTAGCACTGATTTAAAGGAGTTTAGACCAGTCAGCTGGGTTAGTTTTAAGGTATCTTGGATAGTATTCCACAGGGAAGGGATTAATCTCAATCTCAATCTTTATTTATTTATATAAGGCGCCTTTCTAAAACCAAGGCGCCTGTACAATACAAAATAAAACAATAATTAAGACCATTTTTAAAATTAAACTAAACAACAATATTCAGAAATCATTACATGCTTTGCTAAAGAGATAGGTTTTTAAAGATTCTTTAAAACTTTGGACAGTTGGGCTAAAGTAACTAAGTGCATTAAGTAACTAAGATATGCAAGGCCAAAGCAAGACCTAATTCTGGGGGTATCCAACCGAATAGAGTCTTAACGCCTAAGAGAATATGAACACGAGGTAGTACTAAAAAGGTCATGAATATAAGTAGGAAGTTCCAAGGAGAGGGCTCTATAGGCCCACAGGGAAGCATTATGGTATCTTCACGCAGCTAAAGACAGCCAACCTAGTTTTGCATAGAGCATGCAATGATGTGTATTAGATGCCGCATTAGTGACAAACCTTATTGCCCTATGGTAAAGGATGTCAAGTTTTGCAAGGGCAGTTTTAGAACCATGGTGATACAAGATGTCCGCGTAATCGAAGAGGGGCAAAAAAGTTGACATGACAAGCCTTAGTTTAGCTTCAAAGGTTAGTAGATGCCAGATCCTGAAGAAGAGTCCCAGCCTTTGCTTGAGTTTTTTAGCAAGTTCCTCAATATGAATTGAAAAGGAAAGTCTATGATCCAGACAGAAGCCAAGATATTTGAATTTCTCGACTGCCTCAATAGTTTCACCCAAGATGGTAGTGATCGAAAGTTTAGAAGGGAGGGAGTTTAGATCACCCAAGTTGTCCTGGGATGAGAATAACATAAGTTTGGTCTTCTTAGCATTGAGTAATAATTTTAAGTATAGTAGGTTATGTTGTAACAGTGTAAATTCTTTCTGAAGTATGAGGCATGCATCTTCTATGGAGGGTTTAGCAACATAGATGACCGTGTCATCAGCAAATAAATGGATACTTGCACTGGTGACTCATTGGTCAATATTATTAATGTATACGGCAAAGAGGAGAGGCCCAAGAATTGACCCTTGAGGGATGCCTCTTAGGAGGGCTTTAAGTGGCGATAGGTCACCTTGAGCAGAAACTTGCTGCTGCCTTCCGGTGAGGTAGCAGGAGAACCAATTATGGAGTGTGGAGTCAATTCCAAGGTTAGTCAGCAAGGACAGGAGTAGGTTGTGGTCGACAGTATTGAATGCTTTACTTAGATCACCGAAAGGTGATTTTGCAGTCACTGCGTGGAATCACCTTTCGGAACTGATTAACGAAATGACAGTGCCACTGTTCATGAGGTGGGCTCTCAAAAAGCCTATGTTGCAAATTTGGTGAAAAAATCAAAAAAATTACTGTTTTACGAACGTGCATTGTGCAGTTTCCACGCACACTAGTAACTTTGTGAATTTGTAGTATTTTCACTCCAGATTTTCAACATTGGCAGTTTTCCACACCAACTTATGAACAGTGCAGCTGTCATTTTACACATCCTGGCCTAAATGTGTTTTCGTACTTCTGGCGCAGAACAGCACAGTCACTGTGGGAAATCAGTGTTTGTGAAAGCTTAAGAAAATCACAGCAACACTGTTCATCAGCAGAGGTCCTAAAATGCCTATGTTGAAAATTTGGTGATGAAAGTCCATAAAATGACTGTGTCACGAGCGTGCATTGTGCAGTTTCGACGCACCATCGTAACTTCGAAACTCTGTAATATTTTCACGCCAGATTTTCAACATTG
Organism: Neoceratodus forsteri; assembly: GCA_016271365.2. Taxonomy (NCBI): domain Eukaryota; kingdom Metazoa; phylum Chordata; order Ceratodontiformes; family Ceratodontidae; genus Neoceratodus; species Neoceratodus forsteri. The sequence goes on along the minus strand of CM057457.1, from coordinate 141,041,146 downwards.
GCATTTTTTTTACACATCCTTATGAACAGTACAGCTGTCATTTTTCACATCCTGGCCAAAATGTTTTTTCGCACTTCCGGCGCAGAACAGCGCAGTCGCTGTGGGAAGTCGGTGTGCAGGACAGATTAAGAAAATCACAGTGACACCGTTCATGAGCAGTGGTGCTAAAATGCCTGTATTGAAATTTAGTCACAAAAGTCCATAAAATGACTGTTATGCACATACGTTGCAGTTTTCACACACCCTAGTAAGTTTGCACATTAGTAATATTTTCACTCCAGATTTTCAACATTGGCATTTTTTCACACCTCCTTATGAACAATACAGCTGTCATTTTTCACATCCTGCCCAAAATATGCATTTACACATCCGGCGCAGAATAGCGCGGTTGCTGTGGGAAATCAATGTTCAGGACAGATTAAGAAAATCATAGTGGCAGTGTTCATGAGCAGAGGTCACAAAATGCCTATGTTGAAAATCTGGTGAAATAATTCCACTAAATGACTGTGTTACGCGCATGCGTTGCGCAATTTCCAAGTACACTTCGAAGTTCGAGCATTTTTACTATTTTCACCTACAGATTTTCAACATTGCCATCTCTTCACACCTCCCTATGAATGGTACAGCTGTCATTCTTCACATCCTGCCCAATCTGTGTTTTCGTACATCTGGCGCAGAATGGCACGGTCGCTGTGGGAACTCAAAGTTTGGGACACTTTAACAAAATCACAGTGCCACTGTTCATGAGAAGAGGTCCAAACGCTTTCATGAGGTGGGGGGTCACAAAAAGGCCATGTTGAAAATTTGTAGTGCAAATACCAACAAACGTCCGGGGCATTAGGGTTTCTAACCATAACGTCCCACCGTACAGACTGACAGGCATCGGGGTGTGCCTTTGGATTGCCGACTGTAATGCTCATGCCATTCCACACCACCCCCAACCCTGCAGCCAGTGACAGGCATCAAGGTGTGCTTTGGACTCTTCGGCCCCAGAGTTCACCCCATTCTCCTATATTGCACCCATTTCAGCGTATGTTCCTATGGAATGGGGTGACTGTAAAACCAAACACCCCAAGGCACACCTCAACACTTGTCGGTGTCTGCAGGATAGGGTGAGGTGAAATGGCATGAACGGTATGGGCGACGACCCAAACGCATACCCCAATGCCTGTCCGTCTCTGCAGGGTGGATGTGGGGTTGGCATGAAGTTCAATACTTCACTGCCATTCCTATTCTGGATCTGTCTAACTCCTGCACTTCCAATGCTAATACCAGCAAGCAAACATTCGGCATTGACAAATGCTTGTTTTGAATTGCAGAGAGCATATCGGGTGGGGGAGCACACCACTTTGGACCATCAAACAGCGAAATCAAACATTCGTGGAACTCAACCCCAGTGTAAAATTGGTAGGTAAAGGGTTACACAAAATAGTTTAAAAAAAGCACATTTCATCTACCACCTAAAGACAGTATATTATGGGTAATACATGCAAATTGCCAATAAAGATTATGTGCTGTTTTGAGCCTTTGCAGATTGTTTCTGATACCCTTTGGTAGATTAGTGTCTTGGTAAAAGCCAAGCTAACATTAATGCCTTCATGGTGATTTGCATACATCACCCATGATACACTTCCTTTCGGAAGGGTATGGAATTTTTTGTTTATTTCAGTAGAACAGAGAAATATAGACACCGTCAACAGAAAATCATTGGTCCATCCAGTCTACCCTTTTTGTTTGATTGCACACATGTGCAAGAAACATAGTGCCATCATCCGAGTTTTCGGAGGTGTGGCATCCCTCTGCCAATTCAGTCAGTGTGTTTGCAGGCGCGGTCGCAGTTCTCCAATGCCTGCTGGAGCTGTCTATGACAGCAGTCCAAAATGCAGTGGAGTACAGTTGAAAGGGGGAGCTACGTTTCAGTGAGCAGCGATAAGATATCGCCTGCTCATGCGCGCTCCCCCTACACACACACACACACGCACGCATACTGCGTGCTCGCCCCCCCCACGCACACACTGTGTAGCCGAGGAGGTGCCCAATCCCGTCAGCTGTGCTGCGCCTCCCTAAAACAGAGTTCCATATGCCACGCTGGTGCCCACCCCAGCGTATCACATCGTATAGCCGACAGGGGTGCCCAATCCCCATCAGCTCCACTGGTCGTCCCCCCGAGAGTACAGGGTGCCACGCTGGGAGCCCACCCAGCATGGCAACAGATGCTATCGCCGGCAGGTGCCCAATCCCCGTGCCGGCTCCACGCCCCCCACCAGCCGCTCCTTATGCCATGCTGGGAGCCCACCCTAGTGTGGCAAACGCCCCGCATCATCATTTAAAAAAAACCTGAAACTGAAAAACGGTCCTCGCTGTCTCTGCCCCACCCGCGCTTCACCACCGCGCACTCCCACCTCACACCCCTCACCCCATACTTATCTCCGGGATTCGCGCGACGATCTTCGTGGACGTGAACACGCCTGCACTCTTCAAAGCTGACCGTGAACTGAGGAAATGCTGGTAAGCTGTATAATGGGATAGATAGGGTTTTTTCAACTTTGCTGCATATCTCAGACATTTTTTGGAATTTTTTCACCAAATTTTCAACATGGGGTTTTTGGGACCCCTTCTCATGAATGCTCTCACTGTCATGGTGTTAATCGGGCCAGAAGGGCGATTTCACAGTCACTGCTCGAAATCACCTTTTGGGACCGAGTAACCAAACGACACTGCCACTGTTCATAAGGTGGGCTCTCAAAAAGCCTATGTTGAAAATTTGGTGGAAAATTCTAAAATGACTGTTTTACGCCGCATTGTGTCAGTTCCTACAGCCGTCAGAAGTTTGCGAATTTCAATATTTCATTCAGATTTTCAACATTGCCATTTTATTACACTTCCTTATGAGCAGTACAGCTGTCATTTTTCACATCTTGCCCAAAAGGTGTTTCTGCCCAAGTAGCGCACAATGGCGCAGTCGGTGTGTGAAATCAATGTATGGGACACATTAAGAAAATCACAGTGACACTGTTCATGAGCAGAGGTCTTAAAATGGTTATGTTGAAAATTTGGTGAAACAATTCCTAAAAATGACTGTTTTACGAGCGTGCGTTGCACAGTTCCTACGCACGCTCGTAAGTTTGAGAATTTTCTATATTTTCACTCCAGATTTTCCACATTGCCATTTTATTATACTTCCTATGAACAGTACAGCTGCCATTTTTCATGTCGCCCCAAATAAGTTTCCGCACATGTAGCGCACAATGGTGCAGTCGGTGTGCAAAAGCAATGTTTGGGACAGATTAAGAAAATCACAGTTACACTGTTCATGAGCAGAAGTCTTAAAATAGCTATGTTGAAAATTTGGTGACAAAAGTCCATAAAATGACTGTGTTACGAGTGAGCATTGCGCAGTTTCCATGCACCCTCGTAAGTTCATGACTTTGTAATATTCTCAGTCCAGATTTTCACCAGTGGTATTTTTCCACACTTCCTTATGAACAGTACAGCTGTCATTTTTCACAACATGGCCGAAATGTGTTTTCACACTTTCAGCGCGGAGATGCGTGGTTGCTGTGGGAAATCATTGTTCGGGACAGATAAAGAAAATCACAGTGACACTGTTCATGATCGGAGGTGCCAAAATGCCTGTGTTGACAATCTGCTGTAAAAAATCCCCAAACTAATTACATTACGGATGTGCGTTGCACAGTTTCTATGCATGCTCGTGACTTCACCAGTTTTTTTAATATTTTTACTGCAGATTTGCAACATTGCCATTTTTTACACCTCCCCATGAACAGTACAGCTGTCATTTTTTACATCCTGCTCGGAATGTGTTTTTGCACCTGTGGTGCTAAATGCCGTAGTTGCTGTGCATACGCAGCTTTCAGCTAACAAACTGATATTGCCACTGTTCATGAGGTGGGGGTCACAAAAAAACCATGTTGAAAATTTGGAGTGAAAATACCAACGAATGCCTGAGGTATTAGGGTTTCCAACCATAATGCCCCACCCTGTTGAGAATGACAGGCATCAGGGGTGTGACTTGGGATTCTTGCCTGTAATGCTCATACCATTCCACACCCTGCAGCCAGTGAGAGGCATCAAGGTATGCCTTGGACTCTTCGGCCCCAAAGTTCACCCCAATCTCTTATACTGCACCCATCTCACTGTATTTCCTGATGGAATGGGGTGCGATAAGGGCCAAAGACCCTATAGCACACCGTGACACTTGTCAGTGTTGCAGTGGTAGTGTGGTGAAATGCGTGGCCGATATGCCTGACAACCCAAAGGCACACCCCAATGCCTGTCACTCTCTGCAGGGTGGTGGTGGGGTTGGCTTCAGTTCAATACTTCACTGCCATTTCTGTTATGCAGCTCTGTAACTTCTACACTACCAATGCCAATGCCAGCAAGCAAACATTCGGCATTGACAAATGCTTGTTTTCTCTACTTTACCCCATGACCTACTGTCTAGATCAGGTGTTCTCAAATGGGGAGGCCCCAACCGGTTCCAGGGAAGGCTCAAGCAGGTCTGAAAAAAGCAATGTATTTACATTTTGAGTTGTGTATATTTTGTGTGAAGGGATGAAGCAAACTGAAAGAGGCTAATAGTAGGTGAATTATGTATGTATTTACAAATCTGTGACCAGGGAAGGTACAATGAGCCAAGGCTCATTTCATATGTACCCAGGAAGGGTAAGGAGTGAATACATTTCAAACAGTAACTGGAAAAAAAAGTCAAGCAACATACAGCTAACAATAGTGCAAATAAATATGAACAATAAACTAAGAATGAGAGGTAGCAATTGATCAATTTGTAGACGGGTGGCAGAACGGCTCAGTTTTTTATTTTATTTGTACAATTGGATTTGCAACCTTTGAGCCAGATGCTCGTTTACAATGGTACCTTGTCACAGAGAGGACAACAGTGTTACAATATTACAGTAGGTTGACATACAGATTTACACAGATTTTACACAGTAGTATAGAAATTGTTACATATACAGTATTTTGTACATTTCACAAAACAGCAGTTACATAAATACAGATAACAAGGGTTGTGCACAGAAACACTAAGAGTAATAGCAGGGAGGAGCAAAGAGAGCGCTGAAAAGTTGCTGAACAGCAAGGTAAGAGGGGGAGAGGCAGGGTATGTAGGAAGGTTATTCCAGATAGGAAACAAAGAAAATAGCTTGACCCATGAAGGGACTGCAACAAGGGTTAACAATGGTTTAAGAGTCAACATAACACAGCAAGTAGGCTGGCCTTGGAAGGGGGTTTACAGTAAGCTGAATAAAATGAGAGCCAAGTACACAAAGGAGTTTCAATTTATGTCTGGTGTACTGTGCAAGTACAGTATGTTATTTTTCTTTGGGCAGGCCGAAGATTATTTTCAATATTTGGGGGAGGCTCAAAATCTTTTCCATGGCTTTGGGGTTCGCTCAGGTTGCTCCCATGAAAATGTGACCATGTGGACATGTACCCAATCGTGGTAAGCCGCTCATTAAGCTGGTCCCATGTTTCCTGTCAAGCTGGGGATGCCGAATGGAGTGAGCGACTTGCAGCGGATTAAACCACTGTGTGGACTGTACGTGCTGTCACAGCCTGTCCACTCTGGCACGTGCACAGCGGAGGTGACAGAGACTCGTGCATGGAGAGCCTCCATCACCACAAGTGCTTCCAGCCAAACATTTCTAGCACATGACAGCTGTACCCCAAGTGCAGCAAGGTAGCTACTTCTTAAAACTGAGGGCTGCAACTAATGTAAAATTCCCCAAAAATGTGCAGGCATTGCCTGCAGACATGTGCACTGACATGTGCACTTACATCAAACCTTACAGTGGCATCAGTCCGGCCCCCTGATGCGCGGCCCCTCACCAGCGCAGACTGTAGTGGTGCAGAGAGGGGCCATGTGGACAGGCAGATTCTGACTTGCAGGTGGTCGAGACTGCACTGCTGCTGTCAGAATCTGTAGCATTGCTGACATGTAAACACTACTTATGACAAAGTCTGACAGCTAATTAGACCAGATGGAGTTTTCACCCTGCCCCCGCTCCTTGCCTTAATGTTACACGTGTAACTATCAAACCCCTTATTGTATGAGAATTGATGCTGTGGCTTTATGTAACTATTACCAGAGCTATATAATGGATGGCTAATTATTAAGTCTATTTTAGCCAATAAAAGTATCTCTGAGTTTAAAAAAAAAAACCTTACTGTGTGTCAGCTGTCCAAAAACCTATTTATGTTCTTGGCTCTCACAGTTTAACAGAAATTCTTCAAATGAGCCATTGAGTGGAGGAAACAGCAAGATGTTGGCCACCACAGAATTGAACTACAGGGATGAATTTAGTAAGGATTCTGACTACTAATTTTATCTGTTTGAATTTTGATGACTGAGTTGGCCCACTGAGACAAGACAGTCCCTTTTTCAGGGGCGATCCATAATTAACTAACAGATCTAACTGCGAAGTCCACGATCTCAAAATCCTTGATTGTTCACTTGATATCTTCTCCAAATGCTGAAACACTGCATGCTCAACCAACCTCTTAAATGCAACCAGATGAAGCTCGACGTTACATACAAGGATGATAATGAAGGATTTGGGGTTTATGTTGCACCTTGCATACACATTTTCAAAGCACTTTATAGGCCACTGTGTCAGTTGGCAGCAGCTTTTAGGCATACTCAAGGAGGTTAATGAACAAGTACAGTATTTATTGCTGGTCATAGTTTGAATGCTGCACTTTTTCCCCCTTGTGTGTAACTGTTTTGACAACAGTGAAAGCAAGCCAGGTGAAATTATTGGTATGGAGGTCTGCGACTCAGTAATAACCAAAGTTGATGAATAGCAACAGACAATGCACAATTCTATTTTTTTTTTCTTCAATCACACCATCACACAAATTGAGTATCAGAGGAGTACTGCTTGAACGTAAACTTTTCACAGTACAGTGCCATTCATCTGTGCGTCATCTCAGTGTGTACTGGTATCTCTTAATCTGGTTCAAGGTCAGTTGGCATTCATCTGTATCCCCCTCCTCCGGGTCGTGCCTGAAAATAGGCAGGATTTGTCTAGTGCACTTACCCGGTCAACAAAAATGAAATACAAATCTCATGACAACATCAGTTTTGATTAAAAGAATGCATGGTGCAGTGTTGGTTGCTAATATGTCATCTGTCAGTTAATGTCCATGCAAACACAGAAAACGAGACCTGGTTTCTCAATTAATGACTGCTTGTTGACCTCTCCAAACTTTGCTAATAGTGGTTCAGGGACAGTTTCATCCGAATACAGTACTCTTGCAGTTCGGTATGACGGATACTGTTTTCTTAGAGTAAGAACCCTTGCCTGGATGTCACACACATATCCTGTGTAGTAAATGAAAAGAAAGTTAAAAACAGAAGCAACAAAGCACTCTGAAAATATCCTTATAATCAGCACTCTGGCAATTAGCTGTATAAGAATTATGCAATATGGCATGATCAGGTGTTATGTTAATGGTCTGTTAATCACCGTCTAGTGGTGTACTGTTGCACAAGGTATATCCCAGTGACACATGCCAACAGAGGGTGGTTAACTGATCATTAACATAACCCACGGGAATGCCATATTTCGAGTCTAATAATAAGAGGGTAACATAATGCTGATAGAATGCTTACAGCCAATCACAAATCTCTATTTCTCAGACCCTTTCTATATCTGAGCAATAAAGTATGACCTGGGATTAGATTAACAGTCTTATAATTCACCCACACGGGAGTAAAGTGACACAAGATACATCCAAGATGCATATTGTCCCTTGGAAGGTGAGGAACTGACTGTTAATGTCAGTTATGGATGTGCAGTTTTGCGATTCAATGCCAATGCCTGCCACAGCAGATAATACAGTAATAGTGACATTCCAAGTATGAATTCGCAATTACCAAAGGTAGCTGGATTTTTCACAGGCTTTACAACTGCCTCTTTCTCCCTGCTAGACTCTGGATATGCCACACGATACTGTAGTTCCCCTTACTGAGTAGTGGTAAAAGCACGGTCTACATTTTCATTGTAATGCAATCCAGCAAGCAGATGTCTAGGGAAAAGTATAAGTGGTAAGCATGCAGTTTGTGGTACAAATGTATGTGCATTCCAGTTTGACCATTTACTTTTTTTGGCAAATTACATTTATTCAAAATGGTCAAACACTGTGTGTGTGTACTACCTTGCGTACATGGTATTGTAGAAGAAATGGAAAAACTTGGCTGCAAAATGACTCACCAAGCTGTGGAAGACCTCAAGGCCGTACGTTTGGTACAATGGAGAGATCTATTTCAGGTCTCTCAATAGGTACGAATTCGCGACTGTGTCACTGAGGACTTTGTGCACACTTGTGCCTTTCAGAAAAAAAAAATATTTTTGTTGCACTGTATCACTATACTTCAATACAGTTGCTTATAACTGTTATCATGTTGTATAAAGTAACCTTTCTCAATCCACTTTTTCTGTTTTTGTGTTTCACTGTGCATGCACACAGGGAACTTATCACCGTGTCCGCTATGTATGTTGCCCACGTGGTCAGAACACTGAGCCACTTCTGCTGCATTAATTCAGTGTCTGACCCACTGCTGCTAACAACCCAGAACAAATTATTCGTAATCGATTTTATCCATTGTTGGATATTGCCACATCCCTTTTTTACGGCTGCAGTGGGCAGGACCTGCAGACGTTTTACATGTACAAAAGGGCTGATGTCATGTTTTCTGTCTGTGGAACTGACTGAAGGTGTAAATAGTCTCCTCCGCCTTACTCTCCTCCAAGAAATGCTTTCCACCCTCAAATAAATACGCTTTCATGTTAGTCAATAGTTGCAGGGCACTATTTTCTTTCTTAAATGGGAGGTACAAGAACTGGAACCTGAGTAGTGGGAGGCAGCATTAGTTTTTTTGGTGGGGTAAGATCCACCCCCACCTTCACCTGAGAAGCTCCTAAAGATCCACCCCCACCTTTTTTTTGGTTCATGTGGGAGGGGCATGAGATGGATCTATCATGTTAGAACAACTACCAGAGCTGCCTGGGGCATCAGAACTTAAGGTTCAGAAGGAAAGAAGAAGTAATTAAGGAGTGCCTGAAACTGCATCCTTATACAGCACTTGTAAAACTGCATCCTGACATTACAGCACTTGAGGAAAGCAACCAAATGCAACACAAGAATGACAATTAAGGTATAAGCCCACAAAGGAGTAAAATATGTCACCCAAAGAAGACTATCCCATATTAGATTCTACAGTGTCTGTTTCTTAAAAGCTTTTTATCCCCCCCCACACACACACACAGCTGAAGTACCCACCCAAATAGCTAGGGGAAGCTCTATATTTTTATTTCTCTGGGACCTGAAGTTTAGTAGTAATGTGTGAAGAGAATAAAGTCTTGTGTTTTATGCATTTAAATAGGTTTAGTGCTTTGAAGTTAAAAGATATAAATATATATACATATTGTCATGGGTACCTGAAAAGGAAAGATATACTACTGAAATAAATGAGATTCTGATGATTTATTTATTAATGTGTAAGATTTTAAGTGTAGTTCTACCTAGGTCACAGACACAGAAGCTATAATAAGTACATTTAAGGATGGATGTATTAGCCAAAGCTTGTAGTAGCAAAAAAAGGCAAGACAAATAATACATTGTGTTTTTTTTTCTTTCAATGGTTTAACCAGGAGTGTCACACTAAGCTGAAACCTTGTTTACAGGGGCAACCCGGGAGCACATGGAAGTTAAGTGACTTGCTCAGGGTCACCCAGCATGCAAGTGGGGGCTGTGGGATTCAAACCCAGATCTCCAGATTTGCAGCTCAGAGCTTTAAACCACTGTGCTATACTGCCTCCCTAGTTATGGCAGTCATCTGTTTTATGGTTCATGATATCGGTGTAGTAAGCAGCAGTACACTGCATAGCAGGTGCAGGGCTTGTGCTAATGCACTAGTGATGTCCTCCTATGAGGAATTTTGCTTTTTTGATGCAGTGTTTCTGCATCAATGCATCTTGATTGATGCATCACTGCGTTGCTCCTTTAAACAGTCATTGCACTTAAAAAAACATTTCTTTCATTGTGTCCCTGCATTCCTGAAAGCCGCCACATGGAGTGCATTACTGAAAGTCACCACACAGAGTGCACATAGCATTATTTTTACTCCAGCTGCCTGAATATCAGGATCGTGAGTATGCTATAGCTTGGTCCTGTTTAACTCAAGTGTCACCGGCTGATTTTGTGGTGGTGCAAGGCTCCCTATTGCGTATCACCTTAATGCAGCCTGGACTATTAGATGAGCTGTGGCCGGAGGAGTGGAACCAGCACACTTAGTAGCATTCTCTGAAGGAGGACGCATGGGTACAGTAAACACTGTTAACTGGCATTTGTTTGGGTCGGGGCAGGTGGAGTGCGGAAAAATAGATAGCTCACAGTAAAAGCCTGATCCAGTCCACCTTTTAAAACTAAGACGGGGGTGTTTAGGGTGTTCAAACACCCCCCGAAATGACTTCCAAAATGTAAAAAAAAATTAATTTGAAAGACCGTGCTGGCCCTTTAAATTTGTGCGCTGCTGAGGTCACGTGATGCTAACTTCCTGAGCAGCAGCAGAGGCTTGGAGCTCCCTACTCCCATCAACTTTATTCATTCCAAATCTGTGATTCTCGAAGAACAAATCCAACAATCTACACACCAACTGACCTACTATACTCCGCCTATTGGCCTCAGGGTGTTTTTTTTATTACAGTCCTCGAATATACAAGAGGATGGAGGCGGAGAAAAAACAGGCCGCAATCCGGCATACACCACCAGCTACTCCTGAAAAGCTGCCTAAAAAGGCGAGGAACCAACTCGGCTCTACTTCCGATAAAATGGGTGATAAGGCACGGCAGCTTAATCTTCTCACCGAGGAGAAATTTCTGCAGGAATTAACCTCTGAAAGATGTACTATAAACTATCACTGAACTCAGATCTATTCGGGAGACCTCTCCTCTCTCACCACGAGGGTGTCTGATTCAGAGGCTAGAATCCACTCCTGGAACAATGGAAAACCAGGGCAGAATCCGATCTGGTTACACTAAATCAACAGGTCAAAAAATTACAATTAAAAACGGAAGATCTGGAAGGCCGAAACCGGAGAAACAATCTACTTATTTTGGGTCTCCCTGAGCTTGAGGAGGGATCCGATTCCATTGCTTTCCTTCAAAAATTTCTAGCCAAAACAGTGGGCCCTTCATCTCTCAACCCCCACTACCACCTGGAAAGAGCGCACAGATCCCCGAGACCTAGGCCTCCGCCAGGCTCTCCCCCACGACCAATGATTATGAAGTTCCTCAGCTACATCGAAAGGCAGCATGTTCTTACTAAATCCCGCGAGCTGCAATCCATTATGTGGAGACCGGCCAAACTCCGTAACGCTCAGGATCTCCCCAAGGAAACCAGAATGAAGAGAACTGCATTCCATCCTGTCGTCCAGAAGTTAATCGCGGCTGACATTCCCTTCAGAATGATGTACCCTGCCACCCTCAAAGTCACAATCGGGGACAACTCCAAAAGCTACGACTCCTCGGACTCGGCTTACAAGGATCTGTCTGCCAAACTTCCCAACCTTTTCAAGGCAAATAGCTGAATTTCCAGTCTCCAGCTCCAGTTTTAAGGCGATGTCCTAAATTGACTTTTCTGGGTCTGATACTTTATTTTACCTGGGTGACTGGTTCCGGCATTGTCCTGATGAGCGGAGAACCCTCGGCGACCCAGACGGAGGTTGGGGTAGGCCGCGTTGCTTCTGACCCGCGTCATTTACCCGGAACCAAATAGGGGTGGTAGCAAGATTTAGCCTTGCTGTTTTCAGTGAGGGATCAGTTTGGTCCCACCCCATAACTGTTCCCCGGGGAAACACTATAGAAATGGAGGGACAGAACCTCCAGCTCTCAGCCCATCCTGCCATTCCCCAGTTCTCTCCAGCAGCCCGGTCTAAGGGGTGAGTGAACTCCTTTTCTTTTGGGCTTTTTCCTTTGAAAATAATAGGTGACCATCCCGTGGAATCACAATCGCTAATACAACGATCATGAGGTTGGTTGATGGGGGACAGCTCCTGAGCCTCTTGTAACTGCTGTAAGTTGCATTGCGAGCTTATAGAAGGGGGGTATGTAAACCCAGTCTCACACATGAGACCATCCTTGATTTACTTGGCTCAGATGAAAATCACCTTTTTGTCTTTGTTTCTGGTCTTTTGGAGACCCTTTAACTTACAAGATGTTAATAGCAAATGGCATACTGGGTTTACAATAGGGACCTGGTCCTCAGGCTTCTACCATAATTATTTTCAATTTTCGATTGTTTATGCCTGGTACCAGGATGTATATAGTTGGGTTGGTTTAGTAAGGGGTTATAATAGGGGAAGGGGTTGGGATGGCTGACCTGTCTGCCTCCTTACATGTCTTATATTAACCTGTATCTGTTCTGTCTGTTTATGGCACAGCTACATTTGAGAAGTTTTTTTTTTGGCAGGTCACAGTGGGTTGGAATGCTGGATTTAGAGTGTGCTTTTTCTATTGGGCTACAGTTGTGAGTTCTAGTGACTGTCTTTCTGTTATCCTGTTTTTAAAATGGCTATAAACTCTGTCAAAATCACATCATGGAATGTACGTGGGCTCAGGGAGAAAATCAAGAGAAACCAAGTATTTAATCATTGTGACTTATTTCAAACCGATATCCTACTGCTACAAGAAACTCACTTAATTAATTCAGAGGCTAAATGGTTGTCTAGATCTGGCTTTTCGCAGGTATTTGTTGCAAATCGGTCAAGTTCCAGTAGAGGTGTCGCCATCCTCATTAAAAGCTATGTCATGTTTCTGGTAGACACAACAATAATTGACCCAGAAGGCAGATTCATACTGATCAAGGGTTCCCTCAATAGCGGTATCGTCGTTCTTGGCTCAGTCTATGGTCCAGTAGGGGGTAGCTCTGAATTCTTTATGACCCTAGCAGATAAAATAAGTACCCTTCTTCCCTCCCAGCTTATACTAGGTGGAGATTGGAATGTTCTACCGTCCCACCTACTAGACAAAGTCCCTGAATCAAGTCGTCCGCCTACTCCAGTTCAAAGGTCCCTACTAGACTTTCTACATACACTAGGGTTATGTGACCTCTGGCGTCTCTCCAATCCCTCCCTTCGGTCCTTCTCTTTTTTTTCTCAACCCCACGGTTCTTGGTCCAGAATAGACTACATTTTGATCAGCAAAACCCTCCTCCCCAGCCTCCTTCAGTCTGGTATCGAGCCGATTGTGCTCTCCGACCATGCAATAGTATGGGCAAGAATCTCCCCAGATCCGAACCTTCAAAGGGATACTATCTGGAAGCTAGACACTCAACTCCTTAAGGAACCCCAGTCAGTGACCCACATTAAAACCCTCATCTCTCACTTTCTTGAGAGCAATGTTAACTCTACCCCGGGATTCGACATTATGTGGAGCTCCCTAAAATGCTATCTAAGAGGCGAATTAATTAAATTGGCCTCGACGAGGAAAAGAGCTAGACAATCTCATGCCTCCCTATTAATGACCAAGATCAAGGAGCTTGAAAGCTCTTATTCCCCTTCCTCTCCTTTGTCCTCCCTCGAGGCCCTCTTAGCAGTCAAAAACGAGTATACAGATCTCCTTAAAGAAAAAGCCGAGTATAGCTTACTTAAGACCCAAACTAAATATACTGAGCAAGGCGAGAAGGCCGGCAGGCTCTTGGCCTTAAGATTGCGTACACTAGAGAGCTCCAGACTAATCCCGGCCCTATAATCCCCTGAAGGCTCCATTAAAACCTCTCCCAGGGAAATTGCACAGATTTTTGAGAATTACTATAGAACCCTCTACAGCATGCCTCCTTCTTCTGCTTCTTTCTCAGATGTATCAGCCTATCTGGCAGATCTCAACATTCCCCAACTTTCGCCTACTCATAAAGAAACCCTGACCTCCCCTATTTCACTTTCCGAGATAGAAAAAGCTATCGCTTCCATGGCCCCAGATAAAGCGCCAGGCCCAGACGGGTTTCCCTCAAATTTTTACAAGGTCTTTTCCAAAGAGCTTGCCCCTTTACTCCTCAAGTTATACTACTACATCTTTTCTACCGCCACTCTGGACCCCACACTTCTCGAGGCCACCATTGTTTTAATTCTCAAACCTGATAAAACCCCTACAGACCCAGCGAGTTACCGACCCATATCTCTTCTAAACTGCGATATGAAAATTCTCTCTAAGGTCTTGGCCGAGCGGATTAAGAAAATTTGGACCCACCTCCTTAGCCCAGAACAAGCTGGATTTGTCCAATCTCGCTCCCCATCAGATCACCTCAGAACCCTTTCTCATATTTCTCACATCGCCCAATCATCCCATCTTCCAATGGCCCTGATTTCGTTAGATGCAGAGAAAGCATTTGACAGAGTCAATTGATCTTTCCTTTGGGCTACGTTGGCCAAGATGGGCTTCCCAACCTCTTTCCTCAAATGGATCCAGGTTTTGTATAAATCCCCTTCGGCCAAGATATACTGTAATGGTGTTTTCTCCTCTCTTTTCCACCTTCACACTGGTACCAGACAAGGCTGCCCTCTCTCACCCTTCTTGTTTAACCTGTATCTCGAACCCCTTCTTCTTAAGCTTAAATCTTCCCCACTTATTCAAGGTTGTTTGATACATCAACAAGAGTTAGTCCTCTCAGCCTATGCTGATGACATACTTCTCCATGTTACTCATCCCGCCACTTCTCTAGGACACGCGTTACAACTTATCACTCAATATGGCAACCTCTCTCAATACAAATTCAATATATCAAAATCCGAAATACTCCCATTGAACACCCATATATATAAACACAAACTTACTAAATTTGGTATGAGATGGTCCCCTAAATCGATTAAATACCTAGGCATCCACTTTACCTCAGATCCCTCTTTGCTTAGGAAACTTAACTTAGATAGCCTTAAGACTCATATCCAGCTAGATTTACAAAGGTGGTCTAATCTCCCTATTTCTCTGTGGGGTAGGATTAACATTATTAAGATGAACATTCTTCCCTGTATCTTTTATCCCCTCAACCTACTAGGTCTCTGGTTACTGCTCTCTTACTTACATCAATTTCACACAATCTTCTCAAAGTTTATTTGGCGAGGGAAAGCAGTTCGACATTCCTTTCTCAAGCTATCCCTCCCTAAGGATAAAGGCGGTCTTAGACTTCCCAACATAGCACTTTATCATTGGGCTGCCCACCTTTCTAAACTAGGTAGATGGTACTCAACCCATGCTGAACCATTTCCCCCGATCTGGCTTCAAATTGAGAGGCAGATCCTTTCGGAGACTGAAATAGATCCCTATGCAATTTTCTATACTCCTACCTCGGTGCTTTCACATTGGCTATCCGACCAAACAATTTTCACATCTCTTAAATCTCTTTTCCAATGCCTATATTTTCTTAAAATCTTCCCTAAAACAGACCTAGCACAACCCATCATCCTCAACCCCAATATCAAACTGGGCAACTCAATAATCACCCCTGAGTGGCTTCCACAAATTAAAGAAACTACTCTAGAATGCTACTATGACCAAGGCTCCCTCCTCTCATCCCCCAACATATTAGCTAAATTTGCTATTTCCAATAATAAGATCTTCAAATTATACCAACTAAGACATCTTATTGCTGCTAAATTTGGCTCACAATTTCGAGAACCTAAGGTCCAACACTTCCTCTCTCACATCTTTACCCTTGCCTCTAAACCACACTCCATTTCTCTAATATATTCCTTCTTACTGGACTACAAATTCCCGAATTCGATCGAAGGTTCCAGTATCTGGCTTTCTTTACTCCCAGATTCCACCCCCAATTGGTCCCAAATTTGGAAGGACCTGCACAGATACCACACCCAAGATAGGTTTAGACTCACCCAATATTACATATTAAACAATATGTACTATACCCCCAAAAAATTGTTCCGTCTTAATAAACTATCTCTCTCCCTCTGCTCCAGGTGCTCACATAGTGAAGGGAATTCCCTACATATTTTCTGGCACTGTAATAAGGTTGCCCCCCTGTGGACCTCTATTCAGGACAATCTAGATCCTATACTTGGCCTTACTAACCTTTTTACTCCTGATATATGCATTCTAGGGGACTACTCTACCATAGATTGCTTGGAACGACAATACCACATGGCCCTTGTGTCTATAGTGGTCAAAAGACTAGTTCTTAAACATTGGACCGACCAACTGACCCTGACCTATTCTGAGTGGTTGGTGGAACTTTCAACCTGCTTCAACATGGAGAGGCTTGTGGCCAGCTCACGCAATCGTATGGACCTGTTCCACAAAAAATGGTGCAATTTATATGCGCTATATTTGCACCAATGATCTCTTGAAGTCTTCTCTGATGCCCATCATGGTTTTCTTCCCTTCCCTTCCCTTCTCCCATCTACTTCCTCGGATTTTGAATACAGGGTCAAGTTATGATTTAGTTGTGAACTGGTTAATAGAACTAGACATACAATTGTGTTGCACACTCTATAAGGGTTTTTTGTGGGTGAGGTGGGTACCTTATGGTTGGCAGTAGGGTGGTGGGTGGGGTTGTTTTGGAAGAAGAAGATGGGGGGGGTTGAGGGAGGGGGTTTGGTGCTGTTGAGGTGTTGTGTTTTCTTTTCTTTTGTTATTTTAGTTATACCATGTATGGATACTTGACATTAATGTGTAATGACCTGTCTATGTAGGTTATGTTAAAATCAATAAACTTGAATTTCAAAAAAATAAATTTGTGCGATGCTGCTGTATGCTGGTGAGGTGTCAGTATCTGAAAAGTAGCCTGCTGGCTGCTGCAGTGTGGGGGGGGGGGCAAGCTCAGGGCTCTTTCTTAGTGTTCACTGTCTGTAGTCATTCTTGCGCTCCTCCTGGGCTCCTCCTCTCAACATACAGCAGCCAGTTAACGCGCCTGACATGTATTTGGCGGCTTGGCGCACCACGGCACGCACTGCATCTTTTTGTTGAGCTTGAGAGAGAGAGAGAGGGTAAGGGAAGGAGCCGAGCCAGTTAGTCATTGACGTTGAAGCGAAGAGAGAAACGGAAACGGGAGTCATGAACTTAAGGGGCTGAAGTGATATTTGTGAGTGGGATGTGGAAGCTGTACAAGGAGGAGCCCCACTCATCATCGCTCACTGCTGGTAGTTGACTGCGGACTGTCTGCCACCCATTAATCTAGTGTAGTATTAGCTCTCTAGCTAGCATAGCCCTATTCTGTCTGAGCCGCCTCGGCCCTCGCCCCTTGGTAATCCCAGTCCATGCCACGGTAGCCGAGGTGACGTGAGGATCGCGAGTAGGAGCCAGCCCTGCAGCAGCCAGGAGAACAGGAGAGATGAGAGCAAGCATCCAGTGACCCAGCTGCCTGGCCTGTCACTGCCTGAACCTGTCGGTCCCCCCTCTGGCCTCTCGAATGGTCATCGTCCCCCATAGACTAAGTCTTGTCATTCTGTCTGAAGTTTTCAGAGAATCTGGTCTTCTGAGACAGGAGCCTGGAGCCGGACTGGAGGTACGTAATTTGTCATGCAGTCGGGGGGCTGGGCTGGGCAGACTGGGTTCCACTGCCACTGCTTACTGGGTGGATGTCATGTCTGAACATTGTTGAACACAGCCAGAGGTATCACACCTTGCTAAGTTGGGCCAACTTAACTACTACAAGCAAACAAAAAAATGCTGTCACCAGATGGGATAAATACATAGATGGGTGCTATACACAGGATCCTAATGGTGTGGTAAAGGAAATGTAAACCTCAGGACCAGTTTCCCCAACTATGCCTTAATCCCTTGGAAAAATAAGTCAGGCAAAAAACCATCAGGTGGTTCACACTTTTTACCACACCACTAGAATTCTATGTATTACACCATCTGGTTTTGTACTATATCTGGCGACAGAGTTTTTTTCGCTGTTGTTGATAATGTGCATACTGTATATAATTGGCTGATGGCTTTCTGATGATGGGGGTTGGTTGGAGCTGGGGAGTCAGGGAGGGTGCTGGCAAGTCAGGGATGCGTGTAAACAGAACTGTGTGCCTTTTATCACTGGCTCAAGGATAAGGATTGCAGCCAAATCAGTTAACTTGAGTTTCATGTGGCTTGACACACACACACACACACACACACACACACACACACACACACACACTGACTGGCATTCATATTTGAATCATGGCATGTTGTAATATGTTGGTTTTGTGATTGTCACTGCTGACAGCTACCACTCGAGCTGCCTGGGATTAATAAGTTGAACAGCAGCATGCAAATATGAATGCCAGTAGTGCTGTGAGTCAGACAAGAGGCGGGGGTTTTAAATAGCAAGTGCCTGCCCATAATTGTATGCTCCTTAGCAACTCCCAAAACCTGTTCGAAAATAAAGACAAATACTCCACTGAGTTTAAATAATTCTTTATTAGATAAAAGGCAACCATGGCACAGGTATATGCAGATTTAAATTATCTTTATTTTTCTTAATGAAGAACATGAACAAATGATTTAGGTATCCGTTACAACCTGTTAACTGGAAAGGACAAGCATTAAATTGGGCTGAGGCATGTTAATTTGCTACATTCAAAGTTAATTTATTTTTTGGCCAAATAATTAAAAAAAAGGCAAATACAGACTAATATCAGAAAAAAAAACAGTATCCACCTTCGGCAAGCTGACATACAAGACATAATTAATTAAATAAAAGCCATTTTAAATTTCATGAAAATTTATACTTTCGGTGCAGTGACCCCCAACTTTGGCTTCTGACCGCCTACTTTGGAAGCAGGGGGTCAGACAGACCACCTGATTTCTGATCCCAATGCAAGGCCTGAGGTGTAAAATGTCAATAAGCAGGTCATGCAATAGATGTGCTGAGCAGTTACTGAAGCAAGAAATGTATTTAGGATAGTAAAGTATTCCTGTTAGAAAACTGATAAATGTGTGACATTTGCATCTCAGTTTCAAGGACGTCAATGTACAGTATAAAGTAGTTATAGTTTTCAAGATGTCTGGGTAATTGCTTTGTACTACCACTGTTACTAAATTTAAATTATTCTATGAAGAAAATTAAGTTTATGTAACTGTCTGTAAATGTATTAAAAACATTTACTTGTCCTTATAAGGTAATGCATTAAATGCTGTTGCTAGGTTAAGAAGTCACATGACAACGCCCAGGGCATTAGGGTTTCTGACCATAACACCCTGCCCTGTAGGGACTGACAAGCATCAGGGGTGTGACTTGGGATTGTCAACAGTAATTTTCACACCACTCCACCCCATCCCCACCCTGCAGCCCGTGACAGGTATCAAGGTGTGCCTTTGACTTTTCAGCCCCAAAGTTCACTCCATTTTCTTATATAGTACTGGACCCATTTCAGTGTATTTCCTTACGGAAGGGGTGAGTGTAAAGCTTGAACACCCCAAGGCACACCTCAACACTTGTCTGTGTCTGCAGGGTAGGGTGAGGTGAAATGGCGTGAGCGTTATGGACAATGACCCAAAGGCACACCCCAATGCCTGTCGATGTATTAAAAACATGTACTTATCCTTATAATGTAATACAGTAAATGCTGTTGCTAGGTTAAGAAGTCACATAACAACACCCAGGGCATTAGGGTTTCTTACCATAACACCCTGCCCTGTAGGGACTGACAGGCATCAGGGGTGTGACTTGGGATTGTCAACAGTAATGCTCACGCCATTCCACCCCCATCCCCACCCTGCAGCCAGTGACAGGTATCGAGGTGTGCCTTTGACTCTTCAGTCCCAAGGTTCACTCCATTTTCTTATATAGTACTGTACCCATTTCAGCGTGTTTCCTTATGGAATGAGGTGAGTGTAAACAAACACCCCAAGGCACACCTCGACACTTGTCTGTGTCTGCAGGGTAGGGTGAGGTGAAATGGTGTGAGCGTTACGGTCAATGACCCAAAGGCACACCCCAATGCCTGTCTATCTCTGAATGGTGGAGGTGGGGTTGGCGTCACTTCAATACTTCACTGCCATTCCTATTCTACCTGTCTGTCTGTGTGTGTGTGTCTCTCTCTCTCTATCTATATGTCTATGTAATTATCTATCTTTCTATCAATTGCATGTATTGCTATTTTTACCTATTTCTAAAACAAACCTACATATCACATTTGCCTGCACTCTGAGCACATACTTATGAAACTGTGCATATTTGTACTCCACTTCTGCAGAGGCCTCATACTTTCCTAATATTCTCATTATCACAAGCACACTATCTTACCCTTATCAAAAGTGACCCCCTCTGAAAGTTACTATCACATTTTCTCTGCTAACAGTTCATCATTACACCTGACTTTCTGATATCAACGCATTGCTTAAATATAACTTACATCACCTCATAGACAAAAACCCTGTTTCTCTAAAAAAAAAAAAAAAAAAATGTAAATAATCCCAAGGCTGAACATATGCCAGCCATTACTTTTTCATGTACTGCCACCTTCTGTACCATCATGGGGATTTACATATGTTCCCCATGATGCTTTGCATTATTGGGGTATGTGCAATTGTATTTTCTTTAAAATTTGGCTGTCCGGCCAATATCATCTGGGATAACACATACCTCAGTACCATTTGCTCTGGGGTTCTTTTGCAAACCTATATTGCTTCCTATTCCTTCTATTAAAATGTACACCTCCATATATTTTTCTAATAATGCGCATGCCTTCCTTAGAACAGAAACTAAAACAAATCTTACTACTTACAAATCATTGTGTCATTTCTCCATGCCTCCTTAACAATTCCACACAACTTCATTATGCAGCCGTGGTGGATCTGACCAGAACTTGTCTTGGATGCTGCATCTAGTTTCTTCCCTATCCCTGTGGAAAAGAACACATAAATTCAGTTACCATGCTAACTTGCTCATTTCAATAATTGACAATGTGTTACTTTTCACTGAAAAACACCTTTGGAGATATGTCAAACATCAAAATAGTGTGCGATATTCAGATGCTGGCGCTTCATATAAGCCTTGACTTGTTATCTGTCACAAGCTGGTCAACAGTGCACCCATTGTCCTGTAGGAATTGTAGTGCTCTTATTAAACCCTCCAATTCCCTCGCCATTGAATATTTTACTTCAGTGCTCTGTGAAAAAGGCAATCATCATAATTCAAGCTGCCAGCAGACCTATTTATTTAAACAACCGTTATTTGAGGCATGTATGCAATGTTCAGCAAATGTTAAGGCTCAACAAATTGTGGGTTACTGACGGATTATACAATGATGTGTGAAAATGTAACCACATTGGTTAAAACATGTCACATGACTGTGGGTTAATCATGCATATACCATTGTCATGTGATGTGCGTTGACCAATGAGGTTCAGGATTTTCATAGCCCATTGTATAAACTGCATTGGCAAACTAATTGAATAATAAAAGCCGCTAACAATGTGTCAAATGCAGTTATGGTTAACTAACAGTGCAACACAGCAGCCGCCAACCACTGGTTGCGTATCCTCCTCCATGCCCAGTACCTGATCTCATAAAAATACAGAAATATTCACTGTTAGTGTAGTGGTATACCCTCCCTGCCCTGTACCCTGATCACCTAAAAGAACATTCCCGTAATTCCCTGCTAGTGTAGTTGTACCCATATCCCCACTCTGTACCGATCACAGTTAAACATTCCCGATGATTCATTGATAGTCTAATGGTACTCCCATTCCATGCCCCATACCCCGATCATGTAAAGCACCTCTGCAGCTGCCTCCCAACTGACAGGATCAATAACACATACAACCCCATTGGTCGAAAGAGACGGCCAGTGGGTTGACAGTGTGTACTGTAACAGTCACTCACAACTATGTGAATAAATGCATCATTCATTCTCAAACTTGTGAATGACTGTTGGAGTATGCACTGCAAGTCCACTGGTCAACGCTGTTGACCAATGTGACTGTAGGTGTTTCTGTCCCTGTCATTTGGCGGTCAGACACATTGGTGTGCGGGTGGGTTTTGATGTATGCTGAAGATGGCAAATGTTGAGTCAGGGGTGGGAGTGTGGTGCAATGGGGGTCCGGAGTGGGTGGGTTGGTGTGTGGTACCATTATACTATCAGTGACTTACACAGCTTTTTTTTTTTTCAGTACTTTTTACCTGTGGTTCTCAATCTGCCCTACACGTCCTGGCATCCCATTCATCCGGCCACCGTTCAGTTCACTTCAGCCCCATGTAGAGCTCCCGCTGACCCCGTGGCTTTCCCCCCATGGTGGGGCAGCAGAGAGTCCCCTCACTCTGCGCCAAGACCGGATCCAGCATCTGCAGTGGTGCTCCCGAGATCGGGCATCCCACAGACGGCCATCAAGCAGCCACGATCATTCACCATTTTTTCCTCTTTCAGAGATTCCCTGAGTCAGTGGGTGTGCAATGACGCCGGCGACCATGAGTGTGCATGCATCCACGTGCACCCCCATACTGGCATCTGCCCCGACTCCTCCCAAGTACGGCATGCGTCTCTGCCTCCCAGCCTCCGACAGGGGGGAGTCGGGCACCGACAGTCGTGGACCCCCCCCCGGAGAGGGAGAGCAGTCCATCGGAAGCTCAATCCCTCTCCTTCCCTGCCAGCTCTTGGCGACCCGTGCTCACTCCCGAACCCGGGTCGTCAGCGTGGTGCGAGGTGCGGCGACCAGCGTCTCTGCCCTCAGCGCCACTGGGCTGGCATGAACTTTTTTTTTTCATATGATCAGTGAACGGGCCAAGATGGGGGTACAACTAGACTGCCAGGGAATCATGGGGCTGTATTTGTATGTGACTGAGGTGAGTAGATGGGGGTACCACTAGACTGCCAGGGAAATAAGAAGATGTTTCTTTTTATGTGACCAGGGTACAAGGCAAGGGGGGTCACTAGACTGCCAGGGACTTGCTTTCTGGCATGATGTGCAAGGCACCCAGCGCATGGTACGTGGCCATCCATGCACAACTCATGCAAATGGGGGCCATACTGACATGTAAATGGACCCATTTTTGGCTTGCATGAATACTGTAATGGCCCCATTTGCATGTTTAGTTCTGAATATCTGAAATTTGTGCCATATTACTCAATGTCCAACCAGTACCTGTACTATGCATAACCACTGTACGTAATGAAGAAAGAACGTGTGATTTGTTGTGGATGGTGTAATAATGCCCTACATATTATCAGCCATCCCCATAAAACAATCTACTATTTCTGCCATTGTAGCAATTCTTTTAATCATTACCTGAATTAGCTGTAGATCTATCACTTTCTTTGTCTTGAGGTCCAGGATGGTGTATAACTCATATTTTGATGAGTGCCCTGGAGAGTCGCTCCTAGCATCTCCACCAATGCAAAGGGGTGTATCACAGCAAGTCTGTAGCAATGACTGCTGCTGCACAATCCATGATTCTTTCACAGCGGGGACAAAATATGAGCACTGCAGATTGTGGTAGGTAACAAGGGAAAATACAGGTGTGTTTAGTCCTTGTAGCAGACATTGCGCATTGGCTGCTGTTATACCACTACAGAATATTGAAGTTGCCTACATAATGTAACCTAGCAGCATAGATCCAGAGGCACTCTGACTTTCAAAGAAACAAATGTGGCCTTGCGGTGCGTAACATGTACAACAATCATTGTTCCAGTTATGCGACTGATGAAGAACTGAGTTTTCCTACCACACGTGACAGCTGGAAAAAAGCTTAGCCAAGCTTCACTCTGACACCAAAAAGTATTTTTCCTCTGCATTTTTAACATCATCTTTGCCAAATTCATGACAAACTCATGAGGATTCAGTGTGATCAACATCACTGTCCAATGAATCATCATCACTGTCTTCATCGTCAGATGAATTATAATCAGAATCCCTGTCATAGGCAGAAGTCAATTTTTTATCATCCATGTCAGTCAACTCATCTGCTTGACATGCAGTGACATACTCATCCTCTGTGATGTTGCATTGGATGCCGATGGAACATGTCTATACTGGTTGCCTGTGCAGGACATCTGGGATTGACACCTGGATGTGGCATGTGCATTGTGGAGGTTTTAGGTTCACTTAACACTGTACACTTTTGACTGACTTCACAGTATCGACAAAGATGGTATGCCACAGTCAATGATCACAACCGACGACATGGATGCAGTACTGTTCAATTGATCAAATGTTCCGAGTCGTGCCTGAAAACAGTCATTTTTATGGCTAGCACACCTACCCGTTAATCAAAAACTAAATAAAATAAATAAATAATGAAGTCTCAGAAGAGCTGCATTCAGTATTGATTTATGAATAGAAAGAGCCAATGCTTTGCGTGACAGTCGATGGTCCATGCATGGTACTGGCTGATTCAATATTGTAGTTTGTGGAGTTCTCCTCTGTTTTCCTTTGCAAAGATAGATTTATTCTATCGTCTGGAAACAATGACTGCATGAACTATGGAAAAAAAATTAGATACAACATGATTATGATGTGTGGATGTACAGTACACTAACTGTACATACTGCAATAATTACAGAGCATTCAACCATTAACATAACCACACTGCATAATAACCAATAACAACAAATAATGCATGTTTCACCTACATGGTGTAACATTTTGCAACACTCCCTGCTGTGGCATTGACAGCACAGTAGAAACATGTGTGCAAGGAGCTTGCATAGCATCCTTGTGCCGTCTACAGGGTCATAGTTTGGACAACTCACATGTTAATTCTTTGACCACCATAAATCACTCAATGCATCCTCTGGATCTTGACTGTCACTAGTAAAACGTTCCACTACACTGCCCTTTGACATGCACAACATTCTATAGTGACTAGTATTTTCTCCCTGAATCCTCTGCCTCCATAATGAGTCTACACACATAACTGGAATGGCTGTCAACTCTCATGTACACAGTGTTACCCAGTCTGAGAAGATAATTAGAGAAAACCAATCTAATTTTCAGATTTTCTGAAGCAGTGTACCTCAAAAGGGTCTGGGTATATAGTGGTATTTGCCACATATGGTATGGTATTGGTCACAAGGAGCAGCTGACAGTCAAAATCAGCACTGCAAGTGGTTAAATACTACCATAAACCCAAATCCTGTTGTGGGTTTATTGCTGTTATACAATGCACTTCTTGAGTATGACAGATAAGTTGTCGTATTTTTGGTTTATTCAATCGGTTCCAGTTACCAAAAAAAAAAAACCTGCGGCTGATGGATTTAAAGTTAGTCAGATGATTGGTTGGAACAGGGTGCTAATGGAGCTAGCAGAAATCTTGGAAGAACCCCTGGCAAACCTCTTTAAAGCACCCATGGACTCAGGGAGTGTTCCACAGGACAAGAGGATGGTACATGTGGTGCCCCTACAGCAGATCGGCCACAGACATAAGCTGGGAACTACAGACCAGTGAGTCTCACATCCATTGTGAGAAAGCTGATGGAGACTGTTGCATGACAGGCTTATATCCATTTATGTGGGTTCATATTATATATGCTGTAATGTACTTTAGAATTAAGACACTGTCTCTTTAAAAGGCTTGTAGGCATGAACTTACAAAAATAGTGTTAATTGTTCTCATGGCTATTTTTGAATCTGGTACATCTCCAGAAAAGGGAGACAGTTTAATTGAGCCAGGAAAACATAACACTTAGAGAAAACTGGGTATCTAGCTTTCCATGACAGAAAGAGGTCAGGGGGATGACCCAGGGGTCAGGGGTTAAGCCAAATGCATGAACCAGATGTCACTGGGGTTGACATGGAACCACAGTGACAGCTACACGGAAAGGTACACTGCTGCACCCCATCACACTGCGGGTGTGGCTTGAAGATGAGCAGCCTGTACGTATAAGACAGACATTCTGAACTCAGAACAGCTAAACAGTTTTTAGTTTTGAGTCAGGTAACCTGACCAAGCTGGTATACATTTTTACACCAGAAAAGTATATGTGTGGGCCTGGAAAAATCTTTAAAACCAGACCCGAGTGTGTGGAAATTTGACTCTTCACATACCGAACAGAAAATTCTGATTTTAAGTCAGAATTTTGGAAATCAAGACTTGTCACCAAGGAGCGCACTTGAAGTGTTCGTTTAAAAAGGACATTCAGAGGACCTGACTTTGAATACAACCTTGCTACAAGATTGTTGCTTAAGAACTCATCTCTACAAGGACATTTAAAACCTTGTCTGGACTATAACATCAAAACAAGGTATAGTTTAGAATACCAATATCTAGTGTTTTCTGTAAACCAATCCAGTTTTACTTTTGTTATTGTCTGCATTTCAAAGTTCTTCCAAATTGTAGACTTTTCTGTATTGCTTTTATTTTAAGTAAACTTTTTAGATTTTCTTATCGACTCTGCCTGGGGGTCTGATTATGTGATTTAACATTTTAACAGAAGGGTTTTGAAAAGACTGTGTGCTTGACAGATAGTACCACTCAGCTATCGTATAAAACTAGTTAGGCAAGATGCAGCCAGCAGCAGTGGTGGGATTGAAATACTGAAAGTAGTGCAGAGTCAAGGGAACTCAAAACTAAAGAATCCACCCTCCCACTGGGAAAAAGAAGGCTGGTAAGTTTTCTGGAACCCCTTACTCCTGCTCAAGAGTTCTTGAAAAGGGAAATCCTCTCTGCAAATAGGAGGATCTACCCAGCTGCCCGGGGTTTGGTGCCCAGGGGCTCGTGACAAAGACGATCCTGAAGAAGAGGCTGATTTCCCTCCTAGAGGCTAATGGGCTGCAGGACAGCAGACAGCATGGGTTTGTGTTGGGAAGATCAACCTAGTGGTGTACTCATACCTCTCAACCTTTTGTCACTGAAATGAGGGACATGGACATTTCTGACACCCAAAATGAGGGACAATGAGGGACACAGGCCCTCAGAATGAGGGACACCATCCTCAAACATGGAGATACACGCTCAGAACACTGTGAAAACCATAATGTTTACTTGTACAAAGTTTATTTTGGATTTAGTATTTTAGAATATTAAGAGTTTCTGCTTTAAAGTCTGAATTTACAGCAGCACCTTTGTGTGGGCAGCACCTTTTCCATAAGGGACGGATGAGGGACAGAGCAATTTTAAGGGGCAAAATGAGGGATGTCCCTCATAATCAGGGACACTTGAGAGGTATGGGTGTACCATGCCTGTGTAACCAGGCAACTAGACAAGGGCCATGCATTGGATGTCCGGTACCTTGACTTCAGTAAGACATTCAATTTGGTGCAGCATGGAAGGCTATGTAGTAAGCTGGAATACTCAGAGGCAGGGGCAAAGATGGTGGGATGGATCGTCAACTGGCTTCTAGGGAAACAGCAGTGTGTGGTGGTGGGAGGGGAGCTCTCATCGCCAAGGGTAATGCCGTAGAGCTATGTACTGGGGCCATTGTTGTTTGGGATTTTCATAGCAGACATATCAATAGGCATGAAGTTCAAGATCACTCTGTTTGCCAATGACACCAAGATGGGAGCAGTAGTGGATGACTGGGAGGGGTGGCAGGGGTTTTAAGAGGATCTGGCAATATTGGAGGACTGGCCAGACACTTGGCTTTTGGGCTTCAATGTCAAGAAAAGCAAGATGCTATATTTCAGAGCAAAAAACCTTAGAAGGAGCTACCAGCTACTGGGGAACCAGCTAGCCAAGACAGATGAGGAAAAGGTTTTGTAGGTGATCATAACAGGAGCAATGAACAACTCCAGACAGTGTAGAAAGGCAGCTGCAAAAACTATCAGGATGCTGGGTTGTACTGCCAGATGCATATCTTCCAGAAGGTGGGAGGTGATCCTGCCACTACACAGGTCATTGGTTAGACTTCACTTGGAGTAATGCGTGCATGTATAGGGGGTTTTCCAATCTTGGAGGGGGAGGGACACCCAAGGGCACAATCTGAGAGTGGAGGGGAGAGGTTCAGGAAGGAAATGAGGAGACGCATTTTTACAGAGAGGGTAGTGACAGGGTGGAATGCACTACCAGAGGAAGTGTCATCCTGTAAGGCAGTGTGCTGCTTCAAACAAGGATAAGACAGGGTAAGGGGCAGGGTCTCTGGAGGAGGGGCGAGGGAGGGGCAGATGCAGTACAAGGGCTGCAAGCTGCACATTCGAGCAAACTCGATAGATCAAAAGGCCTTTAACTGCTGGCAAGGTCGTATGTTCGTACGTAATGCAACAAGACCCATAAGTGGTAGGCCTGACATTTATCATGCACACAGTGGTACCCTGTCTGAGAGAAACAAGTCAAAATCAGCCTATTTTGTGAATTTTGGTAGCTGCAGCTCCTGTATTTCTTCCTACAATAGTGACCCCCTATATCAACTGTTTCGGAAGAAACAATCCAGGTGAGGGAGGGGTGGGGAAGCGACCTTAAGGGTGGGACTTGTGTGACCAAGGAAGCCACAACACTAGAGGACACAAGCCAGGTGAGGGAGCGGGTGCACTAGGGGGCAGCAGCAGGGGGCGAGTTCCTGGGCGGGGGAACAGCTCGAGGGTTCAGCTACTGAGGCTGACAAGAGTGAGTCTCAGAATCAACAGAGAAGCTCGGACAATAGGATAGTCAAGGCTCGAGGGGGACTAGGGCATGGAGAGAGCAGCAAAGGCAGGGATAAGCTGGGATGGTAGCCTGGGTAAAACACTGGCTAGACAACAGGACACAGCGGGTAATAGTAAATGGAGTCCACAATGAAGAAAGGGGGGTTACTAGTGGGGTACCGCAGGGTTCAGTACTGGGGCCGGTCCTTTTTAATGTCCTTATAAGAGACATTGCAGAGAGACTGGAAGGGAAAGTATGTCTCTTTGCAGATGACACAAAGATCTGCAACAGGGTTGATATGCAAGGTGGGGTGGAAAAGATGAAAAGAGACTTGGCAAGGTTGGAGGAATGGTCAAATGTATGGCAGCTTAGATTCAATGCAAAGAAGTGCAGAGTAATGCACCTAGGAAACAAAAACCCTGGGGAAGAGTACACAATGGGGGGTGAGATACTGACAACAACAAAAATGGAAAGGGTCTTGGGGGTAGTCATATCAGAGGACCTAAAGGTGGGCCAGCAATGTGAGAAGGCAGTAAGGAGGGCTGGGGGGATACTGGGATGCATAGGGAGAGGCATCACCAGTAGAAATCAGGAAGATGTTGGCCCTCTGTACAGACAGTTGGTAAGACCACATCTGGAGTACTGTGTACAGGGTCTGCACCAGAAGACATATGAAGAAAGACTAAAAGAGCTTAAGATGTATAGCCTCAAGTAAAGGAGGGGGGGGGAATGCTAGAAACTTTCAAATACCTCAAGGGAATCAACAAAGTCCAAGAGGGTAGCATCTTTCAGGAAAAGAGATGTGCAAGAACAAGGGGGCACAATTTGAAGATAGAGGGGGGATGGCTCAGAAGTAATGTGAGGAAGTATTTCTTCACAGAGAGGGTTGTAGATTCATGGAACAGCCTTCCTGAGGAGGTCGTAGAGTCAAAAACAGTGAGGGAATTCAAGAATGCATGGGACAGACATAAGGCAATTCTAGTGGAGGGTAGGAGGAAGTAGGCTGTTAGTTAACTAGGATCTGCAGCTTATCTGTTAGGTAGGGAAATGGGCAGACTAGGTGGGCCAAGCGGTCCTTATCTGCCATCAAATTCTATGTTTCTATGGATGGAAGGGGTCTGGCGTGATAACAAGGGATGAGGGAGGTCTTGGGGAGGAAGGGGGGGACAGGGTGCTTATTGTTGGAGATTCCATTCTTAGGGGTACCACGTGGAGGGGGCACAGAAGCATGTTGTGCAGAATTTGGGTGGAAAGCCTGCCAAGTATGATGGTGGCAAACGTCATCCATGATATCCCCTCCAGGGGGAGCCAGCAGGACAAGAAGACTCACTGGCTCTTCCACCTAGGGACAGCTTGTTGGAAGTAAGTGCAAGGACTGGGGAGCTGACCAGGTTCTGCAGCAGCTTGGAACTTAAATCAGTGGCATTCTCAGTGGTGTGGACGGTCCCTAGGGCTAGCTCTGAGAGGAAACAACGAATAGAGGAGTTTAATAGATGGCTAGGGTATTGGTGCAGACAGAGGGGTTTTGGGGAAGAACATGAGAGGATGAAAGCCTCTATGCCCCCGATAGACTTCACTTAGGCAGGGAGGGAAGAGTAGTGCTACAAAGCAAACTGGAAGATTACCTGGGACTCCATTACAAAATGAGTTTAAACTAATTAAGGGGGGGTGGGTACAGGGGAAATTGAACCACTGCAAGGACAACAGAGGGGCAGTGTGCCCACCCCCCAAAGATAGCGCAGCCCCATAAGGGTATGAGGGAAACAAGGCACATACCCATGGGAAAAGGGATGCAGTCAGAAAGCTGGAAGGCCATGTCTACAAATGCCAGAAGCCTGGGGGGTAAAATCCCAGCTTTGGCGGCGGAAATAGCTGGGGCAGAGCTGGACATAGTGGGGTTAACAGAAACTTGGTGTCATGATGGGCAAGACTGGGACATGCAAATTCCAGGGCACACACTTTTTAGGAAGGACAGACAGGACAGGAGAGGAGGAGGGGTGGCGCTGTGTGTTAGGGAGGGCATTACAGTCACAGAACTACAGGGAAATTGGGGTGAGACAGAGGCCCTATGGGTGATGCTGACCACCGGGAAGGGAGAAGTGGTGTGGATAGGGGTTGTGTATAGGCCGCCAGCACAACAGGACTCAGTAGATAACAGATGATGGAAGAGATCATAAGGATGGCTAGTGAGTGGGAGGCATTGCTGATGGGGGATCTCAACCTTCCAGATGTGGAGTGGGAAACTCTATCAGCATCTTCTGCCTGTAGGAAAGCAATTGAAGACTCCCTGCAAACAGCTCTCCTAAAACAACTAGTAAGGGAAACAACTATTGAAGGTTCATTACTGGACTTGGTCCTAACAAATGGGGCGAGGGGTTGGACAGGTCTGTGTAGGTGAGAACCTGGGAACGAGTGATCACAACACTTTCTGGTTTACAATAAGCACAGAGAGAGAGGGTCACAAGACCAAGGTAAAAGTATTGGACTTCAGACCGGTGGACTTTGGGAAAATGAGGGTCCATGTAACTCAAGCACTTGGGGAGGTAGGCAAGTTGGATGGGGTAGAAGCAATGTGGAATAGGATTAAGGGCTTGATCGTAGAGGCCACAAACCACTTTGTCAGGAAAGTGGTTAAGAACAGAAGGAGGAGGAAGCCGCTGTGGTTTAGCAGAGGTGTAGCAGAGAAAGTCAGAGACAAAAAGAGGGCATTCAGAAAGTTTAAAACTTCACAAAACGGGGAGGACTGGGTCCAGTATCAAGTCAGACAGAGGGAGGTGGGACGGGAAGTGTGAATGGCAAAGGCACAGACAGAAGAGCATATAGCTAAAGAGGCAAAAAAGGGGGATAAAACCTTTTTTCGATATATGGCGAGCACATCACCCCCGGGGTAGGGACTTTACTTTTTTTTCAGCGGCCCAACGTTCATATTCTCGGATAGACCTATTTTTTTACCCACACTACTTCGCTGCATCTAGTGGTTGAATCCGATATACACAATATAACATTGTCAGACCACTCACCAATCTCTGTCCAATTATCCCTAAGGCCAAAGGAAAAGCAGACATTGTGGAGGCTTGATGTATCACTTTTGAATAATAAGCCTTTCTTGAACAAGCTAAAGCAAATGATAGTAGACTTCAACTCGGTCCACCGATCATCAGGACACTACCCATCTTTTAGATGGGACACACTTAAGATGGTCCTGAGAGGTGAGATAATTAGTTTTGCAGCTTACCAAAAAAAACTGTCTCAACTTACACACTCTAAATTATTGCAGCAGATAGCAGAGTTAGAAGGGTTACACAAACAAGATCCAGGTAACATGAAGGCTCAGGCAGAGCTACAGAAAGCTAAAAAGGCGTTACAGGGTTTTGAAAACAAGAAAGCGGAGGGCTGTTTAAGATTCTCAAACCAAAAATACCATGAGGTGGGGGGAGGGCTTCGAGGTTATTGGCCTTCAGACTGAGAAAGGCACAAGCAGAAAGGTATATCCCCTATATTTTAGAACAAGGACCGATGGGACGTAAACTTGTTTCCCCCACAGAAATAGCCCAACAGTTCCAAAAATATTACCAAAACCTATATTTAGAAAACAAAAGCCCCAGAGATACACAGGAGAATACCCAGGCCTTTCTGGCTACCCTCAGGCTGCCTAGGTTGCCCTTGAAGGTGATGGCAGAACTGAATCTGCCCATTACTACTGAAGAAACCCTCAAAGTTATTCGTCAGCTACCCTCTAGGAAATCTTCTGGCCCCGACGGACTTAGTGGGGAATTATACAAAGAACTGGCGGAACCTCTGGCACCACTGCTGATGGAGGTGTTTAATACTTGTTTGGGGGAAGGCGGGAATCCAGCTAGCTGGGAGCAATCTATAATTACAGTTATACCTAAGCAGGGGAAGGGTACCACCCAGTGTGAATGTTTTAGGCCTATAGCCTTACTTAATCAGGACCACAACATTTTCACCAAAATTCTGGCCACCCACCTACAAAGATATGTGGAATTGTTGGTTCATCCTGACCAGACGGGTTTTATTCCCCACAGTCATATGTTCGATAATGTCAGGCGACTCCTTAATATCGTGAGCTCAGGAGGCAAGAGGGACAAACCTGCCCTCGCTCTGTTTATCGACGCGGAAAAAGCCTTTGATAGGCTGAATTGGGCCTATCTTTTTGAAGTCCTGACTAAAATGGAGTTTCAGGTGTAACCCCCCCTGCAAATGGGGGTTCCCAAAAGACTTCCAGCAGCTTGCTTGAATGCTCCGAGCCTGAATGGTGTTTGGCATTTAAGCCATTTATCTGTGAGTGTTTTTAGAGCCTCTGGTACTGTCTCTTTAAGAGCAGTCTGCTTGCAGACATAATTAGTTTGTATAGGGGAAACTGTGTGTTTCTCTGCTTGAGTCCCACTCGAGCTGCTGCCAATTCACTCCGTTTGTGCAGTTGCTAGGAGTGCAAAGGGACCCTATCTGAAAGATGTAACTGTTTGCCAGAAATCATTTAGAGTAATAATGAAAATACAGTTTGTCTAACCTGCTTTTCTTTGCAATCAGAACTGTGTTTGCCCAGTTCCCCATTCTAGTTTTGAACTGCTGAACTGGACCAATCAGTGTGGGTTAAGGGAGTTCTAAAATGGTGCCTGTGGACGAATCAGAACTTGGGACTCGTAATCTGAGCCAGCCACAAGAGGATTGTATGGGCAGTGACTCTGGGAAATGTAGTTTGGACTTCGGCGCCTTTTTTGTACCAACAGAGGGAGTCTATTGTGAGTAACAGCCAATCCAGCCAAGAACTGGGAGGAACTCAAAGGAAGTGCCCGGTTTTGTCTACTGGAGTTTGAGTTTTTAGCTCTGGCAGTGAAGGGGGAAGGATCCCTGTGCTCCTTCGGGTGCGCAGTTTTAGTCGGGAAAACGCGTGTAAGGCCCCAAGTTTCAGTCTGCAGCTTGTGCAACTGCTTGTTCGGACTGAATCTGACCTGTGAAGAGAATCAAGGAGATCTGAAGAGTAGAAACCAGGCTCACCCTGTAGAAGACTGGAGAAATTGCTGAATCGCGCTCGGTCTGTCAAGAACTGAATCTGCTGTGTGTTCTCCCGGGTATTGTGCAGTAATTGCGATCGGGAAAGAGAAGCAGCCTGTCTGGTATAGTACTTTCTTTTTCCATATAAATGTGTGTAGTGCTTGTAGGGACTCGCGTTTCAAATGCCCTGTACAGTGACTTGAGTGAATGAAGCTGCAAGTAAACCCCAGCTTAATCCAGACTACATCCATTTCCTCTGAACTGCCATGGGGTCCAGTCACAAGGACCTTGTCCACATGGTCTGCTCCTCCTGGCAATCCAGGACAATCTGCCTTCCATTCAGTTTCAGCATTGAATTTGTGAGTACAAATCAGGGTAGCTCCCTGCCATCATCTAATTGCAAGTGTTCCATCTGATTACTTTTCCTTTCTTTCTCCACGAACTGAGCCTACCGGCTCCGGATTACAAATTGGGTATTGTGCATGCATTTTCCATCTTCTGGGCCCAACCAGCTGCACCAAATAGGCTAGCCTCTTATTGCCTGGGTACCCAGTAAGAGTGACATTAGGGACATTTGGGATTCTGAAATATGTGCACAGTACTGTGATTATTAATGGTTTAAACTAATTAACCTGATTTCCCGTCCTTGTTATATCCCCTAAATAAATCAGATCTGTTTGTTTCAGCAAAGTTACACTGCCTGAGGTATATCGTCATGTTAAAGTATTGTACTGTGGTTTTGCACTGTATCATCTTGTTTACAGGGAGTCCCAGGAGTCACACTGACTGAACCAGTCCTGGGGTAAGTGTATACTGTGAAGGTAATTCTGATATATTGTGTGGGCCACTAGTGGGAAGAAGGGGGGGGGGGTCGCAGTGTCCCAGAGGGCTGTGACCAAGTTAGTTTAACTATTGCAAACCCTGACCTCTGGGTGGAGGCACCCGACATCGGATCCAGGCCCCTCAACCTGTTAGCGGCAAATCAGGCAAAGGTAGTAGCCCTTGGGATAACGCCATCTAGGGGTTACACAAGGTAACTTCCTTCAGGGGATAAGTGCCTGTTATCAACATCCACAGGCTAGAGTGAGGGTTAACAGGATCATTTCACCCCCGTTCGACATCACTAGGGGGACCAGATAGGGATGTCCTCTGTCTCCTCTGCTCTTTGTGCTTAGTATGGTTCCACTAGCTCAAGCGGTTAGACATCACGCAGAGATCCAAGGCATAGACATCCAAAACTCCTCCCATAAGATCTCCCTATATGCAGACAATACCCTAATATTTATAGGTAACCCTCAGTCAGCCATTCCACATCTCATGAAACTCTTGTCATCTTTTGGAGTTATATCGGGCTTTAAGGTCAACACGCAGAAGTCGGAGGTTCTTCCGATTGGTCCAGCCTTAGACCCGGAATTAAGGGCTAA
Organism: Neoceratodus forsteri; assembly: GCA_016271365.2. Taxonomy (NCBI): domain Eukaryota; kingdom Metazoa; phylum Chordata; order Ceratodontiformes; family Ceratodontidae; genus Neoceratodus; species Neoceratodus forsteri. Next base: position 141,006,176 of record CM057457.1, on the reverse strand, counting down.
AATCCCCTTCAAATGGGTCACTCACAAAATACGATACCTTGGGATTCAAATACCCATAAACCTCAACCAAATATATAAACATAATTATGAGGTCATGGCGCAACAAGTCCAGGCAGACCTCCATAGGTGGTCTCTGCTCCCCCTAACATTTACTAATAGACTGGAGGCGATCAAGATGAACGTCTTACCCAGGTACCTTTTTCTTTGTTCTAATCTCCCTATTCAGGTACCAAAAAAGGACTGGAAGGACCTCAGGAAAAAACTATCAGAGTTCATATGGCTCGGCAAAAGGCCGAGAATTAGATGGGATGTATTACTAGAAGAGAAGGACAAGGGAGGAATGGGTCTTCCGAACCTTTCCAGATATTACGTGGCCGCTCAAATGCTCCTGGTCATTAAAATGTTAAAAACAGGAACACATCACGGCTGGCTGGAAATAGAGGACAGGGAGAGTGACCCCACCCCTTTAAATATCCTTCCGTGGAGGGTTCAGTCGAAAGATTTGAAAAACATTCACAGTGTTTTTACCCAGCATACAATGTCCCAATGCCTGGAAGCTAGACAGAATTGGGAAACAATCCGCCCAATCTGGAAGTACCTACCACTATCATTTCTTCCAGGATTCCCAGCCTCGGCTGGGAACCCCGGTTTCTTTAGATGGGTTACTCTAGGTTTGAAATACCCCAGGCAGTTTGTAGATAGGGAGCAGCTGAAATCCTTTGCTCAAATGCAAGCTGAGTTCCATCTGGGTAGTACCGACCTTTTTAGATATTATCAGTGTACTCATATCTCCAACACAATTGGGCTCACTGAGGTTTCCCAAAGACCCGCTGCTCCCATTATACTGACTTATCAGAAAAGTATTTCCGGGGACACCAGGTCATTCATATCACAAATCTACAGAATACTGATGGAAGATAGAGGGATGGCAGCAGTACAAAGGGTGGAGGGGAGGTGAGATTCAGAGGCAAGCCTCTCTTCGTCAGAGTGGGAATGGAGAAGTATCTAGCAAGGGGTACACAAAACCACCAACTCACCCTCATGTAGGGAATTCAGATGGAAAATTAATATCCGTTTTTTTAACACCCCAATAAATATCGGCTAATTATAATAAGCTCTTCTCTGACAAATGCTGGAGAGGGTGTGACTCATTAGAGTCACACTACCATATTTTCTGGGACTGTCCAAAAATCACCCTTTTTTGGAGCAATATCGTTGGGGAGGTAACCTCAATCTTATCCCTCCTTACTCCACTGAAATTTGAAAATATGGTGCTGGGGCTCCCCCCAGAGAAAATCAAGAGTTCGGTAGGAAAATACCTTTTTTACATTCTGATTGGAGCAGCCCTCAAAGTTATCCCGCAGAATTGGACTCGGATACCCTCTCCTTCCTTGCAAGCTTGGCTTAGAAACATTGAGGCAATTCAGGGAATGGAGGCTATCACGGCTCAATTGACGCTATCCACAGACAAATTTAATACAAGATGGCTACCCTTTTATGAATATAAAGAAAGAAAACAGGTAATCCCAGTCTTGGAACAGCTCCTCCAGAGCTAACTTGAGGAGGCTGAGGATCAAGGCAGGAGTGGTAGTCCTGAACTCAGTGGGTAGGGGCACTGGTATGCCATTTCTTGAAGGGCCGGAGAGGGCTGTATGACAGCGGGGTGAGGAACAGTCTCAACAGGGTTGAGTTATGGGTCACCACCTCTGGTTGGAAAGGCTGAGAAATTGGGGTAAGAAAGCTCTATTTATGACCCTCATGGACAGCTGATGTAGAGGTAACAAGGTCTCACTCATCTTTTTTTTTTTGTGTGTTTTTATCCCCCCCTTTTTTTTATTAATTAATATGTAAGAATCATATATAGTCGTCAGAGATACTATTTCTTATATATCTGGTATCTTTTTGAAAGGTCTCTTAGATGTTTTTTTTAGGGCATCAAGAGCTGATCTGGGAACCTAACTGCAAAATATGAAAAGGAATGGTGGTTAGGAAATATCTCTACTGTTGCAGAGTTTACCAGAATGAGTTGGTGAGGAACGAAGGAATTGTCTAATACCTAGACAAAAATATCAAAGAATGTATGAAAGAGCTCATGATATGTATATCTGAATGTATGATCCTGGAGACCCCTGTATTAAATTTTGTATCAATTGTTGGTAATCATATTTGAACTGAAATAAAATAAAAGAAAGTTCAAAAAGAAACAACCTTTTTTCGTTATGTGGGGGAAAAAAAGGAAAGGGGATAATCTGACTTATGACCATGGAAAGGGGAGATGGTGGAAGGAGATTGGGCAATGGTGGAGCTACTACATGCCTACTTTTGCTCCGCTTTCACAAGGGAAAAGGAGGGGGTAAGCTATACCTTCAGAACTCATGGGGAGGGGGGAAGAGGTGGACACAACTCCATTCAGGGTGGACGACATCATGAAGGAACTGGAGCCATTAAAGGTAGAGAAGGCTATGGGACCAGATGGGGTGCACCCCAGGGTGTTAAGGGAACTAAGGAACATACTGGCGGCCCCACTAACAGCTCTTTTTAACAACTCCCTGGACACTGGGGTGGTACCGGATGACTGGAAAAGGGCAGATGTGGTGCCGTTACACAAGGGGGGGAGAGGAGGTGGGGAATTACAGGCCAGTAAGCCTGACATCAGTTGTCGGCAAGCTAATGGAAAGACTTCTCAAGAACAGAATAGTCAGATACCTGGAGAAAAAACAGCCTCAGAGACCAGAGGAACCATGGGTTCACCAAGGGTAGATCGTATCAAACGAACTTGATTGAGTTGTTTGACTGGGTCACCACGGTGGTGGATCCGTAGACATAGCTTACCTAGACTTCGGAAAGGCGTTTGACTCTATACCACACAGAGGACTATTGTTCAGACTGGGAAGTTTGGGGCTAGGGCAGACTGTCCTACGGTGGGTGGAAAACTGGCTGGTGGGTAGGCAGCAGAGAGTAGTGGTCAATGGAGTTCCCTCCAGGGAAGGGTTGGTCATCAGTTAAGTCCCACAGGGGTCTGTGTTGAGGTCGATACTGTTCAATATATACACAGGAGACTAACCGAAGGCCTGGAGGGGAGGGTGCGTCTGTTCACAGATGACGCGAAACTCTGTAGTGGGGTGGATTCACAGGAGGGGGGTGGAGAGCATGTGTAGGGATCTGGGAAAGCTTGGAGAGTGGTCCAGGGAATGGCAGCTGTCCTTCAATGAATTAAAGTGCAGGATCATGCATCTTGACATTAGGAACCGGAAGGATGAGTACTGTTTGGGAGGCCAAGTCCTAGAAGTAACAGATCAGGAAAAGGACCTAGGAGTTATCATCTCAAAAGATCTGAAGGTGACTAAACAATGTGGGCAAGCGGTGTTGAGAGCCAGCAGGATGCTGGGCTGCACTGGAAGGGGGATAACCAGTAGGAGGAGGGAAGCTGTGGTGCCCCTGTATACTCAGCTGGTGAGGCCACACCTGGAGTATAGAGTCCAGTTCTGGAGGCCATACTTTAGTAAAGACATGGAGAAGTAGCAGCGAGTCCAGAGAAGGGTGACGAAAATGATAGCGGGACTAAGTCACCTACCATACAAAGAGAGAGTGAGAGACCTGGACATGTACACCTTGGAGCAGAGGAGTGAGAGGGGGATATGACTGAGACTTTCAAGTACCTGAACGGCATCAATAAGATCTCTGGGGGGAGACATCTTCAAATTGAAAGGGCAGCAGAAGACCAGAGGCCATGATCTGCAGATCACAGGGGGGCATTTCAAGGGTAACATTAGGAAACACTTCTTCACAGAAAGGATGGTGGATAATGGAATGGGCTTCTGGAGGAGGTGGTGGGGGAAAAGTACGGTGGGGTAATTCAAGCGTGCATGGGATAGGCACAAGGGGCAGAGAGCAGGGGGAAGGGGTTGCATACCAAAGTCCTAGAGCAGATCTAGGTAAACTGGGCAGATTGTGTGGGGCTGGTGGTCCTTTTCTGCCACCACATTTCTAAGTCTCTGGTTTGTCACAAGTCATATAAATTGCAGGCCTGACATTTTGAATTCACACAGTGTTATCCTGTGTGAGTGAAAAGTATGTCAAAATCAGTGTATTTGGGGATTTTCTGTAACTATCTCTCCTCTCTTTGGGCCCATAATACACTTCAACTGCATCTTATCTGCCTCCATAATGAAACAAGTCCCATAAGTGGTAAGCCTGTCATGTCTAATGCACACAGTGGTACCATGTGTGAGAGAACCCAAAGTCAAAAGAACAATAATTCGGGAGTTTATACAACTGTAGTTCCTGTCTTTGTGACCACGATAGAGTCCCCACTGTATCCTCTGACTCTGGATTTTCACAAGTCACATAAATTGCAGGCCTGACATTTCTAATTCACACAGTGGTAGCCAGTATAAGAGTAAAGTATGTTAAAAATCAGTGTATTTTGGGATTTCCTGTAACTATCTCTCCTCACGTTGTACCCACAATACACTTCAACTGCATTTCCTCTGTCTCCTTAATGACACAAGACCCATAATTGGTAGGCCTGACATGTATGATACACACAGTTGTACCATGTGTGAGAGAAACCAAAATCAAAAGCACTACAAGTTGAGACTTACTGCAGCTGAAGATCACTTTCTGCACACAACAGTGCCCCATATCCTCTGTCTCTGGATTGTCACAAATCACATAAACTGCAGGCCTGACATTTCTAATTCAGACAGTGGTACCCTGTGTACATGAAAAGTATGTTAAAACCAGTGTATTGTGAGATCTTCTGTAACTATCTCTCCTCTCTTGGGGCCCACTATACACTTCAACTGCATCTTATCTGCCTCCGTAATGAAACAAGCCCCATAACTGCCAGGCCTAACACTTCTCATACACACTGTTGTACACTGTCTGAGAGAAACATAAGCCAAAAGCAATCTATTTTGTGATTTTCAGTAGCTGCAGCTCTTGTATTTCTTACCACAGTAGTGACCCCCTGTATCCTCTGACTTTGAACTGTCACAACTCACATAAATTGCAGGCAGAGATACCCTGTGTGAATGAAAAGTATGTTAAAACCAGTGAATTTGGGGATTTTCTGTAACTATCTCTCCTCTTATTGGGCTCCCAATACACTTCAACTGCATCTCCTCTGTCTTTATAATTACACAAGACCCATAAGCGTTAGGCCACATATTTATCATGTATACAGTGGCACCCTGCCTGAGATGAATGGAAGTCAAAATCAATCAAATTTGGGATTTTCTGCAGCCGAAGCTCCTCACTTTCTGCTCACAATATTGTCTCCCTATATCCTCTGTCTCTGGATTGCCACAAGTCAAATAAATTGCAGGCCTGACATTTCTCATGCACGCAGTGGTACCCGGTCTGAGAGCAACCGAAGTCAAAAGCAAACTAATTTGGGATTTACTGCAGATGTAGATACTGTTTTTGTGCCTACAAATAGTCTCTCCCTGTGGCATCTGTCTGTGGATTGTCACAGCTCACATAATTTGCAGGAATGACATTTGTCAGGCACACAATGGTACCCTGTCTGAGATAAACATAACTCAAAAGCTGTCCAAGTCGAGATTTTCTGAAACTGTAGCTGGTCTACTTGGGCAGACAACAGACTCCACCTGCATCTCCTCTGGCTCCCTAAAGTCCGAAGACACATAATTGGAAGGGCACACATTTGACATGTACATAGTGGTACCCTGACATACAGGGACATAAGAGAAAACAATTCTCACTGGGGAAAGTACAGTTATGTAAGAACTTACCGTCACAGTAGATCTTCGAGAGAGGCTCTTGTAGTAGGTACTCACATATAGGACTGACCCGCCAGGCGTCAGGACCCCACGGAAAAATTTCTAGCTAGCAGTCTCTGGCGGGGGACTGTCCCCATGTCAGGTGACCAGCGTCATGCGACGATCAGTATAAAGGCGATTCTACACCATCTCAGTTCTTTCGCCAAGGGCCAAAGAGGCAAGAGCGAGGAGAGGGATATTTCCCCATGGAAATGGAGCCAAAGAAGCCTAGGGGATGGAGGGTGGGAAGGCAATACCTACTGCAAGAGCCTATCTCGAAGATCTACTGTTACAGTAAGTTCTTACGTAACTGTACTATCTTACTTCGAAAGGGCTCTTGCAGTAGGTATTCACATATAGGACTGAGTCCCATGCAGTCTGGAACAAGGAAAATCACTCGGGAAGAGGACAGAAATCCATAGCATGGAACCTCAGGCTGAAAAGGGTCTCATGAGAGGAGACCTTATAGTAGGTAGGCACTGCCCTGTCCCCCAGCCTCCCAATCCACTCTGGTGTTCCACAGGGCTCCATTCTTGGCCCCTTGCTATTCAGTCTATATCTAAACTCCCTCCTGTCGGCCTGCCCCGGCAGCATGCTCCTATATGCGGACAATGCCGTCCTGTACGCCTCCGATCCTGACCCCCTTAAACTCCACCAGACACTTCAACACTCCTTCCGAGAAGCTAAACACTGGCTCACCACCCAGCATCTAATAATCAACTACAATAAGACAAAAGTCATGATTGTGACGTAGACAGCCAGTTCTGGGTGCTGTATTATATTTTTTTTTTTATATAAAATGTATTAATGTCTCTGCTGAAAATTCAAGTGCTCTGGGAATGACCTCTCTCGTCCCCCCCCCACCCAGATTTTAGCTGACAGATGCAGGCCAAAAGAACTGCTGACAGTATGTATCACACACTCAGTTTTTTTTAGAGACAATGTGTTACGGGAAGACTTTTATTAAGGATCCTGTTTCTCTGAGCTAATTACAGAGTTGTTAAGTTAATTTTGTTAAGAGAGAAATTATAAACTAAGTTTATGATGTTAAAATAAGGGAAGCTAGGATGTTACATAGAGGTGTAAGGTTGTAAATGACCCTATGAAGCCTGTGTGAGGAGGGTACAGCATGAGATCAAACGAGGCATCATTGAAACTTGAGTTATGCTAAGGTTGCAGAATTAATACATCCTGTATAGCTGTATAGTATAGATTAATAAAATTACATCCTCTGGTTGTATAAAAATATATTTTTGTTAGATATTTGACCAGAGGAGGGTCTGAATGACTTCATCAAAAAGGGGTTGGCCAATACTGCTTGAAAAGATTATTCTCTTTCACTATAGACTTGCATTTGTATCTGGCACTGACTAAGGAAACATCTGAGTACTGAAAACAGGTATTTAGACAGCTAGACAAAATCTAAATATAGTTGTAGGAATTGCACTGTTTTAAACCTTGTTTTGTTTAAAGATATGCATGTCTTGTGTTATAAGAGTTCTGTATTGTATGTTTGACATATTATTATATATTTTAATAAAAACTCTAATTTTAGAGCAAACCTGGTCTGTCTTTGAATTGCTTTCTTTTGCTAAGAAATATTTATGGTTCAGCAGACATATAGCTTATATGGTGATACCAAACTGGAAACAGAAGCATTTTAAATCTGAGGTCTTTATTAAGTTTTAAGGGTTCATCTCTGAATACCTGGTTAGGTGCCCGTAGGCAAAGATAGCTGACCCCCCGAAGACAGATATATCTGAGCCTGTGCATTGGGTATGCTAGCAAGAGGTTACAGTTTGAATCCCTCCAGAACTAAGACCAAAGGTTGATCCAAACTCACAAAAACAGACAAGAGGGTTACCTTGTCTGTTACACTGTTCATAAGACTGTGCTCAGAGGTTGGCACTTTGGGAGTAGAGGGCCTGACCTGCTGAGTGAATCTGTGACAGATTGGTTGGCAGTGGTGGGATAATTTTGGTATCACAAGCTTTATTGTTCTGTCAGCTGAGACTGTAAGCTCTCTTGCAAAGAAAGAAAAAGACAAGAGTTTTAATTTTTTTTAAGTATCTTCTTTATTTAGGTTTTACAACATATTTACAGACATGTCAACCAGATCAGAGAAATTAATTTCATTTGGACAGATTTTACCACATTCAACTTAGGTATAATACTTCAGGTCTATAGTTAAGGGCAATATGCCCAGGTTTAGCAGAGTCTAAGGGGGTAGGTACTTCAAAGGTAGTTCATCCTGGCATTGAGGCGATAGGGCAGAGTTCAAGATCCCCTGAGTCAGTGATCTCTTCAAGTTCTTCCGGGGGTATAGAGAGAAAAGTTCAGTCGGATTCCAAGGTACCGCACATTGTATGATTCAAGCCTGTAACCGGTGGAAATTATATCCCACGTTTGATGGTTGCAGGTTTCTTGAGGGTATACTCCTAAGTGGCAGACCCCAGGCCCCAAAGCTGCAAAACCCCCCGAGCCCCCTCCGAGCAGGTCGCAGGGTACAGGGGGGAGCCCTCGCCCCCTGCAGGCCTCCTTTCTAAGGTGTAAAGGTAGGGTCTTTTAGCATGTAGTATATTTGCCACCTGGCCCATCTGTTAGCGAATTTTTCTTCTTGGTCATTTAGGCCGTGTGTTATTTTCTCCCTAATGTAAATCTGTCTAGTAGTATCTTACCAATCTTGTATCGTGGGAATCCTGTGTGTCAGCCACAGCTTTGTGATGGATTTCTTCGACGCAGTAAGAAGTATAAGGAGTAAATATCTGGTGATTGGGCCGCGTAGGCTTTTAGGAAACACGGAGAACAAAAACATTTCCATGGTCAGTTGGAGCTGAGGATCCAAAATTTCCTGAAGGTGGGATTGCAGAAGGATAAAGAAAGGTTGCAGGTATGGGCAGCTCCACATTATGTGGGTATGGTCTGCCCTGTCATTAACGCAGAGGCGCCAGCACTTAGCTGGGAGTGTAGATTTAAAATGGCTAGTAATTACTGGTGTTCTAAAGTATCGTATTAGGCATTTCCACGCGAATTCCCGCCACATATGCGAGCTAGAGACTCTTGCCGAGTATTCCCAGACTCACTGCCAGTCATCGAGTGTTATCTGGTAGCCAGATTCCTTGATCCATTGCTCACAAACTTTATCTATATGGGTGTAGCTTTGTATGTTTAGGGCATGATAATACTGCGAGACCAGATGATTTTGTTTTAGGGTTTTATTAAGGGCCACTTGTTTTTGTATTAGTGGTGGGTGCTGCTCTTGTTCCCAGACCATGTGAGGTAGACTGTCTGCATAGTGTCTAAGTTGCAAGTATCGGAATAAATCCCGGTGAGGTAAACTGTACTTCCTCTGGATTTCCGTGTATGTCCACAGTACACCCTGGGTGACTATTTGTCCCAGATATCTCAGCCCTCTCCCCTCCCATTGCCGGAAACTGCCATTTAAATTGTTTGGGGTAAAGTTACTCAGGCTGGAGATTGGGCATATGAGTGGTAGGAAGGGCGCCAGTTGGTAGGTTTTTTTGATGCTCTTCCAGCCACGCATTGAGGCCGCAAGCCAGGGGTTTGTGTGTTTATATGAGGTCCTGACCTCCTTAGGCTGGTACAGGACTTGGTAAAAGGTATGATCATCCATCAGTGTTAAGCTCTATGTCCATCCAGTGCTGGGGTGGTTGCTTTGATTTGCCTGGACATCAAGTGCATCAAGTTTGTAGCTTGCTGGTAGAGTCTCAGGTCTGGAGGCCCAGTCCACCTCTGCTGCGGAGAGTGTAAGGATTTTCAGGCCTTTACAGGGTTTACGATTGGCCCAGATAAAGTTAGTAATGTGGCGGTTTAATTCTCTGTAGGTCTTTAAAGGAGGGTGAATAGGGATATTTTGAAATAAATACAAAGCTCTCGGGAGGATAATCATTCTGACTAGGTCAATCCTCTGAGCAAGGCCCAAAGGAAGAGTCACCCACGAGGAGAGATCTGTTTTCAACTGCAACATAAAGGGAGAATAGTTATGCCTGTAGTACTCCAGGGGGGATCTAGGGATAGCCACTCCACGGTATCTTAGTTTTCCCAGGTTCCATCTTCCCGGAATATCAGTTTGCACTTTTAATGAGGGGGGAGTAGTGCAAGGTGAGCAGCTCAGTTTTGGCAAGGTTCAGTTTATACCCTGAGACCGATACGAAGGAGTCCAGGATTTGCTTGATTATGGGAAGAGATTGCTCGGGGTTCCATAGGTACAAAAGAATATCATCCGCATAAAGGGCTAACCGGTGTTCAACACCTCCCAGTTCCACCCCCTCTATTCCCCTGGCTTCTCTGATCTTCTGAGCCAAAGGCTCAATGAAGGCCACAAAGAGCAAAGGGGAAAAGGGGCATCCCTTCCTCGTCCCCTAAGTAAAGGAAAATAGGCGGAGTGGTGCCCATTTATCTTCACGCAGGCCCGAGGGGAAGAGTAGATATTTTGAAGGGCAGTAATTAGTGCGGTGGGGAAGCCGAGCTTATGTAGGGTTGCATATAGGAATGGCCATGCCACCCTATCGAATGCCTTTTCGGCATCTAGGCTGAATAGTACGGCTGGGGCTCCAGTAGTTTGCATATGATGGACCACATGAAGGGTCCGCCTGATACTGTCTGTAGTAGTACGGGATCGAACAAATCCAGTTTGATCCTTGTGGATCAATAAGAGGAGCACCTGATCCACCCGATGAGTTAATATGCTCATAAATAGCTTATAGTCTTGATTAAGTACCGATATGGGCCTATAAGAGGCACATAGTTGTGGGTTCTTGTCGGGCTAAGGGATTATGGAAATCGTAGCATATGACCAAGATGGGGGGGGGAGCACTCCCCTCCAGGACCGAATTGAATACGCTGAGGAGACAGGGGGTGGTCTGTACCTTGACCACCTTGTAAAACTCAGCTCCGTACCCATCTGGTCCGGGTGACTTCAGCGACTTGGCATTTGCAATAGCATTGCCCAGTTCCACTTCCATTATCGGAGAAGTCAAGGCTTCGCTTTGGTCTTCTGTAAGTCATGGCAGGGTAATTGACTGTAGGAATTCTGATATTTGTCGTGTGGTTGCTATATTTTCAGGAGTATAAAGGGACCTGTAGTATAGAGTAAAGGCCTCCGCAATACTGTGCTCTTGGTGTGGCGGCGGCCTCCCATAGGGTGGTGCACCATTACGATCGTGGCCGCTTTTTTTTGTTTCTGGATTTGATACACTAACAACCGCGTAGCTCTCGGACCCACCTCATAAAACCTCTGATGCAGGAAAGTCAGAGCTATCTCTGTTTGCTGGTGAACGAGCCGATCCAACTCATATCTGGTTTGTTGCAGCTGGGGGAGTACGGATGCATCCCCCTGCTTGTGGGCCATTTGCAGAAAGTGGAGGGCATCCTCCAGCTTAAGTCTTTGTGCTCTGCGATGTCTTTCCTGCTCCACAGTATATTTTATTATGTGGCCCCGGAGTACGGTCTTGACCGTGTTCCAGTGGACTGCGGGGGTGGAGTCTGCGGATGGGTTATCGGCTTTTATCTCTTGAATTTTCTCTGTAAGAAACTCCCCAAACTGCTGAGAATGTAGATAATATGTATTAAGTCGCCAGAATGTCTTTTTGGGCTGGAGTTCAAAATCCCACATGGACGTCTGTGGGGCATGATCCGAGATAGAAATATCTCCAATTTGAACATCGTGCAACAACCCCAGGTTCTCCACCTGAGTATACACCTGATCAATTCGTGAATAAGTGTGGTGAACTGGGGAGTAGTAGGTATAATTTCTCGATTGGGGGTGAAGCCTCCTCCAGACATCACACCATCCCACCTCGCCCACAAATTTCTTGAAGAATCTTTGGGTTGCTGACTGTTTAGGGGGTCTGGTGCTGGTGGTGTCCAGGTTAGGGTCAGTAGTAAGATTAAGGTCACCGGCCATCATAAGCACCCCTTTTGTCTTTTGTATAATCTTATCAAGCAGAGATTTCATATGTGGCACCTGAATCCCCGGGGGGAAATACACGTTTGCCAAGGTTACCGGTTTATTATTTAATGTGCCCTGCACCAGCACCATACGGCCCTCTGGGTCAGCCCAGGTGAGCTCGGCTTTGAATGGGATGTTTGGGGAAATTATTATGGCCACATCTCCCTGTCTTGGCGGAGGAATAGAAAACCTGTCCCCGGCTCAGCTTGGCCAGTTTTACGTGTTCAGAAGGGTTCATATGGGTTTCCTGCAGGTAAGTCAAGTCTGCCTTAGAGCGCCTGATAAAAGCTAGGATCCTAGACCTTTTTATATGTGATGCCAGGCCATTAACGTTAAGTGAGAGCAATTTTACCTTAGGAGAGCACATTTTATCACTAGTGAAGTCCTCTCTTGTCCTAGCCCCCCCTCCCCTTGTGGAGCCCTAGATCTGCCATTTCCGGAGCATACCCTCGCTGAGCTCACTTGCTCAGATCTGGTGACTTTAACATTACAACAATAACTACAAAACAATGAATAACAACTGTAAATGGCAACACAAAACACATAACAACAGTTGAGCATTTCAGTAATTACAACTAACAACTGATACTTCCACGAATCAGGAAATCCTGATCCTGTGGTAAGGAAAAACCTTACCAATTGTCCAGATCCCTGGGCTTTAGCACTTTGTGCTAGGGGAAAAAGGTAAGTGGGATAAGGCGATGAGTATAGGTGCCACTCGTGGCCCCCTGAGATCCCCGTTGTAACGTATGAGAGGAAGTATTCTTCTGAAGAGAAGATCACCCTTCACTGGTCCCGAAGGGCGCCCATCTGGAGCCTGGTGAGGGAGCCACAGCCTCAGGTGTCAAGGCCCAGAAGCAGGGCGGTGGCCCCCCTCACCAGAACCAGGCCAACCACAGGGGTCTCCCATGTACCTGGCCTGCGCCAGACGGGGCAACCACCGTCCCCCGGACTATTCAGGGAAAGGGAGGCATCCAGGTCTGCATGTAGCACCACCTCCAGTGCTGTATATGTTCGGGGGCCAGAAGATCTAGGGGTAGGTGCAGACTCTCCATCACTCCACCGGGACGGTCAACAATGCGACCTACTGCCGTTAAGGTATCCCCTGGCCCCCGTGGTTCGAGGACGCAGGCCATTCCTACAAGGCCCGGTGGGACCCCCGCATGTCCTCCCCGCCATCCCCCCCGGCTACCAGGGTGGGGGAGGGGGACAGGACAGTAGAGCCACCCCCACAAGTCCCCAAGTCGGCCCAGCTCCTTCACACGGCAATCCCATGAGCCGGGCCTGGCATGGAGCCCCCCATCCGATCCAGGCCGGCAGCAGGGAAATCCCCCCGCACCCGACCCAGACCAGTCAAGGACCCCACCTGATCCTCCAGCCCCCGCGAGGGAAGAGACACCCAGGTCCGTAAGCTGCATTTCTGTAAATGCTGTGGGTACTTAAGAGGACAGGCCTCCGGGGCAGGCTCGGGCCCCTCACCGCACCCTCATGACTTGTTACAATTATAGGAAGCCATCTATCCTCTGGGCCAAAGAATGCAAGTCGCCCCCAAAAAGGAGGAAGGGGTCCCACAAGCGCCCCTTCCTCTAATGGGCCACCCCCCCTAAACCCCGGGGGGGATGGCTGAGGCCACCACCTTGCAACAGCATCATCAAAACATTTACCATTGCCCAGTCCCTCCTCCCCACACACCCCCCATCCACCCCGATTTCCCTCTTGTCAGTATTGAAAGTCCATAGATACTATCCCTCATAATTGCCCTCCAATCATTGTGGCAGGCCCGCAAGTAGTTATACCCTGAATTCCTATGCATGTCCTAATAATTCGCTCCCATTTACTCTCTTCTTCTTTTATCCCCCACCCCCTTCCCTCCCGTTCCATTCCCTCCCCCAGTCTCCGGCCTCCTCTTCCTTCCCAGCCCCTCGTTGGCAGTACGTAGGCATCAGTCGGGTGCGATGAAATTTACCCGGCCACTGAGTGGACTGCACACACGATGCTGCACCCCTTCCATCAGGGCTGAGGAGGCTACCTCCGCGAGCCGATCCCTCCCGTCTGCCACATATCCCGACTTCATCCCCCAAAGCCCCCCCGTTCCACGGCTCGAACCCAAGGTCCGGCACCCCCACACCACGTGGTTCTTTACCAGTCTCCTGCAAAGGGCTGGAGCTCAACGTGTTCGCCGGCCACCTGGCCTCAGCTCCCCCCAAATCCTCGGACTCCCCACCCAAACCATGAAAGGAGCCGCACCTCTGCAGGCATGTCCCCCACCCACCTCCTGCCCACTTCCGATCTCCCTCCCTACCCTAGGTAAGCCCACCCACATATTAGCCTCCCTCCTCAAGCGCAGTCTAAGCATTTGGCGATAAGAGGCCCCCTCCCACTCATGGGTATCCTCCCACCCCTCCCCAACTGGGTTTATGTTTTAATTGCTTCAGTCTATTGCTGCCACTCGGCAATGTCTCTCTGCCCTTTAGTAAAGCATCAGGAATACTTGCGGCCTTCTCATGTAGTCGTGCCTGCCTTCGACTGCTGCTGCTTCTCCACGGCCGGCTGGGACGCCCGCAGGGTGCCTACAATCTTCTGGAGGGCCTCCATACCCTGCTTGCATCTCACATTCCTCTGTCCACTGCTCCACATCTTTTGGGCTATCTTGGAGGCCACGGAGGGTGCCCTGCTCACGTTGTTCTGGGGGACATCTATGCTTCTTTTCCTAAGCTCTGCCATCACCTCCTCAGTCGACTCGTAGGTGCGTGGGCCATCTGGGAAAAGGATCGTCATTTTGGAAGGGTAAGGCATGCAAAATTTAATTCCGGCTGTCTTCAGGGCCCTCATTGCGGGTGCATAAGCACGCCTACGCGCCATAATTTTCGGAGCAAAGTCATTGTCAAAGAACAGGCGCTGCGTCTCAAAGAAGACCTTCCCCTGCCTCCAGGCCGTACGCAGAACAGTCTCCTTCTCCTGGTATCTGAGGAATTTTATTAAGATGGTGCAGGGACGAGAGCCTGGCGGCGGCCTTGGGCCCAGGGTACGGTGCGGTGCGTCTGTTCAAGCTCCAGGGTGATGTTCTCTGGTAAGTGAAGCAGCTCCTTTAGCAATTTCTGTACAAAGGAGATCATTTCTGACCCCTCCGAGCCCTCAGGAACCCCCGATAGCCTCACATTGTTCCTCTGGCTACGACATTCTGCATCTTCGGCCCGAGACTGTAAGGACCTGATTTCTCTGTGGAGCTGAACTATGGCATGCTCCACGTCCGACAGCCGTCCCTCTGTCTCAGCCATTCGGGTCTCACCACTCTCCTGGCGCTGCTCCAATTTCCCAATGTCGGTATGCAGAGCCGTTACCGTTGATTTAATTTCCCGGCAAAGTCACTGATCTCTGCCAGCATCTGGGACATTTGCTTCTGCAGTATTGTGTGTGGGGCCTGATTAGGCGCTGCGTTGCTCCGACGCGAGGTAGTCGAGGCCCGGGAGTCTTCACTTTCCGACCCCTCATCTAGCGATTTCTCCTCATCCTGATGCACTAAGATCGAAAATTTTGCCTCCTCTCGCTTTCTAGGCATTTTCGTTGCCCTCCGGGTTCAGTGCTGGAAGGATGGCTATAGATTTGCTGGATTAGGAGGGTAATTAGAGGGATCACTCGGGGAGCCACTGAAACTAGGCTGCCATTGTGTTCGTGATGTCACCGGAAGTCCCAGAGTTTTATTTTAAAAAGAAAACAGAACTATACATCACTTGGTGTACAGTCAAGTTCCTACCTATTTTATTTTTTTTCTAAAGTGCAAAGTCAGAGTAGCAGTAGTTAGGAAAGATGGCATCCAACTACAGCAAGCACACTGTAGAACAGTTAAAACAGTTGTGCGAGGACAGAGGAGTCCTGTTCAAAGTAAAAGCCAGTAAGCAGAACCTCATAGAGGCCCTGATGGTAGCAGATACCCAGAGCAGGGAGTCACAGACCATGAATGAAAGGGACCAGACCTCGAGTGTGGCAGAACTAGCAGCCAGTGAGGGGTCCCAAGCCGATGAGGAGGACAGAAGGGCCACTGTCAATGAAGGGCCACAGCAGCAGGGACAAGTCACCAGTATCCTGAATCTGGAAGTTCTCAGGCTGCAACTGGAGTTGCGCAGGATGGAGCTGGAGTCCTAGGAGAGGAGAGAGCGAGAGAAGCGAGAGGCGGACCGTGAGGCAGAGTGAGAACACAGAGAGGCAGAGTGACAACAGAGGGAGGCAAACCGTGAGGAGTACGAGCGCCAGCGAGATGCAGAGGAGAAGAGAGAGGAGTGCCAATGGCAACAAGAGCTGGAGAAGATGCGACTCCGACCAGCGGCACAAGAGCAGGTAAGTGGCTTGGGTTTAACTGGGACTGCAGGACTGGGTTACAAATTGAACTCTAAATTAATAGCTTGAGTTTAAGGATGGGGAGGATATAGACGCCTTTTTAAATTCTTTTGAAAAAGTTTGTATTCAGGCAAAAATTTCTAGAGTCCTGGAGCTTCCAGCTATCCCCGCTACTTACCGGAAAAGCTTGGGATGCATTGGGTCACATGGACAATAAAGACAGTGATGATTACAGCAAGTTAAAAGCTGCACTATTAAAAAAGTTTGAATTAACTGCTGAATCATACAGAGCTAAATTCTGTAAGCTCAGGAGAAGCCCTGATATGAGCTATGAAGAGCTAGCCACGAAACAACGTCAGTTTTTAAAACGTTGGTGGGAAGGAATTGAGGCAAACACTGTTGATAAAATTGAAAATGTGATTTTATTAGAACAGTTTTAATGGGCATGCCCAGCAGAGTTAAAAACCTGGCTAAAGGACCGCGATCCAAAAACAGTGCAAGAGGCTGCTGAACTCTTGGACTGCTATGCCAAAAGCAGACCTGCTCTGAGAGCAAATGCGGCAGGCGTGGCAGCGCAGAAAGAGAAAAGCGTGCCTTCAGGGCAGCTAAAACCCTCACTGCCTCCACCGAAACCAGTTAGCCCCAGGTTTCCAAGAAAAGATTTCTCTGAAGTAAGAAATGCTTGTTGGTTATGTAAAGAAACTGGGCACATTGCCAGACAGTGTCCAAGAAGGGCAAGCCAATAATACGCTAAGTAGTACCAGAAAAGAAGTGCGTTGTTTGTGTGTTCCTGAGAGCATGCCAGTGAACATGAGAGAACACATGCACCCAGTCATGGTAAATGGCGTACAGACGCATGGGTTAAGGGACACAGGGGCATCCCTGACATTGGTGAAAGGGGATCTAGTACAGCCTGGTCAGCTTATCCCAAACAAATATGTGACTGTACAGGACTTGGAGGGTGAAAAGAAAACATTGCCACTGGCCAGTGTTCTCCTGGACTGGGGTGAAACAGGGGGAACTGTGCAACAGGTGGCTGTAGCTAAAACGCTAACAGTAGATGTGATCCTGGGTAACAATCTCCAACAGGGGATGGTATGTGCAGTTACCCGTAGCCAAGCAGCAAGGGAAAATAGTAGTTCTCTGAACCCCACAGAAACCAGTGTGGAAACCACGGAGAGGCTGGTTCCCCAGCCTGTGTCTCCAAATGGGGAGACTGATAAAAAGGGGGTAGAAATTTCCCTGGTAGCGAGTCACCACACAGCTACGGAAGGTTACTCCGAAGAGGGAGGGGTGACCAATTGTCAGAGGGTTAGGCTTGACAGTGATCCTGACAGCCCTGACGCTAGTGCTAGGGACCCTAGTTTAGCGACTGAAGGGGACTTGTCCCATGCCTTGGGACTGTGTGAGGGGTTTGCAGCTGCTCAGAAGAGTGACCCTAGTTTAGAGAAGCTGAGGGCTTGGGCAGACTCTGAGGGCACACAGGGAGGTGACGGCAGACATAGGTTTATTGGGAAAATGGACTTATGTATACCCAGGCAGTACAGACAGAGGGAGGGATGCTAGGCAAGCAGCTTGTCATTCCCCAGGGTATCGTGAGCAGTTGCTCAAAACTGCGATATTCCTGTCTGGTCATCTGAATCGCACGAACTACATGGCCAGTTGGCCCATAATTTCTACTGGCCTAACTTCACCCCAGCAGGTGAAGGAGTAGCAGGTCTCTGTCACCGTGCCAAGAATAGGGAAGGCGGGCAAGAAAACCCAAGCCGCCCTGATCCCCTTGCCCATAGTAGAATAGCCATTCCAGAGGGTGGGAATGGATATTGTGGGGCCTTTAAATACCCCCAGCTCCTCCGGGAAGAGATTCATCCTGACTGTGGTGGATTATGCCACCCGGTACCCAGAGGCAGTCGCCCTATCCTCACTGAGGACAGACAAAGTGGCAGATGCCTTACTTGGGATTTTCTCCCGTGTTGGGTTTCCGCAGGAGGTAATCACCAATCAAGGGGGTTCCTTCATGTCGGACCTGATGAAGTGTTTATAGGAGAAATGTGGGGTGGTGCAGAGATGCACAACACCGTATCACCCACAAGCCAAGGGGCTCGTGGAACGTTTCAATGGTACCCTAAAGTCAATGCTCCGGGCGTTTGCTGAACAGCATGGGAGGGACTGGGAGAAATACCTTCCCCACCTGTGGTTTGCATACAGGGAGGTGCCCCAAGAGTCAACAGGATTTTGCCCCTTTGAACTCTTATATGGACGCCGGGTACGTGGGCCACTACACTTAATCCGGGAGGACTGGGAAGGAAGCACGCCACCCAGGGAACTCCCATTGTGGATTATGTCCTTAGGTTTAGGGAAAGGCTGAAGGAGCTTATGGGGAAAGCCCAGAGCAACCTGGCAACTGCCCAACAGACACAAAAGGTGTGGTACGACCACAGAGCCAGAGCTCACTCATGGTGGGTCAGGAAGTCATGGTCCTTATTCCGGTCCGGAAAGACAAGCTGCAAGCTGAGTAGGCAGGACCATACAAAGTGGTTAGGAAGGTAAATGATGTGAACTACATTGTGGAGTTACCTGACCGTAAACAGACTGAAAGGATGTACCATGTCAACATGATGAAGCCATATATAAATAGGGCTGACATGGTGTTTGCAGTGTGTAGTCACGGGGAGGGGATGGACGAAGGGGACCCCCTTCTGGATCTGCTGGAAGAAAGTAAGCAGGAGTCCTCTGTGGAGACAGTAAAATTGTCTCCCCAGCTGAACCCAGACCAGGTCCAGAAAGTAAGGGAGGTTTTAGCAGACTTTGCCCCCTTGTTTACCGCCAAGCCTGAACTAACCCCTTAGCAACACATGATGTAGAGACAGGGACACAGACGCCCATACGGCGGACAGCATATCAGGTGTCGGAGGTTGTCCAAAAGGACATTAGGAGGGAAGTGGAGGTGATGCTGGATTTAGGGGTAATCCAGAGATCCCACAGTCCCTGGGCCTCACCCGTAGTCCTTGTACCGAAGCCAGATGGCTCAACTCGTTTCTGTGTGGACTATCATGGACTGAATGCAGTCACGAAGTCAGACGCCCACCCGATGCCCCGGACGGACAAACTCCTAGACAAGTTGGGAGGGGCGACCAACCTTACGACTATTGACCTGACCAAGGGGTATTGGCAGGTAGAATTGACAGAGAGCTAGGAAAAGGTCGGCCTTCATCACTCCGATAGGCTTATTTGAGTTTAAAGTAATGGCTTTTGGAATGAAGAACGCCCCGGCCACTTTCCAAAGGCTGGTGAACCAGGTGTTAAATGGTACTGAGGAGTACGCCGTAGCGTACCTGGATGACACTGCCATCTTCAGTACCAGTTGGGAGGAACACCTTTCACACCTTAGGGAAGTGCTGGGCAGGATACAGAGGGCTGGGCTCACTGTTAAAGCCGAGAAGTGCCAGGTGGCCATGGGGGAAGTGGCATACCTCGGGCATGTGGTAGGCCGGGGACCGCTCCATCCTAACCAAATGAAGACAGAGGTGATTCAGGCGTGGCCCAGACCAGAAACCCAAAAGCAGGTCAGGAGCTTTCTAGGGACAGCAGGGTACTACAGAAAGTTTGTACCTAATTACAGTACCCTGGCTGCTCCCCTATCTCACCTGACAAAGAAAAAGATGCCAAGGAAAATTTCCTGGGGCCCAGCCTGTGAGGAAGCCTTTACCAGACTGAAGGAGGCACTGTGCAGTGCTCCTGTTTTGACAAGTCCGGACTATAGCAAAACCTTTATAGTGCAGATGGATGCCTCAGACGTGGGTATTGGGGCAGTACTTAGCCAGACGTCTAGCCAAGGGACAGATCACCCAGTTTTGTACTTGAGCAGGAAGCTTATCACCAGGGAGCAAGCGTACTCCACGGTGGAAAAGGAGTGTCTTGCCGTAGTGTGGGCCCTGAAGAAATTAGAGCCATACTTGTATGGACAGCATCTTGTGGTACAGACTGACCACAACCCCCTGGTTTGGCTGACGCAGATGGGAAAGAGCAATGGGAGACTACTAAGATGGAGTCTTGCTTTGCAAGGATATGATCTGACAATCATAGACAGGGCAGGCATTAAGAATCAGAATGCCGATGGGCTGTCTAGGGTCTATGAGGAGTGAACTGATTTGGGAAGCTCATCCCATGTAGGGGATAGATCCCCCAAATTCAGTCTAGGTGGGGAGGAGTGTGACGTAGACAGACAGTTCTGAGTGCTGTATTATATTTTTTAATATAAAATGTATTAATGTCTCTGCTGAAAATCCAAGTGCCCTGGGAATGACCTCTCATCTCCCCCAAGATTTTAGCTGTCAGATGCAGGCCAAGAGAACTGCTGACAGTATGCATCACACACACAGTTTTTCTAGAGACAATGTGTTACTGGAAGACTTTTATTAAGGATCCTGTTTCTCTGAGCTAATTGCAGAGTTGTTAAGTTAATTTTGTTAAGAGAGAAATCATAAACTAGGTTTATGACGTTAAAATAAGGGACGGTAGGATGTTACATAGAGGTGTAAAGTTGTAAATGACCTTATGAAGCCTGTGTGAAGAGGGTACAGCATGAGATCAAAAGAAGTGTCATTGAAACTTGAGTTATGCTAAGGTTGCAGAATTAATACATCCTGCATAGCTGTATAGTATAGATTAATAAAATTACATCCTCTGGTTGTATAAAAATATATTTTTGTTAGATATTTGACCAGAGGAGGGGCTGGATGACTTCATCAAAAGGGGTTGGCCAATACTGCTTGAAAAGATTATTCTCTTTCACTACAGACTTGCATTTGTATCTGACACTGACTAAGGAAACATCTGAGCACTGAAAACAGGTATTTAGAAAGCTAGACAAAATCTATAGCTGTAGGAACTGCACTATTTTAAACCTTGTTTTGTTTAAAGATATGTACGTCTTGTGTTATAAGAGTTCTGTATTGTATGTTTGACATATTATTATATATTTTAGTAAAAACTCTAATTTTAGAGCAAACCTGGTCTGTCTTTGAATTGCTTTCTTTTGCTTAGAAATATTTATGGTTCAGCAGACATACAGCTTGTATGGTGGTACCAAACTGGAAACAGAGGCATTTTAAATCTGAGGTCTTTAAGTTTTAAGGGTTCATCTCTGAATACCTGGTTAGGTGCCCGTAGGCAAAGATAGCTGGCCCCCTGAAGACAGATATATCTGAGCCTGTGCATTGGGTATGCTAGCAAGAGGTTACAGTTTGAATCCTTCCAGAACTGAGACCAAAGGTTGATCCAAACTCACAAAAACAGACAAGAGGGTTACCTTGTCTGTTACACTGTTCACAAGACTGCGCTCAGAGGTTGGCACTTTGGGAGTAGAGGGCCTGACCTGCTGAGTGAATTTGTGACTATGATCTTCTCCCATCCACAGAACCCCCCTTAAGAACCTCTGCCCCCAAATTCTCACTGCCAATCAAACCCCTCTCGAATAAGTGAACACCTTTAAATACCTAGGGATCCCACTAGACCCAGCCCTCAACTATAATCAACATATTCTACACCTATCCACTGCCCTTAACTCTAGATTAGGTGTACTTTTTTGGTACAAACATTGCCTCACTCCTGAGGCCCTACGACTTTACTGTCAATTCCTCTGTCCTCTCCCTGCTGGACTACGGTATTCTTATCTACAGTGCTGCACCCACCTCTGCACTCAGTAGATTCCGGCTCGTACTTAAAAAAGCCTGCCACCTCATCCTTGGATGTGATCGTTTCACTCAAACCTGCTCCCTCTACAGTACCACAGACTGGCTCAACCTGGACAACAGAATCAGGTATCACACCTGCCTAATGACCAAAAAGATAGCTCTAGGTCTCACCCCCCCCCGCCCTCGCCACCATTATTCACCCAGCATCTCCTGTCAGAGCCACCCATAACTCAGACAAGCCGTTGCTATGGGTACCCCGCTGCCGGACTTCCCAGTTCCAAAGATCTTTCAGTTACAAAGCCCCTTCCTGGACAGACTCACTCCCAAGCCAAATAATTAACGAAATAAGGTTTGGCCCTTTTAAATCCAGGCTAAAGGAACACCTTCAGGCTTCCAACCTATGTGATTGCCCCTGCCACCTTCCCTCATGATTTATTTTTTCATTAAACTAACTGTTTTTGGGTCTCCATACCTAAATGCACCGATGTTACTAAGTGACTATCGGCCTTCTACAGAACCTTCTGCAACTATATGGCTATGCTAAAGTATTGAAACTTCTGTTATCCTTGACTGATAGCCACTTACTGAACAATTATGTAACCCAATGCCTGTTATGTAATGTACTGTAATCTGTAATAAATGTTGTCCCTATACCTTTTATGTATGACATGGAACCTTTGTAAATGAGTCGTTGACTCAAAGGTCTTTCTGAATATCTCAATAAAATAAAATAAAATACAGCCAACCCGAAGCCTGCTCTACGGCGAGAGGCAACATCCAAACTGTAATGTTTCGTAAAGGTATGGACAGAAGTCCAAGTTGAGCACAGATGTCTGCTGCTGACACATTCTTGAAACAAGCCGCAGAGGCAGCTACTCCTCTGGTGTACTGGAGCCTATAGACCATTAACAGTATGTTACAAAATCCTAGCAGGGAGTATACCAGGTTCACTAGCAAACTTAAAGGACAAATGGGACAGGGACATGGGAGGGGACTTTTTTTTTTTTTTTTGTAGTCTTTGGTAACCGGGTAGGGCCAACTAGGTACAAGTGCCTGTTTTCAGGGGCGACCTGGGAGCACTGGGCGGTTAATTGACTTGCCCAGAGTCACACAGTATGCAAGGGAGGTTGTGAGAATCAAACTCAGGTCTGGTCTACTGGATGTATCACGCTCGTTCACACCTCGTTCCTCTAACCTCTAGGCTATACTGCCAGCGTTTGAAAGAGGGGGACTGGAGAATGATCCTGTGTAGAGGAATGAGGGGCTCAGTTAATAATAGATTAACAGCAGTTCACTTTAATGTACTTCACAGAACATACTTCACCCCCACCCTAGTCCACAGAATAGACCCTTCAATCTCAGATCTCTGCCCACAGTGCCAGACCAGGGAAGGTACCTTCACACATATGATGTGGGAGTGCCATAAAACAAGAGCCTTCTGGATGGGTATTACAGAAATAATGCAGAGGGTACTGAAAGACACACAAGAAATAGGTGTGGGGGAAATACTATTGGGCTTGCCGTTGGGTCTAAAGGAGGACAGGGCCTGGACCACCCGCTATGGCCATTAGCCATGGTGGTAGGAAAACAAGCTTTGGCCTGTCGCTGGGGTAAGGCATCAACTCCCACAACCTCAGAATGGGCCCAGAAACTGCTTCATTGCATGAAACTCAAACATACTCAATACAAAGTGTTGGGTAAAGAAGACAAGTTCAGTGCATTATGGGGCCCGCTGGAAGAAGCCACTGCAAGCCCATGGCTCCCTAACTTTTTAAGGAACAAACTATCAAGAAGTGACCTTTTTTAAACTATTGAATGAGGGGGACATAAGCACTGGCATATGCATGGGGATATGTGTATACATATATGTAACCAGGAAAGAAGACCCCATTAAACATGTTCAACAACCTGAACATGCTCAACAAACTAGCTCTGAGTGGAATATAAACATGAAATGTGATGCTGTGGTATCTGTCTATACCTCTTTTTGTATCTGCACTCTTAATGACAGTATACCTAAAGGTGATGACTGTACTCTTTGGCATGTACACAACTGTAAAAAGATCAAAATGTGCTGTAAGCTGAACTCTCAAAATAAAGTTAGAAAAAAAAAATAAGAGGTTCATACAGACTGATATAGAAGTGCATCATAGTACGTGTAGTTTACTACTGCTGTATTATGTGTCAGGGAAAGGCAAAAGATAGATACGTGCATCAGAATTGTACTATGACAAATAAATGAATGAAGAACTGTGCTGTCA
This sequence comes from Neoceratodus forsteri, assembly GCA_016271365.2. Classification (NCBI taxonomy): domain Eukaryota; kingdom Metazoa; phylum Chordata; order Ceratodontiformes; family Ceratodontidae; genus Neoceratodus; species Neoceratodus forsteri. The sequence goes on along the minus strand of CM057457.1, from coordinate 140,982,127 downwards.
GGCAAATAGTAGCTGCATGTAGTGACACAATCAGAAGCCACAAAGAAACACGGCACAGCACACTATTCAAAAGTCATCAGCTGTGATGACGTTCAAGCCCACATCTAAATACTGATAGACACCTGCTGTCATCCAAAATATTTGTCATTATTCAAACTTAAACCAGTGATGGAATACAGCATGTACAAAAGAACAAGTGAATTTCTGAAAAAAAAAACTAGGGAATATCCCCACTATGATAGATAAAACCGAAGTAGTAGCTGCAACCACTTGCACATGTATGCCAACAACTCTTTTTACAATTGCCAGCAGCCATTTCTATATGCACAGCTTAGTATTTATTTATTTTTTTTTAGAAATGTTTCACCAGGAAAGGCACACTGAACGATATATTGCTCGTCTCCCGGTGCGTCCTGGGGGAGCGGGTAGGATGGTATACAAAAAAACATAAACAGATAACATATTGAACAGAGTAAAGGGTAGCACAATATTTATTTATTTTTATTTATTACATTTTGGTGACCAGGTAGGCCCACTGAGCCCCGAAGGTCCCTTTTTCAGGGGTGACCCAGGATAACAATACAAGCTATAAGAATGAACAAGGACATAAGGAACATTTGAGGCATTGTGAGTTACATCATGAGGTGGTTACAGTAAAGAAAAATAGTGGATACAGGCATGGTAAAAAGAAAAGAAGTGGATACAGGCATGACTTACAGGCACGGTAAAAGAAAAGCAGTAGATGCAGGCATGGTTATCATCATGACATGTAAGCAATTGGTAGTACTTTGCATATAGTTTATTCAGGGGTTACCATGGCCTCTGGCGAGGCTCAGTCTGTGTATAAATGAGTAGTAGGAAGGTTAAGCTAAGAATGGGAGTTGGAGGGAGGGGAGTACCTTAGGAGCTTTAAGTGCCATGACAGTGGCATGCCCTTGAGGTCAGCAGATGGGTATACAAATATATGTCAAGCAGGTATCAAATTAAGCAACATTTTCTAAGTGCTGGGTTACGTACAGGTGGCAAATTAAACAATATTTTCTAAGTGCTGGGTTACGTAGTGAACAAGTAAGTGCCACAAGGACAGCATAATTACAATACTGATATGAATAGGTAAGAAAATGCAAGGTAGGACAGCGCAGCCAGAGAGGGGATACTCATGCTGAACAGAGATAGTAAGCATAGATGTGGAAAGGAGGTACTGGTACAGGGAGAAGAGGAGGTCGTGGGAGGACCTAAGGCGGTAGTGAGGGGGAAAGGGAGGAGACGTGAGAGAGAAAGAAGTGGAAAAAGCAAAAGGAGTGGTAAAAACCTAGGTGGGTGCTAAAATATTGATTTTGGTGAAAGAAGAGAGATAAAAGCAGATGAGATTACATGTCCGTACAAGTACAATTTACTGAAAGAAAATTTAGTAGGGCAGAGGAGGTGGAATTGGAAGATGATGAGAGATGGATCTGGGGAGGGATTGCGTTCCATAGTTTAGGGAAGTAGTAAGAGAAGACCAACTAACTCACGGTAGTGGATCGACAAGGGAACGCCAGTTGTATGATCTGAGCAAGTGAGCAGGAGGTAGGAGGGAGGATAGTAAGGTGGTAAAATAGGGAGGGAGGGAGGAGAGTGTTAAACCAAAATGTTAACACAAATTTTTCACAGTGTAGGTGTCGGCGATTTTCAAGCGAGGTGAATACCAGGAAGAGGTAGGGAACACAGTGATGGGTGAAAGGGGGGAAGGAGCAGTGCAAAGCGGCAAAAGGAGTTAAAAAGGGTGTCCAATCTGCTCATGGAAGTCTTGGGAGCAGCACTATAGACTACATCGCAGTAGCTGAAAATAGGTAGGATCATCTTCTGGACAAGTTCATGCCTGACCGGTAACGGGAGGGAGCTACGGTTCCAGTATAGGGCGCTAAGTTTGGGGCGCAGCTTTTGCAGGATGGCATCCACATGTCCAGAGAATGTGAGGTGTTAGTCAAGCCACACCCCTAAGTACCTATAGGAAGGACTGTCCAGTCAAGGGTTTGGAAGGAAGGCAGGGAGGAGAGGGGAGCCTAGAGAGTCTCTGCCTAGTGCCGAAGATCATTGAGACAGTCTTCTTGGCGTTGAGGGAGAGCTGATGGGAGCTAAACCAGTGCTGAACATTATTGAAGTCAAGCTGGAGTCTGGTAGTTACTTCAACTGAGGACTGACCAAATGTGAAGATGACAGTGTCATCAGCATATATGTGGATAGAAGTGGAGGAGCAAACGGTAGGGAGGTTATTTAGAAATACAGAGAACAAAATGGGCCCCAGGACAGAACCCTGTGGGATGCCAGTGTTGATGGGGGTGAGGTAGAGTCAGCTACCAAGCAGGTGCAGAACCAGTTGGTGGTAGATTCAGATAGACCTGCCAATGAGAGGGCCTTTAAAAGAAGGGTGTGGGATACTATGTCGAAAGCCTTTGATAGGTCGACAAAGATAGCAGAAGTGATAAGGCCACAGTCCATCCTCGAGAAGATGGAGTCAGTGAGCCTAATCAGGGAGGTGGTAGTGGAGTGGTTCTTCCTCAAGCCAGACTGGAATGGGGTGAAGAAGTTAGAGTCAGACAGGAGGGTAGTGAGTTGAGAGAGAACCAAGTGCTCTTTACATTCAGCAAGGGTAGGAAGGAGAGATATGGGATGATAGTTGGCTGTCGAAGAGTCCCCTACTTTAGGTAGAAGCAGTACCGTGGCATGCTTCCAAACAGAAGAGATAGTCACAGTTGCAAATGAACAGTTAAGAAGGTGGGAGAGCGGAGTTGCAATGGCTGGAGCAGAACAATACAGAAGCTTAGGGTCCAAACCATCAGGGGAGCAACCCTTGGCCGGAATAAGAGTATATATAGCTCGAAGAGTGGCAGCCAGTGAGATGTCAAAAAAGGAGAAGGGTTTAAGTGTAGAAAGTATACAGGGTGGGGAAGGGGCATAAGGGTGCTGTGTAGGAGGTAGGGAGGCAAGGAGCGTGGAGGCACAGGAGGTAAAATAAACGTTGAATTCGGAAGCTACACTGAAATGGTTGGTTATAACTTATGCAAGTCGTTTATTTTAAGGACAGGGGTGGGGGTGAGGAAGGGGATGAGAAGAGGGAATGAACAACCTTCCAGAACCTGGAGGGGTTATTTATGTTGGACTAGAAGGTTGTGGTAAAGTAATCGGCTTTTGCTAGGTGAGTGACTTTACTGCACCGGTCATGCAGGGAATGGTATGCATCATAGTCCTTTGGGAGATAAGTGGTTTTATGTAACTTTCATGCTTGGTCTCTGGCTCTAAGGCAGGCCAAGACTTCCGGAGTTATCCAAGGAAGGTGGATTCCCCTGACCCTTGAGCAATGTATGGGGGCAAGTGTGTTCCAGGTGTCCAGGAATTTATCTTGGAAATAGTTCCCGCCGAAATCTCTTCCCCGCCCACAGCACTTTTCTCTAAACCAACAGACAGTCACACCAGCTTGCTGAACCAACCAATCAGCAACTTCGCTACTCCCTATTGCCAACTATCAATATCCCCCTCAGAATGGGGAGCTTGCTACTGATACTCCTGTCACTAATAGCCATAGGGTTCCACAATGAAGATGACCCTATTATACAATCTAAAGTGGTCAACCCTCCTAGTTTCTCTGGAACATCCCCCGTGGCTGACACCCATACCCTCATATATGTCTTGCCATTGCTGCATCGACTACAGTGGTACAATCACCATAAAGTTACACACATCACCACATATATGTCTCAGACAAGGCCCCACTACTGGATATATAGATCCCCACTAAGCCTAGTCATCAAACTGCTAATTGGTATCCCGACACACTACCTTAAATCCACAGGGAGCACCCAAAACAAAGAGTGGCAACAGAATAAAAAAAGGAGGACCAAAGACAGCTCCCCCTCCTCTATCACTGGCAGCCCTATGAAATTACTGATCTTCCTATTGCTCTGTATTGGTAATGTAGAAATCAACCCTGGACCTCTCGAAAGCATCACCTCTCCCTCAGACCTATCCTCAATTAAAGGCTTCAGTTTCCTGCATATTAATGTATGCAGTCTGTTGAAAAAATTTACATTGCTACAATCCTGGGTTGCCCATACCTTGCCAGACTTTCTTGTGATAACTGAGACATGGCTCAAGACCACCACAATGGACAGGGAAGTTAACCTACCTATCAGTTATTCAGAGCTGATCGCCAAACAAGGGGAGGCGGAGTAGCCATATATGTAAAAGCTGGTTTAGTTGTATCCTGTACTGCTACAACATCTATGCCCAAGGAATTTGAGTGTCTATCTCTAAAAGTCTCTCTCCCCAATACAGCAGCTTTCCATTTAATTGGATGCTACAGATCCCCCTCTGCTGAACACAAGCTCTTATCCCACCTGGGAAACCTGGTCAAGTCCTGTACTGAAGAAGTCATTATCATAGGGGACCTGAATTTCAACTGGCTCACCCAGGCAGCTACACCTCTGGTATCATTCTGTGACACCTATGGGCTCACGCAGTTAATTAATGAACCAACAAGACTAAATGCAAGGAATAGTAGTAACAGTACTCTACTTGACATCATACTAGTGAGTAAACCACATCTATTCACACACGGGAGTGCTCCTATGCGACATAAGTGACCACTGCCCCATCGCAGGGGTAAAATCCAACAGCATTAAAACAGATCCTGCAAAATTCCTCATGAGGAGATCCAAGAAAAACATCAATATTGAAGGATATCTGCATGATCTAGCCTACTCTCCACACTGGCAAAAGTTCTATCTTGCACATTCTGTAGAAAAAGCTTAGCAGGTGCTAAATAGCATTATATTAAATGCCCTTAACACCCATACCCCAATCTCTAGTATCCAAATAAAAAACAAATCCTGTCGCTGATTTTCAGCTGACCTCAAAGCTGCACTGCTGGAGAGAGATAAACTTTGGAAAGTAGCAAGAAAAACTAAGAATATCATGGACTGGATGATCTTTAGGAAAGCCAGGAATAAATGCACTAGGAAAGTTAGGGATGCAAAGGCTGCCTACTACCTGGCCCAGCTCGACTCCTCCTACCATAATACTGCTAGATTTTGGGGCACCATCAGGGGGGTATGATGGGCCAGGATGTTAACAACCCCTTCCAACCCATTTACACAGTAACTATGGCCCCATTACTGGCACATTGGAAATCCTGGATGCATTCAACAACCACTTCACAACAGCTGGCCTTGCCTTTGACTCCTCCCCAGCTAACCTATTAAGGGATCATTTAAGCTCCCACTATACTGGTGAACAAAGAGTTGACTCCTCCTTTAGCTTCAAACCTATACTGTTGAAACAAGTTGAGGATCTATTATGGCATCTAGATACCAAAAAGTGCAGGAGCAGATCTTCTGGACCCATTCTTTCTAAAGATTGCGTGTCGTATTAGCACGGTCCCCCAACTCACCTCTTTAACCTTTCCCTAAACTCGGCTCTATTCCCATGCTGTGGAAGACAGCCCAAGTGGTCCCCTTCAAAATCAGGGGACCCTATGGATCTTAATAACTACAGGCCCATTTCCATCCTACCTGTGTTATCCAAGATGCTGGAGAAATTAGTGAGTATTCAGTTAAGGGAATATCTGGACAATGCTAATCTATTAAATCCAGCTCAATCTGGATTCAGGGCCAAACATAGCACTATCACTGCATTAGCCAAGGTCACCAATGATTGGCAAACCGAACTGGATAAAAAGAACAATGTCTGTGCAGTATTCCTGGACCTGAGCAAAGCATTCGACACTGTGGACCATGAACTGCCACTCTCATCCCTACACTCCATTGGCCTAGATCCATCCTCCCTTAAGTGGTTCAGATGCTACCTCTCCGGTAGATCACAGGGGGTAAAAGCTGAAGGTGACCTCTCCCCATTAAGACCACTGTCAAGAGGAGTCCCCCAAGGCTCTATTCTGGGTCCTATCCTTTTTGCCATTTATATAAATAAAATTGATTCAACCCTTACCAAGTCCTCCGTACACTTCTTTGCTGATGACACCGTACTGTATGTCAGCAACCCTTCACCTAAAGTTGCTCATGAAATCCTACAAGCAGAATTCTCCCTGTTACAACATCAGCTTCTCGAGAAAAAGCTTCTGCTAAATGCAAAGAAAACCAAAGCAATGATGTTCACAACCCAAAAACTCCACCAACACATCCTCTTCAATCAGTCTCCCCCAGATATGCACTATACTTGGAGAAAATCTGGAGTATGTTGAAAATTTCAAATACCTAGGTGTGTGGATTGACAACAGACTTGACTTTACTCAGCATCTAGAACAACTGCTGAAAAAGCTTCGCCTAAGGCTTGGCCTCCTCTACAGATTAAAACCCTTCCTTAATAGAGATTCAAAGATGAGATTAGTCCAGGCCATCTTTCTATCAGTCATTGACTATGAAGACTTCCTCTATAGTCACTGCTCCACTCCCTACCTTCAAAAGTTGGATACCTTATACCATAGAGCAATAAGGTTCATTACAGACCTGCCATATAATACTCACCATTGTTCTCTCTATGATTCAGTTGAATGGGTTTCCCTTCATGTCAGGAGGAGCAGAAATGCAGCTCTATGGATCTACAGAGCTTTATCAAAAAAACTCCCAAGCTATATCCTGGACTGCTTCACACGACCACTCCCAGCTCCTATGCCCTAGAAGCAACAATATCATCCTGCTCAAATTGCCCAAAGTCAACACCAAAATAGGGAGGGCAGCAATCAGCTACTCTCTAGCCATAGCATGGAACACCCTACAAAATCCCTAAAACTGTCCATTATCATTCCATTTACATCCTTCAAGCAGCACTGTACAGCCTTCTTCACAGAGAAATGCAGTTGCTACCACTAGAGATTGAATAGTCATCCCACAAAACCATATTCCAATCACATATGGCATATTCCTTCCAGCCAGACACCGCCAGTATATGGCACCCAATATTCCCTTCAACATCCTTGTACTCATTATGTGAGTGACTGTCATGGCCCTCATTGTGATATATATGTATTATACATATTGTAGATGTTAGTTTAACTTTCTCTTGCCAAGCTTTAACCTGTGAATTCTCTGTATATTATTGTGTTATAAATAACATTTTCTTGTTTCTGTATATATAACTGTCTCATAAGTATGTGACGTAATTGCTGTGCACCAACTCGAACCTTGACCTTATCAGGTCCATCTTGTAAATGAGCCTTGCTCAATGATGATCGCCTGAATAAATAAAGATTTGATTGATTGATAGTTATAGGCATCGTCTATAGAGTCTAAGGGTGGTTATAGGATCCCAATTAGTGTTGGCCAGGTAATAGAGGAGGGGAGCAAGGTTCAAGGATTTATATGAGCAGAATTGCAGGGTTTATATGATGCCTTCGGTTTGTGGATTTTGCGAACTAGAAAGGAAATATGGTGGTTGCTCAGGGCATCTGGGAGTAGCCCAGATTTAATGACCCTATGAGGGTGGGATGTAAGAGCCCAATCAATTAATGAGTGATTCCCGATTTTAAAGTTCAGTCCGGTTAGCTAGTGAATGAGTTGGGTTAAGTTCTGGGCACTGATGTCAGTATGGACTTTATGTTGCGACGGGCTAACCGGTTAAGGTTGCAATCGCCCATTACGTACAGTTCACCAGACAGGGTTAGAGAGACAACAGAACTGATGAGGTCAGTGATTACAGAGGAGGGGAGGTTAGTGCAACAGTATGCACCTGCAATATATAGAAAATGGGAGGGAGAGTGTTAGAATAATAGCCTTGTAATAGGCTTTAGTGACTTGATGTAGAGAAAATAGTAGTAAACTGGATGGAAGAAGAAACCTATATTGCTACTCCTCCAGCTCTACCAGTTTAGTCTTGTTTAGCAATAGCATAACCAGGAATGGAAAGAGAAGTGTCAGCAATATTATTATTAAGCCTAGATTCAGATATTACTATAATGTCGGGATCAAGTGAGACCACAAGGGGTAACAACAGGTCTAATTTTGGGAGCAGACTTCAGATGTTTATGTGCATTATTTTTAAACCATGTGGTAGGGTGAGAGGATTATCGGGGGTTAGGACAGCAGATGTGGCTGCAAGCAGCGGGGTGGGTGTAGCGCACGGCCCAGGGTTGGGGTTAATGTCACCTGAGGATAGTAGCAGGAGAGCAATGATTAGGATGTTAATTATACCATTTTTGCACCAAGGGATTGAATGTGGGGGGGGGGGTCGAGTATGGAGGGGGAGTAATGGTGAGATGGTTGAAATTTTAATAGATGCAGGATGGTGAAGATGGGAGGGATTGGTAGGAGCAAAGCGCTGGGTCGGGAACAGAAGTGATTCCACCTTAAGAGGGCAGGTGTCGTGGTCACTGCGAGGTTGTATTTAGACTGGTGGGCCAGAGGGTGGCAGGCATGTTAAATGAGGGAGCTAGAGTCATGGTATAGATTAGGAGTAAAATTAGCAGAATTAGTAAGAAGGTCTGATTACAGAATGTCAAAGCCAAGGCACAAGATTAAGGTTAGGGTAGTACACGACGAGGCAGAGGACGTGCAGTAAATGAGCAAGACTGACTATTTGAAACTAAAGTAGAAAAAAAAACAAGGTACAAGAAAGTGAGTGAGCTTAGGTGCTACCTAAACCGTAGAGTAGAAACTAAGGGATTAATCAAGGATAGTAGTAGTAGTAGCAGTGATCTTGTTAATTGGCTTTATTATGCTGAAGGGGCAGGGCAGACTGATAGTTTGAGTTTTTAAAGAGTGCCGTGGGTGGGAAAGGGTGGGTGGTCCGAAAAATCAGCTCAAAATTAGTTGGCAGCCCTCTGGTATCTGCGAGTAGCCAATTAAGAGGGTAGAGTTCTGCATAGCAGCCAATCGTCGAGTACGCGACACAAATTGAATGAACAAAAAAAGTGGCTTCAAGGCGGACCATACCTGGGTTGCTTCTTGGGGCTGTGGAAGTGGGTGGGCGGCTAAATTCAGAAAGTGGGCTCTGCTGTAAGGAGGAAAAAGAGAGGGTTAGAATTCCCACAAAAGAGCAGCAGACAAGCTAGCAGGGGGCAGAGTGGGTCAACGCTGAGCAACGGGGGTGGGGGGGCTGAAGAAAGGGAAGGGAGAAGTAAGAGGGGAATTAGGAAAGGCACAAAAAGAGAATTAAAGAATATGGAGCACACAGTAAAGAAATTAGAAGCAGTACTATTCAACAGTCCCACTAGTACAACTGCACCTAATGATTAATTTCAGCAGTTTCAAATAGTGATGGTTAGGCAAATAAAGCACAGTTTCAGCAGTAAGTTAGTAATAAAACAGTTGCAGTTTAAACCAAACATTTTACTCAAAATGAGTTCCTTATTTAGTGCAGCCAGCAGCTCTCTGGTATCTGCGAGTAGCCAATGAAGAGGGTAGAGTTCTGTGTAGCAGCCAATTGTTGGGTGCACTCCAGAACTTGAATGAAATAAAACAAAGTGGCTTCAAGGCGGACTGTACCTGGAATGCTTCTTGGGGCTGGGGAAGCAGGCGTGCAGCCAAATCCAGAAGGAGACACACTGCTGTGGACAGGAGGAGCTCCCAATCAGGGGGCTCTGCTGGGATGCTTCTTGGGGCTGTGGAAGCAGGTGGGTGGCCAAATTCAGAAGGAGCCATGCCGCTGTGGACAGGAGCAGCGCCCAATCAGGGGCTCTGCCGAGATGCTTCTCGGGGCTGTGGAAGCGGGCAGGCGACGAATTCAGAAGGCGCTGCTCCAGCTGGCGAGTCAGCGCAGCGGTAGGATTTCCGCTCACGACGTCAGTGACTCGGGTTCGGGAACGGATCCAGGTCGTCAGAGGGCCGGCTGGGGGAGAAGGATCGAGTGTCCTTGGACTGCTCTCCTTCTCTGGGGGGAGGGGGGACTGTGTTCGGTGCAGTGGTGCCACCCGGTGGAGGCTGGGTGTTCCACTATGCACCGATGCCAACTAGAACCATCAGGAGCGGGACGCTGGCGTCATTGCACATCCCTGCCCCTGCCTACAGGGGGAAAAATGTTCTGTGTCCCCGGCTGTCTCCATGAAGACCTGCCCCCGGTCCTCGAATTGCCTCCACCGCTGGCTCCCCGACTAGTTATTAGCATCTCGGCACTGGAAGGCCCGCAGTGCCGAGACCCCAGCCCTCTGGGGAGTAAGCCAGGAGAATGCAAGCAGTTGGCGGAGGTGGAGGGAGGGGTCCCTGACCAGGTCGGGACAATGATGGCAGGGGCACATAAAAGTACCAAATTAAAAAAAAAAAAAAGAGACACCTCCACTATGGTCATGAGGAGCTCCCGATCAGGGGGCTCTGCTGGTAAGCTTCTTGGGGCTGTGGAAGTGGGCAGGCGGCTGAATTCAGAAGGAGCCATGCCGCTGTGGACAGGAGGAGCTCCCGATCAGGGGGCTCTGCTGGGATGCTTCTCGCGGTAGTTGTAAAAGCAATGAAAAACACAAGAAGTTGTTTCTGATGTGTAACTATAGCTTTATATTTAATAAAAAACGTAGACGCTCGATCCATGCAGAACTACGGAGGATACCAAAGAAGTCTCGCTCAGATGATGTCATCGGCTGCTGTAGTCTCACGCAACCTAATATGCAGACGCCGAAAGTTAATACGGAGCACATCGGGAAACATCAGTTTATTAAAATGAATTAAACTAGGAAAGTGAGCTAATCTGGCAACTCAGTTTGCGATTCGGAAGAGGGCACCTCGCAGCACTAACTTAGTGTTTTAGCAAATGGGAACCTTATTTACAGGTCCTCTAAATGTTGGTTTGTATCGCCTCCCTTCCCCTTTTGATTTCTGCAGAGTTGAACTGTCTAGACAGGAAGTGATGTTCGCTGGAAATCTAGCTTTGACATCCCGCAAGCACCAGCACGCAAAACAGGAGTTTCTTTTGGTACAAAAGAGTTGTTTAAATACATGCTTATATCTCAACCTAATACAATGAGCCATTCTTAAATACAGCAGGAATAGCAATAAATAGGGTCACTCATAATCTGAGTGGAGCTAAACAAAAGGCACACAATTCAAAACTGACTTAAGAAAGAATTTCTATTCTCAAAGAATAATGCCCTACTCCAAATTCTTATTGGCTGTGAAAAAGCAGAGAATTTCAGAGTCAAACTGGATACCTATATGGACCACCTTATAAATAAATGCCACTGAGAAGTGTGTGTGTGTGGGGGTCATACCTCTCAACCTTTCTTCACCAAGACGTGTGACAAATGAGCAAAATGTGGGACATATCATCAAACACGGCACTGTAAGCTTAGAACACTATGGCTATCAGTGCACTAGTGTTCATAATGTTTGCTGATAATTGAACACAACAGATAATTATGAATTTCTGCTTTAAAACCTCTGTGAGAAATGTGGAATATCACTACCTCAATGTGGGACAAAGGATTTCTGAGGGTTAAAATGAGTGACGTACCTCGTAATGTGTGACAGTTGAGAGATATGGGGGGGGGGGGGTACTAGTTGTGATGGGTCTCACTGGGTCTATACTACCTCCACAGACATTAGCATTTTACACCAGGTCAAAAAGATAACACTGTGTCAATATACAGTATTGCGTACCAAAGGGCTAATTACACCTAGCCTGGCAGGCAATGGAAGGGAGATTATCCAAACTCTCAATCTTTTGTAACTAAAGTTTGGGACACTGACAGTATAGCCTAGAGGAGGTTAGAGTAAAGAGCTGTACATGAGTTTGGTATATCCAGCAGCCGTGGGTTTGATGGTAGGATGGGGGGAAGGGGGCCTGGCATGGGCTGGATGTCATTTTATTTCTGTATATGCATGGACACCATGTCATGGCATGTTAACGTGGAAAATATTAATAAACTTGAATTTAAAAAACAAAACAAAAAAGGACCAGGGTTTGATTTCCACAGCCTCCATTTGCATACTGTGTGACTCTGAGCAGGTCACTTAACCACCCTCAGTGTTCCTGGGTCACCCCTGAAAACAGGCATTGTGCCTACTGACCTTACCTGTTTACCAAAGAATAAAAAATGTGGCACTAATAATGTAGGACATAATCAAGGATAGAGACAGAAACATAGTTTGACGGCAGATGAGGACCGCTTGGGCCCACCTAGTCTGCCCATTTCCCTACCTACAGGATAAGCTGCAGATCTGAGTTAACCACCAGCCTATTTCTTCCTACCCACCCACCACAAAAATTGCCTTATGTTTGTCCCAAAGTTTTAGACCCCACAACCTCCTCAGGAAGGCTGTTCCATGTGTCCACCACCCTCTCTGTGAAAGAATACTTCCTCACATTGCCCCTGAACCACCCCCCTCTATCTTCAAATTGTGTCCCCTTGTTCTTGCACATCTCTTTTTCTGCAAGATGCTACCCTCTTGGACTTTGTTGATTCCACTGAGGTACTTAAAAGTTTCTATCATGTCCCCCCTCTCCCTCCTTTCCTCAAGGGTATACTGTACATATTAAGTTCATTTAGTCTCTCCTCAAATGGCTTCTCTTGCAGACCCTGCACCATTTTAGCTGCCCTCCTCTGGACTGCCTCTGTCCTGTCTATGTCCCTGCGGAGATGGGGTCTCCAGAATAGGACGCAGTACTCCAGATGGGGTCTCACAACCTGTCTGTACAGAGGGATAACAACTTCCTGTTTTCTGCTGGTGATGCCTCTCCCTATACATCCCAGTATCCCCCCAGCCCTCCCTACTGCCTTCTCACATTGCTTGCTAACCTTAAAGTCATCTGATATGATTACCCCCAGGTCCCTTTCCATTTTTGTTGTTGTTACTACCTCCCCCCATTGTGTAATCTTCCCCTGGGTTTTTGTTTCCCAGGTGCATTATTTTGCACTTCTTTGCATTGAATTCAAGCTGCCATACTGCTGACCATTCCTCCAACCTTGCCAAGTCCCTTCTCATCCTTTCCACGCCTCCTTGTATATCAACCCTGTTGCAGATCTTTGTGTCATCTGCAAAGAAGGATACTTTTCCTTCCAGTCCCTCTGCAATGTCGCTTATAAAGACATTAAAACGGACTGGACCCAGTACTGAACCCTGCGGTAGCCCACTAGTAACCCCTCTTTCTTCAGAGTGGACTGCATTTACAATTACCTTCTGTGTCCTGTTGTCCAGCCAATGTTTTACCCAGGATACCACCCTGGGACCCACTCCCAGGCTGGTTAATTTGACTATTAATTTTTTGTGTGGGACTGTGTCAAATGCCTTGCTAAAGTCTAGGTAGGCCATGTCCACTGCCCCTCCCTGGTCAACTACTTTGGTCACCCAGTCAAATAAATCAATTAGATTCATCTGACATGACCTTCCCTCTGTGAATCCATGCTGCCTTGGGTCTTGTGCCCCACTGGCCTCTAGGTACTTTAACAATTCTTTCCTTCAGAAGTGATTCCATCACTTTCCCTACCACAGAGGTCAAACTGACAGGTCTGTAGTTTCCTGCCTCTGTCTTGGTCCCACTTTTGTGAAGGGGAATCACATCCGTCTTCCTCCAGCCCTCAGGTACCACAACATCCTCCCATGATTTATTAAAAAGGGTAGTCAGTGGTTTCACTAGTTCTCCCCGTAATTCTTTTAGAATTCTGGGGTGAATTCCATCAGGCCCCACTGCTTTGTCCACCTTCAGTTTTAGGAGTTTTTTCAGAACCCTTTCTTCTGTGAAAGGACTGGGATCGACCCTTTTCCAGAGTGCTTCTGTTACTTGGATTGTCTCTTCCCTCCCTCCTCTTTTGAAGAATACTGAGCAAAATATTTGTTCAATATCCCTGCTTTTTCATTGTCCTCTCACCCACCGTCCATTCTATTCAGCCTCACTATCCCTCCTTTGTCTTTCTCGCTCCTGATGTACCTATAAAAGGTTTTATCCCCCTTCTTAACAGAGTTGGCTATCTTTTCCTCAGTTTGGGCCTTTGCTATTCTGACTTCACTCCGATTCTTTCTGCCTTAACTGGTACAGCTCTCTGTCCTGCTCCTTCTGTGTTTCCTTATACTTCCTGAATGCTTCTTTTTCTCCCTGACCTTCCCCGACACCTCTTTTGAGAACCATAGTGGCTTTTTCTTTCATTTTATTTATTTGCTTCACACAAAGGCTTGCTGCCTCTGTGATGGCAGATTTGATGTTTCCCCATTGTTGTTTCACCGCTCCTTCTAGCCTGTTTGCTAGTGTTTTTCTAAGGCACTCTCCCATCTTGCCAAAGTCAGCCCTCCTGAAGTCCAGTGCCCACAGAACACTGCAGAACCTAGCGCTTGTATGTATGCAAAATGTCATTTTGCTTTAAGATCATACCTCTCAGTTGTCCCTCGTTATGCGGAACAGTAATTTTACACATCAGAACTACCTTTGCCCTGCCTGAAAAAGGGGCTGTCTATGCCCAACACAGAGGAGTTGCAGTAAACTCACAAGGCAACACTCTGTAGTGCTGAAACAAAATGAAACTGCATGAATAAAAAAGCATCAGTTTACAGTGTTCTTTTACATCCTTGTAGCTTTATCTTTGAAGACGTGTCCCACATTCTGATCGTCATGATCCCACATTTTAGGTGTCAATGCCCAACAGGTCAGTAACAAAAGGTTGAAATGTGCGTTTAAGATCATAAAAGCACAGTGAATTTCTGCTTTAAAATCTGTGTTTGCAGCACCTTTTAAATGTGGGTAGCACATTTTCCATCTGAGACAGTGAAATGGAATGGGAAAATGCGAGTGACCCTTATACTGTAGTATGGGACAGTTGAAAGGTATAGTGATGAATACGGTAACTGAAAAAGATCATCAGTCAGGTTTGATTGTGGTAAATAAATTGGCCAGATAAGGCTCACGGAGTCGAAGCTCATACTCAGGGGCACCCCAGGAGCTCAGGGAGGTGGGCTGGGCAATGGCCTGCTGCCGTTCCATCCCTCCTGACAGTCTCTTGAAACTCTGTCTGATCTCTCTCGGCTCTTGCCAGCACCTTCTCGACCCCATTTGCCCTGATTCTTTTTCAACCCAGGGCTGTGTGGACTGTAAGGTGCTCCCCTGCAAAATATTTTGTGAGGCCCACCTTCCCACTAATAAATCCAACATAACCATTAGCGCATATTAGATTTTTATAGTGCGAGGTTTTTTTTTGTATCAGTCCTGCTGAACATACATAGTTTGTCCATGCTGCCCCTCCCCCTTCCCCCCCCTTTAGCTGGCACCCCATGATCAGGGAACTGAACAATGTAATTTGTTCCTGCTTCTCCTGGAGATATCACACCAGCACCAAGATTAGATGTTTTGAGTAATGGGCCCTGTTGCTTCTTTGTTCTGTTTTCCCCAACCATGTGAAACTGGTGTTTGAATCTTCTGACACCACTGATGACAGACGCAGTTTCAAATGGATAAGCAATTTCCAAAGTGAAACTTGCAACTTCGTCTGTGAGAAAAGCTGATCTCTGAGGCAGTAGTCCCCCTAACAGTGGGGGTCCTACTGCAACCGCAGTTCTTGCACCCCCGGCCACCGCCCTGCTCTCTCAAAACTGTTTTATTTTCTTCAAAACCGAACGCGATCGATACCGAAGCGAAATGTTCCACCACACACATGCACGCTGGAAAACTCCGACTGCATCCATCCTGCCATATATGGCAAGAAAACGAAAACAAAACCTCCTCTTGCAAAGCCACTTGTGAACGCGCGCCTCACGTCACAGAACTAGCAACCCCACCCAAGCCAAAGAATCCCAGTGTTATGCAAGAAGCAGACGTCACTTCTTGGCAACGCCATAGTGCTGATGTCCCGGGGTGGGGCCAATAGTGGTTTGCCGGTTCCTTATAAGCTGCGCGCTAGTCGGCGTGTCACCAAGAGACTTTTTACCGGTGTGAGAAGATCAGTCCCAGCTTTTTCGGCGCTTTAACTCCCCAGGTAAGAGACTGCGGCCCGCGGTAAAATTATTATATATTCTGTCTGTAAACTGCGCGGCTTGCGAATTGAGGATGTAGCTGTCCAGTACCGATTAGTCAGTCGGACTGTGGTATCTAGAGTTACCACCTGTCCCTATTTTCACAGGACAGTCCTGATTTGGGCAGCTTTGTCCTGCAGAAAAAAACATGAAAAATACTAAATGTCCTGACATTACAGTAGAAAAAATATGTTCTGATTTTCCTCTGAATGTTGCAAAAAAACTAAAATACCTTGAAATAATAGAAAACACGAGAAACGACTAAAAAAACTGCAACGCTTGGTCTTAATTCTCACTATTTAGAGAAACACTTCTGCCGCATTGGTCAAGATGACATAGTCCTGCGAAAAATCCAGTTTCAGTGAGAAATGTCCCACTTTGGGCTTCTTAAAAGGTAGTAACCCTAGCTAGTATCGAAAGGGTATTTCCAGTTCCCCCGAGTAGAATGGAGACCAGGCCGGGTTTCAGTGTGCCTGTCACCTGTGTGGGACACCGAAATTTGTCCTGGCCTGTTCACTCGGGGCAAGGTCGTCACCTTGACCCAGTGCTATGCGTGTACTGCCAAGTTGCATGCACTCTGAGTGTGTAGAGGTTCATAATGCAAGTCAATTGGATCGTTAAAAATCATCTTTTTAATTTTCGTTATATGATTGACAGTCCTCTTTTCTCAACCCATCCCTCTCACCAAAACGTGGGTCACGGATACTGGCCTTCACAATCACATTTGAGAAAGAATACGATGTGGGAAATGCATAATTAAAGCGTTCAGCGGTAGCCATAAAAACCTTGTGAAATAAGATATTCAGAAACAATTCAGCCTGTGTGCACCTCCTCACCAGTACTGCTCTCCATGTGATAGGCTGAAGAATGCTGTCTGCTGTTCGTCTGGGCCGGTTGGAAACTGCGCGCGCTGTTGATTGGCGTCTCGTTTTGTGCTGTGACAACACTTTATTTGCCTATAATAATAATAATAATAGTTTTGTACCTACAAGTACAAAGGCGCAATGTGACTTGAGAAAAATGACAGATTTCGACAAACCCGTGTTGTGGCAGTTAGGGTTACCACCTTTTAAGAAGCCCAAAGTGGGACATTTCTTACTGAAACGTGATTTTTTTTTGCTGGACAGTGCGTAACCTCAACCAATGCAACAGACTTGCTTTCTATATATAATCAGAATTAAGGCTAAATGCAGTAGTTTCTTAGTTGCTTCTATTGTTTTATCTTTTTAAGGTGTTTTAGTTAAGGTATTGTAGTTTTCTGCAACATTTAGTGGAAAGTTAGAAAATATTTTTTCTGCTATAAAATCAGGACATTTAGTATTTTTCATGTTTTTTTGCAGGACACAGCTGACCAAATCAGGACTGTCCTGTGAAAATCAGGACAGGTGGTAACCCTAGTGGCAGTGTGTACAAATTAACAACAAAAACGTGTGTGTGTGTGTTTTGTTTTTTATTTTTTTTCCCCCTCAGATTTTTCACTAGGATTGGCAGCGATTTTTATTTAATATATGTGCTGGGGTGTTGTAACTTGAGTTTGAAGAGATGTGATGGACATTTGTAGGAGATAGTGGCGTGTGTTGGACTACTTACGGATATGTTTAATGCGTAACCGATGCAGCGCAAGAATTATGTAATGTTACGTTTACTATACGTATTTTCGATCACACTAAAAAAACATCTTTTCTATGAAGAAAAAAGGGTGCAGGGGCACAGTGCCCCCCCATAACAAAAAATGTTGCGGCACGTGCCTTTTGCTACCCTTGGCTCACTTGAGCTCTCTTCGTGTGATTCAGGTAGCGTTTACAGTACGCAAGATCGGGTGGTCCAACTCTCTCTACTGTCCATTTGTAAGAGAATAATGCCAGGCACAGAATGAGTTGTGCTCATGAATAGTTAACTATAATTGTGTAGTTTTCATACAGTTTGTCGGGTAGTTGCTTATAAAACATGGTTTAACTCAGCTTGGTGTCACTAAGGAGATGTCAGTAGGCTAACGAGCAGGAGACTTGGGTCTCCATTTTCAAGAGATTTTTGCTGTATGCACAGAATGGGATCAGTACTATTAAAACTAGGCCCTATGACTGGGAAATGGCCATACCAGGATATAGTCTGCTCGGGAGGGACAGGTTAGGCAGAACGGGAGAAGTGGCCCTTTATGTAAGGGACAACATAAAAGCCAAGGAAATACAGAAATAGCAGGTAGGGGAGGAGGTACTGTGGGTCACTGTGGAGAGAGGAGGAATGAGGCAGCTATCTGCACAGGAGTAGTCTACTGGCCTTCAGCTCAGGGGATGAGGTGGATATGGAAATGATGCTAGCAATCCAGAGAATGGCATGCAGGGGAGAAGTATTGCTAGTGGGGGACTTAAGTCTACCAGATGTAGATTGATGTCTTCCTGCTGCAGCATCAACCAGGAGTAGGAGTATCCTGGACTCCCTGAAGGGGTCATTCCTCCGACAACTGGTTATGGAACCCACTCGGGAGGAGGCAATGCTGGACCTGGTGCTGACAAACGAAGATAGTGTCACAGAGCTCACAGTGGGGGACCAGCTGGGGAACAGTAATCATCGTATGGTGTGGTTGGATATTAAAACTGGGTTGTAATTGAATCGCATGAGGATGAGGGTCCTGGACTTCAGGAGGGCCGACTTCAACAGAATTGGAGAATGCCTGATGGACAACCTAGCAGGGTTTGGGAAAATGGGAGTAGAGGAACAATGGGCAAAATTAAAAGGGAGCATTGAAAAGGCTACAAATCTGTGTCAGGCAGGTTAACAAGGGTAAAAGGAAGAAGAGACCACTACGGTTCTCTGAGGAGGTAGCAGGGAAAATAAGGGCAAAAAAATGGCATCTAGAAGATACAAAATGACACAGAGGGAGGAGGAGGGCAGGGAGAGTTACCAGGAGAAGCTAAGGAAGGCAGTTAGGAGCACAAAGGTGCAAACAGAGGAAAAGCTTGTAAAGTCAGTGAAAATTGGAGATGAAATATTTTTTAGGTATATAAGCAAAAAGAAAACAAAGGGAAGGATAGTGAGGCTAAACGATGGAAGGGGGTAGTGTAGAGAAGGACCACCAAACGGCAAATTTGTTAAATATTTCTGTTCAGTTTTTACAGAGGAGAAGGCAGGTGATGGGCCAAGAATAAAGAACAATGGAGTTAGGGGTTGGGAAGTGGACACCAGGCCATAGACAGTGGAAATAGTCTTTAGGGAACTAGAAACACGAACGGAGGACAAGACAGTGGGGCCAGATGTGGTGCAACCCAGGAACTGAGGGAACTCGGAGTTGGCAGCACCTCCGACATCCTTGTTCAACATACCACCAACAGCTTAATCTGGTTCAAGGTCAGTTGGCATTCATCTGTATCCCCTCCCCCGGGTCGTGTCTGAAAATAGGCAGTATTTGTCTGGTGCACTTACCTGGTCAACAAAAAAAACTAAACTAACTAAACCTGCCATTGGCAACAGAGGAGATACTGGAATGGGGAGATGTGGTCCCTCACTACAAAAAGGGGTAATAAGGAGGAGGCTGGAAATGACAGACCTGTTAGCTTGACATCCTTGGTTGGTAAGGTAATGGAATCTCTGTTTAAGGAAAAGATGGTGGAATACTTTGCTGCCAGTAGTCTTCAGGATCCAAGGTAACATGGTTTCACAGGAGGGAGGTCGTGTCAGACATACCTAATCACTGGGTGACCACAAGGAAGTGGATAAGGGAGGTGCGGTGGATGTGGCCTACCTGGATTTCAGTAAGGCCTTTGACACCATTTCACACAGAAGATTAAGTTGGATTCCAGGAGTGAGTACTAAGGCTGTTAAATGGGTAGAGGGTTATTTGGACAGTAAGACTCAGGTGGTAGTGAATGGAACCCACTCGGGGGAGGGCAAAGTGACCAGTGGCGTGCCATGGATAAGTACTGGCCCTGGTCCTCTTCAGTGTTCTTTATTAGTGACATTACTGTAGGACTGGAAAGCAGGGTGTGTCTTTTCGTGGACGACACAAAACTGTGTAACGGAGTGGACACACATGGGGAGGTGGATAGAATGAGGGGTGAGCTAGAAAAGCCAGAAGAATGGTCAAGGAATTGGCATTGGCAACTGGGTTTCAACACTAAAAAATTAAAATAATGCATGGGGTGCAAAAACCTGAGGGCAGCATACAAACTTGGGGGGGGGGGGGGCACTGATAGTCACGGAGTAAGAAAGGGACCTGGGGTGGTTTTTGCAGATGATTTCAAGGTTGCAAGACTGTGTGATACAGTAGTGGGGAAGGTTAGCAGGATGCTGGGCTGCATAGGCAGGGCAATCGCAAGTAGGAGGGAGGTGATGATGCCCTTGTATAGATTCCTGGTATGACCACACCTCAAGTACTATGTCCAGTTCTGGAGGCCCTATCTTCCAAAGGATATAGTTGGGGTGGAGGCGATTTCAGCTGAGGGTAAACAAAATGGTGCAGGGCATGCACCAGGAAACCTACAAGGAAAGGCTTAAAGAGCTACTGATGCCAAAAAGAAAACTTTGAAAAACATCATAATTGGGTACAGTTTAGCTTACATTCCATATGTATTCTATATATTTCTCTTCCTAGTTATTACTTTTGTAGCTTACTCCCTACTTCAAATCATAATGCTCTATTGTGACATCACAATTTGTTGCCATGAGAGTAACTGATGTCACAAGCAGAGCATTATGACCTCAAGTAGGGAGAAAGCAACAGGAATAGGTGAACTCTTCAGCAGCAGATATCCTGTTTTTACGCAAATGACCTCAGTAATAATGGGGAGGAAGAATACAAAACTAATGTGAAATATGAGCTGAACTGTGTCTAAATGTTAGTACAGGATGGTAGCACTTTCCAAAGGAAAAGGCCCTCAAGAACAAGGGGGCATGCTATGAAATTAGAAGGGGGAAGATTGAGAGGAAATGTGAGAACACGTCTTCACGGAAAGAGTGATAGAAGAATGGAATAGCCTTCGGCGGAGGTAGTGGGGTCAGAAACAATTGCGGGATACAAGAAAGCATAGGATGGACACAGTGGGATCTTGGATGTAAAAGGGGGTGGCAATGGGTCAGAATAAGTCAAGATGATAAAATAGATAGTAGTTTAAGGAATGGATAAAGTAGGGTGGACTAGGTGTGCCAAGAGGCCCTTATCTGCCGGCACCTTCTATGAGCTTCAATCCAGACAGAAAACTTATATTTTGTAGAGTGAGTTGGGAATTAATACATGTTTTTCTCAGCCTACTTAAGCAGTAATCCACAACAGGGTGTGGGTTATGCTGGGATTTACGTACGTGTGATGTGGTGTGGTTTGGGTTGGTCACAAGGCCCCAGGCAGAATGTAAAGTGTAGCAATGTGATTATACAGTTGTTATGAAGGGGAAACTTTTTTTTTGCCATTTTGTCACAGTATTGTCCTTCTTAGTTAATGTACTTTGGTTTTTTCCCCACCTGAGATTATAATCCCCAGTTTGTGACATCCCAGTAATTTCCTTGGCAATAGTTTGTGATGTCATAATCTAATCATTATGACTTCAAGTAAGGAATGAGCAGCAAGAGTAGTGCACTGCTGTCCATGCCTAAATGTTGCACTTCCATGGTTGACCTTGCCTTCTCTTGTTCTGTCCCAGAACTTTGGAACTTCTTCCCTCATGTGGTTCGTAGTTGTGTGACATCAACTCTGAAAGTGCTGTCCATTAAGACTAGTTGTGAATGTGTCTAATGTATGTCGTATGATATCGATAGGAGGGGGGTTGGGTTAATTCTTCTAGCCGTTAATAGATATCAAGGTCTGGATTCTCAAAGCTCCTTTTAGATCAGCACAAGCTAGGGCAAACAGCAGCTTGCACTGATCAGTGGTGCACCGGGGAGCCTGCACCTGATCCCTGTATGGAAGGGCTCCTGGCTACAAAGTCCCCAGGTTGGCACACATGCTCCCATGCGACTAAGAAACGGCATGCAGGATGGGAATGCTGCATGCCATGGGAGCACTTGGTGGCATGGCACTCTGTACCGGTGACTTACCGACTGTGTGCCCTGGCGGCCAGCAGGGGCTGTGGAAGTCTGGGCGGGACCTGTTGTGCGGTGGTGAGTGCCACAGGGGCGGAGAGCACTGCTGTGGTGCTGCCATCCCAGGTGGGACTGGTATCTGAAAGAATGGGGTGAGGGGGGGCTCGCAGACTGAACAAGTGTGGGGGGGGTGCACAGGAGCATGGCTGGGCTGGGAGGTGGTGAGAGGGTTTGCCACAGGAGCTGGTATGTGGGGCGGTATGTATGGCACTGCTGAGCTGGGAGACTGGGCAGGTAGGGGATCCTGGGACATGGCATAGATGCCATGAGGGCAACAAGGCACACTGAGCTTGTCCACCGCCTCCAGAAGGCCCCCTGTGTGCTGTGTGCTTGCCGCTCCCAACCCAACCGCCCATTCCCAGGGTTATCTTGGTACAGTGATGGCGCAGGGCTCATTGTACCATCTTAACTCTGGAGCTGTCCGATGCCACACTGCAGGTGTTGCAGACTCCCGTTGTCAGGGATATGGCCGCCACTGAATGGCGCAACTCCCCACAGTGCCATGGCATGGCTCGTCGCAAGCTGGGTGCAAGGCTGCCTGCTGCAGCGGGTCCTGACTGTGCCACAGGCCCAGTTTCAGAATTAGCAATGATGCAAGGTGCAGTGCACTGAGCCACTTGCGTACTGTCTGTGTGGCACAAGCACCTTGCGTCTCTGTGTACATTAATGTATAGTACAGAAGTTCAAGTACACTATTATGGTTCTGCATTGTTTGTACTCCTAAAATTATGTTGCTCTTTGATTTGTCTTGTACATTGAGTTCTTGGATTTATTTTTTGTTTTTTTGTTTTAATCTACTGATTTGTACTAAATCATCATGGGTGGGATATTCAAAAGGGTTGCGCCATGCGCAACAGGGTTGCGCATGCTCAAGTCCTACATTGCGCCATTCTGCGATATTCAGCAGGAGGCAGTTGCGCAACTGAAAACAGGCTGAGCAACAGCGCAATGCAAATGAATGCATGCTCAACAGGAGGGGGAGGAACCATGCATAAACTGCACAGCCCGATATTCAGTTGGGCTGTGCAGAGTTGTGCAGGCGCAACCCCCAACCTGCGCCTGCACAACTTTGAGCCAAAAAAAAAAAGGCAAGTTGAGGCCACCATGGGTGAGCTGCTGCATTGCAGGCGCAACACAGCAGCTGCCACCTGTGGCTGGCCCCCAACCCAGTCCCTGTGCCCCCAGCCTGATCGCGGGCATCAATGTAAGCTCCCCGTCCTCCCATTCACATCCCTGGTGGTCCAGTGGACCCGAAATGCCCGATCACGGGTAGAAAGTATCTAGAACCCCACATCCCATGTGCCCGATCAGCGGGCAGTAAGTAAGTGCCCCAAACATCTCCTGGTGTCTAGTGTGGCCCCACCCACCACCCACAGCCCCAACACCGCTCCCGGTGGCGGCAGCATCCACCAGCGCCGCCGACTGACTGGCGGTAGGGCTGCCGCACTGGTGCAGAGCTAGAGCCAGTGGGTGTGCAGCCCATACCGTACATGACAGTCCAGATCTGTGAATGACTTCATTCACAAATCTGGACTGTCATGTACATGGCTGCTGCCTTGGCTCTAGCTCTGCGCTGTGGCGTGCAGCCGACCGTCGGAGGCGATGAGGCGGCTGAGCAGGTGGGATGCTGCGGGGCGGGGTGGTGAGCGCCAATGGTGGTAATTCCCACCATTTCAGGGAAAATGTTCTGAGGCATTACTGCCGCGATAAGAACAGGGCTATTCTTTCTGCCAGCGATCAGCTTACATGGAAAGAACAGTTCTATACTTTCTGCGCATGATCGGGCACATGGGGATGTGGGGGGGGGTCTGCTTTCTTGCCAGCGATCGGGCATTTCGATCCTCTGGACCACCAGGGAGATGTACGGGAGGAGGTGGGGGAGCCACATTGCTGCCCGAGATCGGGCTGCAGGGTGCGTCTGTCCCCGATGGCTGCTGCCTGGCAGGGCGCCAGGTGCAAGTCCTCGGGGATCGGCGCACCTACATGCTAATGGCATGCAAATGGGGCTATAATGACATGCAGTTGGCCCCCCCTGCGCCTTGCATGTATTATGGCCCCATTTGTATGTCACCTTTTGAATATCGTGATTTTGCGCATGGCGCAATGGTACTTGCGCCACCGCAAGTTGACTGCTCCACTCTGTTAACTTGCGTTGTGCAAGTTCCACTGCGCCATGCACAGTGGCTATGGCTGGGGAGCGATATTCAAAGGAGTTGCTCAATAGCGCAACTCCTTTGAATATCGCACGGGACACACCCCTGCGCATCTGTTTTGCGCAGCGCAGGGACTTGCGCCTTTGAATGACGCAGTTTGAATATCCAGCCCTACGTGTTTTGTGCTGTGAAGTCTGATTGGCTTTCTATTTCACTGTAGCCTCCCAGGTTGTGGCTAAAAAGAAGCAATTCCTTTATCTTGTGCACTTACCTGGTGAATAAAAAGCAATTCAAGTAGATGAACTGAGCGACAAAGATCCGAATTTTTTTTTCCATGTAGATGTCCTTAGTAAAGCACAAAGAACTACAGAAAATATATGAAATATGAACAGAGTTTATCTAAATAGGCTTTTCAGTGTTTTTACCGGAAGCATCTGCTGTAATACTGTAAAATGTTTCATTCATAGACACTGGTTAGACACAAGCCTGGGAGGCGGGGTGACCACTTCTAGAAGCTGCTGTTCAGTTTTGCTGCCAGTTTCCTGTATCCAGTGACAGCCAGTTTGACATAAATGAGTAATGTATGCTCTGGTTAACTCCCATCATTGGGCATCATACCAAGATGGTCACAGATCCAGTTATTCGGTGCTTAGTTACAACTTCAGAGTTTCACAATTTGAGAACTTGCTTGGAAGAGTTTCCTGCAAGCAGAGTTGTACAATGTGGTCCCCAGAGCTAGAAATGGAATTTCCCAGATTAGAAGAGAAAGATAATGCAGAATGTGGGTGCAGTGCCTCTCTCAGAAGTGCTGTCATTGCACACCTAAATTTACCCTTTTGCTCCATGAAGATATACTGATGGACCATATAATGCTGGAACTGTTTCTAAACATACAGGTGAAACATTCTTTAGCACTTGACGTATCATCCCCACTTTTTTCTTATTGTCTGATTCAGAAGTGTGCTACTCATTTTGGCAATATGCTTTACATTTTAAAGACTAGTGCTTCTCATGTTAATGCTGAAAGATGGGCAGTCTGCCATATTTTCAGTTGCTGGACTTGGTAGACAGCCCAGCTACAAAATACTGCAGCATATACCAAAGCCCATCAGACTGTTCAGCTTGTTTCGAGTTGGACCCAGGGTGGGACAAATTGGGTAGCCAGATGGCCTATGGCCACTAAAAAAAAAAAAAAAAAAAAATTAGTTTGGCTACCAGATTTTGAAAGTTACCAGTCAACTGGCTGTCTGCCCATTAAGAGATTTTTAGGCCCTTAAAAATGAGCCGCTAAGCAATGTTGATTTGCTTACCAGATTTTGAATGCCAGTGGCCAAAAAGACCACCAGCTTCAGGGGTGTGCAAGTCCCATTGCCCCTTGCCCAAGTCAAGTAACTTTCCTTCAAGGGTAAGTACAAAAAGAGAGCTAATTTCATTGTAATGACTAGGGACAGGTGAAAATTCAGCTACAGTCATAGCTAGGCAAGTCCTAAAAGTTTTGATTTGAACACCCTTGTCAGATCACTAACTGATTTGTCCCACACTGGTTGGAGTGAAGGAGATTTTAGTTCAAAATGTTGAGGTAGGTAGCAACAGAGCAGACTGGACTGACTTTGGCCTTTTTCTACCTGGAACTTTTCTCTGTTTCTGAGATTTTATTCTGATATCTTTGGGTCAACCATTTAGTATTAATAACTTGGTTGCTCATACATCTGGAAGTGTCAGGGTATTAAATAGCTGGTATCCCATTGCTCTCTGTGATGCAGATGAGGTGTTCAAGCAATGCATTCTGTGAGCTGGATCTCCAAAAAAAAAAAAAAAAAAACTGCGATCCATATTTATTACTTTTGCTAAACCCTCTCCATCCAGTGGTTGGTATTACCCTTGTTGACAGTGTGCAACACCATGGAAAGATTTTCATGCTTTCCATCCTCTGCACCCTGTCCCTATGACGGTAATCTTGCACAAGCGCCCCACCCCATGGCTCTTATTTACATCAGTGGGGTGGCTTACCACATGTACTGAGATGGAGTGGTGCCTATGCTACATGGATGATGGAACAACCAGAATTCAAGTAGCTATGTGTATTTAATGCCAGATAGACATTGTGTGTGTGTGTGTGTGTGTGTGTGTGTGTGTGTGTGTGTGTGTGTGTGTGTCCTCTATCAAGGGAAAAAGCGCACGCGCACACACACACTAGATTCTTAACTCCAGAGTTCAATGAGGCTAAACGTAAATGGTTTTTTAGCCCATTGATTAAGGGAGAGAAGGGACTGTATTTAGGCTTCATGGAGCTGAGAGCCCAATCTCTTACACTTCCTATACTGACCACACCCCTGCACTTATATGTTTCGTGATGTAATAGTCTGGAGGGCGTGGGGGCACACACAGACTTTGTATAGGGCCTTTTTTATATACTTGTGTTTATATTTTGGGGTAGAGTTGAAGAAATCAGTCACCAGGCCATTGTTAGTTGGGCGGTGAGTTTGATTTCTTCACATCTGCACCCTAAAATTCAAAAGTAAAGAAAACTAGTCCTATACAAGTCTATGGGGTATGCCCCTTCGTTCTTAAGAATTTTACATCACGAAACGTGCAGGGGCAGCAGTTGGTATAGGGAAGTGGACGGATCATCTCTTGGCTCCACGAAGCCCAAGTACAAATCCCTTCCCTCTCTAAAACCATGAGCTAGGGGGGAAAAAATTGTTTGGTCTTGTAACTCTGGGAGAGGTAAGCGTCTTTTGTAAGGCAGGAGTTCTTAACCAGGACAGTTGCTCCTTAAGGTCCTCTGACAGATATTTTGAAATTAAATAGTGCTGATTTAATAATTTAATGGCATGTACCTTAGGTGGGGTTGGGGGGCAGTGCTGTGTACTACCTTGTGATCTGAACCAAGAAGAAGCAACCAAGAGGTGTGATTGGTCACAGGTTTGCCCTGGTTCTTGAAATATTTTCCTGGAACAGTAAATGTACTTCATCACTGTCACCCCATGCCACCTTGTAATATAATTTCCTTGTATGATGTAACAGATGAACAGGTCAGCCATGCAGTACGTGCTGAAGTTATTGCTGCTCTTATTATACTTTTCCGGGAACAAAAAAGTGTTGAGTCATGGAAGGAAGTTGCATCACTAGCCCTGCATTTCCCAGCAGATGATCTCCATTTCCCTGCACAGCCTTGGGGGGAGGTGGTGTTTCACTTCACTACACCACTGTAGAAAGAATAGCAGTGGCTTTTAGGAGATGTTGCCCAGTGTTTCTGTCCAGAATGAGGCCCAAGCAGAATTATTTTAAACTTGTAGAACATTTTTATTGCAAATGATTGCGCAAAACTGTCGGCTTGAGTACTGAACAGTTTGGTTGCTGTTCATCAGCCTGTTTGGTGTTCCTGTACTGTTCAAGTGAACTCGTTTTTGCTTAACTGTGTGTTCCTCCCCATCCCACACCCTGATAGTTGTGACCATCATGTGGGATGCAGCAACGCTGGTAGCCAGTTAGCCAATGGTCACTAAAATAAATTGGTTTGGTTAGCAGACTTTGAAAGTAACAGGCCAACTAACTGGCTACACAGGGTTTTAAATAATTGATTAGCAGTTTTTTTTTCTTGGGGCAACACTAACTGTATATAAAGCATTTATATAGGTTTTCTGGAAGTGTTATATTAAACACAGTGAGGCAAGTGCTATGCATTTTCAGTGTTTTAGAACTTTTATGAGCAAAATGCTAATCAATTTTTAGAGTTAAATAAATAAAACCCTGCTACTTGCCCACAGTGAATTTTGTTTGTTTTGTTAAAAGCTCTTCAAAATCATGGGCACTAAAAACATTGATTTAACTACCACATTTTGAAAGCTAGTGGGCAAATGGACCACCAGGTCACACACTGATTTTTTTTTTTTTTTCCTACCATGCCACCACTGCTGTACCTCTGCTCTCTCCCCGGAGAGGAGACAAGTAGTTTCTTTTGCGGCAGATGCCAATATCACTCCCTAATATTGGGGGGCCGGGAGGGGTACATTTTGAGGATGGGCCATGTCCTTCTGTCATTGTCCCTAGAAAAGGATGTATGGGCCCTAGAGCAGCAGTGTTGGGATGGGGGGCAAAATTGGAGGGGTAATGTGACAAAACGTTTTGTATTTGCTGTGTTTTCAAGTGGAGAGAGGTGTGTGTGTGTGTGTGTGTGTGTGTGTTTTACCTACCTTTTGGGATGCTGCTGTCTGAGGGCATCGTGGCTAGGGCAGGCACATCAGTCATGCCAAACAATGCCCCTCCCCCCACATCCTGTAGGCTCCCAGCTGCCCGGTCACATGTGGTCACCCAGGTGACAGTATTACAGCAGGAGCCACCCCTCCAGAGTAGGCGAGTATCGTTGGGATGTTCAGTCCTACTCTCAGCCAGCCCCTTTGCTGCCAGGTTTGTTGACGAACCAAGGTCACCAGCATCGCCAACGGTAGCACTACCACTGCACCAGTATTGTTCAGTACCCTTTTTAGTGTAAACAGGCCTAGCAATATTAATTGGATTTTGCTAACCCAGTAGGCTTACAGAGACTTGCTTTTTCAGCAGCAACCCAGGATTAATTACATACAGTACAGTAGAGGGACATTATCGCTGGATGTAAAAGGCATGAGAGGGAGGGAGGGAGAGGGAACACGAACGAACATACAAGAATGATAGCAACCATTGGTACATTCAGGTCAAAAAAGACTAAAGTGCAGTGAGCGTATTCAGTTGTGCAGTACATCTCATTTAGACAAAGGTGAAACTGAGCTCTTAATATCACCATTTAAACATAAATATTTACAAGCAGCTAGATATTGGCAGACAGTACAGTATGTATATAAGGATTGGTTCTGGGCATTTCCCTAGAAGGGTGTGGGGGAAGCAGAAAGAAAATGAGTAATGAGCAACTTTACAGTATGCATATGTTCTGGGTCTTTCCCAGAATTTCCCAGAAACATGGAATTGCACAACAGTTTTGTTTTCACAATGAATAGAACAGCTGCCTCAAATTTGCTACAACACACTTCTGTTGCATCAGAGTAAGTTACCCTTTTGAATTAAACTTCTTCTGTCTTTTTTTTTTTTTTTTGTAAGCCAGCCAAAAATGTCAATACCAGCCTACCAAGAGGACAGCCATACAGCAAAATTGATAAGAAAAACCAAGGAGTCTCCATTTGTGCCTATTGGTAAGCTTGTTTTTCTTACTTTTAGAAACTGCATGATATATTCCGTCCTATCCAAAGAGTTTCCAAAGATCTTCAAGTGGGTTCCTGCAGTAGGTCTTCATATATAGGACTGTGCCCCCTAGCGTCGGGTCCGCGCGGCAGATTTCTAGCTAGCAATCAGCAGGGGACCACCCCCAGTGTCACCTGATCAGGCGTCAGCGTGACAGTATATAGGAGACGGTCCCC
The DNA here is from genome assembly GCA_016271365.2 of Neoceratodus forsteri. NCBI lineage: Eukaryota > Metazoa > Chordata > Ceratodontiformes > Ceratodontidae > Neoceratodus > Neoceratodus forsteri. The sequence continues at coordinate 140,952,586 of CM057457.1, read as the reverse complement.
ACACCCGCCATCAACCTGAACTTGTTGGATCCTCACGGTTGAACTAGCTCAGTCATCCGCTGTTTATCAGTTTAGTGCAAGTGTGTTTGTTTTTTTTTTTTTTTACCCTTTTCCCAATTTGGTGTATGTGTTCGAGAAAAGTGTTCATGATCGGCACCCAAATCCGCATGGGGACAACCATTCCACTACGTGCTTTGCCTGGGCCTGAAACACCAGGTGGCAGATTGTGAAATCTGCCCGTCGTTTAACCAGGCCACGTGCACCCATCGCCAGAAAGCCCTCAACTCTCATCTCTTGAAGTCCCGCCTCGCATCTATTTAAAAAGTGCTTCAGGAGCTCAGGGAATGCGCTTCTTCACCAACTCCCAAGAAAAAGCAAAAGTGCCAGGAGCGGGATCGTTTTCTTCTTCGTCAGACAGCCATCGCCACGGCGAGTGAGGCCTCTACCTCGGTGAGTGCCTTGCCTCAAGAGTCTCCATCCGTTCCGACAGATCGGATGCTTTCTTCCACACCCCTGCCCTTGGGTCAGTGGGCAGTCTGAGGAATCCTCACCAGAGGAGCCAGGTCCTGCCGAAGTCTTGGCTGCTAAGCCTCCCACCGTTCTCCGGTCAGGAGCTCTGCCTCTGGCGTTCCGACCCACTCCAGCCCCCGGGCTGTTGTGGGCCCGTTCGCCACTTGTAAGTCGGTCTTCTGCTCCTCCGACACCCAGCGAGTGCTTTCCGTTGGAGACTACTGTGGTCCCCGACGCTGTGCAGGCTAGCCTCCAGCTCCTCCTTCCGTGAGGGTTCTCCTTCACGGGATCTACTGACCCTGCCCAACTACTTGTTTTCCCCAGCTGGGGAACTGAGCATGACTGTCCAGGAGTCCTATCCTGCTTCGGGCACACTCTCTGAGACTCCAACCTCGGGGCCGGACCTGGTGACTGGGCTCTTCGTTCCCTTGCATCGTATCACCTACCTATCCTGACGCCGGGCCATTCCCCAATCCATATTATGGTTTCTGATATGGACCAGGATTTTCCTGCTCAGACGTCGGAGCCTTCTGGCCCTTCCCCTGGCCTGCTGACTGACCTTTTCTCCCCAAGTGGTCCCTTGGCACCGTCTAGCCTTGGACCCTCTGCTACTCCTACATCGGGTCCTATGGGTCTCTTTCCTGACTACCAGCTGCCACAGTACCCCTATTACCTGGCGCCAGGAGGGCCGTCACCTGGGTACCAGATGCCAGGGCATTACTACCAGGGTCATCAGCAGTACTATTATTGGTAACACCTCCATGGCTGTCCTTCATACACTATAGTATACCAGCTTCCATCCCCACCACCTCCCCAGCCGGAACCACCTACTTCCATTCCGGCATAGTGGCAGAATGCAAAATCTCGGCTCCTTCAGGAACTGGGACAGCCCCACAGGTCATGGCCCCCATACCCACTCATAGGGCCATCACCAGAAGTCCTCTCCTCTGGACAGGGGTTCAGGTGGGTGTTCCATCGGAGCCCCACCCATGAACAGGGGTGACAGACATGATCCCTGACGTTACTCCTCTACCCAACAGGCTGGAATCCTCTGATGCTGACTCCGAGCCAGATGACCTGTCAGAACCTCACTCCCCAATTGAACCCCAGCCTAAAGAGTCCTCAAAGTCCCCGCTGGAAGATCCTTCCTTCACTGAACTCTTAAAGTCTTTTTTATTTTCATTTTTCTCCGCCACCTAGCTGCCGGCTGCCTGGTACTTTCAGCCCGGTCATGGGCCGATGGCTTCCACCCCCAGATCGGCCTCGGGGCCTCCGATACACCGTGGCTTACCCCCCACGGCGGGGCTGCGGGATGCGGAGGAGGAGGAGGAGACATCCCGCAGAGACCGGGATAGGTCGGAGGGCTGGCCTGGGGGGCTAATTAAAGCCGTGGCGGGCTTCATGGAGGGCAGCCGGCAGCCGTCCATTTTCCGGTTTTCGGGGAGGCGGGGTCGTGCAGTGACGTCAGACGTCCGTCCCGCCTCCAGAGTATGTGTGTGCCGATAGCTGTGTGACACCCGGCCTCCGCCGGGAAGTCACTAGTGCTCGAGCACTATCTCACCTCCCCCTGGAAGGAAGCAGTCCATAGGATGCTCTATCCTTCTCCCCGGCCAACCCTTCCAGCGACCAGTCCGTTCCGAACCGGGTCACCGGCGTCCAAGCGGAAATCCAACCGCTGCACCGACGGGCCGGCCCTGAACTCTTAAAGTCTATCAAACAAACCTGTGACTGGGTGTCTCAGGAACTGGATCTCAAGAGGAAACATCTGGCAGAACACCTGGCCCTCACTAGTGTGGATACCCTTCCCATTCCTCCATGGACGGGACTGCTTGAGGACCTTACCTCGATTATTTGGCAACAGGCGTCCTCTAGTCTGGCTATATCCAAAAAAGCAGATCTGACATATCGCCCCCCTCCGGAAGGGGTCGGTCATTTGACGGTCAACCAAAGACCGACTCCATGGTCATCACCGCGGCCCATGGCAGGTCGGCACAGCCGTAGCACCGGAGTGCTTCTCCGGAGGATAAAGAATCCAAACAAATCCATCAGTATGGACGCAGAGTGTATTCTTCATCG